>CM057834.1:3734432-4334432 GCA_030068075.1 Paguma larvata
TGTCTCCTCCCTCTCTGCCCCTCCCCTGCTCACACTCTGTCTCTATGTCTCTCAAAAATAAATAAAAACATTTAAAAAATTTAAAAAAATGATTACAATACTGTAATATAATACAAAATTATAAAGAAAATACAACATTTAGAGAAAAATAAACAAATTAACCTGCACTTACAGGTGAAAACCTTCGAGACGGGTGTGAGGGAGATGAGGGAGGACGGTTATTGTGTAGGACAACTTTCCCTATCAGAACAGAACACTGCTCTGTATGAGCTCAGTGGAATCTTTTCTTTCCTTGCAACTTGAACAAGGAACCTATCCAATGACCTAGAATGGAGCAAAGCATTCCTAAGCTTGCTTTGTATGGAAAAGCAAAGACGGATAATAGGTGCTTTGAAGTGACGAAAAATACACTAGGCGCCCCGGGCACCTTCCAACATTCAGAAAAATCACTGATTTCTCCTAAACGCCAGGCATCCAATAGATAGGAAATGGTCACTCACAATCCTGCAGCGAGAGAGAGAGAGAGAAAGAGAGAGAGGGAGAGAGAGAGAGAGGGAGAGAGAGAGAGACAAGAACCACTGGCTCAGTTGTAATCGTGTGACATTCAGCATCACATACTACTTGTATTACAAGACGTCGCTCGTTTATCCAGTTAAACTGTATTAGAAGTGTTGCTTGTCTTGCGGAACACTTGCAGAACGAGTTACTTGCAATCCAAGGTTTTACTCTATATTTCATTGATGATCAGCGATCCATAGAGTGAAATAAGAGCCAAAAAAAAAAAAAAAAAGAAGAAGCCCTTGCAACTTACTTCTTTGTCAGGACGCCATGACCAGAGAGGTAAATACAATAAAGGCTATAAGCCCATTTACCCCCCGCCACACACACACCCTTGCCGTAATGTTGAGTACGTAATTTACAAAGCATGAAAATGAACAATGCATAGTTACTCTTGTGGCCTGAGGAGGAATAAGCTGGATTGCATTTGGATTTGGGAAGTAGGGAAAGGGACAGGAAAGCAAATGCCACTGTGGCCACCCTCATGAGCCCCCCAAAAATAGAATAGGTGTGTCTTCTGTGTTGGAAGCTAGGGGACCAGACTGTATATGAATGTCGCTCACTGTGATGATTTTATTTTTTCTTTTTTTTTTCTTTCCAAACGGAAAGAAATTTGAAACTATTTGGAGGGAAACCTGATGATTTGAATTGATTTCCTCTCTAGGTACTTGGGTACAGAGACACTGGGAAAGTGGGTCGTGTAAAATATTTGGCAAAGGGGCACCTGGGCAGCTGAGTCGGTTGAGCCTCCGACTTCAGCTCAGGTCATGATCTCACAGTTCGTGGGTTCGAGCCCGACGTCGGGCTCTGTGCTGACAGCTCAGAGCCTGGAGCCTGCTTTGGATTCTGTGTCTCCTCCTCTCTCTGCCCCTCCCCTGCTCGTGCTCTGTCTCTCGAAAATAAATAATAAATGTTAACATTTAAAAAAAATATTTGGCAAGAGTGTTGCTTACCACCCTCTTTTCACTGATTTTATATAGACTTCAGGAAAAACAAGATGAGTATAGCAAACAGCGATAGCTGATATTTTCTCAGAATGCCTGACCTCTAGCAATTTGGAAGTACCGGTTTCTAAACAGAATCATCTCCTAATGTATATTCTCATTTGCATAACAACCAAACCGAAAATCCCTCCCTTTCAGAAATTAAGTCAATAACCAGAGTTGCGTACGTGCAGGCTGATCCCTCTAACCTGAATTTACTTTTCCTCAGAACAAAATAGTTTTTATCAGACAATGTGCCTCCCACGTTTTGTGCTAAAATAGTTAAAAAGAAAGCTTCTGATATGCAGTAAGTGGTTTTTATTATTTTTTATTAAAATTTTTTTTAAATATTTATTTCTGTAAGAAAGAGAGAGAGAGAGAGAGAGCACAAGCAGGGGAGGAGCAGAGAGAGAGGGAGACACAGAATCGGAGCTGAGCTGTCAGCACAGAGCCTGAAGTGGGGCTGGAACCCACAAACTGTGAGATCATGACCTGAGCTGAGGTCAGATGCTTAACCCACTGAACCACCCAGGCGTCCCAGGAAGTATTCTTAAACACAAGTTGGACTGACAGTATTGGGGCTGGATACTAGGGAGTCATAACAGGTGCAGTCCCAGCGTCCAGAACAGCTAGTTCTGACCATGTCCCAGCACTTCGGAACCCTTCCTAATTCCCTGTTACACATAGGAAATGCCACGTCATGAGAGGGAGACACCACAGACAGCCGTCACTTCCGGGCCTAGTGATATTCTAGCAGGAGTCCCCAGACTTCAGATTCAGGAATTTACAGCAATCGTTAATGCAATGTTTAACTTATAATTTTCCTAATTCTTAAAAAAAAAAAAAAAAAAAAGGCTTTCCTTTAAATCTGAATCTCTGTAGCCTCACCAGGATTAATTGAGCTGTACCATTTCAGATTTAATGTCTAGTCTAAGGTTAGCCATTGAAGGATTTAGCTATTAAAAGTGATTTGCAGATCCTCTATCAAGAGGGGCAGTTAAGTGTCCAACTTGGGCTCAGGTCATGATCTCATGGTTCGTGAGTTTGAGCTTCACATGAGGCTCGGTGCTGACAGCTCAGAGCCTGGTACCTGCTTCGGATTCTGTGTCTCGATCTCTCTCTGCCCCTCCTCTGCTCACTCTCTGTCTCTCTCTCTCAAAATAAATTAACGTTAAGAAAAAAAAAAGAGAGAAATAATCCATCTATCTTCTTCACAAGGGTCTGATTAAACCAGTAATTCTCAAAGGGTGGTTCCTCCACTACCTAAGAGTTTAATAGAAATGCATGTTTTCAGTCCCTGAAAAAATGGATGAGCTTACTGAAACACAGATTCCTGGACCTCGAGCCCAGATTTTCTGATTTAGTCATAGGTGGGTCTAAACTTCATGTCCTATTACTGAGAGACAGGGTGGGGGGGGAAATGGTTGGATCCATGGGGACTCTCGGGGCTATCCTGACCTCTTGTCATATTACAAATATTCTACAGATGACATACAAGGATGCGTGTCCTTGGCAAAGCCAGTCAGTGCATGCCAAGGATTTGTGAGATGCTGGAAAAATCAAGCCTCTGAAAAGGGAATAGAGGAGTATGAATATTCTGACTCTGGCAGTAGGCTGCAGAAAAATTATGCAGGCTGAAGTGAGGTTTGGTCACAGGACCAACCAGGCATGAAATGAAGCCATAAAACTGAGATAACCCAAACCCCATTTTGGGGGAGGCTATCAAGAGAAGGTGACTGCCAGTTGACTCTCAAGCTGGACCCCAACTATGGAGGGCTCCTTAGCCCTTCCTTTGTCCTTGGAATATTCATTGCTCTTCCTGAGCAGATGCTGTCCCAAGGATGGTCTTGAAATAGTAGCATGGTGTTGGGACCATCTTCCTGGTACATTTGACTGAACCCCATTAAGATCTCTATAGAAACTTGACAATTTGAGGACGGGGACAGGGATCTCCTCACCTTGCAGTGTCTAAGACATAGTCCTATATGTAAGTCCCCTTGTCCTGTCCATCTGGAGCTGTCTGCCCCTTTCTCCTGTCTCTGCCAGCCTTCTAGTTAGGGGCCAGTTTCAGATCTCATCCAGGAAGCCCCCAAGGTTGACAACCAACATTTGGTGAGTCGGCCAGGGGACCAAAGAAATGGGCTTTGGGAAAGAGGCATCTGCAGGGAAATCCCAAGTGGGCTGGTGACCTCCATGTAGGGAGAGGTGGCCCATGTGGTAGATGCTTGGGGGACCCTTGTGTGAGGATGGGAGCATCTTGAAAATGCCTGGTGCTTTGATGCTTTTGTTTGAGGGGCAAGAAAGTAGCACAGAGACACGAGAAGAGCAAAGAGGGCATGTGGCAACTAAGAGTGAAACAGAGGGATCCCTGGGCCCCCTGAGCCCTTAGACAGAGGAAAGTAAAAACACAGCCACAGCAGCTCCAGCCAGCGGGGCAGCCCCAGTTCAGGAAACATGCATGATACACCTGCCAAGTTCCAGCCAGAGCATCCAGGTGTGGTTAATGGGGTGATGGGACACGGGGGGCAGGGGTGGGCGGTGATGAATTTTCTCTGACCAGGCAGGAGGCAGAGAAAGCGAGCTCCGTCACCACCCACCTGCCCTCCAACGGACTTGCACAGACTTACCCCCTTACAGAATAGATTATTGTATCCTGCAGGGAAGTGTCACCTAATGAGGGGGACCTCCTGGGACAGGTTTGGGACCCTGGAAATCCATAAAAGAGGGACAATAAATTCATAGGGAGCGGAGAATGAGACAGACCCCTGTCTTTAAAGACCCTGATTGGGGCCACTTTCACTGCAAGGGTGAAAGCTGAGATTCTCCAGTTCTTCCCTCAGCACCTGACCTAGGATGCTGAGATCCGTGCTAAGCCCAGGTGTGGTACAAGATATTTATGATGCTGGGCAACCCATCCCTGAGCTGGAGGAAGCTGAAAAGTCCTATGGCAACGACTCAAGACACAGGGGGCTTGGAAAGCCAAAAGGCTCTCCTGATCAGCCATAAAGGGTCTGGTAAAAATAACCCTGAAACAAACATGCTTTGACTTTACTGCTATGGGGACCCCACCTAAAGAGACTGACAACCACACGGTGGGTTGGTTGGCCTGTGGGAAGCCTTGAAACCTGAACAATAGTTCACCTGCCCTATCTGTCCCTACCTTCCCTGATGCCTGCCACCTCCAGGGGAGGCCTCAGGAACACAGCCACATTCAGGGAGCATGCCTCCTGTGCCCTGGAGATTGGATGAAGGTCAAGACTGCCTCCAGGTGGGCGTCACTGGAGACGACTATTCACTGGTTGTGCAGAAATGAACGACAGGGGGTGGTTCTTTCTGGTGGATGAAAGCACTGAATGTACTTCGATGTGCACTCAGAGCTTTTCTGGCACCCTCAGTGCCATTGGTGATGACGGGGAGCAAAGCTACGGTCAGGAAGATTCTTCGGACACTGCGTATTGCGCGTTCTCCCTCCCAGAAGAGTGGTAAGTGTCAAACTATATAAATGGATTGGGGTAGGGGGGCATAAGGAAATAAGAGAAATCATACGAGAACTGCATTGAACGGGCATTAAGTCCTGCCCATAGTGCATTCGATATCCCCTACAGATGATAAAAAAAAAAAAAAAAAAAAAAAAAAAACCCAGCTCTCCCATGGTGGGTGATGGTGGGCTACCGAAAACTGTACAAGGTGGTGCCCCATCCAATGCCCAACATTGCCACCATCTTGGATACTTTGGCCACGGTCCTGGGAGGGTTCCATGCTGGGCTGGACTTAGCAAGTGCCTTTTTCAGTGTACAGGGGGCACTGAGTTGCAACATCCATTTGCCTTCATGTGGAGGGGCAACAATGAACCCTTCAAGTGCTTCTCCAAGGTAACCTGCACAGCTCCACCATTTGTCAGGATGGTAGCCTGGACCTATCCCCGTCCTCCTTCCCCACGTCAGTACAACAGGCCCACCACATTGATGGTGTCATGTTCACGCATGCGAAGACAGGTCTTTGCTGCAAGATACCCCGCAGGGCTTTGCAGAAATATCCGTAAGGGAGAGTATGGGCCATGAAGCCACAGAAAATTCAAGACCCGAGCACTGCCATAAGATTTTGAGAGTCTTTTGGTCTAGTCTGACACATGTCCCAAAAGCTGTGACTGATAAAGCACAAGCTTATCCAACTCCTAAGAATATGAAAGATGTACAAGACTTTGTGGGAAACTGGGGGTTTAGAGGACTTTTACTCTCCACCTGGCACTGTGCCTCCCTCCCTTAAGCCACTGGATAAAGGAAGATTATGTGGGACTGAGGATCAGAGAAGGAAGCCACCTTTAAGAAGTCATAGGTACTAGTGAAGCAGACTAAAGCCCCGGGCATCTCCCAAGAAGGGCTCCCAATTGGCTTAAGGTGTGTCTGTGACTCTGGAGGGTATGGTCCAGCACTGTACTATAGGACTGTCCCACGCTTTAACACATTGGAAGGATAGAACAGTAGGGCTTGCTACCCCATATGCCAGAATGGGAACCCTGCCAAGGCACCCAATACTGTAGAGATAGAAGTCGTGGGAAATGGCCATTGCCCCAAGTCTCACCATGGATCAATGTACTATGCTGCAGAGGACACCAAGACTATCATACCTGCGAAAGTTACCATTTATTGGAATTTGTAATGGGACATCCCACTGGGAAGGGCCAGTTACTCTGCATCGCTGGAAGAGGGAGAATGGGATTCCATTCTCCTATTGCCAGCCAGACCTGTTTGAACACGCTATATGCAACATTGAAAGAAGGGAGAAGGTCGGAGTTCCGGTCTGGCATATCCTTCCCCCGCTTCATCCCCCTCATGCCCGGCAGCACTACCCCGCGCCGCAGCCAACATGCTTTGTATGAACAATAGGTCAAGTCGCAAACACTGCCAACCTCCTCCTCTTTAAGGCAAGGTGGGCATGTTTTGTTTTTCACTGCTGTGACCACTGCTGTCTTTGTTCTCTCCATCATTCTGGAGAATGTTCGAGCTTACTACATTAACCCAGGAAGCCTTCAATGATAACAACAAAGCCTGTCCTTACTGAACATTGGAATGTCTGTAATGAAAAAAGCTGTCCTCCAAAATCGGATGGTCTCAGACACTATTACTGCCTCGTAAGGAGATATCTATATCATTATCCAAATGGAATGCCATGTGTTCACATCTGATGAGCCTGCTAATGTATTATCCATATTAAACCACAGGAGGACTCAAATGTAGTCCCTAAGCGATATGACCATCAGCCTAGGGGACTTAACAAATCACTGGTCTGAGGCATGGGAATTGTGATAGAAACAGTTGTCGCTAACGTTAGGAATCACGGTCTTAATCTGTACTTTCCTTTACAGGTGACTGTACTGCTGCTTTGACATCTGATTCCAAAATAGCCAAACCAAAAAAATCCACCTCCATGAGAGTGAAGCCCCGTGCTGACGGCTCAGGGCACACTGCAGAAAAGGGGGACTTGTGATATTATAAGAACAGGTCATGAGGGAGGGAGTGTTGGGGGAGTTCACTGAGAGACTGTGACCCTCAGTTGATGCTTATACTGGACTCTGGCAATTGGAGGCTCCTCACTCCCACCCAGGCCCTTGGAATGCGTGTTTGCTTGCTTTTCCTGATGCCGGAGGCTGCCCCCAAAGACACAGAGATAGTGGGGTGGTGTTGAGACCATCTGGATGGTTCACATGATTGAACCCCATTAAGGTCTCCATAGAAATTTTGAAGATTTGGCAGGCAAGGGGATCTCATCTTGCTGCCACCCGAGACAAGGCTCATTTGTAAGTTCCCTTACTTATCGCACCAGCCACCTGCCCGCGTGGAGCAGCCTGCCTCTGTGTTCAGTCTCTTCCTGCCCTCTGCGTGGCGGGTCCATTTCAGATCTAGCCCAGCAAGCTCCTAAGGAGCCAGCAGACCAACACCTCAATCTTAGTTAAAAAAAAAAAAAAAAAAAAAAGTAGATTAAAAGAAAGAAAAAGAAAAAAGAAAGGAAGAGAGAGAAGGAGAAAGAAGGAGGGAAGGAAGGAAGGAAGAGGAGGAAGGAGGGAAGGAGTAAGGGAGGGAGGGAGGAAGGAAGGAAGGAAGGAAGGAAGGAAGGAAGGAAGGAAGGAAGGAAGGAAGGGAGGAAGGAAGGAAGGAAGAAATTAGACTCACCTTCAGATATCACAAGCCCAGGCTTCTACTGAGTCAGACAAAGGTCACATCAGAGTTGTGGTTCTCGACTAGGAGCAATTTTGCATCTTCCCACTAAGAGACATTTGCCAATGTCTGGAGGTGTTTGGGACTATCACAACTTAGGGGGAGAAGCTGTGATTGACACCTGGTCTCCACCAGAGTTGCTGCTACACATCCGCAATGCACAGGACAGCCGCCTACGAAGGAGAATTATCAGACCCAGAATGTCCCCAGTACTGAGGTTAGGAAGACCTTTCACAAACCTAATAGATATCAAAAAACTAAGTTTGCCAATCTGATCCACTTTTAGGTTGTCCTTTTTAAATGATCCATTTTAATTCACAACTTACTGCGAATTCGATAGATGGATTTCCATAATGTTAACGAATGTAATTAGTCAGTATAGGCGATTTGAATCATTAGGTAAACAATAGTATCCGTAGAATATCGCTTACTTGTCTGAGGCACTTGGCCTGAACTCAGAGGCTTTCTATCTCTTTATTTCATTTGCTCTCAGGAGTAGAGACACCAGCTCAGAAATACTTGTCACCGTTCTTATTTATTAGTTTCAGCAAAATAATAGAATGGCATGGAGAAGTAGGGTTCGCATGTATTTGACTTTTATCTCTCGCTCATTTAGCTTCGGCAATGATAGAAAAAAAGTGAAAAAGGATTTACTAAAAGCACTTTGGGATTGCCTTGCTTCTCCTTTATCACAGAAATTGACTTTTCGCCAATGTTTTACTCCTGTTGGCTTCAATTACATAAGAATTAATTTTGCCTGGCAAGGTTAGTCAGCACATACTTAAGGTATAATATTCTCAGATTTTGGTAGTAATTCATTTATATGGTGTCTATTAAATAGACTTAAAGCTATCTCGAATTTAATTGGTAGGCCAATTTTTTATACCACTGACTGGTGAATCACCATAGCGTTTTTTAAATAAGTTGAAACATATCGTATCGATGCTATGACTACAAATGATGCTTGGCATGCTGGCTATAAACATGGAAGAACTATCACAGAAGGCCTCAAAATAGGCCTGTCCCCAAATATCTAACTGAACATAACGACGCATTTTTAGTTAGGGCTTTGTTTAAAAACAGTGTAAGTAGGAGACATTGGTGAGATATTTGTCGCACGGACCATATATTTCCCAAGGTATGAGTTAAATTATGTCTCTATATGTCAGATGTTTCTTCTCCTTGTGGAACGAAAACTCTATGAAATTCTATGACCTTTTGGTTCAATTAATCACATATGTGTGTGTGTGTATGCACAAGCGTATATGTATATACACACATATATGTGTATATATATATGCGTGTTTGTGTATATGTATGTCAAGTATGGGTACTGTACTATAATATTATGATGTAGGTTATTATATATAATATGCATCTTATGTATATCATACTATAATTAATAGTGATGAGGTTAATTAATAGCGATAAGTAGGGTTCGGAGCTGACAGCCAAGAAACAGTTCTTGAAGACATCTTCGGTGCAAAAAAGGTGATTTTATTAAAGCACGGGACAGGACCCGTGGGCAGGAAGAGCTGTCCTTGGCCTGTGAAGAGTGACTGGTTATATACTCTGGAGTTGGGGAAGGTAAGTCAAAAGGGAAGCCTCCGGACGTACTGTGACATGCTAAAGAGGACTCCTACAATGCTAGGGGCCTTGCTATGGTCAAGCTAAGATTGTTTTCCTTCTAGTAAGGCATTAACATTAGGAAGGTAGGGGGTTCCTGGAGAAATGCTACACTCTATTTGCCTCAAGTATTTGTCAGTGGGTGTCATAAAGAGATTTAATGTTACCCGCCATTTCCTTCCTGCCTTTGTTCCCCCCATCACTATGGAGGGGAAGGGGATACTAGGGGCTTCAGGAAACTAAGTCTATATGTTTCTGGAGATAGTAGGCTATTGGTACGATTGCCTTTTTCTTGTTAGTTACTAAGACATTTGTAAACTGATAGAGACTCTGGTCCTGCTTAACTGTGATCTCTTATCAGTTAACCATTTGTTTCCTTTCCTTTCCTTTGTTCTTGGGCAGCCAGGAGAGCCTGAGGAATATCACACGTATCCCACCTGGGGGAAAGGGGGGTCTTGCTAGCTTGTGCTTGGCCCTAAGCTTGCCTTACTGTCCCTCATCAATAGGGATATGTGAAAATTCAAACATACAAATCATGAAACATAATCTTCTACAGTGTATAGATTTGTCTGCATCTGTATACATAATTTGAAGTTCTCTTACATCCCCATAAATACGAATGTTGTTTCATTTACTGCTGTTTGAGGTAATTCCATGATTTCATTTGGTGCGGGTGAATAAATATCCAGGCGTCGTGAGCCCCCTAACACACACCCATACAAACATATATATTTATGTATTGTATAGAAGAATGTTATTTCCCAGAAACTTTTTAGCTAGAATGGAAACAAGGATTCCAAACACTAAGAAACAGAAAGAGGATAAAATCCTGAGTAGCATAAGTTTATTTTTCTCTCTTTATTTAAGCATTAATTATATGTTTGACAGGGACCTTCCTGCAGACTACACCAAAAGTAATCATTTCCCTTACGTGTTGATGAAACACTTGTCTGGCCACCATATTCTGCTCATTTTGTCTTTTAGCAAAGCCTGTATGGAGCACACAGATATTTTATATTGGTTTTGTGACTGAACGAGGAGCACTTTCATTTTTTATTTATTTTTTGAGAGAGGCAGAAAGAGTAAATCGGGGGCACAGAGATAGGAGAGAAAGAAGGAGAGAGAGACAGAGAGAGAGAGAGAGAGAGAGAGAGAGAAACCCAAGAAGGCTTTGCACTGTCAGCATGGAGTCCATGTTGGACTTGATGCAGGGTTTAATCTCATAAACCGTGAGATCATGACCGCCTCTGAAATCAAGAGTCAGATGCTTAACCACTCAGGTGCCCTGAATTAGTAGCATTTAAATAAATATCCTAGGAATTATTTAAAAATAGAAATATATTGAATAACATATTTATATATTCATGTATTGATTTACTAGGATTTTCTAGTTACCTTCATTATTGATTTCTAGCTTAATCCCTGTATCATCACATAAAATGCTATGAATTAATTCTATTCTTTGAAGTTTTTTGAGACTTGCTTTATAATGGCCATATTTTGGTTAAATTTAATATTGTCTCCTGAACACTTAAAATAATATGCATTTGGCGACTGTTGGCAAAAAAATCAGAATCAGGTAGATGATAGATGGATAGATAGATAAGTTTTATATTTTATTTATGAATAGTATAATATAGCCATAAATATGCCACTCATTCTTTGACCTCCTTTTGTGTGATGCCTTTTCTCCTTGTTAAAGTAATTAAACAAGGAGGCCATTAGTTAGACCGAGGCAGCTCTGATACCTTCTTAGCCTCTTTCAACCAACTAAAAACCTAAGCCAGAGCAAATTCCCATAAATGCCTGGAGGCTAAGAAGAAATACCAATCACAAACAGTCAAGGAGTCTTTCCCAAGTGAGGTAACTGCTTAAGCTACAACCAACCAAATTGTTTTCTTGCTTTGTTTGGGTGTCTTCTCTATAAAAACCTCTCCCTTCCCCCCTGTTGATGGAGCCAATTTGAATCAGTGTACCCCCAGATAAACCTTTTGAAATTTTAAGGTGCCTCATTGTATCTTTCAACATCTTCTTTAAAAAATTATTAGGGGCGCCTGTGTGGCTCAGCTGGTTAAGCATCCGACTTCCGTTCAGGTCACGATCTCACAGTTCATGGGTTCGAGCCCTGCATCGGGCTCTGTGCTGACAGCTCAGAGCCAGGAGCCCGCTTCAGATTCTGTGTCTCCCTCTCTCTGCCCCTCTTTCAATCACACTCTGTCTCTCTCTCTCTCAAAAATAATACACATTTTAAAAAAATTAAAATTATTAACCTTTACTTCCAGATTATGATTCTCATGAACCTAAGAAAAACACGATCTTGTGAAGAAAACAGATTAACAAATATACTGTCCAAAGATTACACAAACTCTTATAACTGAAGAATAACGTTCATATTCACTTTTTTTTTCTTTTGTAAACATTCACACATATACGATTTAGGAAAATGAAATTAGACTAGACATCTCTTTTGAGCTTATTTTTTTTCTCTTTTGAGTCATTGTTATACCAAATATAATTCCATGAATATATTTCTATGACAAACTAGATTCATGTTATCATTTGTAACGGGTGCATGTTATTACATATATATTACATATATTCCTGCTATAGGAATTTGACAGTCTTTTCTTTCACAGAGATGTATAATAATAATAAATAATAATAATAAACCAGCCTCAAAAGTGAGGCTATTTTTGGCATGTATGTGTGTGGGGTACATGTGTGCATATTTCTGTAGTGTTGATTGCCAAAGACAACAAAACGCTTTAAAAATTATGTAAGTTGATACGTCTGTTCCTGATTTATCTTAGGAAAAGTTACGTTCTTATAAAATTTATGTTTACATGGAATATTGCATTTGCACACTCAGATTCACGTTAGAGCTCCTTCTATAATAAAAAAACATATTTTCTTCAGACACTTTCTTTAAGTTACTGCAACGCCTCCTCCTTTCTTTGGGGTCTAAGGTGAGGCCAGCTCATTTCAGAGTAAATACCACAGGGAAAACAGTTGAGGAGAGGACGCGCTGAGAAGAGGAAGAGTGGAGGATTTATTAGTTTTTGATTCTCTACAGCTGAATGGTCATTCCGGCATGCCATTCCCTGCAACTCCTTCTGGGCTGGGAGAAGAGGCGTGTGTCATGAGAAGAAATTGAGTTCAACTGACTGATGGGAACACAGAGGACTCTTTCTTATACGCCATGAAACAAATTTGCCTTTTCCTTTCCTTATAATCAAGAGAGAACCGAGTGCGTGAATTACCATAAGAACACTGGAGGGTAAAGTGTCTTGGGGAAAAATTCTCTTTTGTTTTATGAGAAATATGAAAGTGTTTTAAAGAAAGTAAACATATACCTGAAATTGTAATAAATATAAATTGATATTGGTATTTGTTGAAATATTAGTGTTTAATTTAGTCTATTATAATTTTATATACTTTTCTTCACTGATGAAAATAAGCACCAAGACATTAATGAATTAAATTTAAAATACTAAATTGGCTATTATTGAAAAAGACTCTGCTGTTGGGGAGTGCAATCCAGAAGCACCGGATTTTTTTCTGGGGCAATCCAGAAAATTCACAATTCAGAATTCACGTGTGTGTGTGTGTGTGTGTGTAATATCTTGCAGAATTCAGATTTAGGACTGGAGAAAGGTTTATATAGTTTCAAATCATGAAAGACTTCATTTTGGTTAGAAGTTGTTATCTAATTAAAATTATTTCAAATTATGACTGCTCATTTAGCTATGAATTAACTATCTTGCATATCACCTATTCCAGTATTGTGAGAACTTTAATGTGGAGTGAAATTCTGTGTCTCCCTCTCTCTCTGTTCCTCCCTTGCTCACACACTCTCTCTCTCACTCTCAAAAATAAATAAACATTAATTTTTTTAAAAAAACTCATGGACTTGTTCACTAAAAAGAATAATTTTATCGTATGAAAACTGTATCTTAATTAAAAATATAAATTTAATTTTCCTAATGGCGTATTTGACACTGAAAATTTTTTCATCATGTACTAAATTAGTATGTTTCTTCTATCTATAATATTCCTATGATTAGTTTCTCTAATAATATGCCAGTCATAAAGTGCTGTTCTTATAGTAATTTTTAATATATATCAATAATTGAGGTTAGTATCCTGTCATCGGCTCTTTTCTTTATTTTTCCAGAAAGTTCTGGGTCAGTTGCAACCACTTAATTTTTCATATGACCTTTAGAAAAAGTTGTCAAGATTAAAAGTATCTGCTGTCACGTTACTGAAACATAATTAATTTTTTAGATTTATTTGAAGAAATATGACAGCTCTGCCATGTTAAGTTTTAGTATAAAAAAATCTATATTTACAATGATAAGTCTGCATCCAAGAAAAATATATGAATTTATGATTATTTAAAGTTGTTTTGCTTAAAAGAGTCTTAAACATTTCTTCAAAAATACGTATTTAAATTTGATCACTATAAGCAATTACAACTTAGGTATTATAAATTGTTCCGGTGTTATTTATTTTAGATTTTTATTTAAATTCCTGTTAATTAACACACAGAGTGTAATATTACTGTCCAGCATACAATGTGTATTCAAACCTCCATACATCACCCAGCTCCTTACAGCTAATGCATTCGTTAATCCTCATCACGTATTTAACCCACCCCCCGGCCCACATCCCTTCTTGTGATCGTTAGGTTGTTCTCGATCATTGACTCTTTTCTTGGTTTGCCTTTCTCTCTGTCTTTTTTCCCCTTTGTTCATTTGTGTTTCTTTTCCTTAAGTTCCACACGTATGCGTGAGATCATATGGTATTTGTCTTTCTTTGACTGACTTATTTTGCTTAGCATAATACTCTCTAGCCTCCATCCATGTCTTTGCAAATGGCAAGATCTCATTCTATTTTTGGCTGAGTAGTATTTCATTATACACACACAGACACACACACACACACATATATACATACTTATATGTATATATATATATACACACACACACATATATACACATACTTATATGTATATACATAATATATGCATTATATAAAATGTATATATACCATATCTTCTTTATTCATTCATTAGTTGATAGACTTGGGCTATTTCTGTAATTTGGCTACTGTAGATAATGATACTATACATATCTGGGTGCATATATCCCTTTGAATTAGTTTTTTTTTTTTTTTTGTATTCTTTGGGTAACTACCTAGTAGGACAATGGCTAGATCGTAAGGTATTTCTATTTTTAACTTTTGGAGGAAACTCCGTACTGTTTTTTATAGTGGCTGCTCCAGTTGGCATTCCCACGAACGGTGCACAAGGGTTCCCTTTTCAAAGCCCCACCAACACCTGTTGTTTCTTGTGTTGTTAACTTTAGTCACTCTGACAGGTGTGAGGTAATATCTCAATGTACTTTCAATTTACATTTCCTTAATGGCAAGTGATGATACACATCTTGCTATGTGACTGTTGGCCATCTGTATGTTTTCTCTGGAAAAATACCTGTTCATGTCTTCTACCCATTTTTAATTGGATTATTTGTTTTTTAAGCATTTACTTTTTCTAAGTTCTTTATATACTGTGGATACTAACCTTTTATCAGATACGTCATTTGCAAATGTGTTCTCTCATTGCATAGACTGCCTTTTAGTTTTACTGATTATTTTCTTTGCTGTACAGAAGCTTTGGATTTGGAAGTACTCCCAATAGTTTACTTTAATTTTGGCTTCCCTTGCCTTCCGGAGACATAGCTAGAAAAAGTTGATACAGCCAATGTCAGAGAAATTACCGCCTGTGTTCTCTTCAAAGACTTTTATGGTTTCAGGTCTCACATATACGTTTTTAATCCATTCTGAGTTTATTTTTGTGGATGGGGAAAGAGAATGGTCCAGTTTCATTCACTTGCATCCTCCTGTCCAGTTTTCCCAACACCATTTGTTGAAGAGACTTTTTTTCCATTGGCTATTCTTTCCAGCTTTGTTGACTTAGTTGACTATATATTTATTGTTCCATTTCTGGGTTTTCTACTCTGTTCCGTTGATCTATGTGTCTGTTTTTGTGCCGGCACCATACGGTCTCAATGATATTACAGCCTCGTAAGATAGCTTGAAATCCAGAATTGTGCTTTCAGCTCTGCTTTGCTTTTTCAAAATTGTTTTGGCTATTCAGGGTCATCTGCGATTCCATACAAAGTTTAGGATTGTATGTTCTAGTCCTGTGGTATTCTGATAGGGATTGCATTAAATGCGTAGATCGCTTTGGGTAGTATAGACATTTTAACAATGTTTGTTCTTCCAGTCCATGAGCATGGAATGTCTATTTCTTTGTGTCATCTTGAATATCTTTCATCCTTGTTTTATAATTTTCAGACTCGTGGTCTTTTTCCTATCATATTTATTCAAAAGTCTAAAGACATGGGTTTATAAATGACCCAAAGGGACCTTCTTATCTTGGTCAAAAATGAGTTATCAATAGGGTACCTGGAATGGGGAAGGGTCTGGGCAGAGAAGTGCTGTGTGACATTAAGCAGCTTGTTTGTAGAATATTATGCCAGAGCAAAGCCTCTACTTCCTGCCCACCCTTATCCGGGTTCTTAGCACTCCTCATCATGCCCATCAGTGGGCAGGAGGCGAGCGGCCCCCAGGGAGGGCTCCTGTACTTAACAGGGACAGTTCTTTATCAATTCATTTCCCTTTAGACAACTGTAGTTATCAGCTGAAAAGCGATTGTCTCCATGACTTTGAAAAACAAGACCTTGTTTCTCCTCAAGGAAGCTTCTTATTAGTCCCTGTTCCCTGTGCCCCCAGAGCTCTGGTGATCTCTGCAACCTGCACAAACGCCAAATGTCTCCGGGCGGAGTCAGGGACTATCTATCTTTCCGCACCTTGGATGCATGCAGAAACCTGGGTGCTGCAAAGGAGACCAAGCCTCCAGCCATATTTCTGGGTCACTATTAACCAATTTTGCAAGTATTTTTAAACGTTTATAATTGAGAGATAGAGAGAGGCAGAACATGAGCAGGGAAGGAGCAGAAAGAGGGGGAGACAGAATCTGAAGCAGGCTCCAGGCTCCGAGCTGTCAGCACAGAACCCTATGTGGGGCTCGAACTCAAAAATCGTGACATTGTGACCTGAGCGGAAGTTGGAGGCTTAACAGACTGAGCCACCCAGGGACCGCACAAGTATTTTTTTTTTTAATTTTTGTTTGTACAAATAACTTTTTATTTATTTTATTTTTTACTTTTGTCTGGGCTTGTTGAAGTATAATTGATAAAAATTATATATACTTAGGTTGCACAACATGATTTTTCAAGGTATACAATACAATGCTTTAAATTATGTTGGCATTGCAAAATTACCATAATTAATTAACATATCACCTTTTATAATTTTGCTTTATTTTGAGGTGAGAGCACATAAGTTCTATTCTCTTAGTAAATTTTAAGTATACAGTAATCCTTGTGCTGTATACTAGATTCCCAGAACATATTCACCTTATAACTGAAAGGTTTTTTTTTGGCCAACATTTCTCTATTTCCCCTCATTCCCAGTTGTCAGAAGCCAATATTCTATTCCCTGGTTCTGTGCATTTGACTTTTATTAATTCCACATATAAGCAGTATCATACAGTATTTGTTATTTTGTGTCTGGCTAACTTCACTTAGCATATGACCGTCAACTTCATGCATGTTGTCACAAATGGCAGGAATTCCTTCTTTTTTATGGTGAATAATATTCCATGTATATGTCATATTTTCCTGATCCATTTATTCATTGACAAGTACTTAGGTTGTGTCCATATCTTGTCCACTGTAGATAATGCTACAGCGAACACGGGGGTGCAGATATTTCTTTGAGATACTGATTTCATCAGATCAGAACTGTCGAGACCACTGACCTTACTGGGCCTGAAAAATAGGACTTGTATTGCAATATATTATTTTGGAAAAAAAATAAGCATAGATAATATATTGTTGTGGTTTCGTTTTGATTTGCTTTCTTTGATTTTTTATTTTTGAGGAAATTTCATTCTCTGTACTGCGTGGTACACATGGGAAATGCAGATTGCTTCTTCTTGTTTTTGTTGTTTTTTGTTTTTGTTTTTGTTTAGTTTCTTTGGAAATTCAGTGAATGTTTTGCTCAGTCTGACTCCGTTGACCTTATATCCAAAGCACATTATGTGTGTATATCTGCATGTCTATCTACTCTAACTTATATATTGACCATCATGCAAACATATATGTTACTTCAACATAAATTGTTGCTTGTTTTATACACTTATGAGTTTAGTCTTTTTTTTTCCAGAAGCTTTTCTATGAAAGTGATTTGTTTAACAAGGATCATATTCTCTTACCCAGTGAACTGGGTACACACACATACATATGTGTGTGTGTGTGTGTATGTGTATGTATATATATATATATATATATATATATATATATATAGTTTTATTATTTTATATATGTATAAATATGTATATTTAGTTTTATTAGTTTTAGAAATAAGTGAAGATGGCAACAGATATCTAATATGTATAATATGTAGAAGAGTTAATGAGAAAAGATTACAAAAGGAGCACAGACTTAGAACAACAGAAGAGCAAAGGCATTGAATTTTGGCAAATTCATTTAATTCTTAGAACACATTTTGTCTGTTCCCATGAATTTGATTTCTCTAGACCTCATAGGAGATGCTTCAACACAGAGGTAATTATCTCATTTAACTGTTCCCGGCAAGTGCTCAGAGCTAATGGCTTCGGATTATTCTCCGTACTGGATTTCGTCTAGAATCTTCCTTTCAGAGCGGCTCTAACTGCTCCCTTTCAGAACAGGCACGTAACTTCCAGGACTGCACTGTTCTTCAGCAACCAGCCAGCAAGAGTGGCTCTTGGCAGCAGACTGTGAAAGTAGCAAAGAGGAATTGTGACAACATCAGTTTATGGTAAGAGTTGTTATGTGATGTCTTCTCATACAAAAATAAGAAATAATAATTATAACAAATCTCTGTTTCAAATAATGCATACTTACCAGAGGGGAAAAAAATTGGAATGAGTAGTGGAATTTGTAATAGTCAGTACTGATATAAAATTTACTCAGTCCATGAGATGTGTTACCTAGAATAACTCATCCAATTCTCCTGACTTTCCTCTGAGTCAGGTTGTGTTAGCACCTCTCTTATACTGATGTTCAATGTCAGTGATTTGAGGAGCTGAACTAGAGCCACTCTGGAGACCACAGCGTGTGCTATTCATGATCTGTGATTTACTACCTAACTAGCCCACGGTCCATATTTAAACAAACATCTAAACACAAGGACGCAGATTCTTTGGAAGTGACTCTTAAAACCCAAGTTCCTTTTTTTTTTTTAACATTTATTTATTTTTGAGACATAGAGACAGAGCCTGAGCAGGAGAAGGGCAGAGAGAGAGGCAGACACAGAATCCGAAGCAGGCTCCAGGCTCCGAGCTGTCAGCACAGAGCCCGACGCGGGGCTCGAACTCACAGACCATGAGATCATGACCTGAGCCGAAGTCGGCCGCTTAACCGACTGAGCCCCCCAGGTGCCCCTAAAACCCAAGTTCTTAATTCACTCGACAAAAAATCATTGAGTATATACCAGATATCATATAAATATATGGTCAAGACATAGATTACTGCAGTTAAAAAATGCAAGTATTCAGGGGCACCTGAGTGACTCAGTCGGCTGAACTTCAGACTTTGGCTCAGGTCATCATCTCATGATTCGGGAGGTCCAGCCCCACATTGGGCTCTGTGCCATCAGTGCAGAGTCTGCTTTGGATTCTCTGCCCCACCCCGCTCTGTCCCTCCCTGCTCACCGTCTCTCTCTCAAAAATAAACATTAAAAAAATACAAATATTAAGCATTCATCACAATTTTCAGGAGATGGACAATAAGCAATCTGAATAACAAAATTAGAGAATGATGATAAATGCCATGAAGAAAAATAAAACAGACATGTCAGGAAGAGTCAGGAAAAGTTACAACCAAGTTCTTTCGAAGGATACTTGATAAAGTGACACCTGAACACACCCTTGTGTGTTGGGTGGAACTCATGTCAGGCTTATCCCTGACAGAGAGAAGGAGTGCAAAGGTCCAGAGGGAGCTTGAACTAGGTTTATGACAATGAAGTTGGTGCAGAGTGGTTCTGGTCAGGTTGTATTTTGAAAGTTGAGCCAAAAAGATGGGATGAAAAGTTTCATGTATATGAGAGAAAAATAAGTACATGAGAGGAGTCAGAAATCTCTGTAATTTTTAGCAACAGCAATCAGGAGTATTTAAAGAAACTGAGGGGAGACAGTGGGTGGAGAGGTTGGGGTGTTTTACTTAGGTTGAGGTGTCTGACTTTCAGGGGCAGTGCCGGGAAGACATGGGGATATGGACCTGGAGTTTCGAGATTGGTCTGGGATAAAATTAACATTTCAGAGTAGAGTTGACATTTCAAGCATGGAACTCGGTCAGCACCTCAATGGAGTGAGTGTCTGGGGAGAATCGCAGTCTGAATTCAGCCTTTTAGATGATGGTACTTTTGAACCACTGATTTTTAATCAGGTTAAGAGGAAGCCGAATGTGTGCATTTGAAGACAAAGAGAGAATTTAAGATAATTCAAGATTAATTCAAAAAGTCAAGAGTTTTGCCAATAAATGGAGGTCCACAAAACGAAGTCCCGGAAGTGAGGTCAACGGATATATATATATTTTTCTTTTTCACGACGAACTCAATAGCAAAATGTATCATAAAAGGAGTTAAAAAGAGAATGGTAAAACTCAAGTCACCAAATACAGAGGTGGGGTTGTTGTTGAAGCAATGCCTTTCTGTAGGCAAGAAAACTTGGGACCCAGTGCATGGGTGATGGGTATTTTGGAGGGGAGCCAAGCACCATGACTGGGATGCTGGCAGGTGCAGAGGCATGGTGGTAGAGACTTGATGCAGGTTCTAAGTGTGTGTGTGGGGGGGGGTGAGGGCGGGAAGAGCGGGAGGTGTTGGGGCTGGAAAAGAGTGAAGAGAGAATAAGGTTAAAATAGACTGGGAGCATAAATAGATTAGAAAAACATATTATTGACAATTGTGAAACTTTATTGTCATGGTTGCTTTTTACTTTGTCTTCTAGAATCATTTTATATGACATTTAAAAAATCTTCCATTAGACCATATTGAGTACGTCTTTCCTTCCTTCCTTCCTTCCTTCCTTCCTTCCTTCCTTCCTTCCTTCCTTCCTTTCTTCCTTCCTTCCTTCCTTCCTTCCTTCATTTCTTTCTTTCTTTCTTTCTTTCTTTCTTTCTTTCTTTCTTTCTTTCTTTCTTTCTTTCTTTCTTTCTTTCTTTCTTTCTTTCTTTCTTTCTTTCTTTCTTTCTTTCTTTCTTTCTTTCTTTCTTCTCTCCTCTCCCCCTCTCCTGCCCTCTCCTCTCCTTGCCTCCCCTCTCCTCTCCTCTTCCCCTCCCCTCCTCTCCCCCCTCCTCCTCTCTCCTCTCCTTGCCTTCCAGTATAGCTGACACACAACATTACATTAGTTTTAAGTGTACCACATAGTCATTAACATCTCTATACCTTGTGCTTACCACAAATGTAGCTACCTTCTGTCACCATACAACACCATGACAATACCATTGACTATATTCTCTATGCTGCACTTTTCATCCCTTTGACTTATTCATTCATTAACTAGTAGGCTGCATCTCCCACTCTCCTTCACCCATTTTGCCCATTCTCTTACCCCCCTTCCCTCTGGAAGCCATCCATTTGTTCTCTGTATTTCTAGGTCCGATTCTGCTTTTTGTTTGTGTATTCATTTAAGTTGTTCTTTAGATTCTACATATGAGTGAAATCGTATGGTACTTGTCTTTCTCAGTGTAACTTCTTTCACTTAGCATAATATCCTCTAGGTCCATCATGTTGTCTCAAATGTTAAGGTCTCATCTTTTTTATAGCTGCATAATATTCCATCACATATATTATATATAATAATGTATACTATATTAAATAATAATTATTATATATTATGCATGCATCCCTACCAAATACTATTTCTTATTATTTCCTATCTTTTTTTATTTTAGCTATTTTGACAGGTATAAGGTGGTACCTTAATGCAGTTTTGATTACCATTTCCCTGATGGTCAGCGATGTTGAGCATTTTTTCATGTGTCTGTTGGCCATTTGCATGCCTTCGTTCAAAAAATTGTGTATTCATGTCCTCTGCCCATTGTTTCCTTGGACATTTTGTTTCTTTGGCATTGAGTTGTAGAAGTTCTTTATATATTTTGATGATTAGATATATAATTTGCAAATATCCTTTTTTTGTTCAGTGGGCTGCCTTTTTGTTTTGTTGATTGTTTCCTTTGCTGTGCAAAAGATTTTACTTTGAGGTAGTCCCAATAGTTTATTTTTATTTTTGATTCCCTTTCCTTAGGAGACACGTCTATAAAAACGTTGCTACTGCCAATATCAAAAAATCATCGCTGTGTTCCCTTTCAGAATCGCTGGGTTTTCTGTCTCTCTATTTGTGTGCACGGTGTTAGCAAGTGGCCCAGTTTTTGATTTTTCTTTTTCTTTTTTCTTTTTCTTCGCATGTTGATATCCAGTTTCCTCGGCACCATTTATTTACAGAGATTGTATTTTCCCTCAAATATTTTTTTTCTCAAGCTACCCTTTCTTTATAAAAAAAAAATTGATAGGATTTCTAAGATCCTAACAATCTAAGAATCCTAAGGATCTAAGATCCTAATGATGCTGAGTATCATTAAAAACAATAACCTGGGGCGCCTGGGTGGCTCAGTCGGTTAAGTGTCCGACTTCGGCTCAGATCATGATCTCACGGTCTGTGAGTTCGAGCCCTGCGCCGGGCTCTGTGCTGACAGCTCGGAGCCTGGAGCCTGCTTCGGATTCTGTGTCTCCCTCTGTCTCTCTGCCCCTCCCCCACTCATGCTTTGTCTCTCCTGCTCTCAAAAATAAGTAAAAACATTTAAAAAATCTTTAAAAAACAATAACCTAGCTTTCGTTATTCTTTGGGTTCCATTAACACTTTGTAAAAATTTATTAGTAAGCATTTTTAAAAGTGATTCCGATATTTAGTCATCCGACCCAGTCGAATTTCTTTCAGTCTACTTTGCCTTTATGTGATGCTTTGTCATGAGAAGAAAAGCCTGTGGTAACCTTTAGGCCCAGGCGTCTTATCCCCTGTGAGCCCATTAGGGAGAGTAAAATGAGAAGAAAATGACAGTTACACCCCCTGGGAGATTTTTAAAATTAATAATAATTGTTCATGCCTGCAGCACAGATTATTGGCAGCAGGGAGAACTCAAAAAGCAATGTTATTTCAACAATTCCACAGAACCAGTTCTCTCTTCCTTGGTGGGAGCTCCTTGGCAGGGAAGCATGCGTCTCTCCAGAAGGCACGGAAATAAATTAATTGGAGTGAGACACAGAAGGTTCTATAAGATATTTTTCCTGGAAATCAGAGTTTGTCGGAAGGCGTAACAATGGGCGGCCATTGTGATTCTTTTCGGTCCTGAAAATTGGCGGTGGAATCCCTTTCAATCTGACTGTAATCATTTTCCCATTAAAATAACTTGTATGCTAAAATGAAGTAAAAGATGATCAAAAATCATCAGGTGAAATTTCTAACAAATATGTTCTTTGACCTAGGTAGATATATGATGTATGTATGTGTATATACATATGTATATATGTATATGTACATACACATATATATTTCTTTATATGTATGCAAACTATATATATGTGTCTAATAAATTTTACGTCTGGATATTTTACCTGTGTTTTCAATATTGATAATAAGCAGAATATTGAACAATGTTTAAAATTGCCTATTAGAAAGCAACCAAGTGCGTCAGTATTAACAGTTACATAAGGCTTCCACATGACCAAAATTATATTGCAATACAACGCTGAAAATGGTCACTTAACAACGTAAGGGTCATGAGGAAGATAAAATATATTCTTCCATTCCTTGTGTTTTGAGAGCTGATGCTAGTCTTTCCGTAAGGGTGCCCCCCACATTATTAAACTGTATAACTGTTTCTAAATTATATTTTAGACTGCTTCCAATATTTAAAATTTCAAACGTTATATTGACAAACATTCTTAGACATGACTCTGCAGAAACATTCAAAGATATGGAAGAGTTTGTTAAACTATGTTAAAAATGAAAAAAGAACTTCATTGCTATTGATAATTTTTCTTTCCAATGGGCCTCTTTAAACTGCTATCTGCATTGAGTGTCTGAGAAGGGTTATTTCCCTGAAAAGTATCATTCTTACAGATGGGACAGAAACTAAACATCGTTTTCTTTATAATGTAAATGCTTTTGATTTCTGGTGTTTGAGGCCAATGTTTTCTGGCTTATATATGTGTGGAATTGAAATCGAAATTCTTCCCAAGCCTTTGACAGTTTTTAGAGGAAAGGAAATAATGGGGGTGTCTAATAGTCCCCCCCCCAGTCTCCAAGTTGCTGAAAATACAGTTTCTTATCAGGGTAATCACATATTTCTTAGTGATATTTACAAATCTATATAAACACCGTATCATTCCTATCTTGTTGAGTAGAGGTCATTTCCCCCTGAATTCTAGTATGATTACAAAGTAGATATTTTCTCTAATGTAATTCCTTTCCCTGAAGCAAAACTTCATATGAGAAGCTTCTCTTCCTTGTATTACTTCGTTTTCATTGTATTTTGCCAGACGTGTGATGTCATTTTTCCCTGTGTGCTCACCTTTTTATAGAGCTTTAGCTAGAGCTGGAATTCACTGTTAAATGCCATTAAATGAGCCAGTTCCAAAATTACCCTCGATTGCTGAGAGAATTAAATCTTCTGACTTTTTAATTTGAGATTATGTCTGATGCACACAGCTTGGAGCCAAGATTTTGTTGGCGTCCTACCTTTTATTTAGTTTATATATTTTTGCATCGTGGGTTGTCTGCTAATCTTGCTCCTCATCTGATAACCTCTTTCCTTTTCTAAATGTTCCAGCAGCTTACAAGGATCTGTTTTATCTGGCCCCTGCCTAACTCCCCAGCCCCATTCCTGTGCAATCCCCCCGTCACTATCTAGGTAACTCTTCTGGAAACATCACCTTCCTGATTTCGCTCTAGTCTCATCTCTGCACATATGGATTTATCTGACCGAAAACTCTCTCTCTACCACTTTTCCCAATTAAAATACGAATTTATTTAATTTGCTATATATATATATATATATATATATATATATATATATATATATATACATTAAACTGTATAACTCTTTCTAAATTATATTTTAGACTGCTTCCAATATTTAAAATTTCAAACGTTATATTGACAAACATTCTTAGAGATGACTCTGTAGAAACATTCAAATATATGGATGTATTTATGGATGTATATATGGATATATTTTTACATATAGGACAAAGTGACAGCTAATATATATATATTATAATTATATATAATATATATAACTTATTTATTTATTTATTTATTTATTTATTTATTTATTCCAAGTTCCCTTCCCAGGACTTGATTTTCTGACTCTCCAATTCTTATAGCACCCTCTTCATTTATTTCTTTTTTGATACTCACATTTAAATTAATTTTCCTATACATGACTCTTATATGTATCTTCTAGAAGCTTTCAGATTTTTATAGTCACTACGGTAATCATCTTTGTATCTCATACTAATACCCTAATACCCTTGACCATAGTAGGTACTCAGGAAGTTCTTCGGGAGTTGCTTCATAAGCATATGCTTCATTATAAACTAAGGGATTCACTTAGAGACGGTCACCTTTAACTGCGCTGCCCACGGTAGCTCCATCCGCTTCTACACACCGGTAATCACTTCCGATCACATGGTCATCGCACAGAGAGCGGAAAAGGAGGATTTTTTTTTTTTCTAGTAAAGAAAGCACACCTTTTATGTGGTAGCATTGGCACCAAAACTCTGGAGGACAAAGGCCCCGTGTTGGTGACTTCGGCTTTGAGCTAAGTGCAGGTTCTGAGGCAAGATTCTTAGTTTCCGGTTTTATCACTTGCTCGCTATGTGACAATAGGAAGATTCATAACTTCTCTTTACTCTTGATGAACTGAGTACAAAAGCAGTTCCTACCTCATTGTGTTGAAAGGAGATTGAAGAAGATAATGCATTTAACACAAAGTCTGGCATATAATAAGAATTCCATAACTGCACTACTCATATTCTTATTGCAGAAAGCAAATGAATACACTTGTTTTGTTTTGTTTTTGTTTTTGTTTTTTTAACCATTTCTCACTTTGTGCCGCTCCTGTATTATTTCAGAAACACATACAAGCTTATATCCAGGTAAGCTTTCCAATTCCTTGATGGATTCCTGACTAATAGTACTAGATGCAGTGGTTTCTAACTCTTTATGTATCATCATGAATATTTCAGTGTGTATGTAAGAAAATAGTGAATGATACACTTTACCTGCTGTCTGATTTAGCTTTTCGTAGCCCAAAGTTTTCTCTTTGATCATATGAAATCTACTCATGCCCTGACTAACTGAGTTTAAAAATTAATACTTTAGGGTAATTGTCCTGAGGGAATTAGAGTGTGAATCAGAGTAATTCTTTTTTTTTTAGACCTTAGTTAATTAATTAATTAAGTTTACATACAAGTTAGCATATACAGAGTAATTCTTTATCCACTGACTATGTGACCATTTTCAGTCAAGGGTTTCTGATGCTTTGGCTAGAACTGGACTTCGCATGCCTGGGTTCAACCAGTTGTGCGGCAACAGCATTAAATGGCTGGACTGTTATTTATTCTGAAGTTAAGATTTTGCAAATACCATTCAGGGACACAATCATGAGTCAATTAGAATGAAAGAAGTTCTCATCATTAACAATATCCCGGCCACGAGTTATGCATTTGTTATTGTCACAGAACGTAATTATGATTCATAGCACTATGTGGAACTCGAGAAGACAAGGACAACCCTTCACTGTAAATATGGATGACTTAATCTGTGAGCAAACCTGGAACAGCCCTGGGGAGATATTTCCGGGCCGGCCTCTCTGCACTATTTCCCCCTTCTCGCCTCTCTGCAGGGCACTGGTGCCCCAGGAACCTTTGGAAAGTATCCGCTCCCAGGTTGTGACCTTGACCTGGCTTTCTTACCAAGTAGGGTCAGATGCACCACGTGATCAGGGCTATCTGGCCTCCTTACAGCCCTCTTACAAAGTAATGTTCCTACAGTTCCTGCACAATGGATATCCCAGGCCTATCCCGTTCTCAGAGCGCTAAGGGTTTGGTCCCCAGATATACATTTACTAAAAGCTTGCTTGGAAATCCTGCCTGTTATCCACCTCCTCTTTAGAACCACCACTCTCTGTCCTACTCGTGGTCAACAGTCACTCATCCAATGTGAATATTTTCCTTACCAGAACATGTCTACACTCAGCGTCTCTTGATTTCCTACATTAACACTTCTATTCATTCAATATATTTAAAAGAAAGATGAATTGCACCCTACAGTAGCATTTGTTGTAGTCTGATGGTTTGCACAGTGTTTGTTACAATTATTTTGAACTGGCATAAAAATAATATCCTTTGTACTGATCAAGAGAAAACAGTAAAAGCCACTGTAGTTTTAATATTTTTTAGGTTTTCTATATACTATGGTATTTTTGAGATCTTAATAATCCTTCTGGCTGAAAAGAAACTGCCTTTCCAAGGACCAGCCATTTCTTAGAGACAGCAAAGGGCTAGGCCCAGGAACATGCCTTCGATAAGCAAACTAGCTAATCTAGAGCCCTCCCACCCTACATGGCCCATGGACCCCAGGATCCCTCTGCCTCAGTCATTTCAGGGCCACGAATCAGATAAGCAGGGATCATCCCTTTGGCTTAGAGTCCCCTGAAATTATTCAAAGTAGCAAGTCACGAGCTGTTTACCTGCCTTCCATTCCTAGAAAACTCCAGTAAAGGTCATGCCCTTGGGTGTCCCCTCGCTTAGGCCCCTTCTGGCCCAGATCCAATGCTGGTGCTTCCCTGTGTGGTCCTGTAAATGTGTCATACCTTCTGCTTCCACGACCTGTGAAAACAATGAACTTTTTTTCCTCCCCTGAGCTTGTCTTCCATCTATCTTGTGGCTGCACCTCACTGACCATCACACAAAACAACACGGAACAGCTACCAAGTTCAATATGGGCACACCATGGACAAATTCTAAATTCCTTTTTGTATCTTAGACATGTATTGTCTTCTCTCTCTCTCTCTCTCTCTCTCTCTCTCTCTCTCTTTTTTATCTAGTTATTTCTCCCAGAATTATCTCCTCTTCAATTGTGACTCAGATCAGGCCCCCCCCAAAGGTTTCCCATTCAAGGGCATATGCAAGGCTCTAATGAATTGTGGAGTGGGGCTGAAAGTGTAACACTGCAGGGCAGCTGGACCCCCTCAGTGCCACTGGCTAATCTACCTGTGTCATTTCACACATGGACCTAGTCCATGCTCATAGACCTAGTCATGTGCTCTTTGATGGGATCTCCCTGCAAGTTTGATTTTGGGAAAAAGTATATCCCATTGTAGAAAAAAATAGGTATTAGAGAAAATTCAGATGTACAGTTATTTGCACTCCAAACCTGAAATAAGGAAGAAAATAAACATTTGACCTTCTGATTAACTTTATTCTTTCTAAGAAAATACAAGTGTAGCATTTATTATTTACTAAGGTGCCGAATGACTAATAACTTTTCCCTCTGAACTTTTCTTTGCATTTCATCGATCTATACTTGTTATTATAAGTGTGAAAGGAGGCAGTGCCTTCTTGAAAATCACTTTTCTCTTTTCGAAATGGTTTTTAGCCTGAAGAAAAAGCACATATAAGTCAAGCTGAGAAAGCATTTTGCTTTGGGTGTAAAACCGTTACTATGGTTCTGCTAAGAATCTTACTTTTTTTTTTTTTCCTTCCAGTAAGGAGACAGTTCTCAAAATATAGGGTTTTAAGAAATTTTGTTTGCTTACAAAGAAAAATGTCAAGAGAAAACTGCAAAGCATCTTAAGTAATAATCCTATGTATTCTTTGATGATATTTATTTGCCAAAATCCATACATTCTTGTAATTTTTTAATTGTAACTTTCAAATGAAACATAAGCTGTGTATTTGATTCCATACATATACACCATATATTTATATCATCAGTACTTCTTGTCTTTCATTTTATTTCACCATCATTGTGGGCCTGTCTACACTTACAAACCAAAAAGTGAAAACAAAAGTTGAACACACCCCCATCACTTCTAATCACCTAAAATCCATTTCAATATTTGTAATTCATTAGTAATTGTGTTATCTATAATGTGAATTCTTTGAAATAATTAGCAATATCATTTTTATAAGTATAATATATTAGAATCATTTTATTTTTTTTAACATTTATTTATTTTTGAGAGACACAGAGACAGAGCATGAGCAGGGAAAGGGCAGAGAGAGAGGGAGACACAGAATCTGAAGCAGGCTCCAGGCTCTGAGCCATCAGCACAGAGCCCGATGCAGGGCTTGAAATCACAGACCATGAGATCATGACCTGAGCCGAAGTCAGCCGCTTAACCAACTGAGCCATCCAGGCACCCCTGTTGTTTTTTTTTTTTAATATTCTAATTTTTTTCCTGATAAAAGTGCTAGTTTCCAGGCAGTTGAAAGCTGCATGAGGATTACATTAGGAATCAGTTATGTCAATTTGCAATAATTTCACGCTATAGATTTTCTGGGAATAATGTGATTGTTTCTGTTTAGGTAAAATCAAGTATAAAAAACTGAGTATAAATATGGTATGTTCAAATCAACGTTTAAAAGTTGAAATTAGAGCGCGTACCTTTGTCCTGGCCTACAGTTTTCTTAGGAGAAGCAGGGGCATTGAGAGAGGAGAAACCAAAGGCTTGGCTCCAACTTCACATTTTAATAATATCATATGGCAGATCATTCATTTTCAAATGTCCAAATCCCAGGTGGTCTACTCAGTTTTCTGGAAATGCTGCTTTACAAGTCTTTTTATCTTTAATTGGAGAACATGTTCTCATTTTGCTGTGATAAGCACATATGAGCATCCCCAATTCACAAACAGGTTGTATTCCAAAAGATTATTTTAATAAATTGTATGTCTGGAGCCTGCGGCCATTTCCCCTAGAGACAAGTTATATAACATGACGCTTGGCTCCTATATCCACCATAAAAAGTGCATTTTATCCACTGTGTGCCTGAACCATTACAAAAAGGGGAATGGGAAACTGTATTGGGGGTAAATTGTGTCATAATATAAATGGTTCATTCCATTCCAACAATGTTTTTTATTAAGTGACTTCATTTACACCCACACTAAACTGAACGTATAAACATAAAAAGGTGTACACAGTGCCCTAAAGAATTTACATTCTGACCGATTGGTTATTATTCTTTGAAGATTGCAATGTGTTTATGAAGACAATTTTCCCAGGGACTGACCATGCAGTCAGCATGCGGCAATAAAGTCTGGGTTTTGAGAGAGCCACCTTAAGTCTGCAAGTGTTTGGAATAATTGACTTCATCAATCTTATCTCAATAATATTGTGTTCGTCCACGTTATCTTCTCAGCCCGCTTCGGGCTCAGTTCCTTCTACCTGGTGATTACGTGGATTGAAATGTATTTTATATTAATTGTTTACTGCAGGAATCCTGAAGAATCTACTGTGACTGAGAGGCAATGAATCTTCATTCCAGGGGTTCAATCACATGCCGCTCTTGACCTCCAATCTGTCTCCCAGAGAGAAGTCTGGGCTGCACATGAAGGACTCAAGTTGTCTTTTCCAAGAGAGGGGAGCCTGGACAGGATTCCTCTCCCCCACCTCCCCCCCCACTGGCAGATTTCTAAGGTTGATGTCAGTGAGCCTGACGCTGGTGGTGGAGAAGGAGGTGCGTAACAAGGAGAAACTCTAAATGATCGTTAAGTTGGACTTGACCATGCCTTTTGTGAGAGTGACCAGAAGGCTATTCATTGCCGAGTATGCCTGAGAAATGTGTAGAACTTCCAGAAAATCCAATCAGAGGCAGAGAGAAGACTATCCAGAGATGAAGTTTTAGGAGAACTAGTAGGGAAGGATCAAAGTATTCTCTGAGGACAGTGTAGTCTAACTCATTTAATCAGTGTAGCTTTACTCAGGATTCTTACCTCGGAAGCTCAAGAAGAGAAAAAGGAAAATCCTCGGGTACTACCATGGCACCCTCTTCCTCCCCCCTTGAATTCAGATAGGCGATCTTTGAGTTGATTTAAGGAGCTGCTCTTAACGTGTTTTTCTGCTGATATCCTTGTGTCCTGCTTCTTCCGCAAACATTGTACTTGTTGCCAAAGGATTCATTACTTCCTGCCCGAATCTTTGTAGAAGGCATTGGTATGCAGATTCTCACTCTTCTTCACAGTTTGTCTCCCCTAAAAAAATACTCTCCACAAGAGTTAGCATAACTGAACTATCTCCAAAAGTATAATTATCCAAATTAAAAAATAATGTACAAGACATAAGTCATGGAGATAAAGGGTATGGTGTAGAGAATACCGTCAATGAGATTGTAATGGTGTTATATGGTGACAGATGGTAGCTAAACTTGTGATGAGCTAGTATAATGTACAGTATATGTATGTAGTGTAGTATGTAGTACAGTATGTATGTAGTATATGTATGTAGTATGTAGTAGAATGTGCTGAATCACTATGATATACACCTGAAACTAACGTAAGCTTGTGTGTCAGCTATGCTTCGAGTGAACTAAATAAATATAAAAATAAAGAAATAAATAAGGGCACCTGGGTGGCTCCCTCAGTTGAGCATCCAACTCTTGATTTTGGCTCCAGTCATGATCTCAGAGTTGTGGGATCAAGCGTTGTGTTGGACGTAAGCCCTGCTACGTCTCTCTCTGTCTTTCTTTTTCTCTCCCTCTGCCCCTCTCTCCCAACTACCCTCTCTCTTTCTGAAAAAGAAAGGAAGGAAGGAAGGAAGGAAGGAAGGAAGGAAGGAAGGAAGGAAGGAAGGAAATAAAAGAGAAGAGAAAAGAAAGGAAAACATAATAAAATAAATTGTCCCTGATATTATTTTCCAGATGAAAAAATCACCTTCTTATTTGGGCACGTAAGGCCCTTTTATGCTGGCCCTAACTGGGCTCTCTTTAGTATTTATTTCTATAATTCCATCTATGTTGTAGCCATGCAGCACTTCTAAGCTGTCCCCAAAATATTACTTAATTTTATCTCTATTGTGAGGAAATGCAGGGAATCCAAAAAGCATAAATTCTCAGCTACTTAGATGATTATCACTCAGTCATCACTTTCTACAGGAGCTACTCTTGGCATCTGACTTACTGTTTTCTCACTAATCTTTCAGGTGGATAAAAATGGCACGTTTTAAATTTTATTGTATGGATTAAGTCAGGTAATATAGCCAGAAGGTTAAATACAGCATTTGTTCAATGAAAAACAGCTGCAGTAATTCCCTTATGATCCTGTCGATTCTTCTGGGAATACTGGGTAAACCGTCTCTTTAACTTCTTGAGATCCAGCTCCAATATTATCTCTTCTTTAAACTCTTCAGTCATCCTTTTATTCTTGATGGAACTTGAGCTCACACTTGTATTCTATTTTGCCAGAGTTAGAAATGCATTTTTTTAAATTTCTTGCTTGAGAATGAATTTTTTGAAGCCATGAATAGCCTATTTAAATTTGTATTCTCATCATTGCCACCACGATACAGAGGCTTAGCTGATTGAACTACAAGGATTGACGTTAGTTTGATTGACTCTATAGCAGCGTAACAGAAAGTACCCACTTCCCTTCTCAATGTGGCTTCAGATAGTTCTGTCATTTTTGAGTCACCTCTTGCTTTGCTGGCATGTCTTTCAGACGGGCCACCGCAATGGTTTTGGCTTGACCATCTCCACTAAGAGCTTGCATGTCTGTCTCCCAGCATTTGTCTTCACACTTCTTGGAGGGGACCTCCTAGTGTTTAGCAGCATGAAGAGGGGGATTGATCTGTTCTATGTAAACAGGTTCAGCTGAAGGGAAATGCGGACACGAGTCCTTGAAACATAAAAGAAGTAATTCCTTGGCTGCTTCTATTCTGTGCCCTTACCTTGCTTTTCCTCTCCCTTTTTCTGCCTCCGTGTCCTCTCTTCCCATTCTCCTTGTTCCCTATCTTCCTAGTAATTCGTTTCCTTCCAATCTGTCGGGCAGCTCTCAGACAATATCCTTATTTTTCTCACCATGAAAATAGATGTCCGTGTCATTCCACTAATGTTCAGTTACTATGTTTATTACCAAATTGTTAGCATGAACAAACCACCCCACGCTATGCATCTGTTTTAGTCTTCCAGGAAGACAAGGGGGTAATGCAAGTTGATAGCATAGGAGGTTTTGATCTGGTTTGTTCTGCTTTGTTGTATTTGTTTTGCCTTGTTTTGTCGGGACGTCAAGTGCAGAGGATTGAATTAGCCATACTCTCCAAGTGTCGTCCGAATGCAAGGCCGTTCTAGTCGACACTTCACTAATGTGAGGATTCGACTGTGCCTGCATCTTCGCCAGTGGTAGGCAATATTCAGCTATTTCCGTCAGTATAATAAATGTAATTTAAAAAACATAGTATAAATTACATATAAATAACATTATATGTAAATAATATTATTTTGTCTGTATAATTTTCTTTTTTCTGATGGGTTGATTTGAACATCTCTTTTTTTTGTGTAAGTTTTTATTTAAATTCCACTTTGTCAACATACAGTATAATATTAGTTTCAGGTGTACAACATAGTGATCCAACACTTCCAAACAACGCCCCGTGTTGAGTATCTCTTTCACCACTAGGGTGTAGGACTTCCTCTTTTATTCACTGTGCTTCGTGCCTTTGGCCCACTTTCCCCCTGAAGGTCCTATCTGTCTCCTCTTGGTATACACAATTCCCGATTTGTTTCTTTTCAGTTTTAGACATTGTCAATCACTTATCCAATCCTCCACCTGCCTATTAATTTTAAAGATTATGTTCTTTTCAAAGAGAAATCAATTTATAGTTTTATGTAATCAGAAGAATAGAATTTTGTCTTAAGGTTTGTGCCTTAGATGGTTTCCTTCGCAGTTCTCACCGATTCAAACTCGAAAATGTATTATTCTACGTTTTATATTAACAATATATTTCTTTGTTTTTTAATTTTTTAATGTTTATTTATTTTTGACAGAGAGAGACAGACAGACAGAGCATGAGCAGGGGAGGAGCAGAGAGAGAGGGAGACACAGAATCCGAAGCAGGCTCCAGGCTCTGAGCTGTCAGCACAGAGCCTGACGCGGGGCTCGAACCAGGAACGGTGAGATCATGACCTGAGCCGAAGTCGGATGCTCAACCGACTGAGCCCCCCAGGCGCCCCTATATTAACAGTATATTTCTAAATACCACAGATCATTTTAATCAACCCAGATTCCGCTTGTTAATTTGTATTCTTATAACATGAGCACAGTTTCCTGAACACCATGTAAAACAACCCCTTCACGTTATATTATTACCTTTAGTGTATATTTAATTCCCACACGTGCATTGGTCCTTTCCTGAGCTCTCCATCCTCCTCCATCTGCTTCTTTACTTATTCTTTCATCAATGCTGTGATAGATCAATATAGGGACTAAACTGTGGAGAGAATGGGTGAGGATCTAGAATAGTTTCTAACTTCCAAAGCAACATAAAAACATCTAGAAATTGAACAATAGATCAGGATTTTATTCCATAATGGACAGGGATCTCGAGAATTTGTGACTCTTAAGAATGCGTGCCCAGTCATTCTGAAGCCCATACCTAATTTGTTGAGGGTTAAGATCATTGATTTCAAAAGAGGGAGACGGTGACTAATTGGAATGTCTTTATGCGGCATAGCCATATTTGCAAAGAAGGTGTTAGATGCAAAAGAAATAGTCATGGAGTCCAATACTTGTATGTGACTTACCAACAGAATAACCACTTTATTGGATAAATATGCTATCTTGAAGCACTGTATCACATGGTTAAAAATCAGATATCTGAAAGGTCAATAATATTCGCTCTGAATAATGACAAAATTTTATTGTTATTCTTAGAAACATATACTTGTATGTAATTTCTAACTCTTCCATAAAGTGTGTATTAGTTTTACAAACGGAAGTAGATTTTTTTTTTTTTTTTGATGGAAGCTGGATCCAGGTTTTTTTTCCTGGAACATGAACCCTCAGTGTGTCACAGGAACCCTGCTGGAGAACTTGCATAAATGGCCCACGCGGGCTCTCAGGATTCTTCCAAAGGTCAGTAAAAATTGTGATTACCTGAAGATTGCTTTGACCTTTCGGGGCAAGTTTGCAAATAAAAATGTCTCACTTTATGTCCTTTCAATGAATATTTTCTCTTTTCCCTTTTTCCTTTCTCTTATCGCTTTTTCTCTTGCTGTCATTCGTCGTTTCTGTTTGCCCTTCTCCACAGTCTTTCCTGCATTTGGGATTCACATCATGGGTTTAATTTTGTGTTCCCTATTCTCGTTCTTTTGAAGTCTCTTCTTGATCATGCCTGCTCTGGGTGGCTTTGTTAGACTCAAGAAGGAAACGAGAGGCAATATTCTATTCATGGAAGCAGTAGAAATATTACTGCAATGGAACAGACGTGAGAATAAGAGAGGGGCATAATTTATAGTAAAAACAATTGGTACTACTACTTGAAAATGTGGCTCAATGATGAAATAAAAATAACAGTTCAAGATTATGGAATAAGGTGTGTGTGTGAAAGAGAGCGAGAGATAGAGAGACAGAGAAAGATAAAGAGAGATTTTTCAGGGACTAGATCAATTCCTTAGGAAGAGCTCTCGAACACAAATTTCTTTGAGTTCTTGCATACTAAAAATGTCTTTCCATAGTTTTCAAATTTGTAGGATGTACTGACTAAACATAAAATCCTCAAGCCCACATGTTCTTTCCCAAGTTCTCTTGCAAAGTTCTGCACTGTCATCATGTTTTAATTTTTGCTGTGGAAAAAAATTAATTAGAGCATCCTACTTTCGTTTCTTTGATACAATACAATCTCTTTGCTAGGAGGCCCAGTTTTGATCAGATCTACATGAACATTTTCTAATTTTCTATTATTTAAGTTCCTGCTTTGAGTTGTTCTTTCATATTTGCAAATGCTTATCTACCAATATTTAGTTTTTGTTGCAGTGTTTTGTGGTCATTTTCCTCTGCTTCATGGTTCATATTTTGGCGTGCATCCTCCTCGGCTAATGAATTTAGTTTTCATTTTTACTTGTTTTTGTGACAAATATCTTTGTCATTTTTAAGATGTCTGTGAATGTCTTAGATTCTACTTGCTCACAGATATTTTGATGGCAACAGTTAGAACTCTTCGGGTGAACTACTGGATTTCATGTCTCAAAAATGCCCATTCTTTGCCTCAAGGAGGACCCTGGGAGGGGATTGGTATTTCCACCGATACCAGGATACTTGTGTTTCTATGTGAGTCTTAAATTCTGCCACTTTCTCTCTTCTCCCTTTTCACCCCCACACGAAGGGCCCTACCCCATTCGAGCCAACGCTTTTATTCTAGAATCAGTGTTTTCTCAAGACCACACCACCGGTCCTCCATACTTGCAAGTCTTTATTTTAGTTCATCAATAGTGAGTGTTCTGATTTACCATGTCTCAGATCTGTTTTCAGTAAATCCCCATTCGGGGAGGGACCTGTTCTTTCTCACGTGGTTTCATCGATACATCATCACCATGAAGGACCAGCTGTGCTTTCCTACTTCTGTGTATTCTCTGCTGGACTTTCTACTCCTGTTTGCAGTATGGAGTGAGCCCTCCATATTCACCTGAGTATTTCCACACTTGAGTGTAATTAAAGTTTGGAGTATCATATGTCATGGGTGTTGAGTGGTTTTCTGTGTTCTAACTCTTGAGCTATATAATTTTGGACGATGAGGAAAATGACACGAATTTGTTCCATTCCAAATGTCCAACAGGAATCCTAAGCTCTCCCAAAATTCCCTTATTTTGGATAGGAGAAATTGAAAACATTTTCTTATCAGATGACTCTTTTGTAATAGGAGTGCTACCTAAAGTACAATAATGGCTTTTCCTATTACATATGTATTTAATGAAGATAGACTAGAAATTGTTCTATTTTAGTGTTTCCGTAGTGAAAGATTGGTGGAAACTGATTTCCAGATATAGATTCACATAATTAAATATCACATTTGTAAAAATAAGTTAGACAAATAAATTTTTAAAATAAAAAATAAATAAATAAATAAGATATTCTTGTAGATTGTAAACAAACAAACAGAAATCTGTCTTTAATGTTTGTAACCTAGAAAGGCCATCTGTTGCTTGTAGTCACTGGTGCAATATTATTTACCACGTGGCATGCTAGTTCTTGAATGTCCATTGCGAATAAGATGTCGAACAACTGTAACAGTTATGAAAAATGTATATTCTCTCTCCGACTTGTAGGGGTTATGATATCCCAGTTGCCCGGGTTAACCCAAGGATCTTTATGTCTCACAAGCACCACGGGTCATTCTAGCTGAGAAACACGGTGTTACGTTTTTTGTGTTATTTTTTTCCTCACCTTCTTGTAACTTTCCTTCATTGGGTTAATCATGATTCAAAAGTGCAGGATATATCACATCTTAACTAGTTGTTGTCTCTTCCTCTAGAATGCGTATTCCGTAAAGGGTCCAGTTTGTTCCTCATTATATCCCTAGTACATAGCATGACAATCTCCATGCTGTAAGCAGCCAATAAGTATTTATTCTATACGTGGATGATTAAAAATGGCAAAAGCAACCAAAGTCAAGCTCTAGTCATTATTCAGGTTATTAAAATCAAGACTGACTGAAAATTTTAATGTAGCATATAGCATTCATGTATCTATTTTACTATATATTTCTTATGCTATCAATCCAAAGCAATTAAGTTATCAAGCTGCCTGTAAGTACTGGAGAAAGAAACTTTAGAATGTGGAAGCAATTATGCTAAGTATTCTTTCAAAGTCATCTAAACTTTTTTACTTTGTGAGAAAACAGGTGGAAACTCACACAACTGGCCCGTTCCCCTTCCTTTAAATTATAATATTATTCAAATTAATATTCAGAACCAGAGCCTCCTCCTACTGTTGTTCATACTTTTCTCTTCCCCTTGCCAATGATGCTCTTGTAGTCCTGTATCCAGTGGGTCTTAAATGTCCTTTCCACATAATTCATCAGCAATAATCCTTTTTTCCAACACATAAATATGGATTAGCTCTTATGTTCAAGATTTTAAAAAAATGATGCTAATGGCTCCATCCATGGTGAATTACTGTAATTTAATGAAAAAGATTTATATTTGCCACATCCATTTCTGTTCTTTTCTTCCAACAGACAAATATGGATTAGCTTTTATGTGCAAGGTTCAAAAAATAATGCTAATGATTCTATTCATTGTAAATTGCTGTAATTTAATGAGCAACAATTATATTTGCTGCATCCATTTCTGATCATCTGCTATGTTTAGGGACTTTACAAATACCAGTCCATTTATTCTTCAATACAGTTTGCAGTGAATATATAACCACCTACCATAGACACATGAGGTCACTGAAATTCAGACAGCATTAACTTGCAATAAGGTTCTACAAACTGGCATTTGTATTTTCATTAATTACAGAACTTGTAAGTTGTCCTTCTTAAAGTTATATTAAGCAAATGAGAGCATGTTTGGCACAGAAGAGAGTCTTAAGCTTCAGGTAAAATAGCCAGCAATCTTCATTCTCATTATTTACTGAGAAATCTGTGGCTGGAACTGTTCCAGGTTTAAACCTCAGATCTTGTTTACAAGACTCTCTTGGCCTTGAACTAAGCATTCAGGGTCCACGGGTGCACCCAAGAGGAGATGCATTAAGATGGAAGTTCTTATCATCCTTCTTACATTGAATTTAATTAGAGTCCATTTTATTATCTCCTTCTTTTGACATTAGTTTCCAAGCCCTCCTTCTCAATTCTCGGTTTCTCAAAAACAAATTCATATACCAAGATCTCCCACACAATGTAGATGTGGTGTGTTGCATATAAAGAAAATTCCCAACCCATAATGCATTGTGATTATTTAGCCAACATCAGCTTTTAATAAAGTACTATTTCCTCTCCAATTGTACAGTAGTTCAAAAGTTATGGAAAACTATGTCCTACTGTTTCCAGAAATCTGACTACTGGATTATCTCCTCTCCATCCAAGAACATGGGTTGTTGATGTACTTTCTTTCCTCGAGAGCTTTTCAAAACAAAGAAGAAACTTATTTCAACCCTGCCTTCCCCAGACCTCCCAAGCACCACTTACCTGAATTTAATGAATTGGTCTTTCTCCCCCTCTTGGCCTACTAAATCTGTTCCCCCTTCTTCTTACCCTTGATTAATGAGCACAGAGAGCATACATGCATCCTCAGAGTGGCAATAAAGCTCATAGGTGTTTACAAATAGCTCATGATTCATCATAGCTCAACGTTGTGTAAACCTTGTTGAGATCCTTCTGAGTCTCTGAGGTATAGGTCTACGCCAATTGAGCATTGAGACGAAGAAAGAGCATTCCATCTCTGTTCTGTCTGTAGATTGTACATTTGATATGTAAATCACAGCCACTGCCCAACACCTTTTCTAGAAGTGAATATCTCTCAGACTTCCTGGATTAAAAGCACAACTCCCATAGATGACAATGTTTTCCTATGTCCCAATCTTTCTATCCCCAAAAGACAATATACTTTGTTCCCTCTAATTCTTAGGGTGACCACCACTACATTCAATTCATGTTTCGAGGAACACAACAACAGAGATCCGGGGCTCATTTGCACTGTAGCTTTCTCTTTCACTGTGGTTCCACTTTGGTGTGAGTCTTTTTCTTGTCTGCCTTCAGGAGATATCATACCCCCTTGATGAAGCAAAATTAAATTCTATTAACAAAATGTCTGCATCTTCTGTGGGGAAGTTTTCTACCCAAAGTGTCCATTTTATAGGTATCAGAGGTGTGTGTGTGTGTGTGTGTGTGTGTGTGTGTGTGTGTGTGTGTGTGTGTGTTGAGGGTGGGGAGGTGTCCTGGAAGGGGTGAATTCTCATAAAGTGAAGGAGATAACAACAAATCCCATGTAATCAAATTCTGGATCTAGAAAATAACAGATAACTGCTGTAGTTAATGTATCAGAAGTAAAAAGTGTGTGAGTTTGAGACTGCGTATATATGCAAATAATATGAAGTTGTGACTTTTTTCTCTGACAACTTAGTTTTGCTTCATGGCTTTGTATGTACCACTTTCAACTACTACTTAGCATATCGAAAGCTGGGGGGGCGCCTGGGTGGCTCAGGCCGGTAAGCGTCCAACTCTTGATTTCGGCTCAGGTCATGATCTCACTGAGATCAAGCCCCACATTGGGCTCTGCACTAATAGCACAGAGTCTGCTTGGGATTCTCTCTCTTTCTCTCCCTCTCTGTTCCTCTTCCACTTGTGCTCTCTCTCTCTCTCAAAATACATAAGTAAATTTAAAAAATTTAAAAAAATACATGCTTGAATAATTTCATATACACAGGTACAGAAAAGAAATTAAAGATCCATAAAAAAGAAAAAGGAGATAGAATTAAGCAATCCTGATGTACATAAAGTCAGTGTCCATTCAAGTCTCTGTGTGGAGCACTTACTGTGAAAAGGGTGCCAAGGAGAATTGTTACAATATATAGTGAATCAGAAACTCTCAAAGGTATCCAGTCAATGGAGCTACAAATAGGAATACAGAAAGACCAGTGTGAAGTCACTAAGTATGTGATCAGAGAGATAAATCAGATGTCAGGTCGTTCCACATCTCAGATATGACTGACGATTCCCTTCTTTTAAGTCGGAGATTATGATCATACATACTTTATTTTTTCACATTTTAAAGTAAGAGTAATGGAAGGAAATGATGCTGTATTAATTCTGTGACAGCCTTATAAGGCATCATGCACCCCAAACTGGTAACTCCTTCTATAAATTGCATTTTGCTGCCTGGAGGCTGATATCACCAAGGGTTTCTTAATTCACATTCTAAATTATTTAAGTGCCTTTCCAGGAGTAGGGTTTGCTCATGCTTTAATACCAAAATAGTGACTATTAAATTAACAATTTATGTACATCTTTAAATTGTATTTCCATTAGATTATTTGGTTATGAATCCAAGAGGAGATTAATGACTTCGTTTCTCTAATTATTCTGTATTTGCAGTACATTCTCCCCAATTAATCATTTTTTTTTCAACTTTTCTGAATGCCTCCCATGTTCCAGACACTGATAGAATTGGTGGATAAAATAGTTATTTTTCCTGTGACCATTGGAATTTTAATATGCTGGGAGAGGAAAATATAAATAAAAGTAATTGTTGAAATAAAATTCAGTGTGGTCCATGATGAGGAGAAACAGTATGACAATAACAAGAAATTGGAGTCAGGATAAAAAATATTGTTACGTTTCGTCTTCTGTGAGAGAACGTGATGTTCGATATTTATTTGGAATTGATGTAAGGGTTCCATACTTATGTGTGGCATTGGTTGTAATGTTGTGCCCAACATTGCTCTGCAACACTGATATTCAGGTGTTCGTGTTCCAGATTTATGTTTCTTCTTAAATCCAGTGTGAAAATTTGTGTCTTCCTTGGAATTCTTTTCATTCATCTAAATTGTAAAATTATTGGCAAAATCCGTTTAAAATATATTTAATGTAATTTTCATTCTGCTGGATCTGTAGTGATGCCACCTCTTTCCTTCCTCATGTGGGTAATTCGTGCTCTTTCTAGTGCTTTCTCTAGTATTTTCAAGATTCATCTAGCATGGGGTTTATTTATTTTAACCCCTTGTAAAAATCAGTCCTTGGTTTCCTGTTTTTTTATTTTTATTTTTTTTTACTTTTTATGTTTTATTCTATTTTATGATTTTCTGCTTTCTTCATTTCAACTCAAGCATCCTTCTTCATAAAGTAATTTAATCATATTCTGACCCCTGCTTTTGCTGCATTAGAATTTTTATGATCGGATTAGTTTTGAAATATAATCATTTAAGTAAAAATACTTCCAAGGACTGTTTGAATTGCATCTCACAAATTATCATGTGCGTTTTATTTTTATTTAGGTTGAAATAATTTATTTTTTTTTAATTTTTTTAATGTTTATTTATTTCTGAGAGAGACAGAGCATGAGCAGGGGAGGAGCAGAGAGAGAGAGAGACACAGAATCCGAAGCAGGCTCCAGGCTCCAAGCTGTCAGCACAGAGCCCGACGCGGGGCTCGAACCCACGAACCATGAGATCATAACCTGAGCTGAAGTCAGATGCTTAACCGACCGAGCCAGTCAGGCGCCCCGAGGTTGAAATAATTTCTAATACACTTTGATCCGCATGTTATTTAGAAATGTGTGACTTAGTTTCCAAATATTTGTAGGTTTCATAACAAATATTTCTGTTATTAATTTACAATTTATTTTTGTTTCATTCAGAAAACATAGTCTGTATGATTTCAAGGCTTTTAAATATGGTGAAGAATGTTTTATGTGAATATTGCATGTACACTTAAAAACAACGTATATTCTGCTATTGTTACAATAATTATTTTACAAATGTCATTTGGCTCAGGATTCCATGCAAGACTGAGAAAGGCATTGCCCCTCCTACTGCGAGGAGATGTCTCCGAGTTTTAGTGTACCCATTGTACGGGCACACCAGGCACCATTTTCAGACAGTCTTACTCATGCGCGGGGCACTGCAATCCCATGTCCTAAACCTGGGCGTTATAGAACCTAAATCCTTTTTTTTTTAATTTTTATCATTATTTTTTTTTATAGAATTGACTTCTTCCCCATTCCTTTTTCTTTGGGGACTGTGCTTTCCAGTTTCAATTGCATTAACATCTCCCTTTCCAATTCAGATCGTTTGCCCACCATCCCCCCCAAATTTTGAGACATCCTGTCTATATAGTTCCACATCGAAGCATTTGTTCCCCTTCTTTCATCAATGAAAACAAAGGAGAGGATTACACTTCTTGTCTTTGTACACTTCCCCCTCACCCATCGTAAGGTATCAGAATCTTATCGGAGAGGAGAAGCAGAGAACCAAGACACTCTCCTTAGACACCACCCCCCACCCACGGGCGTTGTGTCTTGCTGAAAACGCAGGTTTGTTCCATTCTTATAAACAATCCATCACCCAGGGGTAGTTTATTAAAGCCTGCCATGTGGGATGTATCCAGAACATAAAGATAAACAGAGCTAATGAAATGAAAAAGAATTATAGCTACAAATAGTCCAGTATCTAGAAACCTCAGACTGAGCCACAAGTGACAGATGGAAAACATTTCACCTCAATATCAATGAGCAGCTGAATTTACCAACATGGCGACCTTAATACAATTTTAGTTGGATATAATTTTGGTTGGAATTCAAGATACTCTGCGTGACACAGAGTGCTTTTAATTCCATGCTTGCTTAGACTTTCTTTGTCCTGACCTTGGGAACCGCATAATCTCTTAGACCACTGTGTCTTCAAGGCAGCTGTTCTAAAATGACTCAAGATCACCACCCACTAGTGGTGTATAATCCCCTCCCTTGAGTGGGGACAGGAATGCTGAATATAAAGGGATAGGCACTCTTTTCCTTAGATCGTATCATACAGGACCGCAGTCGTCGAATGCGGCGATATATTCCTGTTGACTTTTAGGAAGTAACTGACCATACTCTAAAAGATCCATGTGACTAGGATTTGAGGACAGCTTCTAGGTGATGAGCGTGAGCCCCAGCTAAAAGCCAGGAAGAAAACAGAAATCTCAACTTTCCAACGACAGGAATCTCCACTTTACAACCAACAACCTAAATAAGCTTGGAAAAAGACTGTGTGTTTCAGATGAAATTGCAATTCTAGCCAACGTCTTGATTTTAGCCTAGTGAGAAACTGGGCCGAGGACTCAGCTCACCTGTCCTCGGAAACCCGACCCTTGGAAACTATGGAACAATAAATAGGTATTGTATTGTTTGAAGCAGCTACATTGTGACATTTGCTGTGCAGCAATGGAAAAGCAATACAATCTTCCTGCATCCTCTACTGTACTACCTTTCCTTAAGTGTTAGAAAAATAGCCGCAGTACTGAGAAACATAAAACGCCCATCTTGAATGAGCAGTTCCATAAAAATCCATGTAAAAATTCATTCTGGGATTTGCATACCTCTCAGATACTTAGACAGTAAGAACTGAGTATAATCAGCGATAATTTGGTACAGAACCCTACAATCTAGTTAACATTTATTTTCTAGCTTAATGTGTTATATTTATTTTATCTCCTTAGCAGTTGCGTAAACTAGTTTCGGCTCTTCTCCATATGATATGTGGTTTCTACTACTTTACAATTCAATTCATAATGGCCTAATTTGAGTACAGAATAACAAAGTCAGCACTACTTATTCTTCTGAAATTTCTCAGCAAATTTAGATGACAGGTGTAGAAATGGCATGACTAATTCAGAGGGTAGGAGATTGAAAAGCTGTAGACTTATTGGCCTACATGATATTTCCAGCTCATTCGATTCAGATAGCATAGCCCTTAGAATCACCTTTTATTAGCAAAATGTTTGAGGACCGATATAAATTTGAAGAAGTGGCAAACCAATTTGTCATAGATCCAAATGCCTTCCCTCTTTTCCTATAGAGGCATTTAAAACCTTGAATGTTTGCATTTGTGAATTTCACTCTATGGACATCCCATAACATGATAAACAAACAAACAAAAACAACATGAAATAAGTACTTTAAAATGCTTGCGAGCTATAAATTGAATTACTTGTCTAAATAAGTATTTTTGATTATAAAAGGAAATATTCATTGCAGTGAATGTGGAATATACAGATAAACAAAATAACATGATAGGAGTAGTTTTAAAATTCAGTTTGAGGGGCGCCTGGGTGGCTCAGTCGGTTGAGTGGCCGACTTCGGCTCAGATCATGATCTCGCGGTCTGTGAGTTCGAGCCCCGCGTCGGGCTCTGTGCTGGCGGCTCAGAGCCTGGAGCCTGTTTCGGGTTCTGTGTCTCTCTCTCTCTCTGCCCCTCCCCCGCTCATGCTCTGTCTCTCTCTGTCTCAAAAATAAATGAACATTAAAAAAAAATTTAAACTGCTGAAAATATTAAAAAAAAATTCAGTTTGAAACCTTCTTCATAATTTAGAATATATGTGCAATATATTGGAAAATAAGTAATTTATAAGTTAAACAATAAAGGCATTATTTACATTTACATAATTTTGATTAACAGTAAAATTGAAGTTTTGAAATATAATACACATTATTCATTTTATCCCAGTGTATTTATTGGAAAATTGGTGAAAATGCCTTATTTCTTTCTACTATGGTATTTATTACAAAATATGTAATGATATTTCCTAGTCGTTTTTCCCTTTAGTTCTTGTTTTAACTGTATATGCGTTTCAGTGTGATTTAACATCTAGAAATTTAAACTGTTTGCAAGTAAGAGCAACTGACCTGGTTCTTTCTGGTTTTTGTCTTTGGCTTCATACTTAGAAAAACATTTGCCATCACAAAAGTATACAAAAATTCTAGCAATCCTAGCAAATTATTCAGTACTTAGAAGTTTCTTGAAAGACCCTCACTGGCATTCACCATTAAATTCCATCTTCAAATATTTGCAAGGGGTTTCATTGAGAGTCAAGGTTGCTGTGATGTCCCTAAGAAGTGGGTTACAAACTCATTTTTCCTTTATGACCACAAAGGGTTGTGTTTGCTTGCTTTATTTTGTTTGTTGTTGTTTAAATCTTTAAGTCTTTGGTGAATCTAGAATTGAATTGACAGATTTTTTATAAGGTATTAAACTAAGAATTCTTCCCTCATCAATATATATTTTTTACTATTTTTGCTTGTTTAAAGAAAGATTGAATTCTAAATACTGTTTCTAATTTAAATTCATTAACTGTAATAGAAGGCTTAACAATCTGAGATTCTATTTATTTTTAATGTATGCTTCTTAACATTTTACATGAATTGCTAGTATTTGAGGGGCGCTTCAAGCAGTGCCAGATAACTCTCACTAAATCAAAGAGTTGTGAAGAAGACACACACCCCGAAAGTTCCCCCCATATCCTACAGACAGAGCAGAGACTCAGAGAGTGTCTTAGAATCACAGCGGGATGAGAATGAAGATAGAACACAAGTGTTCTGAAAGACTTGTGGACTCTGATCATTATTTCATTAAAAAACTTTTTTTAATTTCAATATTCTTAGTATAAAAACAGAACTTTTAGCATATTATACAACATATAAAACTGCAAAGCAGAATAAAGAGAATAATCGATTATAATAAGCCAATTGTCTAAAGACAACCGTTCTTAACATTGGCCAATCTTTTGAGAAGGCGGGTAAGGAAAATTCTCATGCAATAATTTTGGAAGCCTCTCACAATACTAAGAATTATTGCCTTTGTAATCACCTTTATCATTATTACTCTTAAAATCACTCCCCGTTATCTGGAACTGTGAAACAAAAAAGAAAACTTTTTTCCCCCCGTGTTTTAGAGGCCGTTTTGTCACTGAAATTAAATCCTATAAAAGAATACCATGGTTGGCCTTCCCTAATTAATCTTTGACCATTTTATTTACCTCTGGTTCATAAGATAATTCTTCTAAGTTATAAAATGTGCTTTGGAAATATATTTAGAAGAAATGGCCACTTTTTAGAAGTTTATGAGAGCTTGCTAATTTTACAGAATGGCCATTTGGTAAGAGATATATTTGAGACGAAAGAAAGAATTTCTGTTTAGTTCGTATCTAAAACCTAGAAGCATGAGGCAACCAGCTTTTGAAAATATATCACAAACAGCATGTTTCAATAGTAGTCAAGCATCTATTGAACTAAAGCTACAAAAATGTGTAACGTCTTGTCATAATCTGGAGAATAAACAGAACCTCCAGTTGATTTTCAATTTATACCTGCATTACGGAGCACAAAGGCTATTTTCATAAACCACTTGAAATTTGTTTATGGATTACAGAAAATAGGAGTTTCCAACCCTCTAAGCAGTAAACTCTTCTTTGTTTTAATTAGATGTTGCTTGCAGTGAAATCCCTTTAAAACTTAAATGTCATCTATTCTAAGTCCATATAATACCCAGTATAACACTAATTCCTAATTTGAAATTAAAAAAAAAAATAGACTAAAACATTTATACTAAATCTGAAAAGTCTTCTTTATCCAATTAAAATTTGGTATTTAGGGCAACATAAGAAAATGACTTCAGCCATGTAGATACAATTATGTAAGGTCATTTGTCACTGGTTCTACAATGTTCCCACAAATTAATGGGCTCAGATTCGCAAAGACTTGAATTAAACGTGAGGTACGCCGCAAATCTTTAAAAATGTTTAAGTTTAAAATGAATCTCCATCCTAATATATCAGATCTGATTTCCTTATTTTCACTGGTTCTCAACTGCACTCCTTGCTTCTGCAAAAACTGGTCTTTAGAAAATAAGAAAAACTCAGTTATTCAATTGCTATTTATAAAAAATTACAAGACCAGGGCATAAAGGATGCTATGAATAAGCTCCATTTTGGATTTCCCAGTACTGAGATCAGATGTGGGAATCACATCCATGACAGATGCCACTCAGTCTTCATTTCCTGCAACTTCTTTTTCTCTTTCATTGATTTTAGGTACCCTCAATATCTGAGCAGCAGCTGTTGCTTTACTAACTTCTGAATTCTTTTTTTTATAAAATATTTATTTATTTTTGAGACAGAGAGAGACAGAGCATGAGTGGGGGAGGGGCAGAGAGAGAGGGAGACAGAATCCGAAGCAGGCTCCAGGCTCTGAGCTGTCAGCACAGAGCCCGACGTGGGGCTCGAACTCATAGACCAAGAGATCATGACCTGAGCCGAAGTCGGCCGCTCAACTGACTGAGCCACCCAGGCGCCCCTAACTTCTGAATTCTTAATGCAAATTAGGTTGGTTATCTGTAGTAACATGATGCTTCACCACTCAGTAAGAGTGTTCCAAATGGAAAGTCATTTACTACTTGCATGACTTTGGAAGTCTCTTAATTTCTCTTCATCTCACTCAACTTTTCATTTATGTATTTGACAGATATGTGTTTGTGTATGTATATGTGTGTGTGTGTGTGTGTGTGTGTGTATCCGTTTATCTGTCTATTGAGAGAGAGAGAGAAAAGGATACAGATAGGCAAGACAGAGATGAGAGAGATAGAGACAGAGAGGGGGGACTAGCTATGTGTTGAATATTGCTGGAGGCTCTGGAGATAGAAAAATGAACAGAAAGCATAGAAACACTCGCCCTCAGCTGGTGAGAGCTGCTACCCAGGGAAAAATAATTGTGGAAGGGATATGAATGGCTGTGCCAAGCTGGGCATTGGAACTTAAAGAATGTCGGGGATAAGTGTGCTGGGAAGGTGATGAAGACTTGAAGAAGGCAAATCGGCCACTGAGGCAAACTGAAGTAGGAGCCCAGATGGAGGAAGCTCAAGTCCAGAGACTGGAGGGGCACAGGCCTGTGCTCTCAGGGTGTAGCACAGGGATGAGTGGCAGGAGGCCAGCCCTGGCAAGTAACAGGATTCCAGATTTTGTTGGGCTTTTTTAATAGATATGATAATGAAACCAAACTTGTTTCTTTCCTCTGTTTGTTTGTTTGTTTGTTTGTTTTTTGTCTTAGAAATGTCACTCTTGGGGTGCCTGGATGGCTCAGTCAGTTAGATGTGTGACTCTTGGTTTTTGGTTCAGGTCACAATCTCAAGGGCTGTGGGATTGAGCCCCACATCAGGCTCTGCACTGAGGGTGCAAAGCCTGCTTGGGATTCTCTCTCTCCCTCTCTTTCTGCCTCTCCACCCCTTTCTTTCTTTCTCTCTAAATATATCAAAATAAATAAACTTTAAAAAAATAAAGAAAAGAAATGCCACTGTTTTAAAATGGATATATACCAACCAATGGCTATTTTCTATCTTTACATCTTTTTGTCCCGACTTGCGGTCCCTTGTGGTATTTACCAGCTGTCCGCCCCAAGTGAATGATATGGGTAGATGCGACCCTGTGCAATGATTCATACATTAATCACGAAGAGTAACATTTGAGGGTGCAACGTGTGCCCTTGTGATTTACCAAAACCAGTTTCCTTTAAACACGGAATGGAAGCCACTTCCACATCCTCTCCCAACGAATCTCACTGCTGACATTCTTGGCACCTTGAAAATCTTATTGTAATAACAGCCGCTTCTAATTATTCTAACTAGAAAAAAAAAAATTGGTGGGGCGCCTGGGTGGCTCAGTCGGTTGGTTAAGCGCTGGCCCCTGGATGCTGCTCAAGTCATGTTCTCCCTGTCACGGAAGGGAGCCCCGACTGCACTGAGAGTGCAGAACCTGCTTGGGATTCTCCGTCTCCCTCTCTCTGCTCCTCCCCCTGCTTATACAATCTCTTCCTCTCTCTCTCTCAAAAATAAATAAATAAACATTTAGAAAAAAAAATTGTTGGAGATCTGTGGAGTCCAAGAAAAAATCTCTTCGCCCTTATTGAGGTTTTTTTTTTTTTTTTTTTTTTTGTCTAATTCTGTCATAGAAAACTGAAGCACAGTGCAAGGCAGACTACAATCGGTGTGATGCCTTGGGTTCAATGTCTCATGTAAGCAGGAGGGGGTCACTGCAATGCAGGACCCTGGGAGACAGGGTATAGAGAAGAACGTGCAAGTGCATGAAATAACTGAAGACTTATTAGAAATCAGAGAGGGGCGCCTGGGTGACTAGGTCAGTTAGTCAGTTGGCTCTTGATTTCAGCTCCTGTCATGATCTCACAGTTCATGGGATCGAGACCAGCATGGGGCTCTCTGATGATGGTGCAGAGTCTGCTGGGGGTTCTCTCTGCCCCTCTCTCTGTCCCTCCCCTGCTCACATGCTGTCATGCTCTCTACACATTAAAAAAAAAGAAGTCAGAGAGAGAAGGACCAGCTGATAAAAACAATCCAGTCTAAAGAAAAAATATAAACAAAGAAAATCCTGTCCTTTCTTCACTGCTATCTTTTCTGTTGTCAAATCGCTTTCTCTCCCTCAGGCTGGAGGCTCCAGTTTCATTAACGTGACATCCTACAGATGGTGTTATGCTAATGAGTCTCGCATTAATTTATTCTCCTGGCCATCCGGTTCAAGACGTGTAAAGCAGAGGAGCGGTCCCTCTGATTTTCCAGGGGGTTCTTTTCTTCTGAGCGGCAAGATACCACAGGCTACAAGGATTCTCTGTGGTCTGTAATTCAGAAGGACGTTCCTCCACAGGGGATTTCAATATGCTTTTTATGTTGGCTTAGAAAAAAGCATCTCCTTGCCGACTTGCTTTCTGACCTCGCAAGTTCTAGAAGTGTCTTTAAGGCGCTGGTGTTTTGCATCTTGCTACCATCTGACCTGCTGCTTTCAGTCACCAGGACTAGGAGGAATCTTGCCTGCTGGTTTTCTCCCACAGAAGATTCCTTCAGGAAGTGGTCTCATTGGGGGTGCCCGCTGGGGCGACTGCAGCCCCCACAGTCTCACCTCACCCCTTTTAATTACAAGGGATTTATTAGGGTTTCCTCCATTACCACACAGATTTTTCACAGAAGAAAAAGAATTGCAAGTCATCCTAACCTCATTAAATCCATTCCATTCCGCTCTATAGTTACAGAAAGTTTTCGGTCTTTGGAAGACGCCATTCTTAGTTTTCCAGCACCACACACAACTTTTTCCCTTATAATTTCAGAAACTTTTCCAAGGGATTTGAGACATGTAGAGTTAGTGTACTTCGAGTATATGTTTTTGAACATATACCCTATCCTGATTTTTTGTTTATTTTTAGAGAGAGAGAGAGAATGAACAGGGGACCGGCAGAGAGAAAGGGTGATAGAGAATTCCAAGCAGGCTCCATGCTATCCGTACAGAGTCACACGCAGGGTTCCGTCCCATGAACTGAAATCGTCATCTGCACTGAAATCAGGAGTCGGTCGCTTAACTAACAGAGCCACCCAGATGCCTCTATCCTGCTTTTAAATAGGAAAACAGGCATGAATGAAAATGCCAAGATGCTGAGTGTTCTGATAGCAATAGTGTGTCTGGAAACATGAAGAAAGGAAACCTATATTATTCAAACCCTTAAATATTTCTTAAAAATTACCGAAGTACCAGGTATTGTTTATACACCAAGAATGCAATAAAGAAGTGAATGAGTTCTTCTCATCTAACTCATAATGGTCTAGAAGGGAACAAGAAATAATAAACATTTTCTATATTATGAAAAAAGGTGAGTGCTAGGAATTAAAGCATATTCCAAATGATGCATAGGAAAGAAATTTAAATTCAGTCTCCAGAATTAGGAAATTCATTGGCAGAAACCTCACGTTGGTCCAGTCATCCATCTTTGTTTTGTTTTGTTTTTTTAATTTTTTAATGTTTATTTATTTTTGAGAGACAGAGAGAGGCAGAGAGAGAGGGAGACATAGAATCCAGGCTCTGAGCTGTCAGTACAAAGCCCGGTGCAGGGCTCGAACTCACGAACCATGAGATCATGACCTGAACTATAGTTGGACGCTTAACCAACTGAATAACGCAGGTGCCCCCCCTCATCCATCACTGTCAGAAAGGGTAAAGAGAAGCCTCTGACACCATCGTCTCCCTGCAGCCATGATATCAGTTGACTTTGGCAAAAGGCAAGATGTTAGTGCCAACTTTAGAATCACAAGAGTGACAGTACACATGATATATCCATTTGATTCACAGTTGGGACCTTAAATCTATGTGTGTCTGGGAGATTACTGTAGATCACCAAAAGCCAGCCAAGCAGGAGTCCAGTTGTTATCTCTGTGTCAGATCTAGTAACTGTCCTAGATTACAGTAACAAAACCTCAGCTATGTGGTATACGATCATTGATCTTGCTAAAATTTTCTTTACTAGAAATTAAGGGGAAAACAGTTCCTTTTCATGTTCAACAGATGAAAATACATTTACAGTTCGGGTTAAGTACCATGCTAAGTTTCTTCTTTTGTAGCATAATATAATTAAGGAGACAGTGATTGTCTGAAAAAAGTAGAGAATATCACACTAGTTGACCATAACAATAACATTATGCTTCTCAAAAGGGGTGAGGAAAAAATGTCTCATAAATTGAAGTCTTGGTAGGACACACGTACTGCAGAGGTGGTGAATAAATCTGAGGAATATTCATGGCATGGTTGCCATCGGTATAATTTTAGGGGGCCAAGAACTCCCCTCCAAAGTAAATGGCATATTTTTGTTTTTTTCACTCCCCTCCCTGAGAAGGAAGCACTGTGGGGCAGGCTTCTCTGGGGGTGTAGAAGCCGTGTACTCTACTTGGGAATGCTGTTCAATCCATGTATCAGGAAATCTATTACGTTATTAACTTTGATAGGGGACTAGAGCAGGAAAGTACTCTCCAGGAAGTTGAGTCCGAAGTACAAGCTCATTCGCTCCTTGAGCTATATTACCTAGACATCCTACAATATTGGGATATCCGTGGTGGGAAAAGAAACCACACAGAATTGTTGCGATCCCAGTGGAAAATGCCACAATATATACTTCTAGCTTCCTGGGTTATGTCATCTTCAGTGAAAAATTATATAACTTTCAAAAAATAGTTCCTGACATGCAAGAAGGACTTAGACTAGATTATACTAAACTAGAATTACATGCTAGAAGGACTTACTCCTGTAGGGCTATCGTGTGGTCCCACATATTCCTATTTTAACATCTATAAGAATCCTCTTTGTCTTAGTTGTCAAAGAGAGGACCTGTATTTTTTATTTTTGTTTTCTCTTTTATTCTATTTTTATTGTCATCCTAGTTCTCTGCTTTATGAGGGAATTTTTGAAATATAAAATGTTTAGTACCAAATTCAATAATGTCATCACCATGTCTCTCAGATTTATTTTAAATCTTAAGCATATTCTTGAATATATTTGAACATTTATTTTGGACAACTGTTCTCCCAGCTTATTTCCCTGAATAAAGTCTTTTCTTCCTTCCTTTCTTCCTCCCTTCCTTCCTTCCTTCCTTCCTTCCTTCCTTCCTTCCTTCCTTCCTTTCTTTCTTTCTTTCTTTCTTTCTTTCTTTCTTTCTTTCTTTCTTTCTTTCTTTCTTCCATCTTCTGTTGGAAAATTTGATCATACATATTTGTTGGTTAAAAGGAGCAAGAAGGAGTCATGCAAAAGAGGAGAACAATAAAGGTTTTTTTGGGGGGGAAGATCAGGACTATACTTATACAAAAACACAGCTAAAGAGACTCAACCTAGTTGTGACATGAAGGAAAAAATGGGTACATGTTAAGGTAAGATCCAAATGTGACAGGAAACAGGTAATTCCTACTTTATAATATTTATCTTCTTCATGATTAAACATCTCTTTAAGGATGAGGTTAGAGGGGGATCAGTAGAAGTCTGAAGCATTTAGAAGGTTTAAGATAGCCATTGCCTTATCTGTAATAACATGAAAAATTATTAACTTTTACTTTGCTAGAAATAGGACATGAAAATTAAACTTATTAACATGCATCTGCTCCAAGAATATTTCCTCTTTTATCACTAGCAGTGACAGTCTCCTTCCAGTACTTGATGAATTCCATCACAGCAAATAGTTGATAAAGAAAAGCATTCATGAGGATTTGTGATTATGGCCTTAACCTTCTTAGAAATGGGTTTCCATATAATATGAAGTCCTCTGGTTAGAGAACTGGTTTCTTTAAATTAATGAAGAGCTCGTTTCTATGAAGTATGATAAAGAGTAGGAATGTACAACAAAGTGCTTAACTATAGGCATTGCTCCCCCAGATTAAAATTTGCATTGTTGTTTATCTCTCTCCTCTCTCCATAATATTTCACATGAGAAGTTCCTAGAAATACAAAAGAATGGAGTGGTGTGGGGATGCCAATAATATGTTATTAAAAGCTTCTCTTAGAAGTAGGGTTGAGTAACTATGACGTATTATAGGCTCCCTCTACTAGAAATGTAGTAGGAGAGCAAGATTTTGAAATGTCCTGAAATCCTACCTGACAGTGGGGCAGAAGAGTTGGTCACTCACTGGCACCATTCCATGCTCCAGCCCCCCGGCATGTCAGTTGTCTAGAGGACACTGAGTTATGAATACTGAAAGTCTGAACTCCAAGATATAACCTCCAAGCTCCAGCCAGTCAGGGCATAAGAGAATTGGTATTGTTGCTATGGTCAATGTTGGGAAACTAACACTATGAATAAGTACAGCCTGACTTTGAGGAGCCTGTTAGATCAAAGGACACAGAAGAGCAAGCCAGCAGACCAACCATAGCACACAGGGAATTATCTGATGGGGAAGTCAGCATGTTTGGGATTTAGCCGCCTGGAGTATATTTTCTGATGTAAACGCCATCTCAAGAAAGGAATGCAGAATTTGTAAATGTTACACAGATGGGTGAGACTGAAGAGGGGAAGCATTTTCTACAGAGGGAACTGAATGTACCACTGTGTCCTGTAGCTAGTTAATGCCAATAGTGTGAGAGCATTAGGCAAAGTTGATGAAGAGGAAGGGGCTGATGAAAATTAACTAGTGATTCATAAGCCAATGTCAGATATTTGGCCATTATCCATGGGAAACAAATAGTCAACAACACATTTTAACACAATTATTCTGTGAAGGGGGCATTAGATGCCGCTAGCTTCTCGATATTTAACTTTCTTCGATAAATAAACACAGCACTCATCAGCAGAAATAAACAACCACCTTTCTCCAAATCCTTATGACCAATTCAATGTACAAGAATTTCTTAGAAGATCTATTTCAAATCTCCTGGCCTCTCCTGGAGCTTTTCCTGACCTCATCATATAGGTATCACATTTTCTTGTAAATTCTGTAAAATGTTGTATCTTATATTATAATAATTTATATTTTTACCTATTGAGAATTTTATCTTACATACCTCTATTATAAACCATATATTATGTATAACTAGACACATGCTGGTTAGATTTTTCTTAATTATGATATACTAGGGGGATCCAGGCTGGTTAAACTCTTGTAAATTTTAAAAGGTTAGTTACTTTAAATATCATCGAAATGTAATTATTTTATCATTTAAATTTAATAATGTATTTATGGATGACTTTAAGTATAGAATCTTGCAAAATAATATGTTTTTTTCTCCCAAATCAATCATTGAAAGAGCCATTGACATGTGTTACATTTTCTGACCTTCGGGATAAATTACAAATAAACTTTTTTTTTTTTCTTTTTACTTACCAACTAGGCCTATAGCTAGTTTTACAAGGAGACACTCTCTCAAATCTCTCAGTGTCTCAAGGCGAAGATGATTGTATTATTAGGAACAAAATGCATCGGCTGATAAATGCTCAAATTGCATGTTTGGTCCATTAAAATATATTTCTTGTTCACTTCATGGTCTGATTGATATAAGCACGAGTGGATGAGTTTCTGCTTCCAGCAAAAGTTCGGGAACACATATATTTTCCAACGCATGCCTATATCTACTCAGCCAGGAAATAGGAACAATAAAAAGACAATCGCACATAGGTTGTTTTACTACTAAGTCTAGAGGAGGCACACATCACTTTGGTTTATGTTTTATCAGACACAACTTCAACACGTGACCTCAAACAGGTAAAGGAGACTGTGAGATGGTTTCAAGGTAAGGCCCCAAAGAAGGGGGGATCACGGTCATTGGGGAGGAGAGCTCTCTCTGCTACAATGTCGGACATTTGTTTCTTTATTAAAATGTGACGTATTGCCATTTCATAAATATATAATATATATATTTATACAATAAAGCTTTTAGTTGAGAAAAGTTTTAAAATATAGAGAAGATTGGGGCGCCTGCGTGGCTCAGTTGGTTAAGTGTCCGACTTCGGCTCAGGTCACGATCTCGTGGTTTGTGAGGTCGGGCTCCATGTTGCGGTCTGTGCTGACAGCTCAGAGCCTGGAGCCTGCTTCGAATTCTGTGTTTCCCTCTCTCTCTGCTCTTCCCCCACTTGAGCTCTCTCACTCTTTCTTTTTCTCTCAAAAATAAATAAACATGAAAAAAAAGTTTTAAATGTAAGGCACATTTCTTACAATTAATAAACCGTTGTAAAAAATTCTTAGTAACTGAAGTCCATACTTGATTCATATTTCTTTCACTTTTTACATAATGTCCCTTTTTCTCCTCCAGGATGCCACCAATGGCATCAAGTTACATTTATCTACTGTGCTTTCTTCCGCATCATGTAATGGGGAAGGTTTCTCAGACTGTTCTTTGTTCCGGATGACCTTTGTAAGGTACAGTTGTGTCTTTGTAGAAAGTCCACCAAGTTGGATTTTCCTGTTTTTCTCATGATTAGACCAAAATGATAGATTTGGGGAAGTAAGACCACGGATGTTAGTTACCATTGAGGAGAAACATCATCAGTATAATTTATCGCTACTGATTTTAATCTGAATCCCCTGGTTGAGGTAGTATTGACTGTGTTTCTCCCCTGAAAAACTCATTTTCACTCATTCATTACAGTGTTCTTTAGAGGGAAAATTATCATGAGAAGCTCACACATAAGAAATGGAGAGTTATCTTTACCTGAGGGCAGGGGAACATCTATATAAATTATTTAGAATTCTTCTGCATGGGATATTTGCCTATTCTCCCGCATTTATTTGCAGATTCAATAATTTATTTCTATCTGGACTCATGGGTGTATATTTAAGTTGTTAACAACGCTATGTTCTTTTTCAAATTGTTTGAGCTTTGGTTATCGGGAGCCCTTTTAGTTTCCCCTCTGTCCTTTGATACATCTATGTTATTGTTTTATTTTGTTTCATTTTCCAGCCCTTGCTTGCTTTCTGGCTCTACAGAGATACTCCAGTGCCATTTTGTGTAATGTCGACTCAGCCCTGAAACCAGCCATTTCTCTGAGGAGGCTGGTTCCACTTAGTGGAGAAGGGTTTTACTAAACAAAAACAAAAAGAAAAACAAAAAACAAACAAAACAACAACAACAACAACAAACAACCCCCCCAAAATCGAAAACCAAACACCTGGGTGCGTGATATTCTCTGCTCCTGGAATGATGTTAAACTCTTGGGTTATTTTAATTTACAAAGCAGGGAAATACATGTGTGCGTACTATGCCACATACACACACATCTCTACAATCCACCTGTATTAAGTGAAATATGAGTTCATACTAGTGTCTCCAACCCTAATGCCTCACTGCGTGACCATTCTGTCCCCTATGCTTATCTATAACCTTCCACTTCATCAGTGAGAAACCGGGGGCCCCTACCACCCATCGCCCCTTTTCTTAATCGTTCAGTTCGTGTATCCTGGTTTCAGAATTGATATCCTATAACCTCTAAAAAAATCAGTGTTACCAACTAAGGTGATCTGCTTTTAAAGCCACGTAGATGCAAATCTTTTGCCTTCACCCACTTTAGTGAAATCTTCCATTTTACTTCAGTTAGATTATGTTGCTTCAGTGAATATTTAATTTTCAGTTTCCCCTGCACTCCTATAAGAAAATTAAAAGTTTTTTTTTCATACATTAAGGTTTACCCTTTCTTCTGTAAACATTTTAGAGATGAACATTGTCGTGTATCCAGTGTTGCGGGGTCAACGAGAATGGTTTAATTATCTTACTAAAGTTCCCTTGCTACATCTATTCACCTGATCTCCTCACTCCTCACAGCTTTACCTTGGGCAGTCATCTTATCAGTGTCCTTAAAGTTGTATCTTTTTTTTAAATTAAATTTTATTATTTTAGAGAGAGAGCGAGAACAGAGGAGAGGGGCAGAGTGAGAGAGAATCTTAGGCAGGCTCCATGTGTAGCCTGGAGTCCAGCGTGGGGCTTGATCCCGAGATCCTCGGATAATGACCTGAGCCAAAATCAAGAGTTGGAAGCTCAACTGACTGAGCCACCCAGACCTCGCAGTTGTGTCTTTTCTAATTAGTTACAGGGCTTTAAGTTTGACTTTTTGGTTAGAGGCAAGTATTTAAGATTTTTCCATTTCTTTCACAGAATGATTTTTATCACTGAATAGTATTCAATTATATCTTGTTTATCCATTCATCTTTTGAAGAGCCTTTTGCTTGCTTCTGCTTTTTGATAATTATGAATAAAGCAGCAGCAAGTATTTGTGCGGACATAAGTTTTAAATGAGCTGGGTATATACCTAAAAGAGCTATTGTTAGATCGCATGATAATATATTTAGCCTTGTCAGATACCATTAAACTGTTTTTTTTTTTTTTTTTTTTTTTTTTTTTTGAGAGAGAGAGAGAGATACAGAGCATGAGTAGAGGAGGGGCAGTGAGAGAAGGAGACACAGAATCCAAAGCCGGCTCCGGGCTCTGAGCTGTCAGCACAGAGCCCGATATGGTGCTGGGACTCATGGACTGTGAGATCATGACCTGAGCTGAAGTTGGAGGCTCAGCTGACTGAGCCACCCAGGTCCCCCATCCAATTGTCTTCTAACATGCCTGTATCATTTTGCATTTTCCTTTAGCAATGAATGAGAGGTCTTATTTCTCCAATTCTTGGCAAAATATGATCTCAGTATATTATATATTAACTATTTCAATAGTTGTGTAGTTTATTTTTTTTTAATTTACTTAATGTTTATTTTTGAGAGGGAGAGACAGAGTTCGAGCAGGGGAGAGGCAGAGAGAAGGGGAGACACAGAACCCCAAGCAGGCTCCAGGCTCCGAGCTGTTGGCACAGAGCCCAACATGGGGCTCGAACTCGTGAACCGTGAGCTCATGACCTGAGCTGAGTTTGGACGCTCAGCTGACTGAGCCACCAGGTGCCCATGACCCATCGTTGTTTTAATTCACAGTTTCCTAATGACGGATGATATAAAGCATCTTTTCATGTGCTTATTTCACCTCTGTGTAGCTTTTTGGTAACAAGTCTCTTAGATAGTCTATTTTTAATTAGGTCATTTGCTTTCATAGTGTTGATTTTTAAGAATTCTTTACATATGTTGGCTTTAAGAAATCTTTGCCAATTTTGGTTTTAAATTACTGTTCAGAGTTATTTTGTGCATACTTTGTCCTAAATTTGTTTTGCCTTGCAATTCTCTTAGTGATGTAGTTCACAAAACAGAAGTTTTACTTTTAATAAAGTCCAATTTATCAAACTTTTTTCTTTCTTTCTTTTTTTTAAACCTCCATCCTGACAACCGTCAGCCCAATGGACCTCATCCTGCCTGCCTGGCTCTCACCTATCGATGTTTTTTGAAAATGAATTACACTTTGGTGTTGTATCTGTGGTTTGGTGCATTTCGTATGACAACATATAGGTGGATTGTGTTCATTTTTTAATTTCAATTCAGTAATCCACATCTTTTGTATGGGGGGTTTAATCCACTTACATTCAGAATAATTACTGAAACGGAAGAACTTACAATTCAGCCATTTTATAAATTATTTTATGTGTTTTATAGATTTTGGCCCTCATTTTCTTTCTTACTCTTATTTTTTATGTAGTCAACATTTTATAGTTGACATATTTTAGTTACATTGCTATATATATACATACACATGTATATGTATATGTATATATGTATATATATGTATATGTATATATGTGTATATATATGTGTATGTATATATCCCAATAGTAACTACAGATAAAATATCTATACAATATACTATATATTATTAAATATTATTATTATTTATTATTATATATTGCTATATATAGTATATTGTATAGATATTTTATCTGTAGTTACTATTAGTATTGCATTTGACTTTCTCAAGTTATAACAATTTATTTTAATCTATGAACACCTTAACTTCAACCTTATGCAAACTACTTATTTATACTCATTTATATATCTACTCTAATTTGTGTTACTGATGTCACAAACAAAATCTTTATATATTGTGTACCCAGTATTATAAATTTATAGTTACTTTTATGTTTGTGTGTTTTAAGTCTTGTAAGAAAAATTAAAGGAGAAATAACAAGCCTGAATTATGACAATACAGGTTTTATAGTTGTTCACCAATCTACCTTTACCAGATAATTTTATATATTCATATGGCCTTGGGTTATCATTGAACATTCTCTCCATCTTAAATGACTCCCTTTAGTGTCTCTTTCTGGGCAGGTCTGGGGGTAATGAGCACATTGTAAACTTTTGTTTATCTCAGAGAGTCTTCATTTCTCCCTCACTCGAAGGACATTTTTGCCGTCTATATTATTCTCGGTAGGCAGATTTTTTATTTTTTATTTTTTTTATTTTTTATTTTATTTTTTTTTACTTTCTGTACCATGTCATTCCACTGCCTTCTGGCCTATAAAATTTCTGCAGAGACATCTGATGATGATTGTATAAAACTTTCTTATACACAAAGTGTCCCTTGACGTTTGCTTTCTTCAAGGTCTTTTCTTTGTCTTTGAGTTTCACCAATTACACGGCATCTCAGTTTGGTTTCTTCTGGAGTTATCCTTCTTGGGTTTAGCTCGGCCTCTTGGATTTGTATATCTAGGTTTTTCTTCAAATTTGGGAAGTTTTAGCCCATTTCTTATTATAAGATTGCTACCCCTTGTGTCTCTTTCTTTCTCCTTCTGGAACTTCTATACTTTATGGTGTCTTGTATGTCCCTTAGGGTCTGTCAATCTGCTGTTGAATCTCTCTATCAAATTTTTCAAATTAGTTTTTGCATTTTTTGGACTCAAAAATTTCTGGAGTCTTTTTTCATAGCTTCTATGTCTTTGTTAATATTCCCATTCTGCTTACAAATCATTTTCTGGATTTTGCTTAGTTGTCTATTCATGACTTCCTTTAGCTCACGGAGTATAATTAAGACACTTGTTTTAAATTTTTTGTCAAGTGAATCAGAGGCTTGTGTTTCTTCAGGATTGGTTTCAGGGGATTTATTTTGTTCTTTTGAATGGGTCGTATTTCTGTTTCTTTGTCTACTTTGTGATCTTCTGTTAAAACTTAGACATAAAAAACAAACAAACAAACAAAAACAAAAACAAAAAAACACCAATGATCTCTTCCAGTCTTTATCGACTGGCTTTTTGCAGGGTAGACTTTTAGTAATCAGCCTACTGCAAAATCAGAAAGAGAACCTCCCAAACATTTTCTGGAGATGCATCTTTCTTGGGCCCATGCATGTGCTTTCATTTCAGTCCCCGCCCCCAAATATGGCTGCTTTTCAATATTTTATTTTCCCTAAGAGTTTCACCCCTACTACTTCTCAAAAGACTTAGATTTCCATTCTGTTTTCTCTGCTGTAACCTTTCATCCTCAAGTTCCCATTGCGTTTCAGGAGTCTGTAGCTCTGCTCCCCTATACTAACCACCTCTTTCAGAGGCCTGCAACCTTATATCTAAACTATGCAACTTTCCCAGACAAAATGGAAGCCAGCCCTTCAGACAGCACCCAGCAAGCCAAAATGTTGCAAGTAAAATCCACCCTTTTCCTTCAAAGGAGGAATTGGGAATTGGGTGGCCTCAACCTGATCATGTTATGCTGAACTAACAAAGGGTGTAGCCAAAGATGAGCAAACTACGATGAAATGCCCTACCATTTCTAGAGTGGTTTTTTTCTTGATTAAGCATTTCCTCCACTGATACAGTTCCTGAACTGGTTTCTAGAGCTCTCCGGGATATTTTGGTTCACATAGTATTGGTCATTCAGTGTTTCTGTGAAAGAACAAGGGCCTGGAAACTTCCAGGTCACCATCTTGGTGATGATAACTGTAATGTCTCTTTTGTACAGTCCACTTTTTAGTGGGTATAAACAGAACCATGACATTTATGAGATTCTGAAAAATCCAAGTAGCTGTTAATTATTTACAGAGGGGATTACGTTTTCATGAATGTAGATATTCAGCTAAATTTACCAAACTTCCATATGTATGTTCAGTTATTTGGCCAACTTCCTAACATCCATATTTAGCTAAATTTCCAAATTTTCAGTATGTAGATTCACTTGATTTCTGATTTCATAGAAGGAGATTAAAAAATTGGTAATAAGGAACATACAGATTAACTCATGAATCTCTCTAGAAACCCATGAAGTAAAAACTATTATTTTCTTCATTTGCAGGTAGGAAACTTAGAGGCAGGTCAGTTGAGTGACTTGCCAGCACTCAAACAGCTGGTCCACGGTAGAGACAAGATTTAAATCCACGCAGTCTATTTCTTGATCCCATGTTCTTAATTTCTCTATCGCGTAACATCAGAGAAGAATCACATGGACTTTCAGGAGTCATCCATAATGACCTGAAGGTCATACAGTATCAGAGGCTCACGTACACCTCGGAATCCTGAAATTCGCTGATATTGGAGAATAAGACCTACTTTTCGTCAAGGCGAAAGATCGCTTCTGCTGAAAGACAAAATAGTATTATGAATGTCGAGTCTGTACCCCCCAGACCGTAAAGCAGTTAAATTGTGGTTGACTGCCCCCAATTCTGTTGGTACAAATATAATCTCTACGTCTTATTTACCACTATTTTTCTAAGACAAGTTTAAGGTGGGAAATGTTTGCCTTTTTTTTGTATCTCTCATTACACTTAGGTATTAATGCAACAGTATGTGCTAAACACTAACCGAATAAAGAGGGAAGACTGGTGGTCTGTTTGTTCTCCTAACGTTAGCAACCTGATGCTCTTTCATTTTATATTCACATAAAGACGAGAGTTTCTTTTTGCTATCTTATGATTTATATTGTAAGGATCTAAACATTAAAAAAGAATGTTGCCACCTCCCAAATGCTTTCATGCAATACTAAGCTACTTGCGTTGGTTAAAGTTGTAAATGACTTGATCAACACCCTGATATATTAAGCAGTCTCTCTGTGAGACAGAGATACAACTTATTTTATAGGGTTTCTCGGCTGCTATTAATGATTTTGAAATTGTTTTAAAACATATTTAGATCAATATTTTCTGGTTTATGGAAAGGCACATTAAAGAGTTGAGAGGTACATGCATTTAAAATAGAACACATAAAATTTCAAGTTGAAAACAAATATAAATTGCTGAAAATGCACTGGAAATTACAGCGTGACAAAATTTTTCCCCCCGAATTCACCAACATATTATTAAACTTTATTCTTTAAGATTAGTATTTATAGGAAATATTCATTCCAATAAATGAAAGCAATTGAACTTAGAATGGTAACTTGTATGGAGGTTCAAGGCAGTATTTAAATTTTTTTTAATGTTTATTTTTAATTTTTGAGAGACAGAGCACGAGTGGGGGAGGAGCAGAGAGAGAGGGAGACAGAATCCGAAGCAGGCTCCAGGCTCTGAGCTGTCAGCACAAAGCCCGACGCAGGGCTCGAACCCACAAACTGTGAGATCACGACCTGAGCAGAAGTCGGACACTTAACCGACTGAGCGACCCAGGTCCCCTCAAGGCTGTATTTAATTCACAACATCTATATTTATTAAATATTCTCACTCATCAACATGGCTTTCCTAAATCATCTTTGCCTTTGTTTTTCATTTATCCATATAATGTGTATAAGCTGAGACAAGGAACAAAATATCTGTGTGTGACATCATTTATTCTAAATAGAATAATACGAGGTAGTTATAATACTGCCTTGCCTTTGTCTTATCTCCTAAGAAAAGCTAAAATGGTGAGGACAAAAACTACCTGAGGTGTTGAGATCATCAATATAAATAAGCCTATGTAGTAAATACATGATTATTTTTATTTTTTTGGTTTATGTAGGATATTAAAAACAAACAAAATTCCCAGTGCATCAAAAATAGCTTTTATTACAATAACAGACAAGAGTTGTATATATGGAGGGCTTCGTTTTGCACAGTGTCTGTAAGATAGTAGGAGTTTCAGGGGTGTGGATCCTCCTCTTTTTATAAATTAAAATGGGATTTGACACACCTTTTACAGAATCAAGCCCAACACTGAGTGAGAAATTATAAACTATATCCTCTGTATAGTCCCAACTCAAACACTGCAATCTTTTCTTTCTTTCTTCTTCCTTCCTTTCTTTCTTCCTTTCTTCTTTTCTTTCTTCCTTTCTTCTTTTCTTTCTTTCTTCTTTCTTTCTTTCTCTCTTCTTTCTTTCTTTCTTTCTTTCTTTCTTTCTTTCTTTCTTTCTTTCTTTCTTTCTTTCTTTCTTTCTTCTCCTTTGGATAATTATTATTCCTTAATTGGAAATAACTACCTACTAATAATGACTAAGTCAGTTGACCTATTTGGTCCATAATGAAGACAACTAGGATTTGTCGATATCCCCCTCTAGGGCCAAAACCAAAGAAACAAAACAAGAAAACAAAATTCTAGTTTGTCTGGAGAAATCCTTGAGGTTTATTGGTAAGCCCAAATAGTCTATCAATACTATATATACAATTTTTTTTTATGTGACCAAAGCTCATATCTAGTGTAAGGGACCTTTGAGTATATGATAAAGAGTAGAGTAACAGAGATATTTAATGTGTATGTGCTCATTGTTGTTCAGATATAAATTGTATTCTATGAGTAGATCCTCAGTCCTTCCAAAGAACAATCTGAAGCCCTAGGATACTTAAACAGCTCCTGGGAGAATTGTCTTGAAGGAAGAAAGATCTAACAATCTCTTCCCCAATTCTCAATTCCATTCCGTGACAGTATAGCCTTTTATAATAGGTGCAGCCGGGTCTCTGTCAAAGGCAAAATGAAGCCTCAAGATCGTTAAACAATTAAAGTATTCCTGCCTATTCTTTGTTTTTAGAAATCAAAGAATTACTGGATTCAATTTGAAAACAATTGTTGGGTTGTTACCAATAAACAGATAGCCACATTCTTGGGTTAGATATAGACATGAGATTGTGGAAAGCAAACTAAGCTCCTTTAGGGAAATTTGAGTTGAAGAAAATTAATTTTCAAATATGTTTCAAAGAAAAATGATTTGTTTTGTTAGAGAAAATGGGAGAGGGCCTGTATGTATGGGTAATGTCGGGTGTGACTGAAAGAAAATAATAGTATGCAAGTACATAAAGAAGGTGAAGAAATTTAATTAAGATATATAATATGAATGAAAGAAAGCAACGCGACTTGGTAAATTAGTTGAGTGGTCGTGGACAAGATGGCTAGTTTCAGCTCATGATTAAGTTTTTATTCAGGTACATTTGATATAAAATGCATATTTAAATGATTTCCAATGCCTAAAAAGTGAAGTAACGAATCAAAAAACATGAGTATAAATAGCATTGCAATGAGTATTTTTTATCCTGTCCTACAGTGCCTTAAGCATAGAAGATGGTAAAAAAAAAAAAAAAAAAAAAATTCCATGCTGGCTCAGATAAATGGACTAAGGTGCCGTCCTAGGGCGGATGTAGGACCAGGTGTAGGAGTGCTGACGGCACTGACTCCATCTTTGGCCCTCCATTTTCTTCTCCCCTCTGGCGCACAGGTGGTCACTTTAGATAACTATCAGCGATTCTCTGACTCACCGATGGCACTACTTTAGATAACTACCCTGTGACCTCACCACCATGCCTCCTGTCTACAAAAACTGTGGTTTGAGGGGCGCCTGGGTGGCTCAGTCGGTTAAACGACCAACTTTGGCTCAGGTCATGATCTCGAGGTTCCTGAGTTTGAGCCCCGTGTCTGGCTCTTTGCTGACAGCTTGGGGCCTGGATCCTGTTTCAGATTCTATGTCTCCCTCTCTCTCTGTCTCTCTGCTCCTCCCCTGCTTTCACTCTGTCTCTGTCTGTCTTTCAAAAATAAATAAAGATTAAAAAAAAAAAAAGAAATAAAAAAAAACAAAAACAAACAAACAAACAAAAAAACTGTGGTTTGAGGTCTGGGCTTGGCAGAGAATGGGGACAGAGAATGGCTGTGTGTGCCCCGAATCATCTGTCTGCCTGCCCACCTAATCACCTCAGTAAATAAGTTATGCTGAATAAAATATGTAAATGGTCTGGAGTGACTGACTTGGTTTTTCAGTATTGAAAAACTGGAGGATACATTGTACATATATACATTGTATATTTCCATCCTGTATCCTCACACTGGAGGTTACATTACTGACTGTCTTCCACCTTCTGACACAAAGACAACATGACTCATTAAAATAAGACATCTTCAGTTAGACAGACTTACCATCATATTTGTGACTTTATCAGATAAAATAATTTAATTTATATTATAAATCTTTAATACTCGAGAGCCTGACAGAATGAAACACACACATTAATTAAATAAATATTTCTTTCCTTCCAGAAAGACAAAAATCGAAAACACTGATCGTCACAATTCTACCCAAAATCCAACCAGGCAGCGCTTTTGGCTAACTGAAAATAAATAAATAAATAAAAATTAAAACAAAAACGTATCAAAAATCTATGACTGAGATGCCTGGGTGGCTCAGTAGGTCGAGTATCTGGTTCTTGATTTCGGTTCAGGTCGTGATCCCAGGGTTGTGGGATCCTCACTGGACCCGGAGCCAGCTTAAGATTCTCTCTCTCGGGGCGCCTGGGTGGCTCAGTTGGTAAAGCATCCGACTTCAGCTCAAGTCATGATCTCACCATTCCTGAGTTCGAGCCCCGCGTCGGGCTCTGTGCTGACAGCTCAGAACCTGGAGCCTGTTTCAGATTCTGTGTCTCTCTCTCTGTCTGTACCCCTCCCCTGCTCATGCTCTGTCTGTCTGTCTGTCTCTCTTTCAAAAATAAATAAACATTAAAAAAAATTTAAAAAAAAAAGATTCTCTCTTTCTCTGCCCCTACCCCACTCCCTTATGTGCTCTCTCTCAAAAAAAAAAAAAAAAAAGAAAGAAAATAATACATTAGGCTAATCACAGTTTTTACCCCCATCCTTCCCAAGTTAACTACAAATACCCATATGTGCAAAACTTATGCTCACCCGTGTTCATTTATCTCATGGCTCGTAGGAATACTTTGTATATTTGTGTCCTGTATTTTTGCTACTAATCTCCTCCTACTTTCCCCCTCTAATATCATGCACCATTTGAGGCCCGGCTGATACACAACCCGTCCCTGGGATCCCCTCTGATCTCGGGAAGGATTAATTCCACCAAGGCAAGAGCGTGTTTTATTTATTCCAAACTCCAGTTTGTGACAGGGATTAAAAACCCATTACATAACTATACAGTCAAGTCAGTAAAAAGATTCTTTTAGATTGATAAGTGTTTGCTTTTCTGTAAGTGCTTTTTTTCCCTTTCTGTCTCCCGTGATTACAACAAAACAAAATAAGAACCTTAATCTCCTTTTCACAAAGATCCTCTCAAAAATTTGGAATGTTATTACAAGTGTCTTAAGTTACTGTTTTCCGGACTAAATACATACATTTGTCCTCGCGACATGATTTATAGATTCTTCAATACCCAGCGAGCATCATCTTAATGCGTTATATGTTCATCGGGTGTAATAAAATAGCATGGACCTTCTTGATGATGTGATTAAATGGAGAAATATATTGAGTTCATGAATGGGAAAGGTGATACTAAAAAAATGTCGAATTCATCCACATTCATGTAAAATTTCAACAAAATTATCTAATATATGATTCTAAACTTGAGACGGAAGAGTAAATACCCAAGGAAAAACCCATAATTTTATTAAAGGAGGAGCAACTGCAGAGAACCAAATATTATCAAACACTCGTAATTAAAATAATTTCTTAAAGCTCAGAAATAGAGTTAAATTGTATATGCATGAATACTATGTCTAGCATTATGTATATCATATATGTATATATACATATATGTATGTATTTAGCATATAGCAGTAGGTATACTCATCTATATTAATATGACAAAAATGGGGTGCATTGGTGGCTCAGCTGGTTAAGTGTCTGACTCTTGATTTTGGCTCAGGTCATGATCTCACGCTTGTGAGATTGAGCTCTGTGTAGGGTTCTACCCTGAGCATGGAGCCTGCTTCATATTCTCTTCCTCCTCCCTCTGCTCCTCTCCAACTCGCTCTTACTCTTTCTCTCTCTATCAGAGCAAAAAGTGACAAAAATGTATCTCAAATTAGTGGCTAAATGAACTACTTCTTCATATATAGTGTTAGAACATTCACTACTTGTTTGAAAAATATGTAGAATTTTGTTCAGAACTCATTCCATTTAGATAAATTAATTTCAGAATACATAAAAACCTGAATATGAAAAGGAAGCCAACCGGAGCAGTTATGGACATTAGGTCCGTCCTTCAGCTTACGCCTTTGATTACTTGCCTTTTCAAGTTTTCATGGACTTTGTCGCTGCAGTTAAAGCCTCCCCATTTGCTGGGTTGCTGCCTTCATTATAAAAAAGCACCACATGCCATATACATTTAATAATCTCTTTTGAGCCCTCAATTCCTCTATTACTTCCATTTCTTTTTTTCCACCTAACGTTTGACATCTTTAAAAGCTTTCTGTATCTCTGCCTTTCTTTTCAACTCTTCTCTCTCTCCCTCTCTCTCTCTCTCCTCTGGGTCTTTTTTAAAGTTTTTATGTAAATTACAGTTAGTTAACGTACAGTGTAATATTAGTTTCAGCTGTAGAATTTCATGATTCAAATTTACAGACAACACCCAGTGCTTATCACGACAAGTGCCCTCCTTAACATCCATCACCCATTTAACACATCCCCCCCACTTCCTCTCTGGTAACCATTAGTTTGTTCTCTATAAGTAAGAGTCTGTTTCTGTGTTTCTTAAATTCCACATACGAGTAAAATCATATGATACTTGTCAACTCTTGGTAATCAGTATTTGTCTCATTTTCTGCTTTGGAATTGTTTTCTGGATGTAAGTTGAGTATCACCCTGTCGTGTGCCAAAGGCATCTATTGGGCAAGCTGTCCTAATTTAATCAGTTTCTCAGAACTGTTTGGAGTGGCTGACCATTCTCCCCTGGATCACTCCATTCTCTACTTTTCTGTGACCCAAATTCACCTCGTTTCCCCCCGAATATCTCAGCTGTCTTCACCTCTTTCCTCAGAAATTTAAATTTGGGATTCCCTAAAACTTTATTCTTAGTTATTTTATTTTCGTTATGTACATTCTCTTCCTGGGTGATGTCTTTTCATTTCATAGTTTTAAATATCACATCTACACTCAGACTTCCTAACTGAATCTTGTATTTGGTTATCTTTTAGGCGTCTCTAACTTAACTTTAATTTTCATTCCATTCTACAATTATAGGTGTAGCGTGTCTGGTCTCCATAACTGAATCCACCATCCACTCATTAAGTCAGGCCTCAAGCTCAGGAGGCAGGATTCCTACTTTTCTACTCAAATGGCACCTAAAGCTGGTGATTAATCCTGTCTACCATGCCAGATAAAGCAATCTTTAAAATCAGCTCTTCTTATAAGTGCTATAGCACAAACCTCCATCATCAGTTCTCCTCTGCAAGACTGTAAGAAGAAAAATGAAAACAGTTCTAAATGGGCGACGGGCAGTAAGAAGGGTGTTTGTTGGGATGAGCACTGAGTGTTGTATGTAAGTGATGAATCACTGGGTTCTACTCCTGAAACCAATATTACACTGTATGTGAACTTGAATTTAAATAGATAGATAGATAGATAAATAGATAGATAGATAAAACAGTACCAAAAGGAGAATTAACATAACATAATCTCTAGAGGCATCTATGCTAAAGCCAGATGCCTGGATTCAAATACAGACTTTGCCAACCACTCACTGGGTTAGTCACGTGAATACCATTCACATTCCACTTGGAACCTGTGCCTCCGTGCCTAGGTTTCTTCATCCACATATAGGAATAGTAACCTCGTTGGGGTATTTTGGGTATTGAAAGTGTTAATAGACATAAAATACATACAACAGTTTATACATGATACGTGATTTTGTGCCAGATAGGTACAGGAAAATTCTCTAAATGAAACCACTTCAAAAATAACCTTCCTATATCATAAAAGATCTATTAACCCCATTAATGTACAAGCGAATAAAAATAAAATTGTAGGATATTAAATAGCTATTATAAAGATAATAAAAAATAAATAAAAAAAAATAAAAGATGTGATACTTTAAAAAGTGTAGCATTAGAACCAAATAGAGAAAGGAATTCAAGTATTGGCCAGAATTCGACCCTGAAATATACAAAGAGATGCCTGATTTATGAAACTGATGCAAAAAATCCATCCAGACTTAAGCTTAAGGACACTGAGTAACACAAGAGAGAAACTTTGAAAAGGCACTATTGTTCTTTTCTTAGAAAATCAATGGAAATATATGATCTTTTTATTCATACTAGATCTGTTGGATATTTATGTCAAAAAGAGTGTCTTAATTATGCATCTACAATATATGCAAAAATCAATTCCGCACAATTTGTATACCTAAATAATATATAAGGTCACTTTTTTGAAGATAATCTAGAAGAATCTATTAGTACCAGTGATGAAGATAAAGTTTTTTTAACCCTGGTTGCAAATACGCTAACCATAAAGGAAAATCATTATATTTATTAAAATCAAAAAATTATGTTCATCATAAAAAGCACAAAAATGAAGAACAAGCCGCAGGGTGAAACGGGAGTACATATTTGCACGTATAAAGTTGACAAAGAGCTCGTATCCATAATATATAAAGAACTCAAACAAACCAGTTAAAAAGGCAGACAAACCAATAAAAATGAATGAAATAGTCGGAAATGTACTCGACAAAGAGGGCATCCAAACTGACAATAAATACACGACAAAGGGGCTCGCCACAATTAGACACCATAGGAATGCTGTTATAACATAATGTGAAGTCTCTATGAAACCTCCAGCGTGAATACAATGAAAGAGACAGAGAATTCAAAGTGTTTGGTGAATGGGGCGTTGTCTGTTAACGCTGAACGCATGCCTTCCTACTCCACAGGAGATGTTTAGCACACACATTCGTGCACTAAGACACAGGCCAAAGAATGTCTGGAGAAGCTTGATTTGCCTTAGAGAAACCCTGGAAATAAGAACGATGCCCATTTATTAACAGAATAGAAAAGCGAGAGGTAGGCTTCTTACAGTGAACTAGTATCAGGACTAAAATAACATATACTTCACAAGGTCAATGTTTCGATCATAACATTGCGTGTAACAAGCCAAATTAGAGAATACATGGGCATCTGACCCCATGTAGGTACTTTACAAGCAAACAGTAAAAGTAAGACGACCACCCTTGGGAGAATGAGTGGTTATGAGCTTCCGAGGGCCTTTGGAGGTATTGGTCATGTCTTACTTCTTTGGGGGGTAATTGGACACAGGAGATTTTCATAGTGGAAAATCGGCAGCTGTGCACATAATAGTAGAAGTGTCCAGAACAAAATACATTTAAAAACTAAAATAAAGAGAGTAAATGGTAAATAAGCAGCCAAAGACAGTATGGGTGGGAAATTTCTGAAAGTTTGGGAGAGGAAGTAGGCAAAGAACGATTGTATCAGCTAACGAGGGATGTGGGATCAGATACCTTTTATTTGGATTTATTTTATAGGCCACATATTAGAAAATACTTAAGTGGAAATCGAGTCATCCAAAAAGGTAAGAGGCTAACGGTACGGAAGAAAGACAGATTAGCAGACCCAATTCTTAGAAATTCACGAGGGTGAAGTCTCCACCATATTGACCATTGAAAGAAGAAACAAGATTTTCTCCATCGATGGAAGGGAATAATTCATATAAATTAATATAAAAGGTTGCATACTAATAGAAGTTTTTAATGTCAAAGGTATTTTTAATGAATAAAAAGAATTTGATATAGTTAACTCAGTCTTGAGATTCATTTAAATGCAATTATTCTCTGAAGCTTGTAAGTGTGATTTTCTTTCTTTTTTTTTTTTTAAATTGTTTTAATGTTTATTTATTTTTGAGACAGAGAGAGACAAAGCATGAGCAGGGGAGGGGCAGAGAGAGAGGGAGACACAGAATCCGAAGCAGGCTCCAGGCTCTGAGCTGTCAGCACAGAGCCCGACGCGGGGCTCGAACTCACGGACCATGAGATCATGACCTGAGCTGAAGTCGGACGCTTAACCGACTGAGCCACCCAGGCGCCCCTCTTTCTTTTTTTTTTTTAACTTGGTTTCACATGTAGGAGATGGTTCCGAATGCAAGAACAGTATCAGATGGACCCGTGCATGTGAATGAATTATTTATTCATATACGGGATCCCTCTGTGGTGGTACCTCTCTCCCTTATTTACTTTCCTTTTTTATTCCGAGAGTTATCTGCAGAGCAGTGGCATTTTCTTTAAATATACTCTGACCTTCGCCTATTTCCATGGTTGTCACCTTTCTTTCCTACTTGTCAAGTTGCAACAATTATAAGTCTCTCTGACATACTTAACCTACCTGTCACTTACCTAATTCGATGGGTAGACGATTTTGTCATCCTGTGTTCTATGAGATCCACAGACAAATTCCCTTCTGACCATTCCAGAAGTTCTTTTATTATTCCAAATCATTATCTCATCCATATTCATCACTTTTCCGCCAACTTTCTCTTTTCTTTCTTTTCTTTTTTTTTTTTTTTAACTAAAGTTTACTCTTAAAAGCCTGGGTTATCAGCCAACTGGACTTTCAGCCTAGAAGGCCTATTAAGTTTTGCCAAGTTTGATTTTAAACATTGCCTTAAGACTCTCATCAAAATTTCCTAATGGAAGTTATTTAGTGGATTTTGGGTCGAGTTGGAATTATTTTTTTTTTCTTTTTCATTAATCTTTACCTGCACAGATAAATCTATTATCCATATCTTTAAAAAAAATCTTTGACAGTGTTCTTATTTCTGAACATTAATTTGAGCAAGGCCCTGTTTTGGAATACACTTGCAGGAATTTGGAGATATCACTGTAGAAAGTTGGCTGTCAGTTTTCTGCGTTTTCTGCGAAGGAAAATTACCCTACGTCTCCATGTCTTCCAATTTCATAAGCCATGACTTTCTCATGCGTACAAAATAGCTCATGAGCCTTCTGTTTGTATCATTTAGTTGCTGGAACTTGGCCTGTCCACTTAAAAAAAAAATGTTTATCTTTGAGAGAGAGAAAGAGAGAAAGAGAGACAGAGAGCGAGTCAGGGAGGGGCAGAGAGAGAGGGAGATACAAAATCTGAAGCAGGCTCCAGGCTCTGAGCTGTCAGCCCAGAGCCCGATGCAGGGCTCGAACTCACAAACTGAGAAATCATGACCTGAGCTGAAGCTGGGCGCTTATCTGACTGAGTCATTCAGGTGCCCCAACTTTTAAGAATTTCGAAATAAAATGAAGTATACGTAAGGAAAATTAAATGTATGTACTGCAAGAAACACAGAGGATGTGTCTCAACTCAGAACCTACGAAGAATCTGGAACTCAGAAAAAATGCAAATATATGAGAGAAAACAGTGGACCTCACTAACTCTAGAGATCGCAGGACAACCCCTTTTTTCAGCGATGACACTGAACTGATGGACTCATGGACTCAGCTAGCCGGTGGAATGAAGAACAGAAAACACGACTCCTGCCAACCACGCCTACAGCACAGTGAGCATCTCTCTTCTACCCCATTCCTCCTTCCTCCCCTCTCTTTGTCACTCACTTCTTCAGCGGCGAGCTTTGGGTGGTGTCCCATGTCTTCTTTCCCATTTACACATCTCCTTTCCTTTTCCTCCCGAATCAAAAGAGTAAATGTCAGAAATGGAGACTGTGGGAACATTTACACACAAAAAAGAGTGCTCTGACAAACAGTCTTTTTGATTTCCTGAATTTTCTCTGAGATGGCTGAGGCTGGAGTGGGGAAGGGGACAAAACAAAACAGAAAAGAAAAGGGAAACTTTGCCTGAAGGATTACTCTCAGATTGATGCTGATTTGAAAGAAGAAGTTCTAGAATCTGGGCCCGAAGAAGAGTTAGATTAAATAGTACCAACTGGCTTGTACAAGTATAGCCAGGAAAGCCATACATTACAAGGCTTCCTCCTCAATTAAGCAAGAAATTAAATTTAAATCCCCATGAACAGGGTTTTGTGCCATTTTGAATGACTCTTAATATAACATTGCTTTTTGTTACCCCAGCGTACAAACAAATGTAAAAGTAACGTGACGGACTTAGGTTAAATGTACGGACTCCTGAAAAGCTGATGTGGTAGAATGTTCTAGAATATTCTAATCACAACCAGTGATTCTGTGACTAGATGAGACTTATTACTAGCTTTCCAATTCCAGAGGGTTCAAGACCACATGGCAATGAGGACAGAGCTGTTGATCTGAATAAAACCAAATTCTGTTGCAGAAGAGAACAAGAAACACATAATATTTTACTTGTTATTTAAAATATTTATCCTGGGGCGCCTGGGTGGATCAGCTGGTTAAGCATCCGACTTCACCTCAGGTCATGATCTCACGATCTGTGAGTTCAAGCCCCGCATCGGGCTCTGTGCTGATGGCTCGGAGCCTGGAGCCTGCTTCGGATTCTGTGTCTCCCTCTCTCTGCCCTTCCCCTGCTCACGCTCTGTCTCTATGTCTCTCAAAAATAAATAAACGTTAAAAAAATTTAAAAAATAAAATATTTATCCTACATATTATGATCAAAATATTCTAAGTTCATCATATGCAATCATATACATATTTTAATTACTCTTTAATGCATATATAAATGCATATTGCTTTTTAATTACTCATTAATGCGTATTTAAATGCAAATTGTGCTTTCTGTGAGCACACAAAGCAGTTTGTACTTTAAAAGCTTTCATATAACTTTGGAACAGGAAATAACTGACTGAAAAATATATAATGAATTTTGACATTCGTGATTAAAACTATTTGACTCAATGGGAAATGGACTTGGTTAAATATGCTAATTTGGTTTGATGATTAAGCAAATTAAAATAAACTCAGACTTCAAAGTGCATGGACATGAAAGTGCTTTTCTGGGCTTTTAAATGATAATTTAAAGGTTAAACTATCCTAATTAATATTTTATAGTTTCTGTGAAATTCTCAGGTGAAAAAGAGATGAAATAGTTTTGGCTTTCATATATACCCTCGTACACACACACATTATACGTATAGGACATAAGTGTATACAAGTATTCAATATATATATGCATGCTTATATTTATATAGAGATATTATAAGTTAACATGTATATAGCATATGTATAAAATGTTACTTTTCCACCTGATGACTACATCTTTGTAAGGGTTCTAATATGTGAAAGTAAACAAATTTGAGAATAATTAAAAATGTATATCCATTGTTTAAATCTTAGACTAGAATTTTTTTTCGAGTGCAACCCAGTGTGTGGGCCAGAGTGAAAAACTGAAAATATTTTTAGCATAGAGAATTTTAATGTGAAGAAGCAGGAAGGTTTCCTGATGGTGGGCTTTGAAAATAATTTTCTGGAAAATTTTAACCCCTCAATCTGCTTTACTTCATTTTGGTTGGGTTTTGTCTCTTTAGGTTCAGTTTTCTCATATAGAATCTCCTCCTCAGCTGCAGTGTGCCTACGTGCTGGCGAAGCCGAAGCTTCTAGGCTGTAGGTCAGAGCAGCAAGGGAATTAGAAACTTCATGGAGTCAGATGTGCTGCTTCCTCCCATCGCGGAATTGAGTGTCCAGTGATACACGTGCATTGATCACAAGTAGTGGGGACTAAATAGGAACTTTGGATGGCTTTAAATTATTCTCCTTTAAAATGTCTGAAATTAGGTGTAATTAACACAGGACAAACCAAGTTAACTTAAAGTTCTCCTTCAGGGTCTAGGCAAGAAATTCCCAATTTTCTATTCATAGAAAAGACTCCATTTTCTGTGAACTGTGAATGTGTAACCTGAAGAATCTTCTGGCTTCCTTCACCTCACAGAGCTTCACCCGCCTGTGAAAAGTGAATACCCAGTTTATATTTCTATTATCCCGAGGAAGGGGAGGGGAGCAAGCAGACAGGAAGAAATCTGTTTACTTGAAAAAATTATGCTATTTTTTTTTCTGATAGCCACAAAAAACAGCCCCCGAATTTCACCCAACTGAAACCCATAACAATTCACGAGCAATTTGAGTTATATTTTTCATGATATTTTCTGGCATATTCATGTATCTACAGTACATTTATTTAATATTCCACAAACACTAATTAAACTCTTTTTTTTTTTTTAAGTAAAAGAACTGAGAGGGCGCCTGAGGGGCTCAGTCGGTTAAGTGTCCCAACTCTTGATCTTGGCTCAGGTCATGATCTCACAGTTTGTGAGTTCGAGCCCCACATCCGGCTCTGTGCTGACAGCTCAGGGCCTGGAGCCTGCTTCAGATTCTGTGTGTCCCTCTTTCTCTGCCCCTCCCCTGCTCACACTCTGTCTTCTGTCAAAAAGTAAATAAACATTTAAAAAAAAAATTAAAACTTGAGCACAGAATATGTTCCAGATTTCTTGGTTTCTTTTCCTTTTGGCCAATGTCGTTGTGTAAGATAACTTACATTATCGAATTCTAAGAATCAGTGGGGTGGGGGGCAGGCTTACATAAAGGTAATAAATCAATCAATCTGAAATATAGCAGCTTGCATCAGGGTTTTCCAGTATTTGTGGCAAAAATTGTTGAGAGATATTTGTGAGTATATCATGTGCATTAGTTATTTGCACTATATATGTATGTATATATATATACATACATACATACATATATATATATATATATATACATACATACATATATATATACACATACATATATATATATATATATATATATATAAAACTAGGTATTCTGTCTAATCCTTGTGCTTTAACTTGAAGACAAGGGTATAAGGACCATAAGTATTATGTGTCAACTCAGGGTCCTATCCAAAGACAAATCACTAGGAGCTGGATCATTTGAAGTAACTATCCTATTTTTTTTTCTTAATTTTTTTTAATGCTTATTTATTCTTGAGAGAGCGAGCGAGCGAGAGAGAGCGAGAGAGAGCATAAGTAGGGGAAGGGCAGAGAGAGAGGGAGACACAGAATCCGAAGCAGGCTCCAGGCTGTGCCCTGTCAGTACAGAGCCCGATGCGGGCTGGAACTCATGGACTGTGAGATCATGACCTGAGCCAAAGTCAGATGCTTAACCAACTGAGCCACGCAGGTGCCGCAGTGATTATTGTTGTCTTAACAATATTTAGCTTTCTGATTCATGACCAGAAGATGTCTTCCCATTTATTTCACTCTTTTTTTTCTTTCATTTCAAAGGCTTTATAGTTTTTAGTTTCATAGTATTACATTTCTGTTAAATTTGATTCTAGTTTCATTCTTTCTTTTGATTTTTAAGTGTAATATTTTTAAATTTCAGGTTTACATTATTTATTGTTAGCTATAAAAATGCAGTTAATTTTCAGACTATTTATTTTATAGTCTGAAACTTTGCTAAACTCCTTTATTGATACTGTATTTTTCTTATTGTTACTTTGTTGGGTTTTTCTGTAAACAAAGATGGTGTCATCTGGTAATAAAGATAGTTTTATTCTTTTCCTTCTGGATGTTATTTATTTATTTATATATTTATTTTTCCATTTCGAATTTTCCTGGTTAAAAGCTCTAGTGCATATTGAATAAAAGTGGTGAGCAGATGCTTTCGTGTCTTGTTCTCGATTATGGATGTCAAGCATTCGACACTATTAAGTGTGATATTAGCTCTGGGTCTTTTCAAAACGCACCCTTTAAGAAGTTAAGGGATTTTCCTTCTATTGTTAGTTACTGGGTGTTTTGATCACTCTGTATTGCTGGGTTTGGCTAAATGCTTTGTTTTGTGACTATTGAGATGGCCACGTGGATGTTGCCTCTCATAATTAGAATGCATTATACTCCATTTGTTGATTTTTCTACTTTCAATAATTTTTGCATTCCAGAAATAAATCATACTTGGTTATGGTGTATAATCCTCTTTATATTTTTCTGAATTTTGTTTGAAGATTTGTTCTTTCTTTCTTTGGTCTGTATTTGTAAAGGATACCAATCTGTAGTTTTCTTGTAGAATGTGTCTTATTTTCGTATCAAGGTATTGCTGGCATAAAATGAGTTGATGAGTGTTCCCTTGTCTTACAATCCTTGGGGACACTTTGGGCATTAATTATGTTAAATGCTTATTAAAAGATGGGTAGAATTCACCAGTGAGGTCATCAGGGCCTCGGATTTCCTTTATAGAATATTTCTTGATTAAAAAGTCAATGTCTTGGGGCACCTGGGTGGCTCAGTTGGCTGCGTGTCTGACTCCAGATTTCGGCTCAGGTCATGATCATGATCCCAAGGGCACACATCGGGCCCTGTACTGTCAGTGAGGAGCCTGACTGGAATTCTCTCTGTCCTCTTTCCTTGCCCTTACCCACTCACTCTCCCTAAATAAATAAATCAACTAAAAAGCATCAATATCTTTACATAGGCATTCATATGTATTTAGACATATGTTTTCCTTCTTGATTCAGTTTTGAAAATTTGTGTTTTTCTAACAATTTGTCCATGTTATTTAAGCAACTTAATTCTTTGGCATATAAGTGTCCATAGCATTGCCTTATTATGTTCATTTCTAAAAGACAGTAGTGATGTCCCCTTTTTATTCCTGATTTTACTAATTAAATATTGGTTTTTTTTGTCAATCTAGCTAAATGTTTATCAATTTTATTGACCGTTACATAGAACGAGTCTTGATTTTGCTGGTTTTCCGACTGGTTTTGAATTCATTATTTCAATTATTTCTGCTCCACTCATTTATTATTATTGTTATTATTATTATTATCATTATTTTATTTCTGCTAATTTGAGTTAGTATGATTTTTTTCTCCCCATTTCTTCTTAAAGGCATATTAGGTTTTTGACTTTAAGATCTCTTTCTTTTTTTTTTTTTTTAACATTTATTACTTATTTTTGAGAGACATAGAGACAGAGTGCGAGCAGGGGAAGGACAGAGAGAGAGGGAGATACAGAATCTGAAGCAGGCTCCAGGCTCTGAGCCGTCAGCACAGAGCCCGACGCGGGGCTCGAACACTCAGACCGTGAGATCATGACCTGAGCCGAAGTTGGCTGCTCAGCCAACTGAGCCACCAGGCGCCCCTAAGATCTCTTTCCTAAATACAGGCATTTATAGTTATGTTCCCCCCTAAGCACGGCCCTTGGGCATACCCTAAATTTCTGTAGGCTGCATTTTCATTTTATGTTGTCTCAAATTATTTTCCAATTTTTGATTTGTTTTCTTTGATCCCCTGGTTATTTAGGAGTGGGATTTTAATCTTTGCTCACTCAGGGAATGTCCAAATTGTCTTGTTATTTATTTCTAATTTCATTCTGTTGTGTTTGGAGAGCAAATATTTTCCGATTTCCATCCTTTTAATTTTAATCCTGCTAGGCTGCAGTTTTTCATAGCTAACACAGTTGCAACGCGGTTGGTTTCAAGGTTACCACAGAGCTGTGGAGAGAAGGATGTGAATTTTGCAAGGTAAAATGGCACACAACTCACGGTTCTTAGGAAAATCTGGTCATTTTTCTTCAATAAAGCTTCCTTAGATCGGGATATACCTTTGGTTAGTTTCCAGAGTTATTAAAAAGTGGATTTGATTATTTTTGCCAGTATTCTCATGGTTTTTATGGAGGAGCAGGGTGTTGGATGTCATACCATTGAGTGCTGTTCCATATTAATTATTAAACACATAACATATTCCAAGTATCAGAGACCTTCCCTGTTCCACCTTAATCTTCTCTTCTGGCAAATTTCTCTCTAAATACCTACTTGGAAAGATATTACAGGCATTATTAGATAGGAAAATAAAAGTCATGAAGAGTTGGCTCCTCCTTTATTAGCTCTGAGGTAAAACATATTGCGAACACATCTAGGCCCGTTTGAACTTCTTTGAAATTTCTATCACTTTTGTTGTTGTTCTTGATTGTAAATTCATCTGTCTGTTTAATGGGCGAGGCGAATGTCAGTGGAACTTTCCGAAGAGTATCAGTGATAAACTCCAGGCCCCAATCGTATGTATGACCTTATAGGGCCAACCCTACACAATGACCAAGCTTTACTTGGGAGGGCCCTTGGGGAAAGGCTGCTCTCCCCCACCTCACCTGAGGCACCGTACGGAGTGAGCTGGACTCAGGGACCCCAGGATGGACATGCTTTTGCACTTATCCCTATTCCTACCTCAAATGGCTCCCAATCCAGGTGACTTCAGCTGGGGTCTTTCTAGGGCATCGTGTCCGAGACCTCCTTATTGGAGACTGAAGATGCTTCTCTCTGCTTTGACTCCTTACTTTTCCATGTGAGCCTTTCCTCCTTTCCCTTCTCCCAGCCTCTGTGTCCAAACAAATGGCAGGAACTTTTTGTCTGGGGATTCGTCTGCGGGGAGATAATCTCCGCCCCCCCCCCACCTGTTGATCCACTTGGCACCTGCCCAGTGAAATATGGAGCACTGGGGTCCCCTCACCTTTCTGGCCTCCTGTTTATACTATTTCAGTGAATGAATAAAGGCATGATCTTCATTTTTAGTTTTGCTCATCACTTTAATTGACCATGTCAACACCTGCCAGCTCTCTCAGGAGACTTTCCATTCTCAAGGCCTCTTTAGAAGCTAATATATGTATACATATATATATATATTAATTTTGTTAATGTTTATTTATTTCTTAGAGAGAGACAGACGGAGTATGACCAGAGAGAGGGAGACACAGAATCTGAAGCAGGCTTCAGACTCTGAGCTGTCAGCACAGAGGCCAACCCGGGCTCAAACCCACAAACCATGAGATCAGGACCTGAGCCAAAGTTGGACACTCAACCCATTCAACCGACTCAACCGCTCAACCCACTCAGGTGCTCCTAGAACCTAATGTATTAAAACTACTCTCTCTGTTTCATCTCTGAACCACAGTAGTATGGTATGAGTAAAATAATGAGTTAGCCTTTCTATAAAAGTATGGTATATTCAAAATCACCTACAGTCAGGGCACCTGGGTAGCTAAGTCATTTGAGTGTCTAACTTCGGCTCAGGTCATGATCTCACTGTTCATGGGTTCCAGCCCATGTTGGGCTCTGTGCTGACAGTTCTCCCTCTCTCTCTGCCCCTCCCCACTCACACTTTGTCTCTCTCTCAAAAATAAACAAACATTGGAAAAAAATTAAAATCACCTACGTTTTTCTCTTTATACAGATACGGAGGGAAAAAACTCTGGAACACCAAATCCGAGGTCTTTTATGCTTGTCTGAAGCTTCTGGCTTCAAGGTCTCGACTCTGTCACATTACTCCCAATCGTCTGCATTATTTTGGGATATTCCGGCGGCTGGGGCTGCTCAGCATTGCACAGTGCTCTGCCCACTCCACGGCCCCACGCAGCATCTAGAGAGCCTCCATGGTGCTGTGGTTTTGAAAGACGGCCGCTAAGTGGCCCGGACAGGGGTTCTGTGCCCACTGTTTTTCCATCCCATCACACAACAGTGGTCTAGCTAGCACGGATACGTTCCTGTGCTTTGCTTCTCAGGTCACATTCTGCGGCCCCAGCTCCTCACAAGCACGGGGCAGGCCTCCTACCACGATTTCACTATCCATCTCTTGTTGCCTCAGAGGGCTTGGCTCCTGCTCATCTCGGACTCTCTCAGGACCAGGCACAGGCCTTGATTCTCTGGCTAAAGTGCCACGAGAAGCCTCCTGCACCTAAAAGTTACATTTTATTTAACATTATTATATTAAACAAAGCATTTTAAACATGTTCAGACCTCAGAGTATGTATTATGGGTTGACATATACAGGTGCTAGAAAAGGGGAAAGGGACTGTCTCACCACGGGGAAGGGGCTACGAAGACTGAGTGAATTAGTTTGGTTCTAAGGGGATACTATATTCTACGCCATGTTTATTCCAACCAAAGTCCGTTCTCAGGTAAAGTCGCCTTTGACCAGCTGGTCAGGTTTTATAGCAATTTGCTTCACATTTAAAAACAGGTAGTTGGGGCGCCTGGGTGGCTCAGTCGGTTAAGCAGCCGACTTCAGCTCAGGTCATGATCTCGCGGTCTGTGAGTTCGAGCCCCGCATCGGGCTCTGTGCTGATGGCTCAGAGCCTGGAGCCTGCTTCAGATTCTCTCTCTCTGCCCTTCCCCTGCTCAAGGTCTGTCTCTCGAAAATAAATAAACGTTAAAGAAATAAATAAATAAAAATAAAAATAAAACAGGTAGTGTTTGGTTTAACCCTTAGAGCTTGGATTACGTGCAGAATCCCTTTTTACTAGAGAGATATATGCATCTATTCACTTAAACAGACACATGTGTCTGAACAGCTGCAGATTTCAAAGTTATTTCCTGTACTTACTTATAAACATTCTGAACACATTCCCCAATGCTACCACGGCATTGCTATAAAACTAAAAATAAGAAGGGAGAAAATCTTCCAGCTGCTGCAGACTCTAAGGCTAGCTGCTGTGCAGAGAAAGCTCGTCATGCCAATACTGCGAAGACAGTTTTCAGTGAGTCGTGTGAAGCCTACAATCCATCTGAAGATTAATTGAAATTAACCAGTAAAAAAAAACAAACAAAAACAATGGGCAATAAAGATTGTCGCAGATCGCCATGCGAGGTGTTATTGTTTTCTTTTCTCTTGAAAACACCGAAAGTCCACTTAGTAATTTAACGATCGCAATAATTCGGATTTTCTCGGGTTTCTTTCTATCTTTTGTGCCGTATCTCTCACTCAACAGCAAGTGTGAAGTAGGAGACTCATATTTTCAAACCTGAACTGTTACGCTACGCTTTCGTCCGTAGAAATGGCTTGATTGATCAAGCATAAAAAAACAGATTTAGCACAATTTAAACGTTTGCATTTTATGTAAATGATCACACCACCTTAGGGAAGTACATCTTTCTACTTAAGTGAACACTGAAGATATTGCGGTGAAAGTAGAAGTATTCACTGGTGCCCTTATAAGCAGATCCCATAGAGAATATGGCCAAAGAAATGTTGCTTCTCTTTGATATATTACAGACTGATGTGTGGCTGCAAATCCCATTCCGGAAAATGAACGAGATGATAGTAAGCTCGAAAACGTACACTTAGAACTATCTAAAAATAAGTTTATATATAGCAAGTTTCCATACGTGTATATACACACATGGGCATGCTTAAAAACCTAAAACAAAATATTTGTTTCACGTGGAAATAAATTTAAGTTTAGCTATGAATTTTCTTCAATCAGAAGAAAAAGGAAAAAAAGTTATGCAAATGTTTTCGCCTGGAAAAAAGGGGGCTTCTCGGGTCCCCGGGAGAGGCAAACCTTGCCTTGATTCTAAATTACAAAAGGAATATATGGCATAAAAAATGATCTTTAATGCCGTCTGTGCGATAGATGCAGATATATTATTTATTTGAACGTTTCTAATAGTGACTCTAAATAAGAACCAAGAGCAAAATCCAACCTATTGTTCAAGGCGCCTGGGTGGCTCAGTTGGTTAAGTGTCCAAATTTGGCTCAGGCCATGATCTCATGGTTCGTGAGCTCAAGCCCTGCATCGGGCTCAGCACTGGCAATGTAGAACTTGCTTGGGACTCCCTCTCTCTCTCTCTCTCTCTGCCCTTCCCTCACTCACTCTCAAAATAAACACATAAACTTTAAAAAATAAAAAATAAAAAACCCAACCTATTAGAACAAAATGGACACATTGCAAGTAGCGATCGTCTTTTGGAATTGTTTCCTTTTTTGAGATTTAATTAATCAAAGCAATATCACATTTATCAAAAAAGGAAGACAACATTCTAAGAAGTCTAACAGCGTCCAGGCGACTCATGAGGAACCAGTTATTATTTCATTTAGTAACACCATTATAAAGTAAACTTACTATACTGTTTTTGTATCTTAAAGTTTGTGGAAACTCCACCAAGACTTTTGATATATAACTCGCTTTCAAGGCTCTGTACTTAGCACATAAGTAAATTTTTGTAAATTTTTAAGTAAAGTAAATTTCACTCTAATCTTTTCTTGGTTTTCAAAATTACAGTTTTGAGGAAAGTCCTGAAGTTTTATACATCATGAGAGCTAGCTTAGATCGAGCACTTATTCCTGCCAGAAACTATGCTAAAAGCTTTATGCACTTATATCGCTTAATTCACAAAAGAATCCTATTAATCTTGATTTAAAAAAAAAAAAAAAGAAAGTAAAGCATATAGAGATTTATTAACTTTCTCTGGTTACATAGTTCAATTATATCAGAGAGCTACAGCATAAACTTAAATCTGTTTGTTTCAAGAGCTTATGTTCTTAACCAGTACAGTATATTGCAATAAATGTCATTTAACAGTTTCCTCTATGGCATGTCCTAAATAAAGAAGAAAATTACTGTTTTGTAAGACATGTACAAAAATTGAGAAAGGCTTGAAAAGAAAATAAATGAATTTTCTTAATAAAGGCCCTTCTTACAGTGCTTCAACTAAAACTCCAAATTAACCTGGAAAGGAAATTCCATGGATCTAAGGATCTAACTTAGATCCTAGAAAATGTTGTTAATGGCTTTATGAGACCTTCCTTACAGTAGAGCAAGAAAATACTTTCATAAGGACAAGATTTCACACAGAAATTTGTAAGCAAAAATTTTGCCATTGGAGGGATTCTTACACTATTTTTTTAAAATTTTTAAAACATTTATTCATTTTTGAGAGACAAAGAGTGAGGGGAGGAGAGGCAGAGAGAGAGGGAGACACAGAATCAGAAGCAGCCCCCAGGCTCTGAGCTGCCAGCACAGAGACGCACTCGGGGCTCGGACCCACGAACGGTGAGATTATGGACGTGAGCCAAAGCCAGACGCACAATGAGCCACCCGGGCATCCCCGGATTCTTACACTATTTCTGATTGTAAGGTCCTAAACAACAGAGATGTGTCCAAGTTGTCTTTGTATCCTGAGAACTTTCTCAACGTCTTATGCAAAGTCAGTGCTCAGTGGGTGTTTGCCAGTGGAACCCATAAACTAACTAGTCAATGAACAGGCGTTTCACTATAATGAAATATTAATTTGATTGTGGCAGAGATCTCTAGGTGTTCGCCAAATTGCTTTTCCTTCTGTCCCATTTGCTTAGTCGGACCACATTTCCCAGATTTATTATGATATGATTGGAAATGTGTTCCTGTTAAGAAAATAAATCCTACAAAAGTTAAGTAAAAATTATATCTGTCTGTGTTCAACAATGGCTTCCTCACTCCGTCAATCTCCCTTTCTCTCTGTGCATCCTTTTTTTTTCCTGTTCTTAATGATACAAAATAATATAACTATCAATAATTCGATAGATGGTTTAATAGAATTTTTAAATATTCAGTTTCTGCATGTTGCCTTTTCCATATGAACTTAAGGTGGACCGGTTTAAGTCAAATGAAGCTATCCTTATTACTTCGTCTGTGTTTCACAGAGTTTTATATATAAAGGAAACATAAAATATATTCAAGTGATTAGAGAAACCATCCCACTAGGTAGATAACAAATGAATATCATAAGGAAATGAACTATGGGCTGAAAAGAAATACACGACATGGGATAGAATGATGGTTTTGAATTAGCTTTAAATCATTCTTAAATATGGTATTGAAGCAGTCTCAAAGTATAACGTATGAAAATAAGGGCAAACATAAAGTCTCAAGTAGAAAGAAAAGGCTATACATATGCATTTGAAATCTTCCTTTACGTTATGACATGCCTTGTACATTTGAGATATATTCGCATTGAAATTGAAGGGCTTTTCTGTACCTTGTTAACATATTTTTTTTAGTATAAATTGTTAGCTTCATAAATCAACTCTTGTTAGACCCTGAAATACAAATATTAGTGAACTTGTTAAGCGTCTGTCACATATACTGGCTGATTGAGAGAATTTAAAAGCACCTTTAAAGAATTTCCTGAGAGGAAAATGCCGTATCGTAAGTTACATGAGTTAGCAAGAAATTATATGAGCAGATTAAACACAGATGTTTGCAAAGGCAGCATGAGAACCTAACGTAGTCACACTGTGTCTTCCATCGTTAGCATCTTATGTTATGATGGTGTGCTCAGGGCACCGACTGAACCAGGTTTGGCACGTTGGTAGTCAAAAGCGATACTTTATGGAAGACTTCCTCAGTTTACAGCTAGTGTCCATTTCCAGGATCTCACTTCTATTTAGTCATGTCTCCTCAAGCACCTCTTGACTTTGACAGTTTCTCAGAATTTTCCTCATTCTTTAAAATTGTTTTAAGTTTATTAATTTATTTTGAGAAATAGAGAGAGTGTACAAGTGGGGCAGAGAGGCAGAGAGAGGGAGAGAGAGAATCCAGGAGGGCTCTATGCTCAGCGTGGAGCCCAATGTGGGCCTCAGTCTCGCCATCACGAGCCAAAATCAAGAGTCAGACATTCGACCAACTGAGCCACCCAGGCGCCCTTCAGAATCTTCCTTATTCTTGAACACCCTGAGCATTTTGAAAATACTCATCACATATTTGTAGAATGATCTTAAATTGAGCGGTCTCTATCTTTTTTTTTTTTAATAATTAGATTTGGAATATATGAGTTTTCAGGGGATGGAACTACAGACTTAAAATGTCAGTTTCTTCCCATTATGTCATGGATACATGCTGTCAGTACGACTCGTCACGGCTGTCGCTAACTGATCACCAGGCTGAGGTAGAGTGGGGCAGGTTTCTCTACTGTAAAGTTAATCTTTCTTTCTCTACGGTCCTCTTTAGAAGGAAGTCACTGCACACAGCTCACGCTTAAATGGTGAGAAGGTAAGCATCACCTCTCGCGCGAGGAGGATTTATATAAATTATTTGGAATTCTTCTCCAGAGGGGATTTGTCTCTCCTCTCACATTAATCAATTGATTAGTTCAAACATTTATTTATATCTATGGCCTCAAGGATATTTACTTTATGCTTAGGATTGCAATCTTACTTTATTCATTTTTCTGCTCAAACTGCTCCAGCTTTGGTCATTGATGGTCCGTTCAGTGGCTCCTCCATGTCTTTGACCTTCCGCGTCACTGTTTCTATGCGACACCTTACTTCAGTTTCGGTGCCACAACGTGATCTAGGCTTCTTTTGGACATCCCTTGCCCCAAGCCCATCAGAAACTATTGGAAAAACCAGAGAGTGAAGATACCTGCTTCCTTGCATTGGCAAACAGTATTAGAAAAAAATGTCTGTGCCAGATTTGCTTCTACGCTCTACCACCTGATGGGGCAAGAAAATCCTATGTGTTTACATTAACCACTACACATATGCATTTCTATAAACATATCCATAATATATCCATCCAAGCTACGTGAGTCCATACTGGTGTCTCCAAACCTAATTGAGTGCTGAATGGGTCACTCTAGCCTTACCCCCTTCCTCGTCTGTGGCCTCCCACTAAAATAGTGATAAACTTGGCTCACACGATCGTCCAACAGTTTACTTAATTGTTCAATTCTGTATATGCGTGTATAATGGATGTTGTCAACAGATTGTTAGCCCATAGCCTTGTGGGCTACAACTTTCAGCTAGAGTATAGTACTTAAATACAGATTCTGTTGCTTTTTTTTTTTTTTTTTTTTTAATTTTTTTTAACGTTTTTTATTTTTATTTTTGAGAGACATAGAGATAGAGCATGAGCAGGGGAAGGGCAGAGAGAGAGGGAGACACAGAATCCGAAGCAGGCTCCAGGCTCTGATGAGCCATCAGCACAGAGCCCGATGTGGGGCTCGAACTCACAGACCGTGAGATCGTGACCTGAGCCGAAGTCGGCCGGTTAACCGACTGAGCCACCCAGGCGCCCCCAGATTCTGTTGCTTTTAGTGTTACAGATTTCATCCATTTCTTTTTTCCTTTTTCTTTTTTAATTTAAATTTTAGTTAGTTAACATACAGTGCAATGTTGGTTTCAGGAGCAGAATTCAGTGATTGGTTACTTACATACAACACCCAGTGCTCATCACAACAAGTGCTTTCTCTAGTAGCCATCACCCGTCTAGCCCATCCCTCTCCCGCACCCCTCTGTCAACCCTCAGTTTGTTCTCCATCGTTAAGAGTCTCTTGTGGTTTGTTTCTCTCTCTTCTTTCCCCTGCTTCCCATATGTTTAACAGTTTTGTTTCTTCAATTCCACATATGAGTGAATCGTATGGTATTTGTCTTTCTCTGATTGACATTTGTAACAAATTCAATGTAATACATTCTGATTGTATTTGCTTAGCATAATACATTCTAGCTCCATCCATATCATTGCCTGTGGCAAGATTTTAATATTTTTCAGGGCTGAATAACATTCAATTATATATATAATTATAAATATATATATGTATATTTTTCTATTCCCTTTAGTAAGGTTATTTCACATTATTTTTAATGGAAATGGATTATTTTGTCATAGTCTGTGTTTCATTCCACTATTCCTGACCTTCTCAATATATATATATATATTTTTTTTAATTTACATACATAAATTTTTTTTTTTAACGTTTATTTATTTTTGAGAGACATAGAGACAGAGCATGAGCAGGGGAAGGGCAGAGAGAGAGGGAGACACAGAATCCGAAGCAGGCTCCAGGCTCTGATGAGCCATCAGCAGAGAGCCCGATGTGGGGCTCGAACTCACAGACTGTGAGATCGTGACCTGAGCCGAAGTCGGCCGCTTAACTGACTGAGCCACCCAGGCGCCCCTAATTTACATACATAAAGGTTCATTCCTTGTTCTCTAAAGTTTTATGAATTTTGGCAAATGCATGGTTCCATGTATCCACCATTATAGTACCATACAGACTCGTTATACCTTTCTTTTATTTTTTAAAGTTTATTTATTTTGAGAGAGTGTGTGAGCAAGCAGGGGGGAGGCAGAGAGAGAAGGAGAGAGAGACTCCTAAGCAGGCTCTGCAGTGTCAGCACAGAGCACGACACGGGGCTCGATCTCACAAACTCTGAGAGCACCACCTGAGCCATAATCAAGAGCCAGACGCTTAACCGACTGTGCCACCCGGGTGCCCCTACATCTCTCTCATCCTACCCTGTGTTCACACACACAACCCCTGCGCTCCCTACGTCATTGACGTTCACTGATTTTTTTTCTATAGTTTTACATTTTCCATCAGGTCTTATAAATGGAATTGTACAGTGTGAAGCCTTTTCAAACTAGCTTTTTTTTTTTTTTTAGGTATCATTATGATGTCAAGATTTATCACAACATTTGCATGATTTGATAGCTTATTCCTTTTTATCACAGAATAGCATTCTATCCTGTAGATTTCCACATTTTTATCTGTTCACTCCTTCGACAGTACATTGGCTGCCTCCAGTTTTGAGCAATTATGAGTAAAGCTGCTATAACATTTGATGCATGTTTTTGTGGTTACGAAAGGTTTCAGATCAGTCGGGTAACTACCTAGGCAATGATGGCCAGTCAATATTTAACATTGAAAGAAAGATGTAGCGTTTTGTACCTTCGCCAACAAGGAATGACCACTGAAGGGCTGCATCTTCAGCATGAATAAATCATGTTTATTTATTTTTAAGAGGGAAACAGACAGAATGTGAGCAGGGGAGGGGCAGAGAGAGGGAGACACAGAATCGGAAGCAGGCTCCAGGCTCTGAACTGTCAGGACAGAACCCGATGCGGGGCTTGAACCCATGAACTGTGAGATCATGACCTGAGCCGAAGTTGGATGCTGAACCAACTGAGCCCCCCAGGCGCCCCAGATCTTATTTTTTAAATTGAGCATTTTATTTTCTTATTGCTGATTTTTAATTGTTCTTTTTGTATTTTAAATACAACTCCTTTATGGCATTTGTGTTTTCTGAATATTTTCCCCGTTCTCTGGCTTGTCTTTTATTCTCTTAACAGTGTCTTTTGCAGAGCAGAGGTTTTAATTTTAATGAAGTCTGTCTTATCTATTATTCCTTTTGCAGCTCACATTTTTGGTGTTCTGTAGAAAACCTCGTCACCAACTGCAAGCTTTTGTAGATGTTTCTCAGTGTTTTCCTTTTTCATTGAGTTTTTCGTAATTTTGCATTTGACATTTAGATCTGTGTTTCATTGGCACTAATTGTTGTGTAATGTGTAATATATGTCTTCCAAAACATTTTCCCTTTTGCATATTCAAAATATGATAACAAAAAGATGGTACTGATTAATATTAAAGAGGTGTGGTTGGGATAAAGGGAGAGTCATTGGAATCTGATTTATCCTTCAGCCTGAAACCACCAAAAAATAATAAGATGAAATATGCAAAACAAAGGTTTTGCAGACACTGCAGGGTTAAGTGACAGCGGACAAAGACCTCTGAGATAAGAAACAATAGAGGAGTGCTCTGATTGTACCGGGGTACGGGCTGTTGTACAGATGGAGACAATGCGGGTAGGGCACAGTGGACTCTCAGTAGAGCGACGCTGATGGAGTCTGGAGAAACGAAGGCACTAGAGTTCAGGGGACAGAGCCACAGAGAGAAAGGAGCTATGTAGATAGGATACTCAGTCTGGAGGTCCACTAGCAGAATCACTGTGAGCACATGTGTGTAAGGAAACTATACAAGGGGGGGGAAGGAATCCCTCGCAATGACTAGACAGTGCCCGGAATACACACAGAGCTGAGAAGAGTGCCTGTCCCCACCGGCACAATAGGAAAACTCATGATTCCTGGCTTATCATGTACAGTATTCTGGAAAGCCCTGTTTCATAAGGGTGGAATAATTAGTCTTAGATTGAACACTGTGCCGAACCCCTTGTCCTTTGATAAAAACAAGAACACAACGGGTCAAGCTGTGTCCACAAACTGAATGGCAGCCCAGGAAAAGACCAAATAGTATTTGTAGAAATACTTAATATCTACAATCCAGCAATGTCCGACATCCACTCAAAGATTGGTAGATGTGTGAAAAGGGGCTGGAAAATACAACTCATAACTGCAATTTGTGTATTCAAAAGTCCAGCAAAGAAGCTCAAAATATATGAAAAATGCATAGACATAAAAATTATAAGGTTTGAGATTAAAAATAAAACAGTTAATGGTACCTTGGAGAATGTGGAAGGAAGGATTAGTGAGTCAAAAGACATAGAATGGAAACGATCTAATAGGATATAAAGAAACTTAAAAGTAAGAAAGCGCATCAGTAAACAGTGGTACACCATCACACAACTGAGTATACGTGGAATTAGAATCCTTGAGGTGCAGAAGATGCAAAATACAGAAAAAATTCAATAAGTAATGGCCATTTTTTTCAAATGTAATAAAAATGTATGTCAAAATTCAAGAAGCTAAAACTTTTCTAAGTATCTAAAAAAAAGAACCATAACAATCCAATTATTAAAAACCAGTGATCGACTGGGGCGCCTGGGTGGCTCCGTAGGTTAGGCGTCCAACTTCAGCTCAGGTCATGATCTCACAGTCTGTGAGTTCAAGCCCCGCATTGGGCTCTGTGCTGACGGCTCAGAGCCTGGAACCTGCTTCAGGTTCTGTCTCTCCCTCTCTCTCTGCTCCTCCCCCACTCACGGTCTGTCTCTCTCAAAAAGAAATAAACATTAAAGAATAATTAAAAACCAGTGATAAAGATAAACTTTAAAGCAGCCAGAGATGAGAAGAAGACGTGTTTTAAAAGAATAAAAATAATGATGACGGCACATTTCATATTGAGAATAAATGTCCTTAACAAGATACAAGTTATGAAAAAGTAGAAATTTGAATCTAAGAATATATTAAAAAAGATAATATTCTATGATTGAATGAAATTTTTCTAGAATGCAAGTGTAGTTTAACATTTGACAATCAATCCATGTAATTCACAATATTAACCATTAAAAAAATAAAACCCAAATAATTATCATCATGGATGCATAAAAAGCATTTGTCAAAAATCTAATATCCATTACTAATAACTGCTCTTGGCAAACTAAGAAGATAAGGAACTTCCTGAAAGTGATAAAAAGCTTGTCCCCAAACCCAACACCTAACATCATTTGGCTTAATTCATTCCTCTTAAGTTCAAAATCAATATAAAGATGTTTGTTCTCACCGTTTATATTCAGCACCGTGTTACAAGTCTCAGAGAATGCATTAATGCAAGAAAGACAAGATCAAATGCATTCAGATTAAAAAGAAATAAAAAAGGACCATCTTTATTATACATAAGGTGTTAATCTAGGTAGAAAATTCAATAGAATCTAAAAAACAAGCTACAAGAATTAATCAATGAGTTGATTAAGGCTTTACAAGAGAAGATATCTAGATGGCAAATGAGTACATGAAAATATATTCATCATCAATCATTAGGGAAATGCAAATTAAAACTACAATGAGTTGTCAATGCATAGGCACTAACATGGCTAAAATTAAGAAAAGTGACAATACCAAGTATTGAGAAGGATATGGAGGAGGTAAACTTCTCACATGCTGATATTGTCAGTGTAAAAGAATGCAGCCAAGAGGCGCCTGGGTGGTTCAGTCAGTTAAGAATCTGACTTCAGCTCAGGTCATGATCTCACGGTCTGCGAGTTCAAACCCCACATCGGGCTCTGTGCTGTGCTGACCGCTGGGAGCCTGGAGCCTGCTTCAGATTCTGTGTCTCCCTCTCTCTCTGCCCCTCCCCCACTCGCGCGCGCTCTCTCTCTCTCTCAAAAATAAGTAAAATGTCAAAAAAATTAAAGAAAAAAACAAAAAAAAGAGATTCAGCCGATTCAGAAAAATTTGGCATTTCTTTAAATATTATGTATCTATTTATTATGTGATTCACTGATTTTACTCCCAAATATTTATCCTAAAGAAATAAAAGCTTCCGTCTATACAGCGGCACCTGGGTGCCTCAGTTGGTTAAGTTTCCAACTCCTGGTTTATGCTCAGGTCATGATCTCACACTGTGTGAGTTTGAGCCCGGTGTCTGGTTTACACTGACAGCACAGAGCCTGCTTGGGATTTTCTTTCTCCCTCTCTCTCTGACCCTCCTGCACTTGCTTGTACTATCTTTCTCAAAATAAATGAGCTAAAAATAAATAAATAAGTGGAAAAAAAAACCCCTTTTGCCTATACAAAGCTTTGTATTGAGACATTCACAGCAGCTTTATTTATAATGGTCAAAAACAAAACCAAACAAACAAAACCCAAAAAAACAAAAGCAAAAAACAAAGACAAAAAAACTAGAAACCCCTCAAATTACCATTAGCAATAAAATGGATGGTCTCTTGGTATGCATGGCATGAATGAATCTCAAAATAATGATGCTTCATGAAGGAAATGAGGAAAGAACGTACATTTTTATGACTCCATTTGTATAAAATTCTATAAAACAAAAGGGAGCAGTAAGTGAGGGGCAGGGAGCTCACAAGAGGAACAGGAAACAGGATTGTGGAGAGACACAGGAAGCAAGAGTGATGGCTATATTCTCTGTCTTCAATGGTCAAAATGAATGTACACATATACTAAAGTTTATCAAATTGTATATGTTGATTATACCTCAATAAACCTTTTTTAAATGTTTTTACAGGGATCAAATGTAACATTGTTGTCGATCAGTGTAAAGAGACACATCTCTTTATTTAAAGTAAATTATTTTCAAGTTTGCTAAATCAGAGGAAGCCAACCACACACGTGGTGATGTCTATAAGAGACTACCCACAGAGAGACTCAAACTAAACAGGCAAATATGCCCGGCCTATACAAATGCTAACAATTCTTCATGGGAACTCTGATACCAGAGAGCTTAAAATTACATTACAAAAGAATTAAATGAGAAGAAGGACACATACTGAGGTTAAAGGTAACATTTCCACTGGATGTATATCTATACTCCAAGTCACATACAACCAAAAGTATGAAAAGAAGAAAAAAAGAAAACAACACAACAACAGAAGAAAGAAAAAATAGAGAAATATTTCGCAATATTAGATTTTGATACGTAACTTCTGGCTTGTGAAAAGCCAAAAGAAGATTAAGTGTAGGTGTGGAACATTGTCCTGACATAGTCAGAAGGTAGACCTTCCATACATACATATAGATATGTGCAGCATTAATAGAGAATACAGGTGGCTCAGTCGGTTGAGCGTCTGACTCTTGCTTTCAGCTCAGGTCATGATCCCAGAGTCATGGGATTGAGCCCCGCATCAGGATCCGAGCTGAGCTTAGAACCTGTTTGAGAATCTCTCTCTCTCTCCCTCGACCCCTCTCTTCTGCTCATGATCTCTATGTGTATAAAATTAAAAAAAAAAAAGAGAGACAGTAAAATTTCTCCCAATTGTGTGAGAATAGTCACAAACAAAGACAAGATATTAGGACAATATGAAAACAAAAGAACGTCATAATTTAGGAATAGTACAAACAAAATCTTTTTTTTTTTAAGTTTACCTATTTTGAGAGACTGAGAGAGGGCGTGAGTATAGAGTAGGAGCAGAGAGAGACTGAGAGAGAGAATCCCAAGCAGGCTCTGCTTTGTCTTGTTAGTTCTTATTTTAGGCCCCTTTACTTCATAAGTTATTTATTTATTTATTTATTTATTTATTTATTTATTTATTTATTTATTTATTTATTTATTTATAATGTTTATTTATTTATTGTGTGACAGAGAGAGAATGCAATCAGGGAAAGGGCGAGAGAGGGAGAAGGGAGAGAGAATCCCAAACAGATTCTGTGCAGGACTCAAACCCACAAACCCTCAGATCATGACATGAGTTGAAATCAAGAGTCAGATACTTAACCAACTGAGCCACCCAGGATCCCCCAAAATTTTTACTACATTTTGATAAATCTAATTACTAATGGCAATAATGTGAAAAAAAAATTAACCCATACCCAAATTGGAAGAAAATTTTTATTAAACCACTTGGTGAATGAGGAAGTGTAAACTAAAACTGCTTGATTTGCAGGAAAAAATGACAATGAAATTACTTGTAAGAATTTATAGAAAACAATTATAGTTACTGTTAAAGGCGACTGTATTTCTTTAAATACTTATACTGACCAACATTAAATGACAGAAGTAAATACATTGATCTATACTTCAACAATCTAAGAAATAATTCATATAATAAAGATAAAAGCAGAAAATGATAAAGACAAAAATAAAATAAAACATATAAAGTCATGTTTGTTTTTCTTTGAAAAATCAATAAGATAGCAGGACATTAAATAACCAAAACAGTGAGTGAAGAAGTACTAAATGCTTTAAAAAGATGTTTCAAAGGAAATAATCAGTGGCACGTTTATATTATTTAAAATGTGAAGTGACTTAAAAAGACACATGAAATAGAAAAATGCAAAATAAAATTCATTTTACCAAAATGGACCCCAGTATAATTAAACCATGTAACAATGTCAATCTCCCTAACTAAAATAGAAAGAAAATAAGAACTCTCTCCCCAAAAAAGCATCAGAATCACATGAATTCCCAAGGGAGTTTTTCCATCCCTTCAAAGACCAGGAAATCCCAACGGTATTTATGTTGGTGTAGAAAATAAACATCTCTGAATTTCTGAATTATATTTATAAATCAAATATAACATTAAAAGCTCAACTGATTAAAATATACTACACAAAACTGAAACAAGTACAAAATGTATTAAGAATATCAACAAAACGATCCTAGACATAGTACAATTTAAAATATTCCAAAAATACATTAGGGAGAAATAAGATACTGAATCACAGAGATGAACTACAAGAATGTAGAAGTTTGTTAATCAATTATTTTAATTCACAACATGAATTTTCCAGTGAAAACTTTATATGATTATTTCCTTAGGTGTTGAAAAGTTTTACTAGAAAATCAGCAATTATTTCCATGAAAAGCACTCAAATAAATAGGGACAGATGGGCCATTACTTAACCTATACCTTAGCTCCAAATTTAGCAAACATCGCCCTTTAATTAATGAGAAACCAGTAGAAGTATTCCCACTAATTTAGGGCCAAGGCAAGCCTGCTTACTGCCTTCATTAACTTTTTTTTTTTTTTTAACATTTTACTAAAAGTATTAGCTCATGCAATCAGTTTGTTAAGGGGAAAAATATGTGAGATAATTGGAAAATATTATAAAAGGTTAGGTCAGAAGACATCGTGCGGAAATTAACCCTTTTTGTAATTGCAAGAAATCTGGGAGTTCTTATTTTAAGCTTCTTTTACTCCATGAGTTTTTATTTTTCTAATTTATTTTTTAATTTTTAAGTTTATTTATTTATTGTGAGAGAGACAGAGAGTGCAAGCAGGGGAGTACAAGCAAGTAGAGAGAGAGGGAGAGAGAATCCCAAGCCGGCTCTGTGCAGAGCCCAATGCGGGGCTCGACCACACAAACTGAGAGATCACCACCTGGGCTGCAAGTCAGATGCTTCACCGACTGGGCCACCTGGGCGCCCAGAGTCCATGAGTTTTTAAACATTATGGATAAACTTAGTTGATATAAATGGTTGTGCTTACAGAAATACTATGCGGTGACTATAACCCTAAGAAGACAAAAATGAGGTTCTGTTAGTTACTATGAGACAGGCCATCCAGAGGGCATGGCTGCAGGTTGACCAGTGAGCCGGACCTGGGCACTGGAGGCACCATCCCCCCCTTGTCTTTGTCAGTGCCTCCCACATGCCTCCCCTGCTTCTAGAGGCTGCCTCTGGAACACAGCCCTGAGACAGTGACCTGATGCTGAGACCACCTGGATGGTGCCCACGACTGCGTCCCGTGAAGGTCTCTGTAGCAACTAAGATTTGGCCAGCAGGGTGGATATCTCTTCATCCCGCCATGCCACGGCTGCCTCCAGCATAAATCCCCATGCTTATTACTCGTGCTGTTTGCCCTTCTGCCTCCAGGTGAGGGCCCTTAGAGGTGTCTAGAGGCTCCTGTTCCACTCGCTACTCGCTGATCCTCCAGAAATCAACAAAAGGCTTATCTGGACAAAACACCTCTGGTGGAAACTGGAGTGGCGTGCACTCTAACACCTCCCAGACATCTTTTGGCTCCCAGGGGGCTGTTGCTCTCGATGGTTACAGAGAGCAAGCAGTTATAGTCAGGAAGGCCCTTTTGACCCCGCAAATTGGGCACTCTCCCTTCTGAGAATAGAAGTGTTTTGTTTCTCCAATACCAGAGAACAGGCGGGGGTGGGGGGGGGGGGATGTCCTACCAGGTCAAATTCTGGAAACCACATTCCATGAAGTCGGCCTCAGGGGTAGAGCAATCAAACCAGTGCTGAAGGGAAAGGTCAATGGGGAACCTTCCCACCTTCTCCTAAGCCTGCCACACCCAGGAAGGGTGGTAACTGCCGGAGGAGATACAAATTGCCTGGAGGGCAGAAGGTGGAAGCTGGCTGTATCTAGGGACTGAACTCAATGTGTGTTTTACACCCTGCCCGTCGTTCAGTCAACCGCCCAGTATCCATGAAGGAGCAGAGGGCAAGCCGAGGGCAAAATACAAGCTCGCACAGCCCCCACCCTTGGGTGGGATAGGTGAGGGATTCCCAGGCACTCCCAGCTGCCCAAGGACTGAAGGAAAGGAAAGAAAACAAATGGCCGACTGACAGAGATCACACTCATACAGGACATGGGTCTCCATCCGTTCACAAATGTCTTAGTAAATTACAAGAAAAAGGCAGTCGTCTCCATGGCCTCTTCTCCAGAGACCTATAGACTCAGTTTCTTGGAGCTTTAATATCACCTTCCCCTCCATAGTGAAGTGGGACTGAAGGCAAGAAGGAAAAGGCAGGAAAAATTAAATTGCCTTATAATCTGCAGCCCATTGACAAATAACTTGAGGCTAATAGTTTCACCAGGAACCCCCTGCTGTCGTAATGTTAATGCCCTCCTACAGAGGCCGGGTGGGGGACAGCGTTAGCTTGACAATGGCAAGACCTTGGGTGTCTCAGGAGTCCTCTTTAGCATATCAAAGTCCCTCTGAAGGCATCTCTTTTGACTTTACTGCCCCAACTCCATAGTATAAAACCAGCCATTCCTCATGACTCCAGTGAAGCTCTTTCTGTCCATGGGTCCTGTCCCGTACTTTAATAAAATCACCTTTTTGCATCGAACATATCTGCAAGTATTCTTTCTAGGCCATCGGCTCCGGACCCCCACACATCCCACCATCTCCCAAAATCTTATCAGTATGGTTAGTAAAATAAATAAATAAATAAATACACACATACATACATACATACATAATAAAGTAAAGGTGTCTCATGGAGGATGACCGTGGACTACTGAGAACTGAACAAGACAGCACCCCCATCCATGCCGCCTTGCCCAACATCGCCACCATCTTAGGCAACTTATCCATGGTACTAGGAGGGTGCTATACTGAGCTGAACTTAGTAAATGCCTGGGGCACTGAGTCGCAGCATCAATTTGCCTTCATGTTGGGGGGGGGCAACAATGGACCTTTCAAGTACTCCCCCAAGGTCACCTGCACGGCCCCACCATATGCCAGGATGGTCGCCCAGAACCCGCCTCTGTTCTCCTTTCCCCCATCAGTATAACAGGCGCACTACACTGACGACATAACGTTATCGTGTGAAGACGTGTCTCTGCTGCAAGACACGCAGCAGGTTTTCTTGGCACATCTACAAGAGAGATGACTGGGTGTGAAGCCACAGAAAATTTAAGGTCCAGGCACTGCCAGGGGGTTCTGGCAATTGTTTGGTCAGGCAGGAAATGCATTATTGCAGAACCTGTGATTTATAAGGTGCGAAGCTATCCAACTCCTAAAAATGTGAAAAAGGTACAAGCTTTTTAGGGATTGGGGGTGGTGGTGGAGGATGTTTATTCCCTCCCTGACAAAGTGTCTGTCCCTTATACCACCTGGTAAATAAAGAAAGGGCATGTGTGGGACTGGGTATCAGAGCAGCACACTATCTTTAAGAAGGTAAAAACATGGAGATCTGGGTGGCTCAGTCGGTTGAGCGTCTGACTTTGGCTCAGGTCATGATCTCGTGGTTTGTGGTTTCTAGCCCCACGTTGGGCTCTGTGCTGACAACTCAGAGCTTGGAGCCTGCTTCGGAGTCTGTGTCTCCCTCTCTCTCTCTGTTCCTCTACTACTTTCTCTCTCTCTCTCTCTTTCTCTCTCTCTCTCTCAAAAATAAGTAAATATTAAAAAGAAGAAGGCAAATATACTATGAAACCAGTTAAAACTCTGGGCATCTCCTAAACAGGAATACCTTTTGAGTTTGGTGTATCTATGACCCTAGAAGTTATGGGTTGGATACTCTGACAGACAGACAGAGAGCCCGTAGTCTTTTGTCCCATCTCAGGAGACAGAACCCTGATGTACCCTCTTCTAACAACAGCTCCTAGTAATTTACACAGGGTTTTTCCAGGTATCAGGTGGAGCTTCTCAAGAAGAAAATAAAATTTCAGTAGTTAGTGGGCTGAAGTCAAAGAGGTTTGACTGGTTTGACTCAATCACAACCAGCTCAAGTTCCTAAACCTGCCAACCACCCTCTCCTCAAGGCCAGGCAGGCACGCTCTGTGTTCCCATGGTACAATCATTGGCCACGGTCTTTGTTTCCTACATTGGTCTGAAGGACAATACAGCATGCATAGATGGCCTTACTAAATCACTCAGCAAGCCTTGAATTCTATCAACAAGGCGCATTCTCACTGAGCACTGAAATGTTTCTAATACGAAAAGCTGTCCTCCAAAATAGGTTGGCCTTGGACCATTATCCATTAGCCAAACAGAATGCTGTGTGTTCGCAGCTGGTGAGTCTGCTAATGCCTTATCTTTATTAAATTACATGAAGACACAAGTGGATGCCCTGAGCGATCTGAAATCCGAAGCCTACAGGATTTAATCAATCAGTTTGGTTCATCGGGTTCTTGGAAGAAATATTGTCACTGATTTGGGGAAGCATTGTCTACGTTTCCTCTATATTTTTTCTATGTTTTTGCGTGTACTTGTATCTGCCTCCAATGTGGCCAACTGTCAAAGGAGCCACCTTCATGCTACTGAAATCCCTTGATGAATGCTCAAGGACCACCTGGAAGAGGCAGTTATATAATATTGCAAGAGCAGGTCACAAGTGATGGGATGTTGCAGGAGGTCATGAAGAGCATCCCCGATTGACCCCTGAATTGGACCCCAGCCATTGGAGACTGCTCACTCCCTCCGCTGACCTTGGAATGTTGATCCCACTTGCCTTCTGTGCTGCCCTAGGCTGCCCCACAGACACGTAGTTGGTGCTAGAGTGCTGAGACCAGCGGATGGTATATATGACTGAAACCAGTTAAGGTCTCTATAGAAAAATTTAAGATTTGGGGCCAGTGATGGAGAGCATCTTATCTTGCAATCACCATATATAAGCCTCATATGCAAGTTCCCTTGCTTATTAAAACGGCCACCTGCCCATCTGGAATGATCTGCTTTTGTCCCCAGTCTCTCTCTGATCACCCCTATGGCGGCTGGTTTCAAGTTATACCTGGGAACCTCCCAAACTAACAACTAAACTGCAATTTATCGAGTTTACAAGAAAGAATAACAGAAAGTTATAGCTGAGATCATTGAATCTGAACAGCAATAAATTGCATAAGATTAAACTCAAAGTATTGCCATTCAATAGGTGTTCATGAATAAGGGCGAAAGCACTCCTCTGGACATCTTCACTCCAAAACCCAAACCAGAAGAATCCCTTGCACATTGGAACCGATCTGCAGCTCATACATCCCACCCATTGATGTAGGGTACACAGGCGCCTATGATGGTTGAGCACGCCAGGACAAGATTGTGCAAGAAAGAATTCCTGGAAACGGTATATGACCCAGAGTCTATATTTCATGAGAAGAAATACAGTCAAGAAAAACTTGGTTGGAAATAAACCTGGTGAAGATTACAAACATTACCCAATTTCTATGAACAGAAATTTATCAGTTTCTTTAGCTGGTGAAAGATGGAGGCTCCCACAGACTGGGAAATGCAACTGCTAACACATCCTTGTGTGTGTGTCCAGACAGCATACACACAGATGAACATTGCGGCATTGTTCATGTGAGCCAAAAAGTATAAATGCCCTACATTGCCAACAGGCAAGTCAATATTGGAAAAAATGTTCATGTGATGGAGTACTGTGCATTGTGAGATGAGCTAATAAAGTTATAAGTAGCCACAGAAAGGAAGGAAGGAAGGAAGGAAGGAAGGAAGGAAGGAAGAAAGAAAGAAGGAAAGAAAGAAAGAAAGAAAGAAAGAAAGAAAGAAAGAAAGAAAGAAAGAAAGAAAGAAAAAAGGAAAGGAAAGGAAAGGAAAGGAAAGGAAAGGAAAGGAAAGAAAAGAAAAGAAAAGAGAAAAGAAAAGAAAAGAAAAGAAAAGAAAAATCTTACAGGATTAAGGGAGCCTGGGTGACTCAGTCAGTTAAGTGTCTGACTCTTGATTTTAGCTCCGGTCATGATCTCAAGGTCTATGGGATTGAACTCTGTTTGGGCTCTGCACTGTGTGGAACCTGGTTGGGATTCTTTCTTTCTCTCTCTGCCCCTCCCCAGTTCGATATCTCTCTCTCTCTCTCTCTCTCTCTCTCAAAATAAATAAACATTCAGGAGAAAAAAAGAAAAAAGATATGGGATCAAGTATAGCAAATTGCAAAATGAGACATGCAATAAAATCGCATTGACACAAAGTTTAAAAATCCACCAAGTTATGCTATATACGAGTGTGATATATTCGATGGAGTGAAAGCATAGATACGCACACAAAGTCAAGTATGGACTCCTTGGTAGAGCACTGACATAGGATATTGGACAAGGAAGGATATTCACATAGTTCAAATATTTGTGACATATCTTAAACTGTGCATTCAAAATTATCGCTCTGTTTGAATTATTTCATAATTTTTTTTTAAAAGAGCTTAAAAATGCATAATTTTGAAAACACCATTAAAATGATTTCTGGGCTAAAATACTATTGCATTTTAAAAGAAGATTCAAGGAAGATTATTGGAAAACATACTGATCTGGAAATAACAGGAATATTTTAAACATCAGTGCACTTAATCCCCGACCTGCATTCTCGCAGGGAACATATGAGATGATCGCATGAGACCGTGAAATCAGTATAATTTGTACAGAGAAGAGAAGAAGAGCAACGTGACCATATAGGATGCTTTGTTTTGCTTTGTTTTACCTTCCCTGGGGAAATTGTAGCTATTTCTTTCATGGTAGGAACTCTGGAAATAGCGAAATGGTACAGCCAAAATTGAGAGGTGCCGTTGCCCTGGGAATGCAAAAGAATGGAACTTAGCTGCACACACAAGAGAGATGACCAGGAAGATACACAAAGGGGCTTCTACTTCATTCTTATTCCTAGGGATCCTTTCTGAGTTTTTAAAAGACAAAAGTCAAGGGATACATCTCGCTTTATACAAATGCTCTTTGGTAAGTGTAAGAACTTTAAAAAGTGCTGAAGAGTGCATCTGTAACTTACCAAAAAAAAAAAGAAAAATTGAACACGGAATCAGGCATCGGTTCCTAGAATAAATTGTACTTCCACATAATTCTGATATACTGCTGAATTTGATTTGCTGGAATTAAATTAAAATGTTGGCAACTCTATTCAGCTGTGAGATATATCTGGCGTTTCATTGTTCATCCTGTCAGTTTTTGGTATCAAGGTTATTCTGGTATTCCTTAATGAACTAGGAAGTTTTCCAACTTTTTCAGGGGTACGGAACATTTTACTTAGAACCTGAGAATTTTATGGCTTCTTAAGGAGTTTTCTCAGAATATTCAGGGCATTGCCTGTTTTAACTTAAAATTTTTGACATTAACGATTTCAGCTTGTTTCAGACTTTGGTATAGATGTCTGCTTTAGGTGGATTAATTTTATTACCTTGTTTCCATAAAAAAAAAATCATCAATTTATTTGACATTTTCAAAATCCATCAGGATAGTTACAAATTTGTGCCTATGGACACTTGGGGAGTCTAAGTACCTTAATTTTAGGAAGTGCAATTTTTCCTTTTTTAAGCTGGAGATGAATTTTATATCCAAGAAAAATTGGCTATGCCAAAGACAAAAAAAAAATTAGCCAATGTTTTCTTGTAGAAATGTTCAACTCATAGATTTAAGCTTTTGACCCATTTCAAGTCAATTTTGCATGTGGTGAGGGGTAAAGAGGTTGATTTTTTCTTATGGATAGATATCCAGTTGCCCCAACAGAAGTTGTTGAAAAGACTAGACATCCCCCGTTGGATAAATGTGGCAATTTTGGCAAAAATCAATCGACCATATATATCTTGATTTATTCTAAGCCCTTTATTCTACTCCGCTCCAAATGGTGTATGCATTTATTTTTATGTTGCCAACATCCTGTCTTGATTATTATCTGTCTCTAAATACATCGAGTTTTTTTCATACTGTTATAAATGGTAACGTATAATTTTTACAAAATTAATACACTTTATGTTTAGAGGTAGTTTAGGTTCACGGCACCTTGAACACAAAGTACAGAGCGATCGTACGTCCTCGGCCTCCAAACAAGTACAACTCCATTATCACTATCCTCACACCAAAGTGCTACATTTGTTACCATCAGTGAACTGACACTGACGTATAATTATCACCGGAAGTCCGTAGAATCCATTAGTGGTGTTGTAACTCCATGAGTTTTGAGAAATGTATAATGACACGTATCCCTCATAATATCACTGTCCTAAAATCCTGTGTCCCATCTCTTCTTACCAAATGGAAACAAACAAACCAAAAAAATTTAAGTTTATTTACTTATTTTTGAGGCAGAATGTAAGTAAGGAAGAGAACAGAGAAGGACGGAGACATAGGACCCCAAGCAGGCTCCAGGCTGCCAGCGCAAACCCTGACGTGGGGCTCAAACTCACAAACTGTCAGATCATGACTTGAGCGGAAGTTGGACCCTTAACCAACTAAGCCACCCAGGAGCCCCCCAAATAGGAAAAAAAAAAATTAAACCATTTCTAATTGCTTGGTGAATCAATTGCTTCCCTGAAAAACTTCAACATTTTTCAAAGATATTGATTAATTACTTTGTCCTTATAGTCTTTAGCTCTGAAAAAATTGAGTGACTGGTCCCGGTAGCTATTTTGAGTGATTCATGAGATTTTCTATGCATGGGATCATTTTATCTAAGAATAAAGGCAATTTACTCTCTCTCAACACTTTCTTTTTGTTTTGTTCTGTTTTTAATAACCAGGTCTACCATATTTTATTTTCTTCCTGAATATTTCATGTTTTGTTGCTTTCATAAAATTCATTGTTTTGTTTTATTTTTATTTTCCAAAAAGTCTTTGCTAATCCAGTGGCTCCTTAAGCAATGCAACTATTAGGGGCACGGACCCCTTGCACAGTTGAAAATCTGTGTGTAATTTTTAGTTCCTCCAAAACTTAAGTGCCAATAACCTATTCTTGCCCTACCAATAACATAAATAGCCGATTCACAGTTATTTTGTATGTCGTGTCTATTACATACTGTGTTTTCACACTAAAGAAAGGAAAATGTTATTAAGAAAATCACAAGGAAGAGAAAATACAGTTGCATTACGGTCTTATACTCATTGGAAACAAAATCCACGTCTAAGCGGCCCCAGGAAGTCCAAATCCCTGTTGTTCAACAGTCAACTATGTATCGAAATAAAATTAATTGCTTGTTTATTGAACTTGAATTCTTTGTTCTTGACAAACTAAGTTAAAACTTCTAGTAGCTCCTTTGTAGACAATCAGGAATTTCTATGTATGCAATCATGCCATACACAAAGAAGCCATTTTTACTTCCATGCTGTTATTTCAGATATAGGTGTGTGTGGGTGTGAGTGTGTGTACACCCTGTTGCACCACGAAGCATCTCCAGAGCATTGTAAATAGAAGTGATGAGAGCAGTTGCCCTTGCCCTTTTCACTGTCTTACCAAGAAAGGCTCTGGTGTTTTGTCACTGTCTGTGATGATACCTGTAGGTTTCTTACTGAAGCTCTTCTTTGCCTTGAGTAACTTCCTCATATTCCTGGCATGCTGAGATTGCTGCTGCAAACGGATATTTAATTTTATCAGATTCTTTATCCGAATCTACGGAGATGATTGTGTGATTTTCCATTTTTTCAGTTTGATAACTCGATGAATTCCATTGATTGATTTTTGACAGTCAAACCAACTTCATTCTTGGAATAAACCCCACTTGGTCATGGCATAGAACTGTTTTCTATAGATCATTTTATTTATTTTGCTAATAAGTTGTGAATGGTATCGGATCTCTTGATGTATTCCCACAGGCTACTGTGGCTCTGTTTTCCTTATTTTCAGTCTTTTTAATTTTCTTTCATTGCTTTCTTTTGGGTGTTTGCGATTATTGTTTCCTCAAGTATTTTCTATAGTTTTCATATATTTTCTCCAAAAAATTATATTTTCCAATCTGCTGCTATTCATATTCGGTATTTTTCCCTAAAAATTCTATTTTTACTATTTTTACATGTTCCATTTTTCTCCTTATTATGTTTAATTTTGCTTATAAAATGGTGTCTATAATAACAATTTTAAAATTCTTATCTCTTTAAGTTTTGAATCTGTGCATATCGACTAATGTTTCTTTTCTTTACAGATCACGTTTTAGAGCTACTTTATAAGTTTAAAAAATTCCAATTGGATGCCATATTTTATCCTTGAATTTTGTTGCCTTCCTTTAAAGGGTGTTGAAGTTTGTTCTAGCAGGCGGCTGATTTACTTGCTGATTATGTTGGTCATTTTGTGTTAACGTTTATTCTAAAACTAGCTTTGTCTTCCTATTACGACATGACCTGTGTTGGGTTTCTTCTAAATGCAAGTGTCGTAGCAGGTAAATTATTTTCAGGTTGGTGGTGTCTTGAATGTCTTCCTGTCTCATAGGAACTTGGAAACATTCCAGTTTAAAATTCCCAGCCCATCTTTCTCAGACATCGGGGTTTCACTTTACACAAGAGCAATTTTTATTCAGCCACATATTATAGAGGGCTTCTAGGCAGATATGCAGAAAGTATTCTTGGCAATGCTTCTTCTCGGGTGCTCTGCCCACAAATTTCAGCCATGCGGATCTACCGTCGATCTCAGCTCTGTCGCCTGAAATCCCCACGACCAGAATGGTCTGCTTAAATCCTCTCTTCTTACTCCTGGAACTCGATGACACAGCATTTTTCTTCTCTGTGCAAGGAATCGCTTCAAATATTTTGTCGACATTTCTCATTCTTTTACGGCTGGAGGAACATTTCAGTCTCTGTTCCCACATCTTGGCTACAAACGTAAATTCTAACATGGATGGTTTCCCCTCATAGTACTACTGTTTCTTTTGCTTTGTTTTTTAATTGAATGAAATTGCCACTTTTGAACCTGTATATGCAGTTCAAACACTTTTTCTCAACTTTTCTTCACACCTCTGATAATCTATGAGGTTTACCTTAGCGCGCAGGGCAAAATGGGTGAAGGTGGTAAAAAAAAAGTAAAAACTTCCAGTTATAAAAAAGGGGGAGGCACCTGGGTGGCTCAGTCAGTTACATGTCTGTCTGAGTCTTGATTTCGGCTCAGGTCATGATCTCATGGTTCCTGAGTTTGGCCCCATGTTGGGCTCCGCACTGACAGTGTGGAATTCTTTCTCTCTCTTCCTCTCTCTCTTCCCATTCCCGAAGCACTTGCACTCTCTCTCTCTCTCTCTCTCTCAAAATTAATTAATTAATTAAAAAAAAAAGATATGGCGAAGTCATGTTCAGCATAGTGACTACAGTTAATGACACTGTATTGTATATTTAAAAGTTGCTAAAAGAATAGATCTTAAAAATTCACATCACAAGAAAAAAATTATAACTGTGAGCGATGACAGATGTCAACTAGAATTATTGTGATGATCATTTCATAACAAATATAAATATGGAATCATTATACTGCTCATCCGAAACTAACAGAGTGTTATGTATGTCAGTTACATCTCAGTAAAAAAAAAAAGACATTATAGTGTTGTCATAGATTCTCAGGTATATCTGAAATTTATTCTCAACCTGTTTTATGTCTTAGATTCCCTATTACAGTTAATAATAACTACATAGTAACTATTTGTTCAATAAAATACAAGAAGATTAGCTTACGATCTTCCTTCTCCACTCTTTGGCAATATCCCCACCTATAAACAAGATTAAACATAATAAACTTCATGGTTTTATGGTTTACTGTGCGAATTCTGGGGCTTTATCACCAGGGCTGGAACCTTAGCTCTCCCATTTACCAGCTCTGGAGCCTTAGGCAAATTCCTTAATCTCTCCGTGTATGTTTCTTCACCTACCAATGGGATGACAATGATAATACGGTGACTTCACAGAATGAGTGAGTGTTGATAGAACAAATCAGCACATACATGGCAAAAACATTTAAAAAAATACCCTTGTCCTTTCTATAGTTTCCCATTGTTGATGCCTAAATTCAAACCCAGTATATTGTTATATTGCTTTCATAACTGGTCTCCTTGTCACCAAAATTTCCCCAGTTTTTCTAAGTTTGATTTCCCATGGAAACAAAATGACTTTTAATGATATACAATTCCCATTTATTATACTTACTGGTTTTTGCTGCCGATAGCCCTAAACTTCCTACCAGGATGTACATGCTTTAAACTTGACCTCCATTTATCCTCCAGGATGGATTGGTTCTCCATTTTTTTCTTTGTCTATCAAGTTAATTGCAGTTCTTAAACCATAAGCTTCTCTCATGCTTTGGTGTATGTGTACTTGTTTTCTTATCAGCTCCTTCATCTACCCAGTAATTACAATGATTAACCTTTTAGCTCCTAGCATGGCCATCATATCTGCTTTACAGCTCTTCTTGACTATTTACTTCCTTAATACTTTTCCAGCATCCTTTACTCAGCATCCATAGCACATTTGCATATAGCAATTACTACCACACGTGTGTCCATATAATACATACTTGAGTGATTTACTTAGCTTTTATAAGAAACAATGCATTTCTTGAGAGTCTTGAATTTTACATATTTTTCCAATGTTAGTAAGGCATTCCCTATTAATACCACAGAGATTTGCCAAACCAAAAGTTAATCAAATGTCTGCCAAATTAATAAATGAATGAATAAAGCCTGAAATGATAGAGAGTATTCAGAAAATAACTATCATTTATCATGGGACTAAGCATCATTGAAGGTAACTCACTAGAAAGGACTAGGAGTCTCCTGGGACAAGAACATCACTTTAATTCTGACCATGAGAATTAAAACACACACACACACACACACACACACACACAGAGGCAGATACAAACTTAAACAAGTGAGAGAAGAAATTTCTTTGTTTTGTTTTTCTTTTTGATCAGATATGGCACATGGATAAATATAATTTTGTACATGTTCTCCGATATTTTAATCACCTTCAATTATATTACGATACGTAATTAGAAGGTCAGTGATACGGAACATGAAGTCGTTCAGTATAGACTAATTCCGGAGACTGGAAAGATCCATAATGGCATTTCCCGAGTAATCACCCCATGGCAAGACATGGGGAAAAAGAGATATATTTGAAACAAGGTGCTGACAAATAAATAAACATATTAATTAGATTAATTACATTTCTTTCTGTGAACTAGGAAAACTTTCCATGGTGAAACAAATAGCTGTTTCCCCAATTAAACACAAATCTATCAAATCAATCTGTGAAGTGGTATTTACATGGAATGTTATGCTTCCAGAAAAGTAAATGAAGGTCTCAGCAAATTCTTTCTGTCATTGCTTTGACTCAGCTATAATTATCACAAAACCAACCCCTGATTGCTTCATCGCTTGGTTCTCTGGAGGAAGCTAAAGATGTTCTTCTTCTCTACTTATCAGAGAAACACAGAACAAAACAAAACAAATCCCCTGCCAAAAATGTAGTTCTGGAAGTTTTCCGTAGAAACAGGAAGCATGCGTCACGGTACGCCCTGCTGTGCCCATTGAATCTACTGCCTTGTGAATTTGCTCTCTTACTGCCTTTTATATTAAACAAAATATATTAAACAAAATACATACACATGCCTTTTATATTAAGCAAACCCTAAGGTGCTACAACCATGATTTGCAAAGTGGGTGGTATTTCCGCACTAAACTACTTCCTCAATGACATAAAAATTGTCAGTTCTTCACAATTCAAGCTGAATACCTCCGGATTATTTTTCCATCAGAATTCCATGTTGACACTCTTTATATTTTAATAATATTAAATATTTATGAAATTGCAAAACAAATTTTACTCTCCAAAGTGGACTCCCGCTCCATCTGCTTACCCACTAACAGGATCACAAAATACAGCATATCAAGCTAATGAATAAGATAGGTTGGGGTTTCATCTCGGGTGGAGTAGAGATACAAGGAATAAAGAACACCGAAGCACTGCCAAGGCTCTCATTCTCTCCTTCCCCTCGCGCCCCTCCTCCAAAAAGACCCAACCGCAATTCAAAGAGCCTGGAAACTGTGACATAGACGATGATAGACAGAGGACCAGAAGCAGAGATCCCTTCCCCTGTGATGCCCAGGTGATAGGACGTCTTGAAAACACCGACAGGCAGAAGCTAGGTTTGAATAAAATATTGGAGGTTTCACAAGTTGGCCAAGTTAGTGTTCGGAGGAAAGCTCTCTCCAGGCAGAAGAGAAGTCCACGTGTCATGCTTTCAAGGTACATGTGTATCAGAGAGCTGTGTGGACGGGCAGCTGAAGCACCCTGAAAGTTACTCAGTCAATGCCAAGGCCAAAAGCTTGAATTTTGTTGAGGATTATGAGTAACGATAGAAACTACAAGACGGAAAATGCTGAGAGGCAAGTGGATGGTTAGTGACTGAGGCTGCAGTTAGCTGTTGGGCTATGTAGTAGTTTAAAAAATAAATTCTGAGAGTTCTAATTAAGGCAGTTTTATAGTGGGCTGCACCAGGACAAGGATATAGATATAGGAGATATAGATATAGATATGGGTCTAGACACACACATACATATACACACATACACATGTATATCTCAGATTGAATTGGACACAATGGAATGAATCCCAAAATGAAGTAGATTTACAGGCAAAAGAAAGAATTCGCTTGGGACATTTCGAGCTTACAGAGCAAATTAATGTAAAATGGGACTGATAATATGAGAGAAATAGGAGGCATTTGATACAAATCAAGTTAAATTAGAAGGTCATCAACGAAAGGGTAACATTAGGTACATGGTGCCAGAAAAATATTTTAATAGGATGTTTTATTCATTTTTTTTCCCCTGAAACTAAGGAAGAAAGAAATGAGACTGTGAATAAAACATTGTGGCAATTAAGCCACTCACAGATTTACGGCAATTATAATGACAATCAGTGATGATGTTCCAACTATTTCACAGCTACTAGGGCCCACACACCTCAAAATAGTTGCCGAGCAAAACCCCAAAGAATTGCCACCGAAATGTGGACAAACATATGTTTGTAAATATTACTAATTGATTTGTCTGGAAATCATCAAAGTCATCACCATGAAACAACCAGAGTTTTGCTGGACTTTAATATACTTCATATGTTTTATGAGTATGACTTTTATTTGGAATAACGTATGTGTGTGTTGGGGACAGGAATTGCTGTCAGCGAATATGAAATATTGCACAATCCTCTCCAGATGTAAAAGTCTCCCTTGAGTTGCTACCGTCATGGTGTGTTCTTTGGATGTGAAGGGGAACTCCCCACTTGCTCGATGTCCAAAGTTCTGTCAAGACCCCTACCATCAGGAATTGTGGCAGGTGCAAGAGTTCCCTCTACTTGAACGTTAACAAGTTAGCCTATGATGGTTTCACAGATGCAGGGGGAAGTCCCGAGAATCCGAAGTCAGAGACAAAGTATTTTATTATTCATAGAACACCTGGTAGACTGGCATCATGTCCACATTGATTTCTTGGCCAACAGGTCTCTTTTTGGAGACACAGAGCAAGTCAGACAGAGGTTGCCTACACAGAGGCTTAGGGAACCAAATTTTAGAAAACCCCCAACCTTATCAGATTGCTGCTGACAAATCTGCCCAAAAGTGATTTCAGATGGGGGTATTATCTTTCTTATCCTGGTCTGGGAAAAAAAAAATGCCTTCAGCCTAAGAGGAAGGCTACATCTCCCAATGCTGTTTGCCGCATATACATCATTGAAATAAAAATTGTCAGCAAAGCAGTTAGCCCCTCTTCACAAAATGTACAGAAATTCAAAGATTCATGTCAGACTTTCTCCAAAAATTACCTTTCATTCTCGTCCACACATCCTAAGAAAGACTACCATATTTTACCAAGAGATTAAAAATGCAGGCAATGTAGGAAAACATTTTACAATAAATATAACTTACAGTTGATCCTTGTGGGGAAATAGAGCCTTCCCTTACCTAGTATCCAGCTAGATCAAGAGTAGAGGCTTGCTGATTCCCACAGAGTATCCCAAAGCATTTTTCTACTGTTTTTTTTTTTTTTTTTGTCTATAAGGAAACATAAAATAAATGGCTGTTTTTCAGAGTCCTCCTCTGATTTCTAATTCTCAGTCTTCTCTATCAACTATGGTGAGGAACATATTTTTCTTTCATGTGACAGTGTCCATCTTCCATAAACACAACCCCATAATCTTTGCCACATGGACAGCTCGCAACAAAGTCTGTTACCCCAGGGTCAACACATCCCTCAGAAGAGAGTTATTTAGTTTAGGCTACACCAGAAGTCAAACATCAATACACATTCGACGTTTGTCTGTTCTGTTGCAGACCTGCTCAGAAACTGCCAAGTGTCCCACCTAGGATGCCCTAGTCACCAAAGGTACGAAGAGAGTACAGACATATAACTTAGACCATGGGAGAAAGGTTTTAAAATCTTATTCTGTCTAAGACAGAATCTGCCACTTTGGCTCTGCTGGGATCCCATGTTGCTTTGGTGCAAATGTATTTCCCAAAATTCATATATTGATCTCCTAACCCCAAAGGGATGGGATGAGGGGATGTAGTCTCTGCAAGGTGATTACCTCATGAGTGCAGAGCATTCACAGGGGAGGGTAACACTCTTAAAAAAAGAGGCCTGAGGAGCACCCTTGCCCTCTCCACCGTGTGAGGACTCAGGGAGAAGTTGGGAGTCTGCATCTGGAAGATGGCCGTCCCCAGAACCTGATCATACTAGTGCCCTGATCTGGGACTCTCAGCCCCCAGAACTGTGAGAAATAAATTTCTGTTGTTTATAAACCAACTACTTAGGGAGCTTGTCACCTACAGAAGCAGCACAGAGCCATTAGAAGAAGCTGTGGGTCAGAGACAAAGAGGAACCAAGGTGGGTTGTTGACTCATGATCAGAATCCCAGCTGCCCCATGACTCAGTCACAGAACTCTGTTGTTTATAAGTCTGTTATTTTTTGTTATAGCAGCCCCAATGGACTGACACATGCACAGTTTCCCCATCATTCAGAAGTAAGTTTAGAGTTCTGTATACATTTATTCTTTAGTCAGGAAGCCAACATCATGTGCCCGCAGTTGCAAACATTTCACAAGCATCACGCATCATGGAACCATGTCTGAATTGAGTTACAATGCAGTAATCCATACACTATCTTTCTTGTTCTTTTTTTACTTGAAATTTATGTTAACAGAGAATTGATAAGCTTCTTAATACTATTTTTTTCCCCATCCAGCTCCTTCATTTCTAAAAGATTAACATACTTTGCCAGGAAGGAGTGAAAATCTGTGCACAACGCTCCTTTCTCTCATGTGTTGACTTAACTCCTGGTCAGCATGAGAAGTAAGGAAGATGACTCGTTTTCAGAAATACCAAATAAAAGCTGTGCTGTTTAGTTACCAGTAGATTTACGACCTGTTGGAAATATGTACAACTCCCCACCCCATCCACAATGGAGGCCCAGACATTTAGACACTTCACTTCCTGGTTCTTCTCCTCTGTGTTTCACAGGCTTATTTTCCCGAACTTTGCAATGAGCATGTGCCAAAGAACGAAGGGAGGAGGGACTGAAAGTCCTTGCATCACCACAGGGAATGTACCTTTGCTCCAATCAGGCTACTTTCTGCCCTACATGGGCACAGGTGAAGTCCGGGGAAGGCTGTAACCTCTGTAGTGCTCAGCCAATGAGGAACTGGGGGAGGGACTTGCACACTGGGAAATAAATAGTCTGCTGTAACTGCCCCGCGTGCACCTGTCCATCAGACACGCACTCTTGCAAGAACGTTGATTAAAGCCTCCTTTAACTGTGCTCTGAGTCTCCATGTCCCTCCTTTGATTAGGTTGGTGGGCTTTCTCAGTCAGAAACAACTGCTTAAATATAAATACCGTCTCTGCCAGGATCAGCAGTGGTCTGTGATCAGAGTCCAAGACAAATTTATATGTGGAAGAGTTATTTCAAAGAGCCTGGCCCTTTCAAAAACAGATAACCTCTACTTGACCACATGAAGCAATTCAGTTGCTTTGGGCCTCAGAAAAGCTTCCATGGAGCCTTTCAGATGTTCTCATGCCAAGCGAAATGCATCTCTGCTTTGCATTTGAATCACTTAATGGAAAATGTTCACGATTTTCCCAGAGCAAAGGAACAATGTTTATACGGAACTCAAATCTTCAGTTTTATCCAGAAACGAAAAATTTACAGAAACCTAATCAAATATTTTCTAGCTTTTACCACTCTCATGAGATTAAAAAAAAAAATCTCAGTTCTCAGTTTCAGCTAAATTTCTTGTGATACACCTTTGATGATTTAACCATTTTTTTCTTCTCTACGCTTTATAAAGGAAATAATTTCTGCTAATCACTAAATGGTCCCAATTAGAAACGATGATAATAATTCAAGAGGATCAAAATAGATTGTTCTAAAGTAACAGAGATCTAGTGAGTGCAATATTTCACCTATGTCCTGGTTGCATGCACTCCACCAACGCTAATTAATCAAACCATATTGTTATGGAGCGTAACATCACAGATACTGCAATGTAGAGTTCATGGCTCGCTTTCAAAAGGTAAAAGTAACTTATTTTCTCAATCTTCTCTCCTTTTTTTCCTACTCGATTTTCAAATGCAATTTCCTCTTGAGACAGAAACGATTCACTGCCTTCGACCAATACATACAATGAAATATTGAACTCCTTTATTTTTTATGGGTAATCTTAATTTTATTTTATGCCGTCAATCCACCAGGCTGAGGATACACATGGCTCAGGGTAGGACCAAAGTACTTGGATCTGATCTGCTAACAGAATGTTGTGAATGAGTCATGGGGCAGGTGGGATTCGGATCAAGTGTCAACAGCCCACCTCGGTCCCTGTCAGTCTGATCCACAGCTTCCTCTGGTGACTCTGTGCTACTTCTTAACAAGCTCCTCAAATAGTCGGCCCCCACTCAGTGCGATTAGACCCATGTTGTCGGCTCACTGGCACTTGGTCATTTAGGTTCCTACACTATCACAGGGATGGGGTAAGCCAGGGAAGGTGTTGGTCACTACTTGGATTCTATCCTTCCAGAGAGGAATGAAGGGAAGAAATGCAAACAATTTAATTTCCCTGTGAATATGATTTGAACATTCTTAGAAGCAATTTTTCCTTCCTGACAAGTGTAATTTTTTCCCCACCTTTATCACTGACCCTACCCAAACTGATTATTTCAGCGTTACTCACTTCTGTATCCCAGGCTTTGATCTCTCAAGGTCCCACACTTACAACGAAGTTTCTGTGGGCTTTTGAGGAAGTCTTCCCTTAATTGCCAAGGTCTGGAAACGTCACCAGGAATTTTATTATGTGAGGGTTTCCAGAGACTTACATAGTATATTTGAGGTCAGAAATTAACCATAATAGTTCACAAACTTGAAATCCTATTTGTCACAGCTTCACCCATGATTCACTGAAGAATACTAACTGGACTTTTCATATCACCAATTTAGTCTGCTAGTATTTTATTTCAAGAGTAAGACTTAACTTATATCCTTTACAAAAAAAATGCACCTAAAGCAAACACAAATTTGAGCCTTCTGAATGATATAATATGAACATTACAAACAAAGGTGAAAAAAATGAGCCAATCTTAATTTCTTTCCATAGGAAAAAAGAATTGAAATCGGCTCTGATTTGTCAAGCAAACCTTTTGTCTGTCAACTGCATTTTGCAACTTTCAAAAAATTTAAAGAACTCTGTAAAATGTATATTCTATATTTATTATTATCCAGCTTTTAAGATGAGATTTTGTACAATTTAGTATCAGGTCCTACATACGAGCATCCAAATTAATTCATTGATAAAGAGAGGAATAATTAAAAATTAATTTTTGATTCATTAAGAGGAAGGTGCTGATTATGTTAAAAATTATTAGAATAATAAAATTGTGAAAAACTAGTGAATATAGAATACATGACCCATCATGTCATTGAGAGCCAGAGGGATTTATAAAAATCTCTATGCATGTAACTAATTCCTACATGTATAATTATAATTTTAAAAATCATCTTTGTTCACAGACCAGAGACAAGCGATATGACTTTGAGACTGTGATATAAACTTGAACATACATCCCTAAGATATCTGAATGCAGTTCCAACATCAAGGTGAAGTGAGAAATCAGTCGGACTTGCAGATTTAGCTGTGACCCAGAGAATCGAAGGGGCCTCACTCCCTCTCTTACAGAAAAGAAAAGGCTGGACAAATGAAAATGGGCAGTTTTCTCTTAAAATTTTCAGATAGCAACAGTTCAATTCAACAGCTAGACAGAGACAGAAATCTACAGAGTGAAACAGACCCTGAACATCAAAGCATATGCATGTGCGCGCGCGCACACACACACACACACACACACACACAGTATGTCAGCACGTATATACACATATGTAAGCCAAAATGCCAAATATAGAATTTGGGGTTGACAGATTTTCCTTTCAGCACTTTCAAGAGGCTACTCCCCTGTCTTCTTATGTTGTTTAAAATAAGAGATCATCTGTGATTCTTATTCTGTGACTCCCCACGACCCCTGTCGCCTAAAAAGACTTTATCCGTGTTTTTGGTTTCCAGCAGTTTGAATATATTCCTAGGCGAGATTTTATTGTTACTTTCTGGTTATACACGTTGTCATTCTGTGAGCTTCCTGGATCTGTTTCCGTTTATTTATTTATTTATTTATTTAGTCTGTCAATTTAGGTAACTTCTTGGCCTTGTTGTTTTATTCTATTCTTTCTTTCTTCACCTTTTACAACCCTAATCCAACCATAGGAGGGCCTGGGTGGCTCAGTCAGTTAAGCGTTCGACCTCAGCTCAGGTCATGATCTCACAGTTTCTGAGTTCAAACCCCTCGTTGGGCTCTGTGCTGGCAGCATGGAGCCTTCTGTGTCTCCCTCTCTGTCTGCCTTCCTCTGCTCATGCTCTCTCTCTCTCTCTCTCAAAATTAAATAAACATTAAAAAAAATTAATCCAACCATATACACAATCACAGAAGAATTTTACGGGTGATGTCTGTTTTGGATGGTACGAGTGATGGTTACCTGATTCCACGCATTTGTTAAACTCCTAAGATATACACCACGAACAGTGTACTTTACCATATGATTCTAAGATGGAGATCAGATCATGACAGATGAATCGTTTCGTATTACAAATATACGACATAACTTCTTGAGGGTAGGTCTACGCAGCTGAATTAAATAGATTGGAAAAAAGATTTTTGACTAGAAACTAAGGAAAAAGACAAAAGAAATGCGCTGTCGCTGCCTGAACAAAATGAATTGAACTGCATGATTCCTTCAATGCCGATTTTTTTTTTTTTGGACCCTAAAGTACTCTGAGTGCATTTTCTCTTATGATTTTCCTAACAACATTTTCTTTTCTCTAGGCTCTTTATTGTAAGAATAGAGTATACGACTCATATAATGTGTACAATAGAGTTCATCAACTACATATGTTATCAGGAAGGCCTCTAGCTAACAGCAGGCTATGAGAAATGTTCCTGAGGAGTCAGAAATTAAATGTGAATTTTTGACTGCACAGGGGGCGCGGTCAGCAGCCTTAATCCTCATGTTGTTCAAGGGTCAATGAAACAGAAATATCACATTATAGTCAGTAAAGTTGTTTCTTAGAGAGTTATGGGTTAGCAATTCTGAAATAGCTATGCATGTATATGGGGATTCAAATTTAAGTAAGTGGATAGATAATAGTCGAAACCAAATTTCTCACATTAGAGAGTAAAGTAACATATAAGCAAGGGAAGGAGAGCTAGAATAAGCCCTTTGGTACCGTATCAGAGTCAGAAAAATTAGCATGGACACACATGAACATATGCATACATGTAGATGATATGACGCAGAACAATTATCTATCTGTATACTTGGGTGAGTATACATAGATATAACCCTAGCTCTGCTTAGTGAGAGGGCCTAGAAGCAGTGACATCCCGCTAGGAATAAATGTACCCAGCATGCAGACTCGGGCCTGTAAATGACATTCTCCAGCAAAAGTAATTAGGACTCACTCCTTGAAGACCTGGTTTATACAGGGCTGGAACAGAAGAAATATGAGATGAATTTAGACTATATTTAAAAGTCGGAAAACAAGGAAGGGTTCAATAAACAAAGCGATGGATATATGTTAAAGGAATATAAGGGCCATTCAGAAAGGTCTCCCAATGGAAAAACCGAAACAATATGAGCAAAAAGATCATTAATGTAGTGTTGGCTTATAATGTCAGTTCAAGGCTATACTACACTAGTTTGGGATTAAACAACCAAAGTATAATATGCAAATATGTATGAGTCCATTTTGATATAAATAAACAGTGGAACAATCAGTCTCCTTGAATATGAGCCAAATTTAGTGACTCATTCCCATAAAATAAAATATGGAAATGGAAAAATAGTGACTTTAGAGTGAAAGAAACTGGATTTACCATCCCAACCAAGTAATTAAGCTAGAAGGTGTCAGTAATAAATCCTATTGCCCATTAACACAAAATCCAATGTAATCATGAGGGAATAAGAGACAGACCAGATTGAGGAGCACGTTACATAATATCTGATCGGTACTTCTAAACACTTGCAAATGTAATCACGCGATATCTTGGGTTGGAGCCTGGAACTAAAGAAAAATAAATTAGTGGAAACCACTTGTGAAACCACAATGAATCCTGTAGTTGAGTTACTAGTATTTTGAACAAAAGTACTGTGGTTTTCTGAGATGTGAGCATTAAGGGAATTAGGCAAATGGTACCCTTGATCCACTTTCCAACTCTTCTATAAAGTTATTTATTCCAAAAGATACACATTTTTAAAAGGAATTTGGCCAAAAGAACAAGAGATTCAGAATGTTAATAAAACGAATGTGAAAAATAAATTTTCTCTCACTGGTAATTTATACCAAAGAAAATATTATGCGTTTTGTCAATGTATCTTCTTATTTATTTATTTATTTCAAGAGAGACAGAGACAGTGGGAGTTGCAGAGGGACAGACAGAGAGGAGAGAGAGAGAATCCTAAGCAGATTCTGCACTGTCAGCACAGAGCCCTATGCGGAGCTCAAACCCACGAACCATGAGATCTTGATGTGAGCCAAAACCAAGAGTGGGACACTTAACCCATTGAGCCACCCTGGTGCCCTGCCAATGTATCTCCTTAGGAAAATATTTACCTCCTGAGTTTTTTTGTTTATTTGTCTATCTATCTATCTATCTATCTATCTATCTATCTATCATCTGTCTATAGATACAGATAGATAGATATAGATAAATTTAAATGTAGATATAGATATAGATATAGATATAGATAGAGAGACAAAGAGACAGAAAGAGGGAGCGAGAGATAACTGCTTGTATAAATTGCTATGACTTCTAATATTATTAATTAAATTATTATCTCCATAATGTTTTTATTAATTTACATATCACACTTAATTTTTGGCACATAGAAATAGGCTCATTAAATAATAACATTGTATGCCATATATTTTGATATGTAAGTGTTGTTTTCCTATGAGATGATGCCCAAAGTAGAGCATAAATTTAACTGTAGGAGCTAAAACTATGAAACATCTGCAAGAAGGAATAGCAACCACCACCTGCAAATTTAGCTCAGGAATTTCTTATGTGATACCCAGACTATGACCCATTAAAACGTTAACATCCAAGTGGAATTTTTCAAAGTTGAGCATTCTTTTGCTTCAAAGGGTATTTCTGAGAAAATTTAAAACACAAAACACAGACTGAAAGAAATTATTGTAAATTGTGTTTCTGATAAAGGGCTCTCATGCAGAATATACAAACATTATCAATACACGGTAATAAGAAAAAAATAAGACTAATAAGAAAATGGACAAACTGAATAGACACTTCATCAAAGTAAATATATATGGAAAATAAGAACATTTAAACGTTGCTCATTAGTCATGATGGAAATGCAAATTAACATTGTGAGTTACCACTCTACATCTATTGGAAAGCGATAATTACAGAGAAAGACCAAACTAAGTCTTGGTGAAGATGTGGAGTGAGAGTGATGCAAAATGGTACTTTGGGGGAATAGTTTGGCATGTTGTTACAAAATTAAATGTGTGGGGCACCTGGGTGGCTCAGTCAGTTAAGCGTCCGACTCTTGATTTCAGCTCAGGTCAGGAGCTCATGGTTTGGTTGCTGAGTTCAAGCCCTGCATCAGGCATGGTGACAGTATGGAGATGGCTCTTCCTCTCTCTCTGCTCCTCCCCTGTGGTGCTCTCTGTCTCTCTTAGAATTAATTAAGAATTAAAAAAAAAGAAATGTGTACCTACATATACTCCAGACATTCCACTCCAAGATATTTACTCAAGAGAAGTGAAAGCATATGTCTAAACAAGTATCTGTATAAGATGGTTCATGGCAGTTTTATTAATAAATAAAAAATGAAACCAACCAAGCATCCATCACAGGTGAATGAATGAACAAATGCAGGATATTCATAGAATGGATGACCACTCAGCAGTAAAAAGACCTGGCTCATAATGGATGCTATAATATGGAAGAATCTCAAAGTAAAAATGCTGAGTAGAAATTCTGGAAAACGCGATTTACTCTATAATGACAGAAGTAAGATTAAGGGTTGCCTGAGAGGAGGAAAAAGAATGAAAGGGGTAGAATCGAGTGATTACGAGGCAATTCCAAATTATTAATGAGACCTTTCAATGATTACTTGAGGATTATAAGGAAACTTTTAGAGGTAAGAGATACATTCACTATCCTGAATGTTATAATGATTTCACAATTATATACATATGTTGTCCAACTTTCTGAATTATTTTTATAATATATTTATTTCACAATATTTTGGTTATTGTATCTGTTTTAGTTACAACATTCTTCATTTAAGAGAAAATTATGATTCTTTTTTATTCTTTTAGGGATTATTTATTTATTGTGAGAGATAACGAGAGAGCATGAGCAGGGGAGACGCAGAGAGAGGGGGACAGAAAGCATCCCAAGCAGGTTCTATCCTATCAGCACAGAGCCCAACTCAGGGCTCGATCCTATGAACTGCAAGATCATGACCTGAGTCAAAATGAAGAGTCTGATGGTGAATCATATGAGCCACCCAGGCGCCCCTGAAGTTTTCATACTTATTTCCCCAGTATTTTATTTGTAGCTAATTGGCTTCATTTAATTAATTAATTAATTAATTTAACGTTTATTTTTATTTATTTTGAAAGAGAGATAGAGAGCAAGAAGGGGAGGGGCAACAAGAAAGGGAGACAGAATCCCAAGCAGGCTCCAGGCTCTGAGCTGTCCGCACAGAGCCCAACACGGGGCTTTGTACCATGAACCGTGGGAGCATGACCTGAGCGAAATCAAGAGTCAGATGCTTAATGGACTGGGCCACCCAGGCGCCCCTGGCCTCATTTATAGAATGTACTTTTGACACAAAATCCGGGTAGACATTTTTGTTTGACTGAATATAAGAATCACGTTTTGGTGTTTATTTTTTTCTTTGTAATAGGAGAATTTAATCTCTAAAGCTTAACAAATCTCTAGTGAATCCGATCTATTTTGTGGTTCGGTTCCAGATGACTGTAAGACTATAGCAATAGAGTGCATCCAGTAAAGTTTTCGGCTTCCCACTGCATATAAATGTTATGTTTTATACTCTGTTATGGTCTCTTAAGAGTGGAAGCATAATGCCTACACATTATTAAACATTCTGTTTAATAGTTATGGCACTACTCCCGGCATCGTACCGCTCTGGATTAGCCAGAGTCACCACGAAAATGTGACATCATACCATGCTAGACACTCTTACCTTCTAAATCCATAAATTAATGGCATATGCTCTCATAACGATGCATTCTAGTCATTGGAATATGAACAGAAATTGTGATGGATTCAACAGTAAGGTATTCCTTCGCACCTCTTTCTGATTAGGTGCAACGATGGCTTGGATTTTATACAGAAGGAAAGTGAGCCATTGGCAAATTGAGAAAGTTGCCTGGCATCACCAGTGAATGTGGAACTTCGTATGAAGTCAGCTCAGGGCTCCTTTCTGTTTCCAAGTCACTCAATTGTCATTTGATTAACTCTTCACGTAGATCGAGTACAGATGAGCTGGGGGTAATTTAAATTCTAGAATTCGGTATTGGGAATAACATACAGTTATGAAGGGATTTGAGTTTTTAGAGACATCGAAGGTAGAAATCATGGTCAAGAACCTAGTAAATAAATGGAGTCCTCTCCCAGGTGATGGAACGTAGAATTATAAAGGACAATCTAGGCACCACATTTTAAAGGTAGAGAGTGAGGCAGCTTCACTGTTGTCACGTAGATCTCAATAGAGCTGAGCGTGAAGTACAAGGAGCTAGAATGCTCGATTTGTGTATTATTTCTACCGCACTATATCACATGTGAAAAATAGCTCACAATACGGCATTGTAATCAGAGTTACTAAAAGCTGCACAGCAGTAAATACATATCGCATGAGAAATGCATAGTGATGAAGGATACTCTATCAGCAAAGGGGTTTTGATATTCAAGACCTTGTAGGTAGGATCCCTTATTTCTGAAAATGTCAGAGCATAATTTTAGCAGGGATTGACTGAATCCGACAGGCTGTATCTTGGAGGAGTTCTCACGTAATGGAATAATAGTAGGGTTTATTCAGAACGCTAGGTAACTGTGCCATTCACTTATCTATCTGAAAACGTGTGAAATATACCTTCATTAAATCATTTTTACTTAAACGTTTCTTATTCTAATTGGCCTCATTGAAAGATCAGGCATGCCGTATACATATGGTCTGTGATTTCAGGCAGAGGACTCTGTGCCCCTGAGTCAGAGTAGGTCTTCGGAGTAAGAAGCAACCAAGAGTTATAGAGCAAGTAGGACTCTATGTTCATTATTGAATGAATCAAAGGGCATACCAATTTAGTGAGGCACCAAAAAAGGGATTATGGCAGGATAATGAGGTTTAATGCCACAAACTATATTCGATGAGTTTTACCTCTTCTTCTTCTCCTTCTTCTTCTTCTTCTTCTTCTTCTTCTTCTTCTTCTTCTTCTTCTTCTTCTTCTTCTTCTTCTTCTTCAAATGTTTATTTTTGAGAGAGACAGAGAGAGACAGAGCATGAGTGGGGGAGGGGCAGTGAGACAGAGGGAGCCACAGAATCTGAAGCAGGCTGCAGACTCTGAGCTATCAGCACAGAACCCGATGAGGGGCTCAAACCCGTGAACCATGAGATCATGACCTGAGCGAAAATCGGAGGCTTAACCAACTGAGCCACTCAGACGTCCCAAGTTTTACCTGTTCAGTTCCCACATTGAACTTTGGTATTGTCCTTTGAAATTCATATTTAGAAAAAAATGGAAAAAAATAACATTTATTGAACACTTAGTGCAATCCATAATGCAAATTACTATAAATTTCAAAATTACCAGCATATGAAGAGACAGACTAAATATACACACCAAGTTTTGCTAATTAAGTGTTCTAGATTATCTTGGTTTGAGAAAGTTAGATGGTTATATAAAAACAAAAACAAAAACAAAAACAAAAGAAGACAATAATATATCTTACTCAAACACTTGTACAAATTTTTATAAATTCATTTCACTTATTTTACTGAACCACATTGTTCGCCTACTGGGCTGTTTTCCCTCAGGAAATATAAGGGTAAATACGATCTCTTCTGCAATGCAGGTAGGCATAACTTAAAAAATAGTTTACACTTTACATTTGGCTTTTGATGAAAGAAATCAGTAATATACAAACAGAGACTGGATTCACATATATTTTTCCCCCCCGTATTGATCATGCTGTAAAAGAGAAACAACTCTTTCATTGGAATGTATTTTAGATAACTTTCTTTTATTGAACACCCTACTACCTCTAAAAGGTCAGCTCTTAACATTTTAGAAATTATTATTTACTGAAGACATTTGAAACTAATTACTTCAACTTCTCTATCATTTATTTTGGGATTTAGTATTAGCGGCATTGCCTACTTTTGCAGAAATTAGAGCATCAAAGTATTATCAGAAAATTAAGGGGACAGGGAAATTTTCACCATGAATCTCACTTTTAGCAATTATAAGGTGATTATTTTGAACTTTCCCATGGAAATAAAACTTAAAAATCTCATTTCATGAAGACAATTAAAATACTCTAGAATATTCACATCTAAGAACCGAAAGACATCATTAATTTCACACCTCGTAAGTAAAACTTTTTCATTTGAAATAGGATCTGAATTTAATTAGATACATATATGTCCAGACTCTCCACGGCAATAGATTTTTTTAAAAGAAATTAGGTACCTGAGACTCTAAACGCATTTGCCAGGAATATGGATTATGTGTCATTTAAGTGTAAAGAATAGAAGGAAGTAGATAAATTACAAAATGAAACTGAGGAAGAGTAACTTTATTTTGGAAAAATCAGTTACATTGGTATGTTCATAGGTTTTGTCATAATACAGAGTGACGTTGTCAATTTATAATAAAGCCCTAAAAGGAATCTGTATGTTAAAATAATGTCACTACAAACTAGTCTAATAATTACTTTTGTCTTTATAAAAATGCTGTATGGTTCGTTTGATGTCATTCATTCATCCATTCATCGAGTATTTATCGAGCGTCCCTATATGATAAAAAAAGCACAGGATGATGCAGAGATACCAAAAATATAAAGTATAGTTCTTGCCCTCCAAGAAGTTACAGTCCAAGAAAAGAATGCACAGACTCTTTTATCTGACTTTTTTTTTCCGTTTGAGTTTTCTCCTTCCATCAATATGGTTGATTATTTCTTCCTTATCCAAAATCTTTCATCACACTCTCCCCCAGGTTGCATTAGGTATAGTCTTGCTTTATATCCTTGCTACCATCACAACCCTCAACTAGAACTGTCTCTCAGTGTCATGGTACATTCGCCCCGTGAAGGTATGTGCCCCTGCTGTCATTAGGGATATGTCGTTCTAGACACTCACCATTTCTCTAATCACTGTTGCATTCAGAAAGCTTCCAACAAATAAACGATTGGGACTTATGACGTTCCTTTGTATAATATTATACTGGAGTGTTTTCACCGAATTGCTCTCTAGTATAGTGAACACTGTGTCCCACACACCGTCTTCTCCCCATGCACGCTGTTTCAGCTACAAAACAAGGATTGCCCCATACCTATGACCTGAGACAATGAAAGAAAGTCTCCCATTATTTACTGCTTTTCATTCACCACACGTCTCATATCCAGACTTATTTTGAAAGACAGTTCTTCTTTCTACTTATAGTTTATTTTTTTGTCCATAGGTATGCTTGCTTTAAATTTACACTACCGAATGAAAAATTCACGTTATGCTTACATTTGGAAATACATTTGCTGATTTGTTTTTATTCTAAATGTGAATTTGCCTTCAGGTTCTTTTTTTTTTTTTTTTTAATGCTTTATTAGACAAGAAATACATGGTGTCACATCGCGTCTCAAAGCCTGTTCAGAGGTCAGTGCCACGCTCCAATGATGTAAATAAAGACAGTGTACTAGAGACTTCTGCAGATGCAAACAAAACTTTAAACAATGTACATGAAGAAATAGATGTAAATTCCAAAAGAGCAAAAGAAATTATTTTTAAAATTTCAGGGGCACCTGGGTGGTTCAGTTGGTTGAGCGTCCGACTACAGCTCAGGTCATGATTTCACGGTCCGTGAGTTTGAGCCCCGCGTCGGGCTCTGTGCTGACAGTTCAGAGCCTGGAGCCTGCTTCTGATTCTGTGTCTCCCTGTCTCTCTCTCTGCCTCTTTCCCACCCATGCTCTGTCTCTCTGTCTCAAAAATAAATAAACATTAAAACAAAATTAAAAAAAAATTTCAACTATGACACAATTGAATATAAGAAAGTAAAACAAATAGAAAGGGAAGCAAAAATAATATAAAAATAGGGAGGGGGACAAAACATAAGAGACTCTTAAATATGGAGAACGAACAGAGAGTTGCTGGAGGGGTTGTGGGAGGGGGGATGGGCTCAATGGGTAAGGCGCTTAAGGAATCTACTCCTGAAATCATTGTTGCACCAAGTGCTAAGTAACTTGTATGTAAATTATAAAAAATAAATAAATCATAGGAAGAAAAAAAAATAAAACAAATTGTAGAGAGTTTTAAAGAAGATTCTGTTACCATGAATTCAAAACCGCATCAAGTTGTCGAAAGCAGAAAACAAGAGGAATTTGGTCACATATATATAAAGAAAATTTTCATAATGAGGCAAATCAAAACCACTTGAGAATTATAAATGTGTTGTAAAGTTATTGGCATAGTACAAATGGTTCAAAATAAAAATGGCAATTGACAAATGTAAACACACTCGAAATTGAATATAAATAAAATAATTATTGAAGTTAAAAAAATTAAATATAGAATATATATGTCAAAAGCATAAAAGATATAATGTGCACATTTTAAGTCACTAGAAATCAAAAATATATGCTGGGCAAAATATTTTATTAAAGGACAAAACAAAAAATATAAAAACAAAACACTGAACCGTAAATAGAAGACAGGCATACCTCATTTTATTCCACTTTGCTTTAGTGCATCCCATAGACATTGCGTTTTTATTTTTACGGATTAAAGAGTTGTGGCAACTCTGTGTCAAGCAAGTCTGTTGGTGCCATTTTACCAACAACATTTGCTCACTTTGTGTCTCTGCGTTGCATTTTGGTAATTCTCACATTACTTCAAACTTTTTCATTGTTATTATATTTGATATGCCGATCTGTGATCGGTGACTGTGATTTGCCGAAAGCTCAGATGATTGTTAGCATTTTAGCAATAAAATATGTTTCAATTAAGATATGTACATTGATATTTGTCAACATTATGCTTCTACCTTTAATAGACTACGATATACTGTAAATCCTAACTTTTATACACATTGAGAAATGGAAAAATGACTTGACTCCCTTTATTGCAATATTCACTTTATTGCAGTGTTCTGGAACCACAAAATATATTGGCTTAACTAGAGATTTGTTAAAGTTTGGAGACTAAATTCTCCTATTATAAAGAAAAACAAACAAACAAACATGATTCTCATATTTGGACAAACAAAAATATCTACCCTGACTTTGTGTAAAAAAGTACATGTCTAAAAATGAAGCCAAATAGCTACAAATAAAATATTAGGCAAATAAAAATAAAAACTTTAGGGGTGCCTAGGTGGCTCAGTCCAGTGAATTGAGCATCTGACTCTTGATTTCAGCTTAGGTCACGATCTCCTGGTTTGTGGGATCAAGCCCTGAGTCGGGCTCTGCACTGACAGCGAGTAGCCTGCTTGGGATTCTCTCTCCCCCCCTCTCTCTCTGCCCCTCCCTTGCTCACACTCTCTCCTCTCTCAAAATAAGTAAACTTAAAAGATATATACATATACAAATATATATACATTATGTACATACACATTTGTATTTAAACACATATGTGCATATGCATATACATGTATTAGAACTTTTTTGTAAATTTTCTACAAGCATGACTTCCCATGATTATATCATATTTTATCATATGCCTGTCAAAGACAGTAGCAAACAGCAGTTAAACCAGTACAAACAGATTTTAGTAAGTATTCGTAGGGCAAAGAGCTGAGTCCCATCCTGATTTGTGTTTTAAAGAGAGAATGACAGAGGAGAAATGGTGTGGATTTGTGCAGTCAGGGAGGTAGAAACATTGCAGAAAACGGGGAGAGGGCTGGTTGGCCGATGTGCCTCTTGGGTGGATTTGCTGACTGGCCCTTATCGAAGTTAGGTTCCTACCCATCCACAGGGTACCATCGTTAGTGACCGATTCAGACAAACACTGAATGCTTCTGGCAACCCTGAGTTTTCTTAGGCAGACACTTTAAGGGGAGCCAGGGTCACTATAGAGAGGTGCCTTTGAACAGTTGGAAACTGTTAGGGTTCAGTCTGTACAGGCCATGGCTGAGCCCTAACCAAGAAGAGGGCTCAGAGGATCCTGACTTGACTTTGCTCAAGGAGAAAAATCTTTGTTATGACTGTACAGTATTTTATGTTAAACAATATCTAACATTTAAGTTAGTTCCATTATTTTATTGTTACTTATAATATTTAATTACATATATTTGTATATAATGTCTAGATTTCTTATGTACTGCAAATTTCCTTACAAATTAATTATACTAATGTGAACTCCAATAGCAATTCATGGACATTTTTATTTCCCTCTTTACCTTTTACTTACTACTTAGCTCATCTATTATGGACAGTTTTTCTTTAATTTTTTTCTATATTTTTGCTATGAATTATTTTGTCTTTGATTCCACATTTCTCTTTTTATTATTATACTACTTTTCCATAAAGTTGATACTATGGACTGAATTGTACCCCCCTCTCCCCAAATTCGTATAGTGTTTTAATTCCTAGTCTAACTGTATTTAGAGGTGGGGCAATAAGACAGTAATTAAGGTTAAATGAGGTTATAAGGGGGAGAGGGTTAAGCTCTGTTATTACAGGATTAGTGTGTTTATAAGAAGAGCACCAAAGAACTTGCTCTCTCTTTTCCTCTTTCTCCATCATGTGGAGACACAGCAAGAAGGTGGAGTTTGCAATCCAAGAAGAGAACTCTCACCAGAGACTTAAGTCCCACAGTATCTTCAGCTTAGACTTTCCAGTCTTCAAAACTATGAGAAAATAAATCTCTGATTTTAAGCCACGCAGACTATGGTATATTGTATGGCAAGCCAAGAAGACTAAAACAGTTGGTAATCTTCATGTGCCTTAATTTATCAATATATTATTTTCTACCATTTATGTTATGACTCTTGTAGGTATAAAGCAAAGATGGAACTAATGTTTTACTAAACAGTTAATAAATTTCCTCAGCATTTTTATTGCTACTAAATTATGATAAAATTGATGATAATATCCTGTTATATTAAAATAGAATTTTCTCATATATATGCTAGAGTTTTCTCCTGGGTTCCTATTCTATTCAACTGACCTAACCGTTTGGCTATATCCACATAATTTCATGTTGTCACTTTAACATCCATTTTAATATATGAAGGTTCAAGTTCATTTCTATTATCTGCGGTCAATTTAGCCCAGTGCTGTCCCATATGTATATAATCTGAGCTACATATGCAATTTTAAATTTGGTACTAGTCACATTTAAAAAAATAAAATATATAAAAATAATATTAAGGGTGTCTGAGTGGCTCAGTCGGTTAAGCGTCTGACTTCAGCTCAGGTCATGATCTCACGATTCGTAAGTTCAAGCCCCACATCTGACTCTGCACAGATAGCTAGCTCAGAGCCTGGAGTTTGTCTTCAGAGTCTGTGTCTCCCTCTCTCTCTGTCCCTTCTCTAGTCTAGTCTCTCTCTCTCTCAAAAATAAATAAAACATTAAAAAATTTTAAAATTAATGTTAATGATATATTATTTTATCTACTATTAAAATATTAATTCAATTTAAAATCAACATAAAATTATTAATAAGATTTTATGTTTTTTTTTTTTTAACGGCTGCATGACTACTTTTATACCAAGTTCAAAAACAAGGGCTACAAATCTATAATGATGGAAATTATAACACTGGTTACTTTGGGAGTCTGAGGACAGGGAGATATTTTATAGTTTTATTATTATTTCTTTGTATAGACTGAAATTGGCAGTGTATTTTACACCAAACAATATATACAGGTGTGTGTGTGTGTGTGTGTGTGTGTGTTTCTGAATATTCAGAGTGGCATATTTTAACTACTTAAGGGCCACAGGGGCTAGCAGTTACAATATTAGGAAGTTCAGCTCAGGCTCAAGCACTTTATTTTCAGGATAAACATTATAATTATTTATCCTAGTCCTAGAAATATTGTTAAATGAAATTATGCAGTATTATAGGTGAATTTTGAAAAGGCGTGTAAGCTTATGTAACTTCTTAGCATGGAATTACTTGATTAATTACAGACATGGGTTAGATGCCTCAACATACAAACAACACTTAGCTCTCAAATGATGGTGATAGTCGGCTTAATGTTCTATCTTTTTTTTTTATCATTGACAGATTTTTCTGTATAGACAGATTAATAAAATACATAGCTAAGTAGAACTTTCTTACACAGAAAACTATTCTCATAGGGCTGGTTTCCCACAAAAGAATTTGGGTAGCGATTGAAATAGTAAAAATTCTAGGATAAACTTTTATCCACTACTGCAAAATTAAAACAAATAGTATAAAGGGCACGTGGGTGGCTCAGTTGGGTAAGTGTCCGACTCTTGGTTTCGGCTCAGGTCCTGATCTTGAGCCCCACCTGGGTTCCGCACTGGCAGCACGGGGTCTAGGCCTGCTTGAGATTCTCTCTTTCTCCCTCTGTTTCTGTCCCTTCCCTGCTCATGCTCAGTCTCTATTTCTCTTGTTCAAAATAAATAAATAAGCTTTAAAAAATACTATAATAAAACACCTATAGTCAGCAAAATACCATGAAAGAGGCTACTCAGTAGATTAATGCTGAATTACTTCATTCTCAGCAAATTCTACTAGCATTTTGAATAATTGATGCTCTCAGTAACCTAAGTATAGATATTTAACCCTGTAAAGATTTTGAGTTGCTGTATTTAACTAGTATTATTAAATACTGTGCCATCAAAGTGATGTCAGGGAAAGAAAACTTCAGCTTCACCAAGAGTGTCCATTTATGTTGAAAAGGTCACTACTGTTTACTGTCTGGAATGTTTGAGGGTGCGACAGAAGGAAAACATTCAGAATCAGAGTGACTGCACTGGTCTCGGTGAGTCGTGCCTTGCCTCCTCGAGCTTCGGGCAGTTCAGAGTCAAGGTGTCAGCAGATAATACTGATTGACCAAACACTGATTTAAGTAGAAATTCCGGAATGCTAGGTTAGTGCTCCTATAAAGAACCTGGTCTCTTTTGCCATAAAAATACTGAATTGGAAAATGAAGCCGAAACATATGACATGTTGGCTACACATATTTCATGATTAAATTACTTTGTTTTTTTTAATCTCTTAGATCTGTAGAAACTGTCCATTTTACATTTTCGTGTTGCTTCGGCGGACTAAGACTTGGGTCACTGCTGCACCTTGCTTACTGGACCGTTTTTCCCTCAATCAGAGCTTCTATCCATCTTAACAATTGATTTTCGGGAAGTCAATTGGGTAGATCAAGCAGTTAATAACATCTTTTTTTCCTGGGCCATAGACAAAACGGTTACAGCAATATTCTATCATCCCAGATTATATGTTTATTGGCGACAGAAATATAGCTGTTCTGTGTACTTGCCACCCACTCATTCTCTTAGAAATATGTCACAACGAGTGATATTTTACCTTTAATCTTCTTTATTAATTACCTTCAATCTTTATTTTTTTTTCTTAAACGTTTATTTATTTTTGAGAGACATAGAGACAGAGTACGAGCAGGGGAAGGGCAGAGAGAGAGGGAGACACAGAATCTGAAGAAGGCTCCAGGCTCTGAGCCGTCAGCACAGAGCCTGACGAGGGGCTCGAACTCACAGACCGTGAGATCATGACCTGAGCCGAAGTCGGCCCCTCAACCAACTGAGCCACCCAGGTGCCCCTTCAATCTTTATTAACATTGGCATAGGCCTGAGCTGAGCTCCATTTACCTTTCAACTATTTTTAGAGCTAGATTGTTGCTCAGTATTCACAGTTTGTATATCTTATCTTTGGTTATCTTAAAATACCATTCGTTCTATGTCCCCACTATCTAGAACAAAGCAATGCATACAGAGGTTGTGAAACACATATTTTGAAATGAGTGAGTGAATGAATCATCAATCAATCAATTCAAGAAGTCTAGTTCAAAAATGACACAATATTTCAAGTAAGAATAAGTATATAGTCTATGGGAAGCCAATTTTAGATCTAGTATAATTGAAAGGATGATATTACTCCCCACCTAATCTGTTTAAGCTGTGTTGGTGCTAGTTCTGTTCTTGTTGTTAATATTTCTTAACATGCAGCCAGAAAACCTGGCTAACTCATTGCCTTATTGTCCCTACCATCAGATAAGACCTTTTCCATATGTCTTGTGCACCGCAGGTAAATTAACTTTCATACAAAGATATCGGACCTTGTAAATCTTAACTACTCTCTCTACTTATATGATAAACTATGGACCACGGCAGGTAACGCAATTCACAGAAGACTCCTGGCCTCAACTATAATCACTCCAAAACACAAGAACTTCTTTTGAGGTGCAGTCAGTCCACTACCGTTGGTACCAACCAGAGGATGTCTCTTTTGCTTAGACGAAAATCGGCGTGGAAATTCTTTTCTACATTTGAATAAAAATTGCCAACAGAGCTTGTATGAGTGATTAGCAACAGATACGATCTTCATTTTTCTCTCTTCAATGGCATAAGTAGAATGACAATTGGTACATTCCCCAGGAAATGACAAATAAATATCAAGTATCAATAATAATTGATAAATTCCCAAGGACATGATAACTAAATTTAACTAATTTTTCCCCCCAGAAAACTACATGTCCCATGCCAAAAGAAGACACACACACACACACACACACACACACATGCACACACACCAAGAAGCAGAAACCACAACTATATAATCACTCACTCAACCCATAGTCATTGGATGCCTGTGTGAGCCAGGAGAACTGAGAGAAAATCAGTGAAAAAGATACATTTCCTATTTTGATGGGACTTGCTTTTCCAATAAACATTAAGGATGGGAGGAGCGGGAAAGGAAAACAAATAGGCAAATCAATAAATGAACAACGTGATTTCAGATGTTATATATTTGTAGATACCTGACTTGTCTATCATGGGAAAATCTGCGAATGAGCATGAAAACAAATGCAAAGGAAAAAAAAAAGCGCCCACCATTGGTGAGAACAACAGCAGAGCAACAACAACGACAACAAACCAAATCCCTCAATAATCCAGATAAATATTTGTATGCAATATTTTAAAACATAAAGACAAGGGGCGCCTGGGTGGCTCAGTCGTTTAAGCCCTGGACTTCGGCCCAGGTCATGATCTCACAGTGTGTGAGCTCGAGTCCCACTTCAGGTGAGCTCACGCCTCGTTTGGTGTGAGTCCCGCTTCTCTCGATCTTTCTCTCTGCCCTTTGCTCACCTGCACCATTTCTGTCTCAAAAAACAAAAAAACATAAAGATGAAATTATTGTCTAACATCCATGATAAACAGAATATAAAAACGTGATAAAGGCAGGCTCTTATTTGTCTCATGAGCCGGGGTTACTGCACCAGGGAGCAGTGCCCTCCTATCAGACGTGGTTCCCTGCCCTCTACCACATGGCTGTATGAGGGCCAACGAGGGCCTGACAATGGTTTGGGGAAGGCAGGGATTCAAATAGGATGCTACTTTTTAAACTGTAGAGATTCCATTAAGCTTCCCTGTTTGGTTCAAGACTTGGGCGGATGTTTGGATAAGCAAAGCACATTGACTTTTGCCTCTGGCTCCAACCAGGGTTCTGAAGCTCTCTGGAACATCGGGGACACGGTGCAGGGTCAGGAGGAAGGTGAGGGTACAGGTGCTGTGTCAGGCAGTCACCGTTACACATTTAGGGGCATTTTACTCTGCAAAGTTCCTCCATAGATTTACAGGGTAAAGATGAACCGAGTTTTGCGTGGGAGCGATGCTGATCTGTTGACCTTCCGTATTATTCTGTTCTTTTATTTCATTTGGTTTCACATCTCAAGACAGTAGCAACAGGTTGTCTGTCATATTAGAATGTAACATGTTTTATTATTATCTCTGCTATTATCTTTGACTTGATGGATGCTGTTGGGTCCGATAGGCTGAAGCGTAACAAATCTTTCCAACAGATATTGTAGCCAGTTATGACATTCTTCTTATTCTCTGAATCATTATGTTAGCTTACTATTATATCCTCGGAGGACTTTACTGGTTAAAATATGTTATATATTTATACCTCAGCTTTTTAGAACACAGCGTGTTACTAACGCTGAATAAATAAAACACTGTATTTTTTAAATTTATAAAGACAAAGAGTTTAGAAAGACAAAACGTGGGATTCTTTAGCACCGAGTTTGACCACCCTTTGAAAGTCTCTCTCAATCCAGGAGTGTCTCGCTCTTATTCAACACTACGACCGAAGTAACCTCATTACAGAAATGCCCTGAATCACAAACAGCAGATCAAGGAATTACACCCTTGAATGCAGTCTCTTAATTGGCTAAGAACACTGAGAATAGAAATGGAGATTTAAATATACTCTTCGTTCTATAAAACACGATGCCAGCTATCTCCATTTTGATTTCATTTGATAAACTGTCACCTCTGAAAATTAAACTGTAACCTTACTCACCTCCATCATAGAGGAAGCAGATGTTTAAACTTTCCCATCCTGACATAAGTATATGGAGAGTCACACAATTCGAAATCTAATTAGTGTTTAATAAGCCATTTGAAATGATGTCATTCAACTCTTACAAATTAATCCTGCTCTTTCAACACCTGCCGGTATTTTGCAACAGTAATTATTTCATGACAAAAAGAGGCCTGAACCAGTCCACATTAACACAAGCGCCTCTCCTGACTACTCCACGCATTTCTCTCTCAAAGATGTTAATAACCTCCTCCCGGCTTAAGTGGAGAGAAACTGCAACAGACATAATGAGACTCGCTCTGAATGGAAGACCGTTTACTATTCTAAAATACAATTTCAAAAGGTCAAAGAGAGAAAAGGACCTTCCCCAACCTATTGAGAATCTTTCAGAGATTCCTCAACAAAGCACTTGTGTTTTCATTTTTCAAAAAATCAGACTTGCAGTGATGGTATAATAGACAAGGCAAATTTAAAAGAAAAGTACTCCTACTAAAAACGGAAGTCTTAAAATGAAGTAGTATATCTTTATGTTTAAATAAATTAAGCAGTGATATAACTAAAGCTGTCACATTTTTGTCGAATCTTTCCAAAACCCATGTTTAATATCTCCGAATCACTGACTGCTTCCGTTGGCCTCAAATTCGACTTAGATGTTACCGTTTCATTATTATTATTTTTAGTGATCAAATTACCAGGAGCAAAAAGGAGAATGATACTTCTTTCACAAAGTTTCTGGGATTATTAGTGACAGTGTGAATGTGAGAATTTCTCTCACGTACTAGTCCATTGAATTGATGCTCGTGCTTTTCTTCCTTAGGTCTACTATTGTTCTAGAAGGCCCAGGAGACTCTAGAATTAAGACAAACATTAGGGCAACTCAAAACTCCCTGAACTTTCTCTACACAACAACCCCGCCTTTACTGGAAATAAAATGCTTAGCATGGATTGTTAATAATGATATAATATTACATTTCTCATTTCAGTAATTCTAATTCATATTCTTTCAAGCAAGAGAATGTGTGGTCACATCCCTCGACTCATTTAATTTGACCATGTTTTCTTGCTCTGAGCCTTGTAATGAACTGTCTTCATTCAGAAGAAATGATTCTGGGGCGCCTGGGTGGCTCAGTTGGTTAAGCATCCGACTTTAGCTCAGGTCACGATCTCCCAGTCTGTGAGTTCGAGCCTCACGTTGGGTTCTTTGTTGACAGCTCAGAGCCTGGAGCCTGTTTTGGATTCTTTGTCTCCCTCTCTCACTGCTTCTCCCCTGCTCGCACTCAGTCTCCCTCTCTCTCTCAAAAATAAATAAACATTAAAAACAAAAAGAAATGATTCTTCATTCAAACAAAATTGACTCTACTCGACAGGTTACATTTATGGTATCTATTCCTTTCTTTTTTTTTTTTTTTTTTTCATTTATAGGGAGGCCTATGTTATATTTTACACTCTTTATAAATGAAGAGATAAAAAGTAGAAAGGTAATCCTTTTCAAAAGAAGTTTTTGCCATGAAGAGAAAGCCTTGGCAGAATGTGGTACGGTCTCCAATGGTAAGTTGAAAATCTCCATATAGGCGGGCAAATGGTAGGTGACTCACTTGTGTAAGTAAAGTGAGGACGCTGACCATCTGTGTGTCTCTGCGTGCGTGTGTGTTGTCTAAACTTTTGAGCAAATGTAATAGAAACTGTTATTTGCCAAACCAATATCAAATTCTCCCCATTCTTTATTCCCAGGACCTTGATTTTGTTAAGTAGAATACCACGCCTGACCGCCTGTGAACCCAGGGGTGGTGAGTAAGTAACAATTCATGGAATGAATTTAAAAGGTAATTCTCCCCTTTACTGCCTTTTCTCCTTTGTAAATCTGTACTCAACGTAGCAGGAGGCGCCATCTTGCAACCAAGAGACAGAAAGTGAATGAGAAAATCTAGATCCTAAGGTCGATTGCAAAATACAGGAGCTAAGCGTTCTGGCACCTCTGTGGGGTTGGCTTCTCATCTGGAGACTGCCTTCATCTCTCTCCCTTCCCTCCCGTCTGACTTGCTGTCTTGGGAGAAAAACAAAATCTTGGTTCTTGTTATGCTGCTACAGGTAGTATTCCTAATGCTTAGACCTGTATTCAGCCCATCTGACAGAAGAAGCTAGAGAAATATCCATTACACCTATAGCAGGTTATTAAAAGGAATTTTCTTCTGTCTAGAAATATTTGCTGAGGCTCAAAGGTGTAGAACAAAGCCTATCTTAGTGCATCAGCAAGGAAAGACTAAATAAAGAGCAGAGAATGAAAGACTTCTTTTCAGAGGACTGTCGGGTTCCAGGAAAAGCTCCCATTTCCAAGCCAAGTGAGGCAAGTCTAAGGAAATCTGGAAAAAGTGGGTTTTCCGTCACTGCGAAAACAGACAATAGCTGCCTCTCCTGAGACAAATTACTTTATGTTCCTGTGTCTGTGCTATGGTTTGTCACTCTACCAGATATCGCTTTATTCTCGTGCCCGCATGCGGGTCAAATCACTTAAACGGCAGAACATTGTGTTGTTATTTGAAAAAGCAATGTCTCTCCTGTTCTCTGCACAGCTAAGTGATTCTCTTCCTCTTTCCACCCAATTGAAATCCACCCTTCTCTGCCATTCAGTTCCGAACAGTTTGGCCCATAGTTTTCTGGTCTTCTGCACGTCTTCCCATCTGTAAAATTCTATAGCTGAATATCTAGAATATTCTTCAAGAAGTTATAGAGAATTTTGGGAAGACTGACCATTTTCAATGAATAAAATGTATCTTCTCAATGCAAAAGAGTGGTTTCTGACTAAACTGAAGATATATGTCTTTTGTTTTCACTTACTAATTTTTAAATCTTATCAAGTTACCATTCAAATTATTAATTTATATCCTCGTCCAATTTCAGATTAAACCATAATTGTTCTCTATTTGGATGGTCAGGAAGTAAAAATTTTCTGATTTTCTATTTTACTTGTGGTTTTATATTTGTTACCCAGTGAGTATTTTTGTTATAGATAATTCTTCTTTTAATCTACACATGGCCTACACTTAAGTGGGGACTTATACTTCACCTCCTTGAGGTTGGAGTATCTGCAAAATTTACTTGGATTTCTTTTACATAAGAGATATGTCTATTCTCCCATATTTATTTCTAAATGGATTTATTTAATTCTATCCATATGGACTCATAGATATGCATTTCATATTTTGTATTATAATCAAATAATCTTTATTTATTTTGTTGCTCAAATGATCCATTTTTGGGGCACCAGGGTGGCTCAGTTGGCTAAGCTTCAGACTCTTGATTTCTACTCAGGTCATGATCTCACAGTTCAGGAGTTCGATCCCCCCATCAGGCTCCATGCTGACAGTACAGAGCCTACTTGGGAGTCTCTCACACACACTCCCTTCTCTTCCCTTGCTCATGTGTGCTCTGTCTCTCTCTCTTTCTCTTTAAGTAAATGAATAAACATTAAAAAAGAAACACACACAGACACACAGCGTACTTGTGTGGTGGCTTCACAAGTGCTAATCCATAACTCTGAAGGAAATAATTTTATCTACTAAAGCACAGTGTTTGTGTGCAAGTTTCTGTTGCCTCTTGTCCTACCGACTTCATTAATTTCCAAAGTTACTTAGGTCACCATCATTTTCCCCATCCCCTGTGGTGACGCTCCTTCCTATTTTTGTAATACAGTTAGATTCTTATGTCATGGTCTGCATTTCAACCTTTCATGCCTGCACCTCCTAAATTATTCTCATCTGCAAACATCAAGGTCCATTCTTTGTTCTGTAAAATTCTGTGGCTTTCCATAAGCACACGGTGCCGTTCGTGCACTGCTACAGCGCCGTCCATTCTCTTCCTGTGCTTCCCTTATTTAACGCTGATGCCTCCATTCTGGAAACCACGGGATTTCGGATAGATGTACGGTGGCACCCAGGACACTGTGCTGCTGTGTTTCAGCCTTAAGAGGGAAGTGTCTTGTCTTTTACTGTTAAGTAGGATATTACCTACCCTTTTATTTTGTAGCTATTCTTTATGAAGTTGAGGAAGCATGCCTTTTCTTAGTTTCCCAAGCTGTTCTCTTGTCTTTTCGGGGAATACAGACTGAGTTTTGTCTAGCATCCGCTGATGCTTGTTCCACGTCAGTTGACAATATCATTTGTCTTCTCTAACGTGTTGATTGTAGTGGATTGCAGTGATTGAATTTACAAAGCCGAAATAGCCCGCGTATCCCATTTGGTTGTGGTGCATGATACTTTATACCCATCGTTTGATTTGAGTAGCTAATATTTTGTTGAGGATTTCTTCATTTATGTTCATGAGGGATGGGGGTCTAGAGTTTTCCCTCTCTTATGAAGTCTTCATCTAGTTTTGGAATTAGAGTACTTTTTTTTTTTTTTTTTTTTTAAGAATGACTTAGGAAGTTTTCCTTCTGTTTCTATTTTCTAGAAGAGATTGTAGTAAGCATAAATGAACTGTCTCCTTACTGATTTTTGCCTGCTTGATCTAGCAGTGCTGCAAGAGAGGAGTTGAAGCATCCAGTGGTGTATCTATTTCTTATAGTTCTTTCACTTTTTTTGCCTCATCTATTCTGACAGTATTACTGTTACATGCATGCATATTTCGGATTGTTATTTTTTGAGAAATAACCCTTTTTCATTATGTAATTCCTCTCATGATCCCTAATAATTTCTCATGGTCTAAATTCTATTTCAATGGCGATTAATGTAGTAGTTCCAGCTTTATTTTGACTAGTGTTAATAGTCCATATCTTTTCCTATCACTTTACTTAACCTGTTCTAATCTTTACATTTAAAGAAGATTTCTTATAGACAACAAATAACTTGGTTTTGCATATTATTCACACTGAAATTTGCTGATCTTTTAATCGATCTATAAATTATTCACTTATAAGTTGATGGTGTCTGTTGATTAATATCTACTCTGTGTATTTTTTTTCTATTTGTTTTGTGTGTTTCTTTTCCTTCTTTTTCTGCCTCTGCTTTTATTTATTTATTTATAAATATTTATATGGTTATTTGTAATTATTTTATATAATTATACTTTTGGACTTCCTCTTTTAGCATCTCTATTACACTTCTTTTTTTTTAATTTTGTAAGCATTTATTTATTTTCAAAAGAGAGAGAGAGACAGATCATGAGTAGGGGAGGGGAGACAGAGAGGGAGACATAGAATCCGAAGCAGGCTACAGGCTCTGAGCTGTCAGCACAGAGCCTGACGTGGGGCTCGAACCCACGAACCATGAGATCATGACCTGAGCCAAAGTCAGACGTTTAACTGACAGAACCACCGAGGCATCCCCCCATTACACTTCTGTTTAATATTTTTAGTCATTTCCTTAGAGATTGAAGTGTACATTTCTAAATATGAGAAAAATCTGTGTTTTTTCCTGCATATTTGAAGGGTGCTGCCACTGGAAACAAAATTCCATAGCAAGTTATGTTCCTCTCATCACTTTAAATATGTCACTGTACCCATGTTTGCATGGTTTCTGATGCTACAACCCATAAATCTTACACTTGTTCCTTTCTAGGCCAAGTATTTGGTTTTCCCCTACATCTTTGTAGTTTTTCTCTTTGTCTTTGGTTTTCAGAAGTCTGAATACAGTATGTTTAGGTGGAGTTCATATTTATCCTGCTGAGTGTTCTCTGTTCTTCCTAGATCTAAACATAATTCTATGTGTGTTCTTTTTATTAAAAAAATGTTTACTTATTTTTGAGAGAGAGAGAGAGAAAGAGAGAAAGCCAAGTGGAGGAGGAGCAGAGAAGGAGACAGAGGATTCGAAGCAGGCTCTGCCCAGATAGCAGAGAGCCCGCTGCATCAACCACAAGATAGTGACCTGAGCTGAAGTCGGATGCTTAACTGACTGAACCACTCAAGCTCCCCTGTGTTCTTTTACTTATTTAAGCTTAAAAAAAATCACATGTTTACAAGATTATTTAATTTTGATTACAATATGTCATTGACAATGAATATTGTTGATTTCACTGTATGTTAATGCTATAAAAAGCTAAATATCTAAGCAATATTAGATATGGTTATACATATTTTTCATTTATTGATGGAAATATAACCCAAATGTAAAAAAAATGATTTGTGATCCCAGCTTCATAGTTATTCAGTATTGTTGAGAAAGTCGTACAAAGTACAACAACGATATCTTACTGCAACTGAAGAAATTTTATGTCAATCTCTCATATTTTTAGTAGCAGATTTCTCCAGTAATAACAAACATTAGGACAAAATATTTTGTAACCATAACTCAGAAGATGAGTTATAAACAAATGAGTATTTTTTCATTTTAGTGTTTAATAAAAATCCAATACAGTCACGTTCATGTGTGTGTACATGTACACACAGACACACACACATACAATTCAGCACTTACACATTTACTGATGGTGGACACAATATCAATTATCAGTGGTCCTTTTTGTCAATAAAATACACTTGAATCACATAATAAAGTAATAAAACTATCTTTTACTCTGTCCAGTTACACTACAGGTTTGCCTTTTGATGTTTCAAAGTTTTCTCCCAAAGCATATCCTAAGAAGCAGATTGAGACGTGCAACAGAATATTTGAAAAAACAAAATGTCATGTATGCATCAATTATCAGCTAATATGTAACTTTCTATAGTCTTAACATACAGTCAAATCGACAGTATTCATTGTTAAAGACATATATTTTAATCAGAGTTAAATAATCTTGTAAACATGTGCATATTTTTTGAAGCTTAAATAAGTAAAAGAACACATAAAATTATATTTTGTCCATAGTACAAACACATGATTTTTTTCAATTTTTTTAAAAATATCCAAATTATGTATCCTTCCAACTCTTTGGTTTGGCTTGCCAAAGTTTATTTTTTTCTTTAAATTAGAAAACACCTTAAGATCTATTAAAAAGATCTTGGCGCACCTGGTTGGCTCAGTCGGTTAAGTATTGGACTCTTGATTTTGGCTCAGGTCATGATCTCACTCATGGTGGTGAGATCGAGTTCACGTGAGGCACTGCACTAAGTTGGAGCCTGCTTAAGATTCTCCCTCTCCCTCTCTCTCTGTCCCTCCCCCACCTCTCTCTCTGGTTCTCAAAAAAAAAAAAAAGTGTTAAAAGTCTTTATTGAATGTAAGATAAAAATAATATACAACAAATTAGAAAACAAAATGCTCTTTAACCAAATTGAAATAATATATTAAGATAATATAATAAGATAAGCTTACGATCTATCTCTCCACGGATTCTCTCCCCTCCTTCCCCTCTTTGTCCTCTTTAGGTTATCTTACTAGTGATTTAATAGATTTAATAGAGCAGATAAGGATTGACAAGGAAAGATTATAGAGCCCTATTCACTTCCAGCAAGCTTTAAATTTCAATGCCAGTATTTTGGAAATGCAGATATATATATGTATATAAAGATATATAATATATGTATCAAATTTTATATGCTGTACATAAATAGATTTGTAAAATTATGTGTTCCCCAACTCTCCAGCATCCACATCTACCAGTTACCAGGCTTTATTAGTTTCTAAATATATTTGCACAAATTGGTCCAATTGCTTATTTCTTCTTGGAACCTATCTATTGTATTTCTTTCTCTTTTTTTTTTTTTTTTGGAAGAAGTCCAAAAGTACTTTTATTTTTTTAATTTATTTTTTTAATAATTTTTTATTGTCAGACTGGTATTTCTTGAAAAATGCATATAAATCTATAGTAGAGATGTATCATCAGGGAGTGAAAAGTGTTTCATTCACTAAGATTTTATCAATTATTGACCACATGATGAGTACCACACATAATAATTTGACATATGTTTTATTTCACATGCATGAAACTATAGCAGTAGATTTAATTCCACTGTAGTGAAGTTGCACTAGAATTTCAAAAAAATATTTCTTTTTTCTTTCAGTTTTGTGAGGTATAATTGACAAAAAAAAATGAAAGAATATATTTAAAGAGTACGATGTGATGATTTGAAATATGTATACGTTGTGAATGTATTCCCACAATCAAGTTCATTAACACATTACTCACTTCCAACACCTACGTAGATTTTTTTTTTGTATGAGGATATTTAAGTTCTACTCTCAGAACAGTTGAATTATACAATCTGCCATGCTATATATCATATTCTTTGACCTTATTCATCTTATAACTGAAAGTTTTTACACTTTTACCAATGTCTCCCCATTTTCTCCTTCCTCGATCCCTGGAAATCACCATTCTCCTCTCAGTGTATTCAAGTTCAAAAATTTTTCCCTTCTGGCTTCTTACACTTAGCATTATGCATCCCTCCCCCCGCCCCCGTTTTATCCACGCTATTGCAAATGGCAGAATTTCTTTTTATCCATGCATGTTTTTAGGGCTTACAGTCAAGCTTTTAATCAATTTTGAGTTGATTTTCGCACATGATACAACATAGGGTTTGTTTCACTCTCTTTATATGTGTATCAGTTTCCTCAACACTATTTCTTAAAGGGACTATCTTTTCTCCATTGGATAGTAGTATTGCCGTTGTTGAAAATTAATTTACCATATATGCGTGGGTTTATTTCTAGACTCTCTATTCTGTTCCACTGATATATGTGTCTGTTGTTATTCTAATAGCATAGTATTTTGCTTTCTATAGCCCATAATATAGTTTGAAATCAAGAAACATGATATCTACTGATTTGTTATTCCGTCTCAAGATTTCTTTGGCTATTTGGGGTGTTCTGTCGTTCCATCCAAATTTTATATTTTTTTTTCAATTTCTGTAAAAAAAGAAAAACATCATTGGGATTTTTAGAGATTGTATTGAATCTGTAGGTTGCTTGGGTAGCATAGATATTTTAGCAATAGTAATTCTTCCAATCCACAGACATAGAGTCTGTTCACATTTATTTGTGTCTTCTTTATTTCTTTTCTCAATGCCTTATAGTTTTCATTGTACAGGGTTTCCACCTCCTTGATTAAATTTATTTTAAGTTTTTTTATTTTTGTATTTTTTTATTATTGTAAATGGGATTGTTTTTGTGATTTCTCTTTTTAATAATCCTTTGTTAGTATGCAGAAATGCAGTTAGTTGATTTTGTATATTTGTATCTGCAACTTTACATAGTTCATTAGCTTTAATAATTTTTGATGAAGTCTTTAGTACCAAGTCATCTGCAAACAGGGATATCATAATTTCTCTTTTCTAATTTGGATGTCTTTTATTTCTTTATCTTTCCTAATTGCTCTGGCTGGGACTTTCAATAATTTGTATAAAAGTTGCAAGAGTTGGCACCTTGTCATGTTCCATCTTAGAAGAAAAGTTTTCTCTTTTTCACAATTGTACGTGATGTTAGCTGTGGGCTTTTCAGACATGGCCTTTATTATCTTGTGGTTCATTCAGTCTATACCCATATTGTTGACAGTTTTGATCATGAAAAGATGTTGAATGCCGCCAAATGATTTTTCTGCATCTATAGAGATGATCTTATGATTTTTGTCCTCTATTCTATTAATGTAGTGTATCACATTCATTAATTTGCATATGTTGAAACTTTCTTTCATCTTAGGAATAAGTTCCACTCAGTCCTGGTGTGAATCCCCTAAATGTACTGTTCAACTCAGTAGACTAGTATTTTGCTGAAGATTTGTGCATCTATGTTCATCAGGGACATTGATCTGTAGTTTTCTTTTCTTGTACTAGTTCTGTCTGTTTTTGGTATCAGGGTAATTCCGACATTGTAAAATTAGTTTGAAAGTGTTCCCTTCTATTTGTTGGAAGAATATGAGAAAGATTGGCATTATTTCTTTTTTAAATATTTGGAAGAATTCAGTGGTAAGCCATCTGGTCCTGGGCTTTTCTTAGTTTGGAGGAATTTTGTCATTGATTTATTCTCTTTAGGAGTAATTAATCAGTTCAGATATTCTAATTCACCATAACTCAGTCCTGGTAGGTTGACTGTGTCCGGGAATTCATCCATTTTTTCTTGGTTATCCAGTTTGTTGGCATATAATGGTTCATAGTAACCTCTTATGATCCTTAGTGTTTTGTATTATCATTTCTAATGTCTCCGATTTCATTATGATTTGATTTATTTGAATCTTCTCTCTTTTTTATTTGTAGTCCAACTGAAGATGGTTAGTTTTGTTTCTTTTTTCAAAAAAAAGAAACAAAACAGCTATTAGTTTCACCGATCTTTTCTATTGTCTTTTTAGTTTTTATTTAGTCTTTTTCTGATCTGATCTTTGTTATTGCCTTTCTTCTATTAACTTTGGTTGGTTCTGTGAGATCTTATTCTTATTTTTTTTGTATTTCTCATCTCTTTGGTATTTTTAATATTTTCTCTCTTTGTTAAAATATAATTTAGTTCATACTTTGGTGAGAAATTTTCTGACCATTATTTTGCACTCTCTATCAGGTAAATCACTTATCTCCATTTCATTATGGTCAGCTTCTAGAGATTTATCTTGTTCTTTTGTTTAGGACATAGTTCCTGTTTCTTCGTTTTTCTTCATTCTTTGTGTTGCTTTGTGGGCATTAGATAAACAGCCACCTCTCCTGGCCTTGACAGACTGATCTCATGTAGGAGATAAACTCTTCTATCATCCTGGCTTGAGCACCTATTTGCCATTCAAACCTTTGTGATTTTTCCAAGCTTCCATCTTCGTTTTCAGTGGCCTCCAGTAAATGAGGGTGTGCCAACATGTCAGTGTCTCAAAGTCATCGTCACCTGTTCAAGTTTCCAAAAGACTACTAATTGCCTTCCTTTTAACTCCTTGAGGCAGGCTCAGCCCAACCTCCAGGCAGCAGCTGGGAAAGTCAGGATATTAGATATGAAATATAGTCCTTTCCTCTTAGGGGGAACTTAGGAGTGAAGTGTTTTTTTACCTACTTATCTTTGCTGGGACAAGAGATTTGTCTGAGAGTGTTTGTACAACAAAAATGCCACATTGTTGGGGCACCTGAGTGGCTCAGTCAGTTGGGCGTCTGACTTCGGCTCAGGTCATGATCTCATGGTTGGAGGGTTTGGACCCCACTTGGGAATCTGTGCTGATAGCTCAGAGCCTGGAGCCTGCTTTGGATTCTGTGTGGCTTTCTCTGTCCCTCCCCAACTTGCGTTCTCTGTCTCTTTCTCAAAAATAAATAAATAAACATTAAAAAATGTTATACAAATTGCCACCGTGTTGTGTTGTGTGATCGCACGGGATTCGTGAATGCTGATCCCCATCACTGTTCGAAGCTGAGAGATTTGGAAAGCAGTTTCTCCATCGGCAGCCATAATAGTTGAGGTGGTAAATGTTTGGACAAACTCCTTTCAGGGAGAAGCTGGAGACCCGATTTTACTGTTGAAGTGAGCCATGAGAGATGGGAAGGGATTTGCTAACCAGCTCTTTAGGCTCCCTGGAAGATTACCATCAGCAATCACATCTGAGATAATTAGAAGCAAGACCATCAGGCAGCATGGGAGATTTATGGAGCAAATACCCTTCAGGGAGGAACTTCAAGATGGATATTTTTATCTGCTCCCCACTCTCTTGAGCCCAGAGGGCATACCTACAGGAAATGCTTGCACACATGTTTCAAAAATGCTTTTTGTTGTTTGATATGGACTTGTGGAAGTCATAAACGACAAGCCCCATTGGCTATTAGAGCTAAATGATTTGAAGACCCATCCCTCAGAGGACAACTGCAAAAGTTAGGGTGCTAGACGTATGGACAAGCCTCTTTGTCGGAACAGGGAGAGATTATTTTTATTGTTGAAGAAGGCCAAATGGAGAATTTGGGGAAGTGCCTACTAGTTCTCTTGGGCTCCCAGGAAAATCACATCAGAACCTGAATGCAGACTGCTTAGAAGCCATGCCCTCAGGCTGCAGCTAGTAAAGAATACAGTCAAACTCCTCCAGGGCTAATCTGAGAAATGGATGTTTTTGCCTGTTTCTTTTACCCTAGCTGAAGGGAGTATTTAGCTCTGCGGGAGTCATACAAACAACCTTTATTGGTTCTCAGAGTTAGGAAACTTGAGGGCCGGTGTCTGAGGTGGCAGCTCTTGAGGTGTTACCTGGGTGGACAGACTCCTTCCAGAGAGGAGCTGGGAATTTGGTTTCATTGTTGAAGCAAGCCAGAGGGAGAACAAAATTATCTTTCTTAGGGTAGGTATGAATTTACCTTCCTAACTATATGGAAGTAAGCCAATCTTTCTAGCCTTATCAGCAAAAAATATACTCACAAACTTAACTCCTGTTAATAACTTCTATTATTCTGAGGATGAAAGACAGGCAATAGATGGGTGTTCACCGAGTACAGTTTTAATTTTCACGTATTATATTTCAGCATTATCAAGCCCCAGTTCATAAAAGCCTGTGTGTCTTATACCTCTCATTTTCTCTGGTCTTACTCATATTTTGCTCTTTTTTTTTCTATTGATTTTATTATTAACTACCAAGATTTCTTTATAAAATGAGGCATTTGTGGTGGTATCAGTTACTATCATTTGTATTTTGACTTTGATTTTTGGCGTGCGTGTATGTTATGTGTTTTTTTCCACTGGCACCTTATCCATCCAGTCTGCCTGACTCTCTGTCCCACAAGCTGGCCTCTATGGGCTCTGTCACAAGAGTTCTCTTGCCAGTTGGCTTTTTGCTGTGCTCACCCGATGGAAAGAGGTTGAGAGTGGGAAGAGAGACTTGGTGTTCATCGCGGAGGCTCTCTCTGTGCTCTGTCCTGGGCACTAACTTGTCCTTTCCCTTCTCTAGCTCTCGGACTCCAAGTCAACTATTTCCTCCCCATTGAGACATGTAGCCTTGTGAACGGCGGTTAGTTTTGTTAGAACCCGAATCCCTTAACCTTCTTTACTTTCCTTTTATATTCCCAAGCAATCCCTTTATTTGCACGATCTTGATGAAGATAGGTTCTATGGACATCCGCTGTGCCTTTTGTTTGTTTGCGATCAAGGTCCTTTGGTGACACTGTCAACACATTTGAAAGAAAGACAAACCAAACACTCCTCTTTACTTTGGGTCAACCCCCCGTTATTTTCTGCGCAGAACATGCTAGTGACTGCTCTTTCTGCTTCTTGATTTGCCCCTTTTCAAGTGCACTCATGTGTACATGGAATGTCACCATCACAGGAAAGCATGAATGCTGGCGTCCCAATGAGCCCGTGGGGCCTTCGATGTGAAAACACCAATCATGACATATACATATTTCCTTCTGCAGGTGGGCACATTTGTATCACGTTTCAACTGAAATTTTAATTTTTTGCCAACTTACAGGAAATAAGCAGTCCATAGTTTCTCCCAAATATTTGACACATGGGAGAAACAAATAGATTGTATAAATAGATACAAATAAATAAGTGGAATAATCTGGTTTTTTTCCAGCACTTTCTCCTGTGCCTTCTTCCTCAAATCAAAAACAAAGCATAGAAAACAGCATGCTAAATAATACTCACTTTTTTGTACAATTTGGTGGGATGGGATTGATTAATAAATGAGATTTTTTTAAAGAAAATCCGTTTGTCAATTACTTTCTGCTGGCTTTAACACAGCAATATTTTTTTAAATCTTTCTGTTGTCCTTATGTAGCATTTTAGTCTTTTTACCTTATTGGCATTCTTGACTTTGTGGGGGAAATTACCCACCTTAAATGCACCTGTAGGCTAAGAAGCTTGGTCTTTATGAAGAAGGGATGGTCCCCAGCTCAGCAGGGATGATCTATGAGTTCAAGCATCAGAATTTGTTCCTGGGTTATCGTTCTTAGTTTTCGGATGGGTCAAGATATCTTGTGGTAGTCGATGAAAAAATAAAAAGAGTGTCAGTTAATAAGGAGAAAGATGCTTTAAATTCCTGCCTTTTGGTAAAAGCGATAGGAGTTGTGTGTGTGTGTGTGTGTGTGTGTGTGTGTGTGTGTGTGTGTGTGTTTAGCTGCATGAGATTACTGCCTTTACTTAAGACTCATCCAGTTATCTATTGTGGAAACCCAATATATCATTTTCAATCAGAAGCTTCCTTATTAGACCAGATTTTTCAGTTAGTTATTTCCTGTATCCCGTAGAAACTTTGCAAAACTGCTCAAAATGCTGGTTAGGCGGGCATCAGCATAATGAAATTCACGACATGTAAACTGCGTGGGAGGGGCGCGCACTGACTGTTCTTCCCGGCTGCTGACATTAGAAGCACAATATATTTTTCAAAATTGGACCTATTTGTCAGAGGCAAGCCTTCTCCTCTCTACCTTTTAGAAGCTCCACTACCCAGCTTGGATAATGGCTATGAAATGAAAATTGAGTGCAATACATTTTATTCCATTTCATCATATAAATTCCCATTTCCCAAAACAATCTCCTTTGGGCATCATAATGAGCAGTACCACTTGAAATCACTTAGAGAAGCTGACGGAAAAGAGCTTCCAGCTATTTCGAAAAGCTCCTTTTCTCTTGATCAATTTTCGAAATATCTAGTAGTTTAATACACACAGTACATATTATTCCCCTAACAAATATATCTGTAATTTTACATAATTTGTGAATGTCTGCTTCTCTTTTTTCATGTTTTTTTCCCCTCTTTAACTTATAACAACCGATGAGAAGCTTATTTAAGCCTTTAAATACAACTTAACTTTGAAAGTGAATTAAATGATAGAAAGATAATTCGAAGCTGTGAGAAACACTAGTAATTGTGTTTAAGCTACATTGGCCATCCACTGAAATTCCGGCAGCTATTGGGGTCTCACATTCACTGATTTGATGAAACTTTTGCAAAGCAGTAGTTTGATATTCCACCCTATGAGTCTGAAGCTAAAACCTAACTTTCCCTGACTCCTTTATGGTCAGGGTTCTCAGTTCTAGATTCCAACACTCAAGAATCACAGGGACACGGGCTGGGAGGCAAAGTTGGTTAAGTGTCCAACTCTTGATTTTGGCTCAGGTCATGATCTCATGGTTCTTGGGATGGAGCCCCATGTCGGGCTCTGTGCTGATAACGCAGAACCTGTTTGGATTCTCTCTCTCCCTCTCCTTCTCTCTCTGCCTCTCCTTTGCTCTCTGTCTCTCTGTCTCTCAAAAATCAATACATAAACTTGAAAAAAGAATCGTGGGGGCAGAAGTGAATCAGCAACCGTATGGCTGAGTTGATATATTCTGTACACTCAGTGACGGAGCTATTCAGTTCTTGAGCACTGAGATGGAGTATCAGTGATACCGATGTGTTTGTAAGAACCACACCATTTCATGCCCTGGTCGATGGCAGAATATGAAATAAATAACTGGTATATTATAATGGATTTCTAAGTGCTTAAATTATGTGGTATATGTACAACAGAATATACTACATAAAAAGGGATAAAAATAGGCCATTATTTCCTTATGCCTAGTGAATGAGTTGACCACTTAACGTTAACCTGAATCGAAATGTGTGTTCGATTGGGAGGTGGGAGTTAGCGTTTAACAAAAAGTAGACCTGAACTTTAAGGTTTCTGAATACCTACAATTAATTCTTATAAAGACTCTAGATGGCTTTTCCCACAACAAAGTTTTAACAAGTCAGTATTTAAGGGGTGTCTGGGTGACTCGGTCCATTAAGCAACTGACTCTTGATCTCAGCTCAGGTCTTGATCTCAGGGTCAAGAGTTCAAGCCCCACCCAAGACCCTATGCTGGAAAAAGAAACTAAAAGGCCAGTATTTCTTAACAAGTAGTCGCCGTAACATCCAGGAGGGTGATATGGAGGCCAGAGTAAACAAGGAAGCAGGGTCTCTACAAGAAGATGTTTATCTATCAAGTAAACTACATAGTAATAGGACTTGCTGGGTCTTTAAATATGTTCACATATTAAAGATAGAAGTAACATTTCAGGTTTTATAACTGAGTGCATCCTATCAGATAGGAGGAATTGAACACCTTATAAAGTTGCCTAACATTTTTAAAAAAAATTTAATGTTTATGTTTTGAGAGAGAGAGACAGAGAGACAGAGCACTCGCGGGGAAGGGGCAGAGAGAGAGAGGGAGACACGGAACTGGAAGCGGGCTCCAGGCTCTGAGCTGTCAGCACAGAGCCTGACGGGGAGGGTGGGCGAATTCACAAACCGCGAGATCATGACCAGAGCCAAAGTCGTCGGATGCTTGACCTACTGGGCCACCCAGACGCCCTACAGTTGTATAACTTTAAACAAATGCCATAAAACTGGCTACAAGTCCTTGTCTACCACCTGAGTATACTGGCCTGTGTCACACAGTGTACATATCTGCTACCTTTATATATATATATATATATATATACACACATATATATATATACACATATATATACACATACATATATGCAATATATATATTTTTTTCTAATCTTTCCAATTTTTCTATACACACAAAATTACTTAAATAAATAAATCAAGGCAGCTTGCTGATACATTCCAGAATGGGCTCTCTCTCCTGTTCTGTTTCAATCTGTGGGTCTCTCCTGCTCCCCAGAAGTATAGTTCTCCATCATAGCCTCAGCGTCCGCTTTCTGGGATACTTAGTCTACACTAAGTCAAGTCCCAGTCGATGACTTTGCAAAGACACCAGGACTTATCCCCAGGTGTACACTAGAAATACCTAGCATCACCTGCTTCCCCCCAAAGCCAAATGGCTGAACTAACCAAATGTGAAGTTATTAGATGCATTATGTTAGAGCCCAAAAGTGAAGATATGAGAAACTGTGTTTCCTAGCTTTAAAATTAGGGAAAATTCAGGTGCTTTCCATTTTTATATTTGTTACATATAACAAATGATTTCATTAAATAAATAAATAAATAAGCGGAACTAAATAAATGCTCCTTTCACTGAAACAGTGCTTATGAAATGCGTTCTTCCACTTGAAAGCCTATTTGGACTGGCAGAGCCTTTGCGTCCCCTGTAGATGTGATCTTAGGGCACCCTGGACATGGTCACCCCCAGCTGGACACACAGTGTCCAAAGTGGATCCCAAAGAAGATCCATCTTATTTTTGCAAATAGAAACCTCTCAGCCTTCACCCCCCGTTGGACAACCATGATTTCACTAACCCTAAAATGTGTGCAATTTCTTTCTTGACGCATTGCACATGCGGGTGTTGAGGTCCCCATCATTCACACGGAGCAGTGAGTTCTGGACATGGTTAGTCTTTAGAGACCATAGTGATACCTCCCGGTTTTGTTGTGTAAATCTATAGGATCACATGAACATTCATCGTTCAAATTTTAACTCTGTGGACACAAATCAATATGGGGGAAATTGTCGTAAACCTTCATGATCCCTAAATTATTTTTATATAGGTATATTATGGCTTGTATCTTAATAAAAAAGGTCAGAATTAATAGTCTCAAAATATATTGGTTCCTTTTCTTAGCATAATGCATTGCACCCTATGCATTTTAATGGAGCAAAACTACTTCAATTATTTAAACACAGTTTGAATGAACTTAAACTACCCCTTCCTGTAGAATATTGTATGAGTTTATTCAAGGCTAAGGATAAGGTTTTATTTTCACACTGTAAAAGTGGACTCAACAGACAATTAGTTCCACAACCTCATCAATTTCAGAAAGAATGTCACAATGTCAAATATATTTCAACCATAATACTTATTTTGGCAGATGTCATCCCATATTTCATTGGCTTTTTTCCAACGAGTGCATAAAACATATAAAATCTATAAGTTATCTGAGAGTAAATGTATCAAATAATTCATCTCGGGGTTCACCAGGGAGTGATATTACTTAACAACATCTGTAGGCTTAATTCAGTTTCCTTGTATGTGGGTTTGACGGCAATGGGCAATTTCAATCAAAAATTATCAATTGCAGTATTGAAAATTCAATAATATGGGGTGCCTGGGTGACTCAGTAGGGTAAGCGTCCAACTGTGGCTCATGTTCTGATCTCATGGTTCGTGGGTTCGAGCCCCGCGTCAGGCTCCGTGCTGGCAGCTCAGAGCCTGGAGCCTGCTTCAGATTCTGTGTCTCCCTCTCTCTCTGCCTCTCTCCCACTCACACTCTGTCTCTCTGTCTCTCAAAAATAAATAAACATTAAAAAAAAAAGAAAATTCAGCAATGCAAAATTTCAGTGTTTCAATCACCATTTGCAGATTGTTGGAAGAAACCTTGTACTGTGTCCTCAGGATGAACTCATCATATCCTGTCTCTCAGGTTCCTACTCCATTCCTTCTGTTTAGGAATATGTCCTTCTGTGTAGCTTGATTTTCCAAAGAATGATAGAACTTCCTACTGCAGTTGATTAAAAATCTACCTTGGACTATCTGAAGCAAAATCTTTACGGAAGGGGTGCCTGGGTGGCTCACTCGGTTGGGCGGCCGACTTCAGCTCAGGTCACGATCTCGTGGTTTATGAGTTCGAGCCCCGCGTTGGGCTCTGTGCTGACAGCTCAGAGCCTGGAGCCTGCTTCGGATTCTGTGTCTCCCCCTCTCTCTGCCCCTCACTCCGCTTATGCTCTGCCTCTCTCTGTCTCAAAAATAAATAAACATTAAAAAAATTAAAAAAAAAATCTTTACGGAAAATGTGACCTTAAATGATCTACTTGTTCCTCAAGCTTTATTAATAATAATTTTGGAGACATTGTATTTACAGTTTTCTGACCTGATGTATTGTGAAACACGTACTCAAGTATTTTAAGTTTATTATTAGAGTAACTCTACATCGTTAAACGGTTGTTCCTATGGATAATTATTTAGTCTTTCAAAGAATGTGTGCTATTGGAATTTGATTTGGTGTTATTTTACTGGCCTAAACATTCTAATAAATGGCTCCATGATCTCTGTTATATAGACTTTAGCAATTATGTCAGAAACTTTTTCAGTGACATTACTCTTCATAGTGTGGTTTGCAAATAGATATAGATCCACAAAATTTTGTCACTAGTCTGTTATTAAAGAAGGAAAGGAGGGGTTCTTGGGCGACTCAGTCAGTTAAGCATCCCATTTGGGCTCAGGTCATAATCTCATGGTTCATGGGTGTGAGCCCCGTGTCGGGCTCTGTGCTGACAGCTCAGAGTCTGGAGCCCGGTTCAGATTCTGTGTCTCCCTCTCTCTCTCTCCCGCTCCCCCACTCATGCTCCATCTCTCTCTCAAAATTAAATAATTATTTTTTCCAAAGAAGGAAAGGAACTCAGAGTAAGCATTTAGATTTTATTATAAAAACAATTAAACCTTTAGAAGCTATTTAGAAATTACTATAGTATTATTTAGAATTATTATAGAGTTTAAAATTATACAGAATTATTATTTAGAATTACTAGAAAGTAATTTTATGTGTATTGTGTCTAATAGTATAAAACACGATTTTTATATGTCTGATGTTTTAACTTTCATTTCATCGGGTTTTGCAAAAAATATTATCTGCCATGATTGGAATTATGTAGAAAAAAAAGTCATTTCCTCTAGATATCTGCGTTTCCTCACGTGATATGCTCCTTAGTAAAACTCATAGGAAATTCTCAGGAAATTACTCCCAAAATAAAATGGCCAAATTGCTGGTCATTCCTTGCTTTCCGTTTGTTGCTTATTCAGCTGTATATGACTAGAGTCTGAAGCCCTTGTAACTTTTTCCTTTTGCCTTCTCCACTAGGATTGCAATGATACTTTTCTTTGTAGAGCTGTGGGGAGCGTCAATGGAGATCATGACTGGAAATGGCCTTGCTTAGTGTTCTAGCACAGAAGATGTACCCAACTAACTCATCAAGATGATTATTACCTTTTGTGTCGTTAGCTTCCGGAGGGCTAACAGTATTCAAATCCTCATTTAGTCACTGATCAGCACACAGAAGCTCCTAAGAGAGGTAGTGATTCCTCACACGCAATCCTGGTTTACCACTGCTTGGTATAAAGGAAAGTGACAAAGTCAAGATTGTGTCTGCCCGTGGTTGTATAAATGCTAGTGAGGATCTTAACGGAGACCTCGGACCTGCACTAGCGGCGGAGACAGGAAGGAGAGAAAAACATGACCTTGTGTCATGAGGATAAACTCTAATGCGTCTTGCTCTTATTTCTACAGTGTTACGCGCATACTTTACTTGAGTTCAGCTTTCAGCGCACAGCCCTGAAGCGAACGGGAGAGAAAGTTGCTAATTTTAAATCACTGAAACCATTCCAGCTGAAAAATATGTTCTTTTAACAAAAGTAATTTGCTCAAGCTTTCCCCCAACCCCAACCCTCCTTTTTGTCTTGAATGCGTTTATGTTCCAACCAGTGTTTTTCCATTTAATCCTTTTGGATGCGCCTCAAGGAAGTGCATTGTTCCTATGTTCTTTTTGGTATTAAAAATCTGTATAAATCGTTTTACCTTCATGCTGGTGTGATAGCTGATAGAAAAAGAAACATGTGGCAAAGAAGATGGACAGTCAGGAAAATTTCAAGTATTCTGAGAATTGGCTGTCTTGTGATTTGAGACTCCTATTTCTTGACTTATGGAATTTGTATTGAAAAGGGGGTCAGGTTGTGAGAAAAACTTAAACACATGCAAATTGCTCTGATATTAAGCTTCTCAGAAGCTGTATTTAATTGTGATAAGTTGAAGCCTCTTTATAATATAGCATCCTAAAATTCAGATCTAGGGGCTGTGCTAAGAATATGAAGACAAAAGTAAAAGGTAACCTATTCAAGTCTTTTGGGTACACCTAATAGCAACTAGAACAACCCCTTTGTGTTATTCCTTCATTCGTTTGTTTGTTTTGTTTTAGCTAAAACTCATTTAAGGACTTCTTGAATATTTTCCTTTCTAAGTAATTTTTCAGAGTCGAAAGTGATAAATTACCATTTCAGATAATTCGATGGTGGATTTATTTCAGCCAAAGATTTTGGGGGGTGAATATTTATCTGTGTTCGACACTGAAGTCTGCTCTTTTCATTTACAGTATAATTTATGCCTTTACCACGTGGGCCAGATGCACCCCGGGTGATTCCCAATGACCCACACGAGTGTGTCATCTCATCTTATTGAATATGGGCAGCCCTGTGACTTATTTTTAATTACTAGCATATAGTAAAGGTGATGGAATACGGCACACCCATGATTGCATTTTTCAATTCCAATTATGTCTTAGCTAAAAAGAGAGACTCTGTGGGTGAATTTGAAGAAGCGTACAGCCCGTCATGGGATTTTCCTATGGAGAGGGCGCCATGGCCGGGAACCTTAGGCAGCCTCCGCCAATGGCCACTACTATCCGGGGCCCTCAGTCCTGCGGCCCCAGAGAAATAAATTTGAGAGAGGTGACTGAGCCCCAGAAAGCAACTTAGCCGAGTCACAACCTTGATACCAGCCTAGGAGACCCTGAGTAGAGGATCTGGCTGATCTATAGACAGAATCCTGACCCAGTAGGATTGTGACAAAAATGAGTATCATGTTAAGGCATTAATTGTAGTCTTTTGTCATGCAGCAACAGAAAAGTGGTAAGCCATATTATTAAAAGAAATCTCATGTATTTTCCTGAGTTTTTAATACCTAATAATTTTGCATAATACTGTTTTAAATGCTGAGCATTAGTTAGGTTTTTAATATTTTCCATAATGAATATTACTATGTGATATATTACAGGTCATAGTTATGGGATGGAATCTCAGAAGTATAGTTATTTAGTTATATTACATTAACAATCTATTGACATGTATTAACGAACTGCTTTCTCCCAAAGTTTTTCTATTATTTTATAATTTTTTTAATGTTTTTTTATTTCTAAGAGAGAGAGAGAGAGAGAGGGAGAGACAGCATGCGAGTCAGGGAGGAGCAGAGAGAGAGAGAGAGGGAGACACAGAATCCAAATCAGGCTCCAGGCTCTGAGCTGTCAGCACAGAGTCCAATGCAGGGCTTGAACTCATAAACTGTGAGATCATGACCTGAGCTCAAGTTGGACGCTTAACCGACTGAGCCACCCAGGTGCCCTTTCCCCAATGGTTTTCTAATTAAGAGTTTCAAGATATAAAAATGCCCTGACATATGTTAGGGCATATACATATATGTATAGATGCACACATATCTTATTGTTTTAATAGTTTTCGAGTATATGGAATAACTATTTTTATCAATTACTTTATTTTAGTAGAATTAATTTAGTAGACTTTTATAATATTTTGGTTTGACTTTTTGCTGTTTTGTTTTCTATACAGGACTCTCTTATATAAACGTGTATATGTATAGGAGAGTCCTGTATAGAACATATACATATATGTCTATATATGTCTATATATATATATATATATATACACACACACAATATATATATATATATATATATATATGTATGTTTATACACATGTGTGTATTCTATACATTGTTATTTCTGAATGGGATTCTTTTCAAATATTTTAACAGTCTCTTGAAAAAGACTTTTAAAATTAATACCTATATTTTGAAATCCATTTTTTAAGTTCATTTATTTATTTTGAGAGAGAGAGAGAGAGGGAAATAGGGAGGGACAGCGAGAGGGGGCAGGGAGAGATAATCCGAAGCAGGCTCCATGCTGTCAGCGCAGAGCTGGACATGGAGCTCAATGTCACACACCATAAAATCATGACCCGAACTGAGACCCAGAGTCAGATTCTCACCTGACTGAGACACCCCCCTCTCCGCCCCAGGCACCTCTAAAAGCCATTTTGATATAACATTTTGTCTGGGATAAATGGTGAAGAAGGGGGTATTATTTTTCTTCTGTTTGCCTCATACTTTTCCTTCTACTTTATTGTAGATTTATTTCTTTGTTTAATATGTGTATATAATACTTATTCTACACAACACATTAAATTAAACTGGGGCGCTTGGGTGGCCCAGTCAGTGAAACATCTGACTCTTGATTTAGGCTCAGGTCGTGATCTCATAGTTTGTGATTTCGAGCCCTGTGTCGGGCTCTGTGCAGAGAGTAATGAGCCTGCTTCTGATTCTCTCTCTCTCTCTCTTTCTTTGACCCCTTTCCTGGTCTTGCATGTGTGCACTTCCTCAAAAAATTTTAAAAAATTTAAAAAAGATAAAATCGATGGAATTTACTTAGTAAGCATGTGTAACTCTTTCGACAAAAGTCATTCTATGACTTCCCTATTGATAAGTTCAAAATTCCCACTTATCTTTTGCATAGATTGAAAAAATATTCACCCGGGATCAGAGTCCTAATTATGCCTTCCATCCATTTGTCTTTGGCATTTTGAATCGTGCTGCCTTATGCTCAAAGCCCGTGAGCTTTCTTAATTATTTACGATCCAACAGCCGCAATGTGTTGGTTCTATTTTCAGCAATCATCTCCGTGAGGTTCTTGGGAATGATACGCAATAGTAACTATGACGTCAGTAAGATATTACATTTTTCTCCAACTACTTTTTTATTATGGTAAAATATGCATAACGTAAAATGTATCATCATAACCATTTCTCAAAATGTACAGTTCAGTGCTATTAACACATTGTTGTGCCACCATCGCCCCCATCCACCCTTCCGAACTCTTCATCTTCCTATGTCGAAACTCCATCCCTTAAACAACACTTCCCATCGCTCTCTCCTCCAGTCCCTGGCACCCACCATCCTACTGGATCTATTCAATCTCTTTCTGTCTTTATGGATATGATCACACTAGGGGCCTCAAACAAGTAGAAGCAAACAGAATTTGTGTTTTGGGAACTGAATTATTTGACTTAGCCTAATGTTCTCAAGCTTCATACTTGCTGCAGCAGGTGGCAGGATCTTCTCTTTTCTTCTTCTTCTTTTTTCCTTAAATGCTTAATTATTTTTTTGAGTGAGAAAGAGAGACAGAACATGAGAGGGGGAGGTGCAGAGAGAGAGGGAAACACAGAATCTGAAGCAGGTTTCAGGCTCCGAGCTGTCGGCACAGAGCCAAACGTGGGCTCGAACTCACAAACTGCAAGATCGTGACCTGAGCTGAAGTGGGAACTTTAATTGACTGTGCCACCCAGGCGCCCAAGGTCTTTTCTCTTCTTAGTGCTGAATAATATTCCATTGTATATATACACCACATTTTGGTTATCCATTCATACGTCATTGGACGCTTGGGCTGTTTCTACCTTTCGGTTAGTGTGAACGATACTGCTATGAACACGGGTGTGCAGATGCCACGTTGAAACCCTTTTTAAAAATTCTTTTGGACATATACTCAGGATTACTGGATATGGTATTACTGGATCATATGGTAACTCTACTTTTAATATTTTGAGGAACTGTCAAACTGTTTTCCATGCCACTTACGCCATCTTACATTCCCACCAACAATGTATAAGTTCTCCACATTTTCACCAGCTTTCATTTTTAGTAGCCCTCCTACTGGATGTGAGACATTGAGGGATTAATTTCAAAAACTAATCTTGACAAATATAATCTCACTTGCACATCTTAAAATACCTACGCTATTTGGTCTGTATTCTCCTTATGCCCCATTTAAAAATTGGTAAAATCCATTTCTCTTAACTAGGAAGACATGGATCGAGTTCTGCAATCCAAGCTCTCTGACCTGAAATCATATATTCTCTATGAGAAATCACTCTCTCACTCATCTCTCTATGAGATTTTGCCTGGTCTCCAACTTCCACGTGTCACCTAAAGGTCCACAAAGTGTCAATGATTTACTTAAGTGCAGTGTTTTCTTTGTCATCTTCACTAATAACAAAGGCTGCAGCTTCAACAAAAGCAGAGACATTCCTGATTGAATAGCATACATCGGGTTTTTTTTGTTTTTTTTTTTATGTTTCTCTCCAACATTTTGAATGCAGCTCGTTGGTTCTTTTCAACGGCTTTTCAGAGAAACATTGCAGGAAACAAAACCACGTCTCCAGTGCTCTGAGTAATAGCTTGACACACGGCTTAAAAAGAATCCCAGCTGTGCCGTCTCCTAAGTCATATGTTTGAAAGCTTCTGCTGATTTTTCTACACGCGGGGAATGGTTTTGCCTTATTTGCCACTCCAGCTTGCAGGATTTCAAACATTCTGCTCAAGGAAAATTTCAAGCACGAAGCCCTTTTCAGAAATCAGGCACGCCTGCTCTGGATAGAAAGGAAGGGCACTTCCGGCGAGCAGTTTCCTTGGACAAGTTTGCCATTCATGACAGAATGTGCACATTCTGTCACAGAATGTTCTTTTTTCTTTTGTTCTTTGCTGTTCTAGCGACTTACGGTCATTCGGCTCTGTGGGCTCTCAGGCAGAGTCCAGGGGATGATCGGAGTGACTATCACCAGCGTGTGTGGCACAACTCACGCGCATCTCTGCCTCTGAAGCCACCGGACAGTGGTACAGAGCCGAGGCTCACCCTCACCGATGGGGAAACAAAAACCTCTGATTTCAAAACGAAGCTCTGTTTTCTGAGGATCCACATTCTGTCATTGTATAAATCTTCAACCCTCCATCCACTGATTGGTACACGTCACACTACAGAACTGGCATTGTTTTATTAAGGGGAAAAAAAAAACCACCTTTAGCTTTGGTAGTTTTCCATCTCATTCAATCTAGTGATATATTAGCGGATTAAAAATCGTGCAGTCCGCCATGTCTCCCATGCGTGCTTGCTTTCCGTCATTGCTTTCAGCTCACCACGTGCCTTATTTCTTACGGAATTTAGCAGCCGAGTTCCTTTGATATTAAACCTATTTTTCCAAAGAAATATCAGAGTTTATTTATGGTTTCATAATGTAGTAGGTAATCAATATAAGAGAAAATATACAGTTTGAATTAGAAAGGCAAGGTCGAAGGAAGTAATATGTGACCATACACATTTAAGCCCACTTAGACCCTTGGGTTGTTCATCGGTAAAAATGACTGTCATTTAGAAATTCTGAAAAGCATATGATAGTGTACTTATCGAAAATTATTCTTTGGGCTCCTGGGTGGCTCAGTTGGTTGGGCATCCAAGTCTTGCTTTCGGCCCAGGTTATGATCTCACAGTTTCGTGAGTTTGAGCCCCGTGTTGGGCTCTATGCCAACAGTGTGGAGCCTGGTTGGGATTCTCTCTCTCTCCCTCTCTCCCTCTCTCTCTCTCTCTCTGCCCCTCCCCCATTCACATTGTCTGTCTCTCTTAAAATAAATAAATTAATTAAAAAATTATTCTGGAACTATATTCATTTCAATAAATATAGCAAGATATGTAATATCTTAAAAATATTTTTTAAAATATAAAATATATACAAATATATTCAAGTATGTTTTTGAAGGTTGATATAAGAAGATAAGAAACAACCATAGAGTCAAGAAGACAGCGTCTTATTCTGGTTTACTTCCAGGTGCCCTGATCCATGAGGGTAAGTCCCTCATGGACTTTTTGTTTTGCCATAAGATGAAGTTTAACTATGGATCTCACCTTGTGTCTACTAATGTAGATTTTTCATCTTTTTCCAAAACCAAAATTATATTGAAGAAATATTTACAGTCTGCCCCAAGGTTTGCCCTCTCCTCAAGACGCTGTCTTTGTCATGGCTAGCGGGAGCCTGTTCCAAGGGAGATGCTATTCAAATGGTACACACTTCGGATTGTAAGATGAGTAAGTCCTGGGGAACTAACACTCGGCACAGTGGTTGCAGTTAACAGCACTATTACATAGATGGAAGCTGCGAAGGGAGGACATCTTAAATGCTTTTAGCACACATATGAAAAATATTGAATGATGAATGCGTTAACTAAACTTATTGTGGCAATCATTTTGCAATATGTACATGTATTGAGGTGCCTGGGTGGCTCAGTTTGTTGAGCATCGGACTCTTGATTTTGGTTCAGGTCATGATCTCATAGTCATGAGATCAAGTCCCACATCAGGCTCTGTGCGAGCATTGAGATTCTGCTTGAGGTTCTCTCTCTCCTTCTTCCTCAGCTCCAAATATATGCCCAAACAGAAATATGGTTTATATTTCAATTATATCACAATAAATCTGGGAAAAAAAGAATTCTTCAGGAGAGATATATTTGTCCTGGGTTTTAAAATATATGCAGCATATAAATTCATAGACTTTTTTTTTTTTTGAACAGTCATAATTAAAGTTGCTCCATTTGGCAGGGACAGGAAAATGGCAAACAAGAAATAAAAGGTTTGTTTCTCATAACCCTCATATCCCAACATCAGTTAACACTAACATAAAGTAAGAATTTCCAAATGAATTTTAAAATAATATTTGTGGCTAGTGTTACAACAAATGCTGTTAGAAAAGGCAGAGAAGCTTTTTTCCCCTACTTGGCCTAAAGAGTATGGGAAATGTTCTTAAAAGAAACCATTGAAATGAGATTTAAAGACTGAGTAGGTTTTCACTGTTCAAAATAATGCTGGCGGGGGGCTTATTTCAGACAAAGAAACAGTATCTTAGTCTCAGCAGTTACCAGAGTGTCTTATGGAAATAGGATGATAGATTCTTTCCCCAAATGCTTCTACCATCACAGATTTATGCTTTCTTTATTTAAAAGTGGTGTACCTAGAGGGGAAAAGAAAGAAAGAAAGAAAGAAAGAAAGAAAGAAAGAAAGAAAGAAAGAAAGAAAGAAAGAAAGAAAAACACACAAGATGCATAAAAAATAACTTCTTTTGTGAGTAAGGGAAGGCCTCAGTGTATGTATCTGTACTGTTTTTGTTTATTTAACTGTCTTAGTTTTTTCTTCTACTCAGGATTATGGGTAAGTTGCTTGGCATGCTTGCTTGCTTTACTCTCATGTTTCAAAGGTGAATTGACTGAAACATATTTGAAAGCAAGATTTAGAATATATGAAGAGATAAATACAAAGACAGATTTAAGCAAGTATGCCACCCTAAGTTACTAAGGCAAAGAGAGTAAAAACTACAATTAAAACTATAGACTGACATCTCTTATGATCATAGGTGCAAATATCCTCAACAAAATATTAACAAATCAAATCTAATGAGGTGTAAAAGTAATTATAAACCATGACCATGTAAAATTTTTCCCAGGTGTGCAAGGCTGGTTTAACATTTGGAATACAATGAATGTAACTTATCATATGAATAGGCTAAAAATGAAAAAAAAAACATTATCATGTCAATAGATGCAAAAATAAAAATTTGACAAAATTCACAACTTTCAAGTTAAAACTTTCAGTAAAGTAGGAACAGAATGGAGCTTTCTCATTCTGATAAAGAACATATAAAAGAATCCATAACTAACATCGTACTTCATGGTGAGAGGCTTGCAAGTAAGATTAGATACAAGAACATTCCCCCTTACCTTCATTTTCAACATCATACTATTAATATTTACTAATGCAGTTAGGCCAAAAAAGAAAAAAAATGTATATAGATTGGGAAGAAAGACATAAAACTCTCTATGTTTTCAGATGATATGAATAGCTATGCAGGGACTCCAAAAGAATATACAACACAGATCTTGGAACTAATAAGCAATTTAGCATCATTGCAGGATACAATGTTATTATAAAAAAATTCAATTGCTTTCCTATAATTTCCTTTTTCCACTAATAATAAAAAAGTGGAATTTGAAATTAAAAACATAATATAATTTACATTAGCATACAACTTAATGAAATACTTAGTTTTAAATCCAACAAAATGCATTTAAGGTCTACATCAAGAAATCTATGAAACTCAAACAGAATCAGAGAAAAGCTAAATAAATGGAGAAACATCCCATGTTCATGGACAGGAAGACTTAATATTAATTATCGGAATGTAAGATCTTCCCAATGTGCAGTCCAATCCCAATAAAAATGCCAGCAACTTATTTTGTAGGTATTGTCAAAATGATTCTAAAGTTTATACGGAAAAGGAAGGACCCAGAATATCCAGAACTATACTGAGGGGGAAGAAGTTGGAGGACTGATGTTCCCCAACTTTAAGAATTACCATAGGCTATGGTAATCAAAAAAGTGTGATTGTGTCAAAAGAATAGACAAATAAATCAATAGAATGGGATAGAAAGCCTAGAAATAGACTCACATATATATAGACAATTAATTTTTCACAAAGGAGGGAAAGAAATGTAATGAACCAAAGATACTTTTGATGTTGGAATAACCAGCCATCCAGAGGCAAAAAAAAAAAAAAAAAGAATCTACTCACACAGATCTTACACTCTTCACAGAAACGAACTCAAAATTAGTCATGGACCAAAATGTAAAACACAGAACTATAAATCTCCTAAAAGATCACATAGCATAAAACCTAGGCTGACCTGGGTATGGTGATATCTTTTTAGATGCAAATCCAAAAACACGATCCATGAAAGAAGTAATGGATAATCTAGACTTCATTAACATTAATCTTCTACACTGGAAAAGATAGTATCAAGAGATTGAGAAGAAAAAAAAAAACACAGACTGGGAGAAAATATGTGCAAAAGACATATCCAATAAAGAACAGTTATTGAAAATATATAAAGAACACTTAAAAATCAATGATAAAATTGGTGGCCGATTTGGCCGATTAAAAAATGTACCAAAGACCATAGTAAATCCCTCACTAAAGAAGATATACGCAGATGGAAAATAAGTTTATGAAATGATGCTCCACGTTATGTCATTAGGCAAATGCAAATTAAAATGACAAGATGACTCAGCACACCTATTAAAATGACCAAAATGCCAAACAGGTCAACCCCGAATGCTGGTGAAGATGTGGATAACAAGGACTCTCGATCACCGCTGGTGAGAACACAATATGGTACAGCCCATCTGGAACACCATTTGGGGGCTTCCTCCAAATGCAAATAAACCCTCATCATATGATCTAACATCCATACTCCTTGGCATTTACCCAGAGGTATTGAAAAGTTATGTCCAAAAAAAAAAAATTGCCTGCAAATGTTTATAGTAGCTTTATTTGCAATTGTCAAAGCTTGGAAGCCACCACAATTTCCTTCGGTTTGGAAATAGATTATAAAAATCTCAAAACCAAAAATTGTGATACATTAGACAATGGAATATTATTCTCTGCTAAAAAAATAATTTATCAAGCCGTGACAAAACATGGAGAAAATTTAAATACATATTATTATTTAAAATTTCTTTTTGATGTTTATGTATTTTCAAAGCAGAGAGAGAGAGAGAGTGTGTGTGTGAGCAGGGAAGGGGCAGAGAGAGAGAGAGGGGGACACAGAATCTGAACGAGGCTCCAGGCTCTGAGTAGTCAACATAGAGCCTGATGTAGGGCTCGAACTCACAAACCATGAGATCGTGACCTGAGCTGAGATCGACCGCTTAACCAGCTGAGCCACCCAGCCGTCCTTTAAATGTATATTATTATTAAGTGAATGAAGCCGATCTGAAAAAGCACACACCATACGATTTCAATATATGATATTCTGGGCAAGGGAAACCTTTGGAGACAATAAAAAGATCGGTGGCTGCCAGAAGTTTGTGTGGGGAGATAATTAGGGAGAGCACAGATATTTAGGACAATGTAAATACTTGGCAGGATATTAGAATGATGACTATATGTCATTACTTATCTGTTTAAACCCAACGGTACACAACACCAAAACTGAACTCTAAGAGAAACTGCAGACTTTGAATACTACGCTTTGTCAATGCAGTCTTGTCCTTGGTAAAAACTGCACCATTCTGGAAGGTGACGCTGATAATAGGTGTGACCGTGCATATGTGGGGGCAAGATGTTTATACGAAATCTCTGTACCTCCCTGTCAATTTTGTTGTAAATCTAAAACAGCTCTGGTGCGCCTCCGTGGCTCAGTCGGTTAAACCTGCCACTTTGGCTCAGGTCATAATCTCGTGGCTCATGAGTTAGAACCCCGCATCAGGCAGGCTCTGTGCTGACAGCTGGGATCCTGGAGCCTGATGCAGAGTCTGCGTCTCTCTCTCTTTCTGCTCCTCCCCCATTCACACACACACTCTCTCTCTCTCTCAAAAATAAACATTACGTTTAATAAATATATTAAAACAGCACTAAAATATCTTAAAAATAAAATAAAATGGAAAGAATTTAAAGAAAAGAGGCAAATTTAAGAAAAGTTTTGCGTCTTGTGGTTCAACTTCCCATTGATGGATTTTTTCCTTACAACGTTGCTCCAGGGCAGCCTTCGAGAACGCCTCCAGTCACTGTCCTAATCGTGTACAGGATGCAAATATTTTACCATTCCCTTTATATTAAGAACCTAGCTGTTAGACAGCCTTTTGGGGACAGAGGAAGAAAATCTAGATCTCCGTGCATTTCTCAGTCACTTCTGATCCTGTTTTGCCAGTTCGCTGACCAGTGATTTACCTCATCAGGATTAGCAATTAAACAGCTCAGCGTATGTAAATATTTTCAGCATGCAGGTCTGAGAAAATCCACAAATCAGAGTCAATGAGGAGACCAGAGTCGAACTACAGACGATGGTACCATTGGTAGAGGAACTTGTGTAAAACTGAACCTTGATGTGGATGTTTGCTCCTTGATTTTCTCATACACCGACTCTTGAAAGTGCGTGAAAGGTGAACACCCCCAAAGGGCACAAGGGCCTCAGTAAAAACTTTGTGAAATGCAGAGAAAAAAAAGGACCACCAGGAATTTATGTTTCTGCCTAAGTATTGTGGACTACTCTTTGCAAACATTTCATGAAAAAAAAATCTTCAGAAGGGGTCATTCAATGAATCAAATCATTTTTCCTTATTGTCTCCCTTTAAAACCACGCAACGAGAATGCACTTTCAGTGAAACACGGAAAGAGCCACAGATGCACATTATAAATAATCTACTTGACAGTGTAAACTTTAAGCTGAAATAAGGGAGGATGTTAGCAGTCGATATAGATCTACCCATATATTTAATGTTGTGAAAGTTTCTCTCAAAGTCGGTTATGTGGCGTGAATAACCCAAATACCCAAACTCAACCCAAAGGATGCGGCTTATAAACGAGGTGGAATAAAGGAATGTGGGATGTCGCCATGGATCCAGGTGTGTCCCAAAGAATGTCAGCTATCTGGATAATCAGAGCTTTACACTCAACTCTCGAGACAATTTACCTGCCCCCTCCCTAATATTTGGACTTACTTGTTTTGTTTTGTTTTTTTCTTCACAACAGAATCATCCCGAAGGTAAAAAGGAAGCAGGAGAAACAAAGTCAGGACATAACTGCGCTAACCCTGGCCAGAGTCAGTTGAGTAGGCACAGAAGAACTTTCAAATTCTGAATAGGAAGGATTGACAGTCAAGATTTGGAGTGAGCCACACAAATCTTCGGGGCAAAATAAACTGTGTGTAAGCATCAGAAGAGTCCAAAAATGAAGGCGAGTATAGTGGGGGGGGGGGGATAAAAGGAAATAGATTAGGGAAATTTTGGTGGAAGGAATTTTTGAAATATTGAAGTTCCTTTTTGGTCCAGTTTTTCTCAAACTCTTTCCAAAATGCTTACTGCATAGAACAGATAGAATTGATTATTATAAAAATGAGTTTAAAAAGGAAAAAAAAAACAGAACTTCCCTGTAGTTTTTCCCAATGTTTATAGCAGTGCTATCAACATTAACTAAAGTAAGAAAAGAGCCCAAATGTCCATCGACTGATGAATGGATAAAGACAATGTGGTCTTTATATATATATATATACATATACAAGGAGGGCACTTGTGATGAGCATTGGGTGTTATATGTAAGTAATGAATCACTAAATTCTATTCCTGAAACCATTTTAAGTTACATTATAACCTGATCAATGCAAAATTGAGCAACATGAAAATTATGTGAATTATGCGAGTAACATAGGAACATTGTGAAAACACTAAAAAGTAAAAAGTAAAAGAAAGGAAATTGAATATTCATATATATATATACATATATACATATATATCTTTTATATACACCTGTATTTACAAAGAAGAAATTACAAGTGGAACAGAATTACGTGTAGCATGTGAGACATACAATATAGACCTAGTCCATTCAAAATGGGGAAGTTATCTGAAATTCGTAGAGATCTTGTATAGGCATGTTATGTGTCATCTACTAAGATGATTAATCATAATCCAAGTTTGTTAGTTTTAACGGATTTAAGACAAATTATATTATGACTATTTATTGGCTGCACCTGCTGAAAGGGAATATAATAAATACAGGAGGCAGGAAAGAAGGCCCCAAAACTCTTATGATTGGTGTCCCTGAAGCAGAGGCCACGACAAATGTGACAGAAATAAATATATATGCACAAATAAAATGCCACTGTCATTATTTTGATGAAAATCTCACTGTGCAGATTGAAAAGTCTCTATAAATTTTGAAATAAATATAAGAACCAATATGTATTTATATTCTACTGAAGCCACAAACACTAAAAATGGAAGAACAAATATATATGGAAACAAGCTGATTAAGAGAAAGTAGAAGCTAAGGAACAAAATGAGACTTTTCTCCCACAATGTTCAAAGCCATTCTGTGTCCTCGCTCACCTAATAAGAAAACTCCGTGGTGTTCTCAAATATTCAGAGATTGAGGGGTTAAGTGCCCTGAGCTTCACATGATGAAGAATTTCTGACAACAAAGGCGGTGAAGAGGATTTGGAAGAAGCGGGGAGGAAGTTAATTTCTTCTTCTTTGAAAGAGGATACTAAAAAAGTAGTGATTTATTTCCAAAGTTACAAATAAAGGAAAAGGAACTTATGGGTATAACTCTTAATGTGGAGAACAAAGGCAAAAGAAAAAAAAATCAAATTTCCTTACAAGTTACAACCCATTGACAAGGCCTTGAGACAGACAGGCCGACCTTCCTCTGGGAGCTCAGCTGCCTGATGTTAACACTGTGCTAAGTGCAAAAGGCAACTTTAGCTTAACATTAGCCCAACCTCCAGGATCCTGTGATGTTACTTTAACATATAAAAATTCCTTTGGAAGCTTCCTTTATCTCTGCCCCCCACTAAGGTACACGCACACGGCCCACTGATATACGTCTGAAGGATCTCAGGAGTGAGGTTTTACTAGACAATAATAAGTGCTCTTTTCCTAACAATAGCTAGCCCCTCAAGGTCCTGGAAACCTTGCTTCCAAATTCCTTAGAGATGTAGGCGATCCCTAACCTGCTCTCAACTTGAAAGTATATAATCAATTGCTCCTCACAACCCCAGTGAGGCGATTTCTGCACATGGCTCTGTACCCATGCTTTAATAAAACCATCTTTTTTGCACCAAAGGCTCCTGACAGATTCTTTCTTGACCATTCGCTCCTGAACCCCAGCATTTTCCTGTCAACTACTAGCAACACTGGAAAATCTTTCATAACCAATAGGCACAAGTAAGGGCATTTTTTAAATGAGAAGAAAGAAAGAAAGAAAGAAAGAAAGAAAGAAAGAAAGAAAGAAAGAAAGAAAGAAAGAAAGAAACGAAGGAAGGAAGGAAGGAAGGAAGGAAGGAAGGAAGGAAGGAAGGAAGGAAGGAAGGAAGAAAGAAAGAAAGAAAGAAAGAAAGAAAGAAAGAAGGAAGGAAAGAAAGAAGGAAAGAAGGAAAGAAAGAAGGAAGGAAGGAAGGAAGGAAGGAAGGAAGGAAGGAAGGAAGGAAAGAAGGAAGGAAGGAAGGAAGGAAGGAAGGAAGGGAGAAGAAAGAAAGAAAGAAAGAAAGAAAGAAAGAAAGAAAGAAAGAAAGAAGGGAAGAAAGAAAGAAGGGAAGGAAGGAAGGAAGGAAGGAAGGAAGGGAGGGAGGGAAGGAAGGAAGGGAGAAGAAAGAAAGAAAGAAAGAAAGAAAGAAAGAAAGAAAGAAAGAAAGAAAGAAGGGAAGAAAGAAAGAAGGGAAGGAAGGAAGGAAGGAAGGAAGGAAGAAAGGAAGGAAGGAAAGGAGGGAGGGAAGGAAGGAAGGAAGGAAGGAAGGAAGGAAGGGAGAAGAAAGAAAGAAAGAAAGAAAGAAAGAAAGAAAGAAAGAAAGAAGGAAAGAAAGAAAGAAGGGAAGGAAGGAAGGAAGGAAGGAAGGAAAGAAAAAGAAAAAGAAAGAAAGAAAGAAAGAAAGAAAGAAAGAAAGAAAGAAAGAAAGAAAGAAAGAAAGAAAAGAAGAAAGAAAGAAGGAAGGAAGGAAAGAAAGAAAGCTCAAACCATGCTATCAAAGGGCAAAAACCAAGAATATATTTATTAAAAAATACAAAGTTTAAATAAGATGGAAAAAGAAGATCAAGCATAACTGTTACTGGACCCCCCCAAATCCAGGTTCTTGAGTCTCAATGTCACAGAAGTGCACACTGAACTTGAAAGGAAGAAAGCCGGCAGAGTTTATTAGAAAGAGCCTGTATACAAGAGAGCCGGCCAGAATGGGGAATGTTACTCTCAAAGGGGCAGCATGAGAGGCTTGTATAAGCACTTTTCCGAAGGGTGAGGGGCTGGGGTGGAGAAGGATCTTTCAGTCTTGTGGTCGTTACTTTTCAGCGGACGCGAGACAGTCACAGGATGTCTTTCTTCATGGCTGACATTCATTTAGGGCTCTTGGAAAATAGAAATACTTGTGCTAGCAGGCTTTAAATTACCTCTAATTTTGTCGAGAGAACCTTTACTCCCTAATGGCTGTTATCTCTCATTTGTTCGCTTTCCCAGAAGGAGGTATTTGTCTCTAAAAGTATTTGGAGACTTTTAACTCTTGCCTCTGATCAGTGGCTTTACACGAGTTAAGTCCCTCTTGCTTTTCCGATATGGTCTCATAACCACTGCGTTGGATAAAGAAGATGTGGTGTATATACACGACGGAATATTACTCAGTGATCAGAAAGAAAGAAATGCTGCCCTCTGCAACAACGTGGATGGAACTAGAATGTCTTAGGCTGAGCAAAATAAGTCAGAGAAAGGCAAATACACGATTTCACTCATATGTGGAATTTAAGAAACAAAACAGATGAACATAGGGGAAGAGAAGGAAAAATAAGATAAAAACAGAGAAGGAAGTAAACCATAAGAGACTCTTAAATACAGAGAACAAACTGAGGGTTGCTGGAGGGCAGGTGGGTGGGGAGATGGGCTAAATGGGTGACGGGCATTAAGGAGGGCACTCGTTGGGATGAGCACTGAGGGTTGTAGGTGATGAATTACTGAACTCTACCCCTGAAGCCATTATTAGACTATATGTTACGAACTTGGATTTAAATGAAATTAAAGTTCTTTTAATGTTTACTTTTGAGAGAGTAAGAGAGAGAGAGAGACAGCATGAGTGGGGAGGGGTGAAGAGAGAGAAGGAGACACAGAATCTCAAGCAGGCTCCAGGCTCCAAGCTATTAGAGCCGAGCCTGATGTGGGGTTTGAACTCACGAACCAGGAGATCATGACCTGAGCAGAAGTTGGAAGCTTAACTGATTGAGCCACCCAGGCGCCCCAAAATAAAATTTAAAAAAAAAAAGAGAAAGAAAAAAAAAAAGAAAAGGCTTAAAATCCCTAATCATGTGTTTTCTATGAGAGCCAAATATAATTTTTAAGTAGAAATATTGAAAATTTCTTGGGACGTTTATATTCAGAAAAAAAAATAAACAAAAAATCTTGCTATAATTTGAAAAATAAATTTAAAACACCATGTCAGTCTATAGTGTATCAAATAAACAAAGAATTCAGGATATAGAAAATCTAAATAATCATTTAAAAATAATACATTTTCAGGGGCACCTGGGTGGTTCAGTTGGTTGAGCGTTTGACTCTAGATTTCGGCTCAGGTCATGATCCCAGGGTTGTGGGATGGAGCCCTGCATCAGGCTCCGTGCTGAATGTGGAGCTTACTTGGGATTCTCCCTCTCTGTCTTTCTCTCTCTCTCTCCACTCCTCTCCCCTGTTCACTTTCTCTCTCTGTAAAATAACATATATATGTATATATATACGCACATATATTATAAATAATACATACGCATGTTTAGTGTAAATAATTGGTTCCTTAAATAATCAGATATTCTGCATACAATTGCTATTAGGAATCTACTTCCAACAGTTTTAAATAGGAGAAATTAGAAAACACACCAGCTAACCGAGGCATAGCAAAAGAGCAAGTCTTGTCATATTAATGTAAGAGGCTTCCTTAATCAATGCGTTCTCATCACTGTAGATACAATAGAGCGCTTAGCAGGTGCTTGTTTGCAATGACCTCTCTGTAGTTGGAAACTCTTTTCTCTGTTGATGTCCCTTCTGCAGTTTTCTTTAGAACTTGCTCGTCCTTTCTGTGACTCATTTTAGACAGTGGTCAACAACAGGGGCTCTTTCTGAGAGATGCTGTGGCCATGATTTCAACACCAGTCACCCAATGACTGAAAATGTCCTCACTGAGCAGGCGCCATGAGCTGCCATCTCCTGGTGACAGAAGCTGCTTACAGGCGTTTTCTTTTCCCCCAGTTTTATTGAGATATGATGGACATATGTCGTTGTATAACATTAGGCATACAGCATAATGGTTTGACTTACAAATACTTTGAAACGATTCCCTGAGTAGATTTAGTTGACATCTATAATCTAATATAGATACAAGAAAGAAAAAGAAAAAGAAAAAGGAAAGACATTTAAAAAACTTTCTTTATGACAAGAACTTTCAGATTTATTCTCTTAACAACTTTTCTATGTACCATACTAGAATAACGCCCTTGAGGTCCATCCATGTTGACAAAAATGGCGGGATTTTCTCAGGTTTTATGGCAGAATAATATCCCATTGTTTATGTGTCGCCACAAGTTCTTTATCCATTCGTCTGTCAATGAGTGTCCTTCCTTCCTTCCCTCCTCCCACCCTCCCTCCATCCCTCCCTCCCTCCCTTCCTCCCTCTGTTCCTTCCTTCCTTCCTTTCTTATCATCCTAATGGGTGTGAAGTGGTTCTTACTGTGGTTTTGGTTTACATTTCTTTAATGCCTAGTGATGTTGCGCATTTTTTATGTGTTTACTGGCCATTTGTATATTTCCTTTGGAAAAAAGTTTATTCAGTCCTTTACCCATTTTAAATTGTATGTTTATTGTTGCCCTTGAATTGTAAGAATTCTTTATGTATTCTGGACATTAATCCCCTATTAGATATATTATATATAAATATTTTCTCCATTCTATAGGGTATCTTTCAATCTCTTGATAGTGTTCTTTGATACACACAAAAAAAATTAGTTGTTTTTTTCTCTTCATTTTGATAAAGTCCAATTTATTTATTTTCCTTCTTTTTTGCCCATATTTTAGGCATCATATTGATGGAAACATCACCAAATCCAATCTCATGAAAAATTTCCTCGATGTTTTCTTTGAAGAGTTTTATAGTCTTAACTCTTACATCCACTTGGAAAGAATTATGTGGTGTAAAGTAAGGGTCCAACTTCCTTCTTTTGCCTATATCAACACTGGCTGAAAGATATACTGAGAATTTTTAATATTCCAGGGTAGTTAGATGAAGAATATGAGAGGCAATATGCTTTGAAAATATTATCTTGGGAGGTTTTCCTTGGAGGTATTTTTGTAAATAAAGGCTACAACTTTATGATAGAAATATATTTTATCCCATGAGCACTTGAATATTTTTTTTCTTTTTTTTTTCATTTTTGCAAAGACCATATTAGATTATTTCACCTCACAAAGCATTTATGATGTGAATGACCTTTGATTTTCATCAAGTGTAATAATATTTAAAAGTAACAAAAATAGAAACTGAAATAAAAGTACTTGGCAAGTCACACTCACCATAATTTTTTTTGTTCTAAAGAGAAAATCAATACTCAAATTGGAGAATGCCTGGAAATAATGATAAAGACGAGAGCGAATATCAATTTTTATACATATCAGTTTAGCCTGGGTCAGAGGAAATTCTTCTGGATGAATAGCACCCGAGCATACAACCCGTTCTCCATAAGGGAAGCCAACATGTCTGGAGCCAGTAGTACATCAGTGTGAGAGGCAGAGGAGCCTGGCTCAGGCACACAGACCACACTGGCCACACTTCACAGAGGCCCAGAAAGCAGAGCACACCAGGACCTCTGACGGCGTCCAAGAACTGGACACCAATGTGTGCATGTACATCTGATGCCGGCTCTTCTCCACCTCCGCAGAATAGCCACTCGGACACATGCAGAAGAGAAGAAATAGCTACATGCAGATTATTTCTAAGAAGTAACATCGTTTGAAACAGGCTGAGGCAACAAGATGGAGATGCCATCCGTATGTCTGCTGACCTCATTTCTCATCTCCAAAGTCCGATATTTGTTGCAGCTCATCGTTTCCCAAAGTGTGATCTGAGTCACTTGTGTTGGGGTGACCTGGCATTCTTGTAGAAATGCAGTACCTGGGGCCACCCCAGGCCTACCAGGGCAAAATCTTTGTGGGTGGAGCTTGAGAGTCTGCATTATCACCAACCACCCCGACTCTCTTATCTGGAAACTACGGTCTGAGAATTACAGCTCCATAGTTCTGTTTATGCTTTGCAAGCATGAAATATCAAAGGCTACATTCACCTGTTCATATCACTTTATGCTTTAACTCACTTTCTAGTTTGTCAATGAGCAGTCACACTTTTATACCGCTTTGATGTTCACAGCTGTTTTCCATATTTTCTCCAGGTTTGGATGGTGTCTGTGGATGGGCTTTGACTTCCAGTCAACTCAGGGGCACGTGGTATGGGTGGTGGCTCCAGGCACCCACACCCAGTGATAGGGACCATCAGAGGGGAGGTCTTGAGACTGAGCTGCAGGGAAACCTTGTCTCCTGATCAGCTACCCAGCCAATGCAGCACCTGGAAACATTACTCCTGTTGTCATGGACAACAGTTCTCCAGGGTTACGGTAGAGAGAAACCAGTGAAGGAGCTTTCGGGGTGCAGGTGGACAAGATTATCCTACCTGTGGACAGATGTATTCTTAACGGTGTGTCTGCATCACTCCAAATGATACTGAAGTGTGACATCTTCTCCCCATCTTTCCTATCATCTCAGGGAGAGCTACACTTGAAGTAAGGATAACAAAGTCATGATGGAGAAAGCAAAGGGGAAGAAGTCAACTCCAATTTCATCTGCACAAAGTTCTCTCCTGGCTAAGGATCAGTGTTGTTAAGTATCTGAATACTTGGCTTCCACCCCGTGATACCTCAAGTGCTTATGAAACTCTTAGAGCAGTTCTGTGTCCATCCCTGGAAAGAAGAAGAGACCACGCTTTCCACTGCAGATGTCAGAGCCTCTGACCTTTATTTTGGTATCATGCCCACAAAGCCCTTGTAGATTCGCTTAAAAACTGGTAAAGCCTATGCCCTGACAAGTTTTATCATGGAATATTTTTCCTCCATGAAAGTCTCTTGAACCCAACAGTAATTTCAAGGTTTCCTTTGGATAACATATAAGAATGTATACTTTAACATTTTCTTAAAATTCAGTTCTAAAATGACAAACTTCATAAAGCCTTATTTTTCAGAAGACTTGCTCTTAGTCAGATTAGGTATTACCCAAATATTTTCTGAAATTCGTTACATTGCTGGGCTGTGAGCGCCAAGCGCTCCACTTTTTAAAGACTTTTGTCTTTAAGAAGCCACATCTTCAGATTTAGAAAATATAGGCACTTTGTAGGCAATTTTCACATTTATGCAAATCTCATTCCTCTCGCTACAGATGACCTCAAAATGCCATAATCGAAAGACTGCAAGTCTACTTCTCAGGCCTCTGTGGGCGTTCCTCCATGTCCATTCGACTCAGGGTGGACCATATTGGCATTTCCATAGGGTCAACGGAACTGTTTGCATGAGGTGTGGACAGAACTGGGGCATGTGTGCTGCTGAGTCCTGACACCTGTGTGACAAGCCCGTGACAGACAGAGAAGGTGTCCTGGCTGCGCCACTACATGGTGGCCAAAACCGCAAATTGTAACCTCATCCTCTGGTTTACTATGAAGGCATATTTGTATTATATGTTGCAGATAATTCTGTTCAATTTTTAAATTTCCCCTTGTTCGATATATCAGTAATATAGAACACTAATGAGAAGAAAACATTATTCCGAGGAATGCTGTGGAAATTAAAGTAGTTATTGTATGTGCAATGTACAATAAAATGCATATAGTATAGTATCTATAATAGCATAAATGTTATTATATAAACAATATGATATTAATATTAGTAAGTATAAATACTTAGAAAACTATCTCAAATGATAGCACATGTTAGTGTAAAACATTATACAGAAAAGTTTGCACTCAGTTGAAAGTGCTAAACTCAGAAATCCAGAAAGAACAGAGGTAGAATGTAACGGATACAGGAAAAGAGGGAAGAAAATAATTGCGGAATTTCTTGTCAGAAACAAGATCGAAAAATAAATATTTTATTTTGGAAGATCCATGATTAAAAATAAATAAAAATAAATTGGCCTCCAATATAAAAGGGCGTTCATGAAGATGTATAGCTTTACTCGGAGTAGAGCTCAAAGTAACAACGAAGCCACTGGTTGGGTTGTCCACTACGGCTATTTTTATACCAATGTAAGTCCGTGAATGGAAATGGTTCTCCCATAGATCTCAAGTTTTCCTGGTTGAAGGAGTCCAAAGGTCGTACATGAAAGTCGATCTTGAAAAGTTGCTTCAAATCTTGAATGTATTTTTATACTAAGAAAACTTGAGATAATTGTTCTACTTTAAATAAGTTAGTGTCTTTGGATCAGGATAAATCCCTTTCCTCTCATACGAAGGGCCTTTGCAGATACACTCAGGTGGGATTGTGAGGAGTTAGAGAGCACATGTGATGTGTTAGAATGCTAGAGAATGAAAAATAGTGATGTCATCAAAAGAAAAAAGTTCAGGAAATATACACGCCACAAATGTGTAGATTCTTTAGCTTTAAGTAATTTTTAGACAAAAGTCCTAAAGCAATTATAAATATTTTGAGTACTTCCAAAAGAAATTCTTGATATACAAAAAGTTAAGCTGTTTGAATAAAATCCATATATTAGACTAATTTCCTTCCCAAATCCTTGTTGGAAAGGAATTCCGAGCCATGATGTGTGTGAGTATGTATAATGGATGTATATGTATGCATTTGGCCTCTCCCTAATAACTAACTGCTCTTGGGGTGCCTGGGTGGCTCAGTCAGTTAAATGTCTCACTCCTGATTTCAGCTCAGGGCATGGTCTCATGGTTTGTGGGTTCAAGGCCTGCATTGGGCTCTCTGCTGACAGCACAGAGCCTTCTTGGGATTCTGTCTCCCTCTCTCTCTGCCCCTCCCCTGCTTACTCTGCTTACTCTCTCTCTCTCTCTCTCTCTCAAAAATAAATAAACATCAAAAATTTTTAAATAAAAAATGTAATGAAAAACTAACTGCTCTTAATAATTCAGTTGAATCACAAACTTTTATATTTCTCTATGAAAACAATCCCAACTCCAAAATAGCGAGAATTGTTGGAAAAATGCTCTCATTCCATTTCCAGAATGACAGAGTCCTTTAATGGAGAATTGATGATGTAAAAGCTAGACTCTTAAAGCTTCTAAGAAGCTATCGAAATACTTGAGGAGTCAGTAGGAAATCTTATACACAAAAAAGGTGACTCACTGTCAGTTATCTTAGTGGGAAAGTTGATTGTTCTCAAATCCATTAGACTTTTCTGAGAAAGGCAAGAATCATATGATGGTCTTAGAATTAATTTTAACAAACATTAAGAGCGATAGGAAGGTGCATTTTCACACTCTTAGTGAAACCAAGGTGTTAAACTACACATACGGACTTGAAACACGGTAATTATTGATTCAAGGAGCAGTTCCACAACTTGTTAATTCTGTAACTTGGATGAAATGTTGAACTTTTATCACTTATTTTTCTAATTTGGAACACGAGAATATTAGAAATCTAAAATGATTAAAAGAAAGATTAAATAAATTAAAGTTTATAAGAGTACCGTGTGAATTACTTTTCTCTTTTTACATTCAGATTGTATCAGACATTTTACGGAGAATGAAGTGAGAATTTTCATTATTATGATTTTGTCCCATGGAGAACAACCAAGCCTTGCTTTGCGTTATGACTTTTAACAAAAATCCAAGACCAAGAGCCTATTTCAAATATTAAAAAAAATGTATCTTATGAATGTTAAAACTGAAAAAAAAAAGGAAAGTTGACTGCACTTCTAGGAGCCGATTTGCATACTCCCTGCATTAAATGTTAAATAGACGGATGTCTGGTTTCCTGTCATGCCAAGAGGAAATAGTTTTCAATATGGATAACTTATTTTAATATGATGAATTAAAGAGAGAAGGAAGAAGCCTCTACTTTTGTTATTTCATTATCATCAGAGGAGAAAACTAAATTTTACTACATCAAAATCAAATTATTATTAAATTGAAAGATAATCCTATATTGACATGTACAAGACTAAATAACTTTATTCAGCAGGTTACTTCTGTATCATATTTGGAATTATGCTTTATTAATGAAATATTTTATGGATCTCAAAAGTAGTGCCAGTTAAAACCAGATGTTTGTCTTGGTATAGAAAAGCAATGAGTAGTATTTGTCCTGAAAAGGATCCAGAACCAAACTATCCACAATTTTATTATGTTTAGATTCTCTGGGACTAGGGGTGAACTGTCTGGAAATTTGAATGTACCCAGATGAGTGTGTAGGGAAAAAAGAAAGACAAAAGATAGTATTTCATTTATAGTAGTGTATAAAGTAGGCTTCTCTGTTATATGATCGTTTGATTGATTGAGAAGAGATATAAAAATTGCATTGTTTTGAGTTCATTGCCCACTTTGCTCCAAAGGTTATGATAAATCATGTGCATCGAATCTGGTGGTCATACTTTCTTGAGGGGCCTGACTCTTTACCAAATAAAGGAAAGTACATTCTAGAATGATTGGACTTTAATAGACTAATAGCTATAGTCTATTAAAAATGAAGTCTAGGGGCGCCTGGGTGGCTCAGTCGGTTGAGCGGCCGACTTCAGCTCAGGTCATGATCTCATGTCTGTGAGTTCAGGCCCCACGTCGGGCTCTGTGCTGATGGCTCATCAGAGCCTGGAGCCTGCTTCAGATTCTGTGCCTCCCTCTCTCTCTGCCCTTCCCCTGCTCATACTCTGTCTCTGTGTCTCTCAAAAATAAATAAAAAAAAAATGAAGTCTATAAGGAGGAAAAATATTAAGGACCTATAAGGAATATTAATCCATGTAAATGACTTAATATAATAAGAATTGAAAAATCAAAAATTTTCACATACTATTTTTCCTTAAATAAGAACATACGAGAAAAATAAAACAAAGATGAGTTGCAGGATCTGAAAAGAATAACTTTTTTAGTGGAATATTTTAAAAGATGTATTTGTTGAGGGGCCCGAGTGTCTCGTTCATTTGAGCATCTGACTTTTGATTTCAGCTCAGGTCATGATCCCAAGGTTGTGGGACTGAGCCCAGCATCAGGCTCCAAGGTGAGAGTGGAGCCTCCTTGATATTCTCTTTCTCTCCCTCTGCCCCTCTCCACTGGTCACATGCTCTCTCTCTCTAAAATAAAAAATAATAATATAAAATAAAATGAATAAAATATGCATTTGTAATTTTATATAATTTTTACATATATAGTGAAAATTTAATTTAATTTATAAGTATACACACACACACACACACACACATATATATATACATATGTAGTGAAGATTTAAACTATAAACTGAAGATTTAAATGCATACATGTCTTTACTGGGATTAAATGAGTTCGACAAGCTACATAAGCAATAAAGAATATGATGAAGACAATAGAAGGAAAATTATAAATAACAGTAGAAATAAATACAACGGAAATGAAATCTACAAAAGAATTAAAATACAGAGTTTTGAATAACACTAGTTTTAAAATATGCATATAAGAAAGAAATAAATGACTAAATAAAAACAAAGTGATTAAAAAAGACAAATCTCTGTAAAAATTTAAACAGAAAAAGAAAACAAATTTATAAAGGAAAGGAGATGCAATTAAACACAATTAAGACAACAAAAACATAGTTAAGGATGTAATAGAGGTTATAAAGTTAAGACAATTCCAATTATACCATTAAATTGATAAATTTGAAAACCTATATGAAACAAAACATCTAAAAATAATGTAACATACTATAATTGATTCAAGAATATCTGGCTAATCTCTCATTTTAAAATTTTGAATCAGTAGGTTTAAAATTTTCTTACAAATAATACCAGATTTTGGGGCGCCTGGGTGGCTCAGTCGGTTGAGCGTCCGACTTCGGCTCAGGTCATGATCTCGCGGTCTGTGAGTTCGAGCCCCACGTCGGGCTCTGTGCTGACAGCTCAGAGCCTGGAGCCTGCTTCGGATTCTGTGTCTCCCTCTCTCTCTGCCCCTTCCCAACTCATGCTCTGTCTCTCTCTGTCTCAAAAATAAACATTAAAAAAAAACTTAAAAAAAACCAAAAAAACAAATAATACCAGATTTTTAAAAAGGAAAGTAATTTACGTTCCAATTCCAATTCCGTCTATAAAACTATTATAACTTAAATATCAAAATTAGTTATGGATCATGTGCCAATTTGAGTCACTAGTATAAATGAAAAAAATCCTAAACAATATCATCAAACCAAGTACATTGACACATAAAGTATATTATTTACGTATATTAACCGTTGTGTGATGAACAAACACTTAAAAATATAATAGGCTTCAATAAAATTTATATATTTTACCATCCTTTGAGTACAACCATTTCAATATATGTGATTAATTACTAAATGAAAGTCAACACTGCTTCATTTAAATGAAGCATTTTTTCATTAAAAAAACCTTTTTTAATTTAAAAGGTTTATAGGAAACTTCTTACTTGAACACATGTCCTGTCCGAACATCTACCCAGCCCGTAGAACACATATCTTCATGCATTAAACGTGAGAAGCATTCTTTAGCAAATCAAGGAAAAGATAAAGACTCCAGTAATTATAGCTTTTTAAAATACATTACAGAAGTTCCTAGCCGATGCAGTAAAAGTGACTGTATTTAAAAAATAAATGTGCGTGATCAAAAGTTTTAGGCTAATTAGTTTTAACTGCATTCTGTAAATCTATGGATGGTAGTTTTGGCAGTAGCATTTTGTGCAGGAAAGGCAAATCTGGATCCAGAGTAGATGTGTATTTTAGTAAGAATAAATTGCGACTGCTTTCATGATGAAAGTGGTCCAATGTAGTCAACTTGCCCCAGGGAGCTGGATGATCCCCACGGAGAATAGTGCCATACTGGGACTCTTTGTTGGTCTCAGTTGTTGGCAGACCAAGCAGTCAGCAGTGGCCTCAGCCAGGTCAGCTTTGGTGAGTGGAAGTCTATTAGGTTAAGCCATGCACAACCTTCATCCCCGCAACTAGGCCCTTTTGATCATGAGCCCACTGAGTGATGACCAGTGTGGTCAGGAAAAGAGGTTTACTGGTATCCCCAGAATGGTTCACCCCATCTACTTGATTATTAATCCTCCTCTGCTGCCGGGGTCACCCTGAGAGGAGGCCAGCTCCTACTTCAGGGCTTCCGGCTGGTCCAGGGTTTCACCTGCGTGATGGTTGGTGTAGGCGTGAGAGAAGCGCAAAGTCAGTCTCTCGGAGTCAGCCTCATGTCAGGACTGGTCCGGGGCTCCCTAAGTAAGGGCTGAAACATAAAGACAAAACAAGACAAAGACACACAAAGATGTGGAGATAGCCTCTTTTGGAGACTGCTCAAAGTTTATTTTTCTCTCTGGGTTTTTATGTAGTTTTAGAAGCAGTACAGGCATATATTTTGTAATGATTAAAAAATGATTTCAGCCCTCATGATTGTTCCCACGATTTACAATAGAAATGCTCAGAAACAGTTTCGGTTACACAGTTCACACGTAAGCAAAGTATGACAAATGGGTACATTCCATAGAAATGTTTAAAAACAATTTCAGTCAAAAGATCAAGAACAATTTACATGCAAGCAAGGTACAACGAATAGGCACATGCTAGTAAGTGGTATAGGTTGAAAGAGCAAGCACAAAGGCTTTTGGTTACAGTTGAAAGATTATGTGAAAAACATCCTTATTTTTCTGTAACATACTCTAACTTCTATTTCCTAGTAATTATGTCCCAAGACTCACAGCAATAATCACATTCCCGAGAGTCTGGCATCACCCTAAAATAGATCAATGATACATTCTAAACTCTACTGATTTCTTAAAGATTTTATTTCCATGATTCTCAATATGATTTTATTATTAGTAAAGTATAGCAGTATATGTTGACTTAACAGGGGAGGAAGCTGTGGAGCACTCCTGTTTTTCTATGGCCCATCTTCTTCAGGAGGATATTAGGATAAATCTCAAGTCAACACAGAGGCCCAGTGACCCTATAGCCAGGTGTCGTGGTGACTCTTTCAGTGACCGTGCCTGTCTTAGGTTGCCCCCCTGCTGTGAGGAGTCTTACCCGTCATTGGCTAACCGGCCCTCCCTCAGAGTCAGACCAGCGATTATGTTCTTGTCGTATTACAATGTGGCATTTGCTTCAAGGCACCCCCATCCACCGATGAGGGACCAGGTCTAGGGCACTGCTTTATGGGCCTGAGTCTTCTCCTTAGGCAATGTCACCAGGGCCAGAGTCTTCTGGTCTCCAACACTCTGCCAAGGTCATCCTTTGGTGAGCACTCGCATGGAACACAAATATCTTTACAGTTTTTGGGTATTCAGAGTGACCTCCCAATGTACACCTTCCCAAATTTCCTTCTCACCCGTTTTCTAATTACGTTCCTTCCAAGTCCCCAACCATTTGGCCAAATCATTGGCCATAGCCCATGGTTTCATCCATAATCACACATCCGGTTACTTCTCCTTCCAAGTAAAGTGCACAACCAGGTGCACTTTGCTTGAAGCTCTGCCCACTGGTGGATTTTCTTTTTACCCTCATCCTTCAGAGATACCCCAGAGAGAAGATACAGGGCTACAGCTGTCCCTTTTCAGATGGTACCCAAATCCCACGCAGAACCATCTGTCAACCAGTCTTTCCTTCCTTTTGGAATAGTCACAGAAGAACTCCCCATGAGGCCGTAGGTGCAGGCTGAAGGAGAGAAGGCAATGGGAACCACAGACATTTGGGCCACTTCTTAATGTAATTTACTTGGCCCTCATATACCCCTTCCATCTGATGATAGAGTGTTATTGCATACAGCTAACTTTTTGACTTGTTGGGTCAGGTAATCGCCAGTTTATGATGGGCAGCCCAGATCATATGACAATTCCATGGCTCATCGCTAAGTATTCAGTTTCTACTAAGGCCCAGTGGTAGGCCAAGAGCTATTTCTCAAAAGAAGAATAATCATCTGTGGAGAACTGGCAGAGCTGCAGTCTAAAATCCTATGGGCCCATGGTGTAATTCACCTATGGGGCCTGCCTCAGGCTCTGAACAGCATCTTTGTCAGCCTCTGCCACGTTAAGCATCATTGGATCTGGTGGATCACGTGGCCCAAGTGGGGGAGCAGCTTGCACAGTAGCCTGTACCTGTTGCAGAGCCTTTCTTTCTTCCTTTCTTTCTTTCTTTCTTTCTTTCTTTCTTTCTTTCTTTCTTTCTTTCTTTCTTTCCTTCCTTCCTTCCTTCCTTCCTTCCTTCCTTCCTTCCTTCCTTCTTTCTTTCTTTCTTTCTTTCTTTCTTTCTTTCTTTCTTTCTTTCTTTCTTTCTTTTCTTTCCTTCCTTCCTTCCTTCCTTCCTTCCTTCCTTCCTTCCCCTTCCTTCCTTCCCTCCCTCTCTCCTTCCTTCCTTCCTTCCTTCCTTCCTTCCTTCCTTCCTTCCTTCTTTCTTTCTTTCTTTCTTTCTTTCTTTCTTTTTCTTTCTTTCCTTCCTTCCTTCCTTCCTTCCTTCCTTCCTTCCTTCCTTCCTTCCTTCCCCTTCCTTCCTTCCTTCCCTCCCTCCCTCCCTCCCTCTTTCCTTCCTTCCTTCCTTCCTTCCTTCCTTCCCCTTCCTTCCTTCCTTCCCTTCCTCCCTCCCTCCCTCCTTCCTTCTTTCTTCCTTCCTTCCTTCCTTCCTTCCTTCTTTCTTTCTTTCTTTCTTTCTTTCTTTCTTTCTTTCTTTCTTTCTTTCTTTCTTTCTTTTTTTCTTTCTTTCTTTCAACTTTCTTTCTTGGGCTAATACTGTCACCTTGTCATGTCAGTTGGTAAATGGGCCAGAACAACACATCTAAATGAGGAATATATTGTCTCTAAAAATCCAAAGAGGTCCACTAAGCATTATACCTCAGTTTTGTTCATTGGAGGGACGAGAGGCAAAAACATATCTCTCATCTTAGAAGGGATATCTCAACATATCCCATACATACCATTGGGACTTTGAAAAATTTCATGGGAAATCAGCTTTTTCCCCATCTTCTGGCTTGCAAATGTCCTGCCAGTAAGACTTGACTAGTTGCTGTGTTGTCATTAGGTCTAATGCCAAAAGGTCCTGGATATAAAGGATAAACATAATATCCTGCTGTAGGGAAAAGTTATCAAGATCCCTGTACACTAAATTATGACATACACTAAACTGATACACTCTTGAGGTAAGACCGTGAAAGTGTCTTGCTGGCCTTGCTGGTGGAAAGGAATTTATTTCCGATAGATCTTACAGACAAGAAGGAAAGTGCATTTGCTAGATCAATAACTGCATACCAGGTACCAGAGGATGTGTTAATTTGCTTAAGCGATGAGACTACATCCAGTAAAGCAGCCACAATTGGAGCTAAGCTTTGACAACCCACTGTCATCTCCAAAATCCATCTTCCGAACAGGTCAAATAGGAGAGTTGAATGAAGCTGTGGTAGGAATCGCCCCTTCTGCCTCTTTTAAGCCCTCGATTGTGGCTCCAATTGCTACAATCCCTGAAGCAACGTGATGTTGGTTTTGGCTTACCGTTTTTCTACGTAGATTTCCAACGGCTTCCGCATGCCTTTATCATCATAGCAGCCCCCACTGCATAGACGGGAGAACCGCTGTGGGGATTCTGTCAGCTGCTGAGCATTTCTATTCCATTTACATATCCAGGAACTGCGGAAATTACAGGATGGATTCTGGGACCCAGTGGACCCACTCAGACAGATCTGAGCTAAATTTCCATCTGATTTCTATAAGCTCCTACTCTGACTGAAAGGTCAGAGCGACATTTTTGATATACTGAAATCAGTGGCGGTTCACAGTCAGTATCCAGTGGTCCCTGGTAAATTTGATTATTTCCTTCTCCTCAGTGCACCATTATCCTGGTGAAAGGCTGAAGAATACGTGCAACAAAAACTTTATTCAGAATAAGAGTCAGAAACAGACACCTTGTTTTGTTTTTATTTTGTTTGTTTTGTTTTGTTTTTTTTAATCTCCCAATTCATTTTCTTAAGAATCTATTGGCTTCTTATATTTTTGCTTCTGGTCAAACTGATTTGTAAATAATTGGGACTAAAGCCCACTTGGAGACCTAGTTCTTTGTTCCTTCGCTACCTCAATTTCCCAACAATGGGTGGTTCAAAATAGGAGAAGCATAATAATAATGCACAAAGTTCCTCTCCCGCTGCTTTTTGTACCACTGACAACTTCTCTTCCACTGAGTAAGACACCGCATATTCAAAATGACAGCATCAACCTTAGCTTGTCTCTTCTTATGTGCTTGTTTGGTGCGTTCTAAGTGTCAAAAGCTTTGGCTCAAGTACTGTTTTTCTCATTTGGTCCTCAAACAAACATGTCAGGCAGAAAGGCATGGCATTACCTGTGCTAGCGACAGTTGAAACATCAACTCCAAGTGTTTAAGTCATGTCTCAAGGCTGACACAGCTGGATGGTGGTGGCCATGGGACAAGAATACTGGTATTCCGATTCCTAATTCAGAATTTAGTGCCCCGACATGAAGTGTACTGACCCCATACTCTACTGACAGTCTTCAAAACTTTCTATTAGTGACATATTAAATACACACGTTAAAAATTTTCTGGAGGTTTCTGTTAGGGTGTCTTCGGATGATAGTAACATTTAAGTTGTTAGATGGAACAAAGCAGATTACTCTCCCTGATATGGGTGGGCGTCATCCAATCAGTTGAAGATATAAATGAAACAAAAAAGGCTGACCTACCTTGAGCAAGAGAGAATCTCTTCTTCCTGACTGCCTTCCAACTGAGACTTTGGCTTTTTCCTACCCTCTGATCTGGACAGGAATTGGCTACCCTGGGGGTCCAACTTACTGACTTACCCTCCAGATCTTGGAACTCGTCAGCCTCGATAATATATATATTTATACACGTCTGTTTCTCTGGAGAACCTGATTAATACACCGTCACTCCAGGAGCTCGTCCAGGCTGTGATGAATATTAGAATATGAGAGAAGCCGATATTCAGAAAGAGGATGACAGGTTAAAATAAAAAAAATAAAGAAAGAAATAATGGAGCCAAGTATGCAGTAGAGCCAAGGCTTGGAAACACACAGGCTTTCAGTTCCCGTGCAAAATATTCTTATTTTTTTTCCTCCTCAGCTCTTAGTTAAGTAATCAAAATGACCATTCATTGAATGTGTTTGTCATCCCAGCTGCATTGAGGGAATTTTTTTTTCTCCTAGAAGCAAATTGCTCTCTTTAAACAAACCCCTTATCAGCTCCCACCCTAGCTTCTTTGAAAAGCATATTGATTATATACCCTGCAGCTGTAGGCGTACAGACTCCCCATCTTCCTGGCCGTGTCCTCTTCCTCCTCCTGGTTCCGCTCACCTTCTCACTCTCGTCTGCACTCAGTCTCCCTTTCCCATTCCGCTGATCACCTGGGGCCACGTTGTTGGTGTTCTGTCTGTCCCACTGATTTGAGGGCACCTAAGGGTAGAGTCTGTGTTTCTTTATAGTCCTGTTTCCTGTGCGTTGCCGTGGAACTATTCTTGGCGGATTGCACACGTGCAGGGGACGTGACCCCAGGACTTCCTGGATGAGTGTGGGCTTGATAACAGGTGCCGTATACACCTGGTTATCCTAAACGTAGTGAGTAAATGGAAGTGTGGAGGGATGAATGCATGAGCGAATAAACAAAGATGAGGAAAGTATGGTGATTTACATTTAAAATTTAAGCAAAGGGAGTCAAATTATTGCCATGATCATAATCCGGAATTTGATTCATGTAAGTAGGACCTAAGACAGATTGCTTCAATTCTCTTGACCTCAGTGCCCTGAAAATATAAAATAAAAGCAGTATCAGTGCTTCCCGTCCATACAATAGGTGTATTGTATGCGCCAAGGTGGATAAAAACACAAATCCCTGAGACCAGAACGTAGCCAATATCTAAATATTAGGTATTATTCTTTCATCATTTTATTTTATTTTCTTGGACCTATCCATTGCTCTGTCTGCTCTGAGCATGTCTTCCTCACTACTCTGATCAATGGTGAAAAGCTGCAGAATCGATTGTCGAAAGTCGAGATGGACCTACTGAAAGGAAGACTGGATTCCTGTGGTACAACGTTTGCTTAGGCTTTGGAATGGTTTAAAAATGATCAAATCAAAATATTTCTTTTGCAACGGATGATGCTCTCTTCCCTAGGAGCAAATGCATTCCGTGTGAGGTGGGGATGTGACTGGGGGGGGGGGGGGTTGTCTTTGAGATGAATGTGAAAGACGGAATCCACAACGCACACTACAGATGAGTTCATACATTTTGTTAGACCTCGTTGATTGTAACGACTCCTGCCTCTGACGGAAACTGACAACATCAAACACCGTTTCTGTGGGCATCCTCCCGAGGGTCTTCTCCTTCGCAGCCCTGGATCTTCAAATCACTGGACTTTTGTTGGGGAGAGAGGGCCCCAGTAGAGGATGTAACTTCATCTTTGCATCTTAATTTCCATCTTCTTGATTAGGAGCCATCTAATTAATTTCAGCCCTCCCGTATGGCACAACGTGGGCGGTGTTTCATGATTTCTAATGACCACTAAAATATCGCACAGAAACCCGCTGATGTATCTTATGAATCTGTGAATCCTGCTTTAAAGATTTCTCAATACCATTAAGGATGCTTACGAGGCTGTTATTAGTTCAGAGCAATACATGGAGATTTGATAAATCAGAGACAGTTGTTCAGACGGAAAAGCTAAAACACCAAATTTGAATTTTACGGTTGGTATCTAGGGGTAGATTGTAGGCATTCAGTGGTAGAATATGACTCTTGGGGTGCGTAATGAGATTTTTATTTAGTCTTGTGATATACACTTTGATTTTCCTTGCCTGGGCACTGAGATATTTAGAAGCAACTTACTGAGTGTGTTTCACTCTGAATTCTATCTGAGGTGCCATCATTTCATGGTCCTTATGGCCTGTTCACAACTTGTGGAGCTCTTTAATGGCTTCTAAACATTTGAATGTAAACCTTTACTTGCTTACCATAAAAATAGATCCAAACTGAAACTCAGAAAAACTCCTTTAAGGTAACACATTCACCATTGGTAATAGCATTTTGTACTTGAATAAAACGGAACTCAGTTTCATCCAAAGTATGATCTTCCTACACTCTGGGAATTCATGCCAGCCAAGTTTATGCCTAGAAAACCCCACAGCACTCTCCACTTCCCTACGAGTCTGCTAATCATCCGCCAGATCCAATTTAGGTCATTTTGAGCTACCACAGAAAATCTTACTTGACTTTCAAAAGACAGTAGGTGTCTCTTTATGTTCTATCTATCTCTGCATTTCACTGCTTTGATTTCCTCTACACTCACTTTCTCTGTGATCAGCCTGGGTGTCCCCAGAGGACAGCTGTACCCCAGTCACTGTTGTAGTCTCAAGTCGAAGTGCCTCCAGATAGTAGAGGTTTTTCAATATTTGTTCACCAGCTGACTTAGTGAATGTCTGAGAAACATTTTAGAGAATCTACACTGTACTAACCAGTCTGTTCAATATCAAGGTGAAAGGGATCTATTTAGTGTGTGTGAAACTGCTGACATCTGAATGGCAAGGGGACCCTCAATTTCAGTTGGCTAGTGATTTCATCACAATTCATTTATAGCTTCATAAAAATGCTATTATGTCCTAGAAATTGGCTGCAATTGTATATACAGACACAAAACTATAAGTTAGAGTAGAATCTTTATCCAAAAATATCATATATTTGGCAATCTACATCTCTTTAGTAGTCATTTCCATCAAAATGTAATAAAAATGGTAATCTACGTGTTAACGAATAATAAGAATCATCTAATTAAGGTGAGAGAATTAATGCACTGGTGAGGTTCAAAGAGGAATAGAAATGGACTCTATTGTCATAATAACATTCTAATCCGAAAATGTGGAATTCTCCAGTACTTAATTTGGTTATATCTATTTCCAGCATTGACTTCTGGAGAATGAGGAAACTGATTGGACAGAACTCAGGGAAAACCAGGGCTCAGAGTAAATCAGTTCCGAATCAGTGATAAGTTGTCAAAATTTAGCAATGGAAACGAAAATAAAAAACGGAGTACAGGTGGAGAGATTTCAGCCACACTCAACACTCCAGACAAATGTATAAAGGTAGGATGTATGCTTGAATGTATTGCTTTTGTTTACTGATGAATGGGTCAAGTCTAAACTTTATATAAACCAAGTAGCCTGCTATTCAATTTGCTAATCTCCATTCTATTTAGATCCTCAAGCAATGAAGAAATGGAAGTTTTAAGCAAAACCAAAAAGCGGGGGGGGGATGTTTACTACTTGTTAAGACAGAGCCAAGTTTAATCTTTTCCTCGTATTTATTTAATTTTTTGATTTTATAAAGATCTTCTTTAATTATTGAGGTATAATTGGCATACAATATTAGTTTCAAGTATAGAATATAGTGATTCGATATTTGCATATATTGCAAAATGGTCACCACAATAAGCATAGTTAACCATCCGTCATTTTACAAACCTTACAATTAATATAGTATTCTTTACTTTAGTCTGTGCTCCTTCTGTGTCCTGCCCTATCCATTTAAAAAGCATTATTTGCCTTTACAGGTGAATAGAGAAATCATCAAAAAGATCCTGTTTGAAAACACATTTTTTTAATTTAATTTTTAGTTATTTAACATATAGTGCAATATTGATTTCAGGAGTAGAATTCAGTGATTCATCATTTACATACAATCCCCCATATTCATCATAAGTACCCTCCTTAATACCCATCACCCATCTAGCCCACCTCCCACCCACCTCCCTCCATCAACCCTCAGTTTCTTCTCTATCTTTAAAAGTCTCCTGTGGTTTGTTTCCCTCTCTCCATTCTACCCCCCTCCACCTTCTCATATATTCATCTGCTTTATTTCTTAAATTCTACATACATACGAAATCATATGGCATTTGTGTTTCTCTGACTGACTTATTTTGTTTAGAATAATACTCTCTAGCTCCATCCATGTTATGGCAAATAGCAAGATTTCATTCTCTTGGATGGCTGAATAATATTCCTTTATACACACACACACACACATACACACACACACACACACACACACACACACACACCCTACATCTTCTTTATCCATTCATCAGTCGATGGACATTTGGACTCTCTCCATAGTTTGGCTATTGTTGATAATGCTGCGATAAACATTGGAGTGCTTGTACTCCTTTGAATCTGTATTTCTGTATCCTTTGGGTAAATACCTAGTTGTGCAATGGCTGGATCATAGGGTAGTTCTATTTTTAGTTTTGAGAAACCTCCATAATGTTCTTTAGAGTGGCTGCACTAGTTTGCATTCCCATCAACAGTGCAAGATCGGACATAACTCAGGGGTTATGCAGAGAGGGTTCCCCTTTCTCTACATCCTTACCACCACCTGTTATTTCTTGTGTTGCTAATTTTAGCCATTCTGACAGGTGTGAGGTGGTATCTGATCCTGGTTTTGATTTGTAGTTCTCTGATGAGTAAAGCTGAGCATCTTTTCAAGTGTCTGGTAACCATCTTGATGTCTTCTTTGGAAAAGTATCATGTCTTCTGCACATTTCTTAGCTGGGTTATTTGTTTTTTGGGTGTTGAGTTTGATAAGTTCATTACAGATTTTGGATACTAACCCTTTATAGATATGTTGTTTGTAAATATCTTCTCCCCTTCCATGGCTTGCCTTTCAGTTACGTTAATTGTTTCCTTCACTGTGCAGAGGCTTTTTAAATTGATGAGGTCCCGATACTTCTTTTTGTTTTTATTTCCCTTGTTTCCAGCAATGTTTCTAGTAAGTTGCTGGGGCTGAGGTCACAAAGGTTGTTGCCTGTTTTCTACTGGAGGATTTTGTTGGTTTCCTGTCTCACATTTAGGCATTTCATCCATTTGGAATTTATTTTTGTGTATGGTGGAAGAAAGTGGTCCAAGTTCATTCTTCTGCATGTTGCTGTCCAGTTCTCCCAGCATCATTTGCTAAAGAGACTGTCTTTTTTCCATTAGGTATTCTTTTCTGCTCTGTCCGAGATGATTTGACCATATAGTTGTGGGTCCATTTCTGGGTTTCCTATTCTGTTGAATTGATCTCTGTGTCTGTTTTTGTGTCAGTATCATTTTGTTTTGATGACTACAGCTTTGTAATATAGCTTGAAATCTGGAATCATGATGTCTCCAGTTTTGTTTATCTTTACCAGGATTGCTTTGGATATTTAGGTTCAATTTTTGTTCCATACAAATTTTAGAACTGTTTATTCTCTCTCAGTGAAGAATGCTGGTAGTAATTTGATGGGGATTGCATTAAATGTGTAGATTGCTTTGGGAGGTATAGTCATTTTAACAATGCTCGTTCTTCCAATCCATGAGCATGGGATGCTTTTCCGTTTCTTTGTGTCCTTTTCATTTACTTTCATAAGTGTTCTATCATTTCCAGAGTATGGGTCTGTTACCTCCTTGTTTTGCTTTATTCCTAGGTATCTAATTATTTTTGGTACAATTGCAAATGAGATCGATTTTTTGTTTCTTTTTTTTTTCCTGCTTTATCATTGGTATATAGAATCTACACAATAGATTTCCGCACATTGATTTTATATCCTGCAATTTTGCTAAATTAATATTAGTTCTAGCAAGTGTTTGGTGAAGTCTTTGGATTTTCTACATAGACAATTATGTCTTCTGCAAATAGTGAATGTTTGACTTCTCCCTTGGTGATTTGCATGCCTTTTATTTATTTTTGTTGTATTATTGCTGAGGCTAAGACTTCCAGTACTATCTTAAGTGATAATGGTGAGATGGAGATCCTTGTCTTGTTCCTGATCACTGGGGAAAGACTGTCAGTTTTTTCCCATTGAGAATGATATTAGGTGTGGATCTTTCATATACAGCCTTTATGATGTTGAGGTATGCTCCATCTACCTCTACATTGTTTGTTTGTTTGTGTTTATCAAGAATGGATGCTGCATTTTGTCAATGCTTTTTCTGCATCTATTGACAAGTTCATATGGTTCTTATGCTTTCTTTTATGAATGTGTTATAACATGCTGATTGATTTGTGAATATTGATCCAGCCCTGTAGCCCAGGAGTAAATCTCATTTGATCATGGTGAATCATTCTTTTAATGTACTGTTGAATTCGATTTGCTAGTATTTTATTAAAGATTTTTGCATCCATGTTCATTGGGGCTATAGGCCTGTAATTCTCCTTTTCAGTGGGACCTCAATCTGTTTTTTGGAATCAAAGTAATGCTGGCTTTGTAGAATGAGATTGGAATTTTTCCTTCCATTTCTGTTTTTTTTTTTTTTTTTTAACAGTTTGAGAAGAATAGGTATTAACTCTTCTTAACTGTCTGGTAGAATTTTCCTAGGAAGCCTTCTGGCCCTGGACTTCTGTTTGTTGGGAGATTTTTGATTATTATTTCAATTTCTTTGCTGGTACTGTTAAAATTATCTACTTTTTCTTGTTTCAGTTTTGGTAGTTTGTAAGTTTTTAGGAGTTTGTCCATTTCTTCTAGATGGTTCAGTTTGTTGGCATATACATTTCTTGCTTAGTATTCTCCTATAATTGTATTTCTGTAGAGTTGGTTGTGATCTCTCCTCTTTCACTCATGATTTTATCTATTTAGGTTTATTCTCTTTTCTTTTAGATAAGTCTGGCCAGGGGATTATCTATTTTTTTAATTCTTTCAAAGAACCGGCTCTTAGAATCCTTGATCTGTTCTACTGTGTGTGTTTTTTTTTTTTTAATTTGTTCGTTTATTTCTATATCATTATTTCTGCTCTAATCTTTATTATTTTGCTTCTTCTTCTGGCTTTAGGATTGATTTGCTGCTCCTTTAGGTGTAAGATTATGTTGTGTATTTGAGACCTTTCTTGCTTCTTTAGACAGATCTGTATTGCTAAATACTTCCCTTTTTAGACCACCTGTGCTACATTCCAAAGCTTTTGCACTGTCAGATTTTCATTTTCATTTACTTCCATGTATTTTTAGTAGAATGTTCTTTAACCTCCATGTATTCGAGGCCTTTCCAATGTTTTTCCTGTGATTGACTTCCAGTTTCATAACACTGTGGTCTGAAAATGTGCATGGTATGATCTCAGTCCTTTTGTATTTGTTGAAGGCTGATCTGTGACTCAGTATATGATCTATTCTGGAGAATGTTCCATATGCACTTGAGAGTAATGTGTATTCTGCTGCTTTAGGTTGAAATGCTCTGAATATATCTACTAAGTTCATCCAGTGCAGTCTGTCATTGAAAGCCTTTGTTTCCTTGTTGATTTTCTGCTTAGATAATCTCTCCATTGCTGTAAGTGGGGTGTTGAAATCCCTTACTATTATTGTATTGTTATCAATGAGTTCCTTTATGTTTTTTTATTAATTGATTTATATATTTGGGTGCTTTCCAGTTGGGGCATAAACATTTACAATTGTTATATCTTCTTGACGGATAGACCCCTTAATTACGGTATAATGCTCTTCTTCATCTCTTGTTACAGTATTTGGTTAAAATCTAGTTTGTCTGATGTAAGTATGGCTACTCTGGCTTTCTTTTCAAGTCCATTCACATGATAGATGGTTCTTCATTCCCTCATTTTTAAACTGGAGATGTCTAAAATGAGTCTCTTATAGGCAACATATAGATGGAGCTTGTTTTTTAATCCATGCTGATACCCTCAATCTTTGATTGGAGCATTTAGTCCATTTACATTAAGAGTGAATACTGAAAATTATGGGTTTATTGCCATGTGTTACCTGTTGAGTTGGTGTTTCTGGTGATGTTTTCCGGTCTGTTCCAGTCTTTGTTGCTTTTGGTCTTTTTTCTTCCACTCAAAAAGACCCACTTAAAATTTGTCGTAGGGATCATTTAGTGGTCATAAACTCCTTTAGTTTTTGTTTGTCTGGGAAACTTTATCTCTCCTTCTAAACCTATTAACAGCCTTGCTGGATAAAGAATTCTTAACTCTCTGTTTTTCCCATTCAACATTGAATCCTGCCACTCCTTTCTGGCCTGCCAAGTTTCTACACTTGATCTTAGCCAAAAGGCCGAGAAGCAATGGCCTGCCAAGTTTCTATGGACTAATCTGTGTGATGGGTCTGTCTTTCCTTATAGATTAAGGCCATTTTTTTCTCCCTGCTGCTTTCAGGATTCTTTGCTTGTCTGTTAATTTTGTGAATTTGATGATAGTTGACTTTGTTGAATTTAATGAGAGTTTTCTGTGCTTCATGGATTTTGATGTCTGTGTGCTTCCCCAGATTAGGGATGTTCTCAGCTATAATTTGTTCAAATAAATTTCTTTCCCCTTTTCCCTCTATTCATCTTCTGGGACACATATGATACAAGTGTTATTCTGTTTTAATAAGTCACTGAGTTCCTCAAGTCTACTTTAGTGATCCATTAACTTTCTTTCCCTCTTCTTTTCAGCTTCATTAATTTCCATAATTTTATCTTCTATATATCACTAATTAGTTCCTCTGCTTTGTCCATCCTCATTTTATAAACTCCCTTTAAGTTTGTATCTCAGTTATAGCATTTTTAATTTAAACCTCACTAGATTTTAGTTCTTTTATCTCTGCAGACAGGAATTCTCTAATGTCTCCTATGCTTTTTCTCAAGCCCAGCTAGTATCCTTAAAATCATTGTTTTAAATTCTAGTTCAGACATCTTGCTCTATTGATTAAATTCCTGGCCATGAGATCTACTTCCTATTCTTTCTTCTGGTGTGAATTTCTTTACTCATCATTTTTGTCCAAAAGAGAAAACAAAGAAAGGAAAACAAACAAACAAATAAAAACAAAAAACAAAAACAAAAAAAAAAACCCTAGATCCTGGGTGTGTTTTGGTCTGCTTGTTAAAAGAATCTAGATCATTGTGATAAAAATAACAATTAAACCAAAATTATAATATGAATGTAATATATATATATATAATTAAGAAATAATAATGATAGTATAAGGGGCCTCTGGGTGGCTCAGATGATCAAGCATCTGACTCTTGATATCAGCAGGTAATGATCTCACACTTCATGAGTCTGAGCCCTACATTGGGCTCTGCTGACAATATGGAGCTTGCTTGGGATTCTCTCTCTCCCTTTCTGTCTCTGCCTTTATGCCACTGCTGTCCCCCTCAAAAAAAGTATCTTAAAAAGTAATAATAATGTTAAAATAATAATTTTAACAAAATTAAAAAGGGAATAAAAAATAAAAGAAATTAAAAAAATAATAAAATCAAAGAATAAAAAAAAGGAAGCTAGATTTAACTTCTTTTAGATCTGAGACTTTGCAGCACTCTATAACCAGTAGACTTGGTGTGAGTGAAGAGTTTGTGCTCGTCTTCTGGGGAAGAGGACTGTTGTACTGATTCTCAGGTGGACTTGCCTAAGTGGAGATGCACCTGTAGAATGCAGGGTGGTGGGGCTTGTGTAAGCAACTCTGGCCTCCACTAAGTGGCGCCATTTTGCTCCCTGAAGTCTTTTGAGCCTGAAGGGTGGGACGAATATGGCAGGGCTTCACTCTCTAGCCCCAGAGCTAACCACACTCTTCAGTTCACAACTCTTCAGAGAACACTCACTCTTCAAAGAACACTCACAGAAGGGCAATCACCCCTCTTGTGGCCCCAGTTTCCTTCAGAACCCTGTGATCACCCGGCCTGTGTCCTTGCCATTTTTTGCCCATAGGAAACACTGAAAAGCTTTACAGGGGGAAGTTCGTAGAGGACACTGACAGAAAACAGTAAAATAAATCTATCATGGTCTAAGCGAGATTCCAATACATGTAGTCTTTACAGCCAACTTCCCTAGGAAATGCTCCCGATTGGGTTTTAATTCAATTGGGTACCGCTCAGAGTGGTGGTCATAAGGCTAGAAGTGGCTAGACTAGCAACGTGAAGGGGATCACATTAGACCAATGAGGAGTCTCACAGTTGGCAGCTGTCCCAGTGATGCAGGTGGCTGTCCCATCTCCAAGTCAGACAATTTTGTATGAAGATAGGAATGAAGAGAGTGCATCAAATTTCTGGGTCTTATTACCATTCCTGCCATGATACCAACTTCCAGCCAAAAGGCAGGCTTTCTCCTCCCTGTAGAGTAGCCATGGGAAGAGGATTGCAACCTAAGCGATCAATGCGAAAGTGTTCTAATAAGACCGAATTCCTTGAAAAGCCCCTGAAGTGAAAGTAAGGGAAAAGATGAGAAAATATTCATCAAGTTTGCACTGAGGCTCAGAGCCCAGTGAAGACTCAGGCCACGTGTTTGGATGCCGTATGGTATGGAAATGTTGGGGTTCAGAGTCACAGCTAAGAAAGAATTTTGAGATGTCTTCAGTGAAAAAGGTGATTTTGTTAAAATGTGGACAGGACCTTGTAATGGGTGATAGATTATATACTTCAAGTTGGGAGGGGATTAGGGATAGTGTAAGTCGCTAAGGAATTCTGGAAGCAAGCTTTCCATGACCTTGAGGGGGCTAGCTATTGTTAGGAAAAGGTCATTTACTGTTATCTAATAAAGCCTTAGTCTTGAGACCCTTCAGATGTAGGCTATCTGTTTCGAGGATGATTGCTAACATATAGTTGGGAGGTAGAGATAAAGGAAGTTTCCAAAGGAATTTTTATATGTTAAAGTAGACTTATAGCATCCTGGAGGTTGGGATAATGTTATGCTAAGATTGCCTTTTGCCCTTAGCAAAGTGTCATCATTGAGGCAGCTGAGCTTCCAGAGGAAGGTCATTCTCTCTCCAGGACTTGTATCTTGTGTGTAAGGTGTAAGAAAATATAAGTTTTTTCTTTTCCCTTTGTTCCACACATCACTTCTACCTTGTATGTCATATCTATATTTTACCCACTGGTTGGAATAAGGTTCTGGAGCAAGGATAATCAAGATTAGATGACATGGCTTATTACCTTCAGTGTTTCAAAGTCATATATCTTTTTTGTACCCAGGATAGTCTAGTAGGCAGTGTAAAACTACATTTTATCTGAGTTCTTAGAAACTTGTACTTCATTCTTTGGTACATCGATTTCAGTCTACGGAACTAAAACCTATACACTTGTTCTCTTTTAATTCAGAATGTATGCCAATTCTAATAATATAATTAAAATAAGGCAAACAAATGTTCTAGAAAACAGGATTTTCCTAGTACATAAGCCACAAGTCAATCATCACAGATGCAAGATGTTACATGACATTTTAAAAATACAGTTGGGTTTTTAAAAATATTTACCAGACCAGTCTTTTCCCCAAACTAGATGATGCATGCTTTGGATAGTAGCATAAGGCTTAATTTGCTGTTTTGAGTGTAATACTCCCTATGAAGTAGAAAGAAACCAAAACAATTGTCGATTAGAGTAGAGTAATATAAAATAACTAAAAAAAAATCCCCTAGCACATATCTCTCACTTGCAAAATTCCAAAAGTTTTCACTCTGTAGTGCTCAGGACCTGGGGTATGACCAGACAAATTTTACATTACACAGCAAGAACGTAGAAGCTTGAAGGGTGCAGAACATTCCAGAATGTGCCACTTGGGCCCTGCAAGACTATTTCACGTTAAAAGTTATCAAAACCAATGGGGTGCCTGGGTGGCTCAGACAGGTAAGCGTCCAACTTTGGCTCAAGTCATTATCTCACAGTTTGTGAGTTCGAGCCTCATGTCAGGCTCTGAGCCTGGAGCCTGCTTTGGATTCTGTGGCTCCCTCTCTCTCCGACTCTACCCCCATCTGCATTTTGTCTCTCTCTCAAAAATAAATAAACATTAAAAATTTTAAAAAATGTGATCGAAACCAAGCAGGAAAAGCTCTCTGCCTCCCAAGCTGCTTAACTTAATATTGGAAGGGAGAGCTTCTACTAGGAGCTGTTAACAGGGATCTTCCTTTACCTAAGGAACTCGTCTGCAAGACAGGGCAACCTTTATTTTCCAAACATCTCCTTTCACCTTCTTGCTAATGAATTTTTTCATCATTGTATCCTCAGACCGACCCCTCTCCCAGCTCACATAAGCCTCCTCTTGCCTCATTGTCATTGGAATCCCATGTGAGAGGTAGACCTATTAAATTGGAGTTTTCTCCTGTTAGTCTGTCTCACGTCAATTTGACTCTAAACCAATTAGAAGGACCACAGGGCAGAAGAAAGTCTTCCTCCTCAACGGGCCTATGAGTCTATTAAAAAAGAAAGAACTCAAATGATTCACCTAACTTACCACCTTAACGACATACCGCCTTAACAACACTGAAAAGAAACAAACCAAACAGAAAACAAACATAAAGCAAAAATAAAGATTATAGCAGAAAGTCATAAAATGAAGACTAGAAAATCAACAGAGATAATCAGCGTTACCCAAATCCCATCATTTGAATAGATTAACCAAACTGACAAGGCCTTAGCTAAATGTGTTGAGAAATAGAGGAAGATAAAATTTACGGCAGACAGGAATGGAAGGAGAGTGGACATGGCTTTTAATATTATGGAATATTATGGGGGGAAAAAAGATTGTAAATTAAATTTGAATAATATTATGCTAAAATTGGATAACTTAGAAAACGAATTCCAGAAAGACAGAGAGTATGAAAACTGACTCTTGAAATATGTAAGAAATCAGAATAGACCTACACCAAGTAAAAAGATCAAATTAATAATTTTAAAACTTCTAACAAAGGGGCGCCCGAGCGGCTCAGTTTGTTAAGCATCTGACTTCAGCTCAGGTCATGATTTCAAGGTGTGTGATTTCAAGCCCCGCATTGGGCTCTGTGCTGTCAGTGCAGAGCCTGCTTCGGAACTTCTGTCTCCCTCTCTCTCTATCCTCCCCCCTACTAGCACTCTCTCTCTCTCTCAAAATAAATAAATAAGTAAATGAATAAATAAATAAATAAAATTTAAAAATGATTTAAAAATAAAATAAAACTTCTAGCAAGTTTTATTTCATTTGCCAGTGACATTCTCAGTGTCAAATGACTTCACTGGCAAATTCTAAAAATAAATAAATAAAATAAACAAACAAAAAAACAACAACAACAAAAAACTAAACTGATATCATCTCTTCATAAATTCTTCTAAAAAACAGAAGAGGAGATGATACTTTCCAACTCATTCTATTGGACAGGTAAACAGATATCACAGAAAGGGAAAGCTACAGATCGGTATCTCTTATAAATATGAACATTAAAATCTTTAGAAAATACTAGCAAACTGAAGGCAGAAAACAGATTATGCACAATCATCAACTGAAAATCATGGCAGAGATGCACCATCAGCGTAACACTTGCTTTGCTAATCAATGTAATACCTGTATCATTATAATGACGGGGGAAGAAAACCTGAACATATCAGATACAGAAAAGTCATTTGACAAAATTCAGCAACTTGTTTATAAAATCATATAAAAATTCCACAGTGAGTACATCTATGGAGGAAGAAGTCATATTAGCAGTTGCCTCGTGCTGAAGGCTGGGAGATGGAAATTCAAATGTAGTGAGTATTCAAGGCAGAAGGGCTTCTTCTGGGAAAAGAGCTCGATATTCCAAACAAGATCATGGCGGCGGTCGTAGAAGTCTGTTTATGTACTAAAAATGAACTGTACACTTCAATGGCTGATTTCGATGGTTCATTTTATTTCCAGAGAGTTGTTAAAAGACAAAATTGCAAACACCAAATCCATGGAAATGGCGTGACACCCCAAGGTATTTGAGTAAAAAAATATATATGTATATACATATATTCAATATATGAATATTATAGTAGAATCTTCTTAGTAAGGATTTTCTATTTTAGTTACCATATTAAATTTAGCATAACACAGAAGTCATGTAAGAAATTTAATTGAATCTAATAAATCTCTTAGTTTCTCAGTTGAAAATATCCCCAAATGAAATGCTTTTCACGTCCAAATTTAAATGTTATTTTGCACGATAGGACTCAGTATCTATTTTTTCCCTTAGTTTTGAGAAGAAAAACAAACATTTACTCAATATCAGAGTTTCTTTTACTTTAATACAAATTTAAGTAATCCTATCACTATTTAAGAAATCATATATTTTAAAACTAGATATTCTATCAAGAAAAATGTTATAAATTATGGAATCTTTAACTTTGGATGCATGGAAGAAAAAAAGGGACATAAGTGTTTTTGAGAATAAAATTTTGGGGTGCCTGGGTGGCTCAGTCGGTATAGTGCCCGACTTTGACTCAGGTCACGATCTCACGGTTTGTGAGTTTGAGCCCCACATTGGGCTCTGTGCTGAGAGCTCGGAGCCTGGAGCCTGCTTTGGATTCTGTGTCTCCCTCTCTCTCTATCCCTTCCCGCCTCATGCTCTGTCTCTCTCTCTCTCAAAAATAAACATAAAAAAATTTAAGAAAAAGAATAAACACGGTGTATATTTTTTCAGAAAAAAATATATTTACTATCATAGCTGAGTCTTACTATTTATTTGTATTTTATTATAGTTACTTTTCCTTTATAATGGATAATAGAATAATGAAATGCAAAAATGGTAGAAATCATTCTCTAAAACTTACTCTCAATTTGCAATTGATACAAATTCCGAAGAAAGAAGATAGTTTACAACCACACATAGAAAAATTAACATCCTTTATATACTTTCATCTCATATACAAAACATATTTTTGCTTTGTGTATACATAATAATCAACCATAACTGTAGAACTAAACAAATATATCGTAGTCAGTAAAAATTAGCTTCAATTTAATTAGATTTTCAGTAATAAAATAGGCTCGAGTTTTGTAAATCTAAAGGAAGTAATCACAATATGTGATTCACCATATTAATTAGTTTTTTTGATGTCTGTTATATTTCTAAAATTATGCCTTTACTGTAAACCTGCAAATGAAAGCAAAACAAAATTCATCTTTTATACCTTGAAAGGGTGAAATTAAACTGTCAAGACTAAAATAAAACACCTAACTTCAAAAATTCTCTAACTTTCCTATTTTCCAACCAAAAAAATACCCTTTTATTATTTGCTTTAATTAAAACACATTTGTTGAACATGTGTATTCGTCACCATATAGAAGTGCCTAGAATGGTGCTCACATATAAATGAGGAACTGAGATAGATTTCCTGCATATCGGGAAAGTTGCCTACAATTTCTGTTTCTGATTTATTTTCTTCGTCTAAAAGAAACAATAACATTTCAATATGTTTCTTTATAGAATAGTTACCTGTAACAGGAGCTACTTTGAATTTAGTCTAAATCTTTTACCATAGTTTTGAAAATAAGACTACAGGAGAAAAATGCTGTTATTTCAAAAAGCTGGGAATGTTGGGGCCCATGTGTGGCTCAGTGGTTAAGCATCGAACTCTTGGTTTTGGCTCAGGTTATGATCTCATGGTGTGTGGGTTCCAGCCTTTTGCTGACATGGCAAAGCCTGCTTGAAATTCTGTCTCCCTCTCTCCCCATTTCTGCTATTTAAGAATAAATAAATAAACATTTTTTAAGCTGGGAATATTAAGGAGATGACTTATAAAATTACTCTTAATTTGACTCATAATGAAGTAGATAGGAAAGCTTTTTTTTTTTTTTTTTTTGCTAATCTCCGAAACTCTTTTGGGTCTTATGAAATGCTGCACATAGCACATTATGATATTGTCCATGTATCTCATGGTTTTGAAAACATGGCTCGCTCCTATAACTTAACTTCTAAATTCAGAGCAGGAACTGCCTTTTCACCATTAGGTCCCAATTACTTAGCACGGTGTTTGGCATATATTTCGCTTTCAACAGTATTTAAGAGATAAAGAATGACCACGTTCAACACCTTTCTTGGTTTTTGTAAGTGAAGGAGGGAGGGCCCACCTGCCTGACACGGAGCCAACTCAAACACCGGGCTTTGTAGCCAAAGAAGTTTAATTTGCAAGGCAGTGAAGAAAGAAGGGAGAAAACTCTCAAACCACCTCCCTAGAAAAAAAAGCAACTCTTATTTGTGGGATTTTAGGGAGAGCGTGGGTGAACGTGCTTGGAAGGTGAGGCAATTGTTAATCTACGCAGGGGCAGTGATTATGACGCTTCTTCACACGTGGCGTGTTCATAAGACGGTGGCGTCGACGTGATCAGAGGGCGGAGACTTCAGGCTCCACGAGGTCAAAAGGTCACCTATCAGACTTCTGCGCAGACCCGGTTAGGTGGGTGGTCTCAACTGGTCTGAACCCATGGAAATAATATGGGTACGTGCCAACTGCGCCAGAAGCGAGATTTTGAGTAGTCTGTTGTGACTAGAAGAGGGCCTTAGGTTATAGTTTACTTTTTTACTAATTACACTAAACATAAAGCATAATAATTTAGCCTTGTTTTAAGTAGATTAAAAGTAAAACTTTAATTGGATAACACCGGTTTCCCATTTAGCTAATTAGCCGAACATTCTACAATTTCTCGAATAATCTTGGTTTTAAAATAGGTAATGATATTTCTAGATGAATGTTCTCTTTACTATATAATACTTTTATTAATCCTTGATTAGCTGGATGTTTCATTTTTTTTTAATTGCTCAGAAAATGCCAACTCTATATTTAAGTCAAATCATTGGAATCTTGGAAAAACTTGTTTATTATATCTCTGAGAATATTTAGTTGGTTTCTCTTTATCTTCAAGAACATCTGTCATTTCCATAAAACATACAGGTACATCAGGTACGAGGTCCTACTAACATTGACTTACTCTTAATAAATCCTTATCAAAACTTCGATATGGTTTTGTGAGAAAACACTTTAATTTTTCTGCTTAAAACCTCTGCTTATTTGTGATCTTCAGTATCTTTTTTTTTGCCTTTCTAGTAGGTACAATATGTGATTGGTGTAATTATGCACATTTGATACATGGGGAAACTGAAGTTCCCAGAAATAGTGATGACTCTTGAAATCAGAGACTGGCAGTGTCAGATCCGTGTCAGCCCACATCTGAACGTCACAGTACCCACGGTGTCTCCCTTACCATTACCCTATAGGAGATACTTAAAGATGATTAAAGATGGAATCACATTGCTCCATATATCCAATGGATTTCAGGCCATATTCAGAATTAATAGGGATTAGAATGTATTCAAGTGGGTTGTCTTATCTACTCCAGAGTTAAATTCTTGTTTGCCTTATATTAAGTTAGATATTATTTTTCTGTCTTGGAATTTTCAGTGTGTGAATAGAGCACAACACGAGTGATTAAATAGAAGAGTTTTGATTAATTTGATTGCTGGTGACAGATAATTAATATCCAATTAAGTCTTACCTCCTTCCACCATATGAGACAGATGGGTTTCTCAATCACCAGGACATCACTCCTCATCAGCGGCCGATATTTATTAATTGAAAATAAGTGGCTGTGAAGTGTCAGACAAACACATATTCTTTTCCTTATTAGGTTGTAAGATAAAGGGTGGGGTACTGTCTCGAAATATCAGAATCTGTGATATATTTTGATAGTTTACGTACAACCGTGAAGACGATACGATAAACAGAATCTTTCTGGAAAACCTAGGATTACAATTTCCTTACTTCCTGAGAAAGCAATGAAGTGTAATTTAACAGATTTTGGTTATAAATTAAACCTTCTAAATTCGCGTTTTCTGATAAATGTAATCCAGAAATCATATTCTATCATCCCGAAATTTGCGAATAAATAAATTTGATTCAGGACTTACGTTTCTTGCTCTGTGTAAACTCTCTTAACTTTGCAAGATTTCTGCTATAAATAGACCTTGCATCGCTGTGGTTATGAACTGTGGCATCGAATTTACCCATATTTCCAAAGAAGACTGTGCTAAAAGCATCAAAATCACGCTTCTTATTTTGTGTCGTGAAACATCCATCATTATCATCATTAGCACGGATTTATAACTCTATAGATAAAAATGATTAAACAAAACTTTCCCCTCTAATTTCCTCATTCTTAATGTTTTTCTACCAGCACTGATGTATAATTTTTCATGACTACAATTATAACACCGTTCCATCTTTTTGTGAGTGTACCCTTTTTAAATACATTATTAAATGTTCAATATAAGAAAGTGATAGAGTCCAAGCTTCTGTGCTTGATGGGGTTGGGAGGGCGGCGATCAATGTCTCTTCCCACTTACCAGTTGTGTTAACCAGTGATCTGCCTTCGCCTTTGGAACCTAAAAGAAGCTTTACATCCTCAAAACCCCAAGAGTTTTATATAGCACATTGACGTTTGCCTTCGTAAAGTCATAATAACTCACGGTAAAGCTATAAGGTGATTTTTAAGCCATTGAATTACAGGCAGTCTACTGTAACAATACCCAAACCACAATGGTTTAATAAAGTAAACACTTATTTTATTAAACAGGCATCTGAGGATCCCACCAATACTGTTGCTTAGATGTCACGAAAGCCTCTATAGAAGTCTGGGGAAATGTCTTTGATTGGTTCCTGACTTCACCTTTCAGGGTCCCTGTGGGAGACCCTTGCTTCAGCTCTTCTCTGAAGAGGTTATTGGTAGGCACGCTTTCTGCAGGATGGTGGAGCTTCACAGCTGTCTTCCTGCTGTAGCTAGAAGACTAGAACGCTGTTTTAAACTTGACGGAGCAAAGAGTTTTTAGTCCAGCCTCCTATCATTCCCATCAGATAACTAACTGTGTCAATAAACACGACCAAGGCTCTTTCAAGACACAATTACAGTCCTGATTTTATACCTTTGTTGATGTTGTTGTTTTTATTTTGTTTTATTTTTGTTATTTTTTATTTATTTATTTATTTATTTATTTATTTATTTATTTATTTATTTTTACTTCAATGTGTTGTGTTCTCTCTCTCTCTCTCTCTCTCTCTCCTATCCTCTCTCCCCTTCAGTTCAGCGGAGGCTACCTAAAGCAAACAGCCTTTTCAACCCTTCAAAGCCATGGATTCTCACTCTGTTCTCTTTCATTCTTGCCCTGAAACCAGCCATTCTTTCCTATGTCCATATCGTTTATTGCTTGTCTCACCATATGCGAATCCAAAATGGGGCCCGACACAGCATGCATCTCCAGCCATTCTGTTTTCCGTTTTCATTTATCTGTTTTCTGGTGCCTGCTGCCCTCCGGAATAAAGCATGCCTTGTATTTTGGGTAGTTTTGCAAATGGCATTACTTAATGGGACATTCTAGAAATCAGACAGTGCACAGCAAGTTCAGACACCTGATCTCTGTAGTAGAACTAAGAGTTTCCTTAATTTGGGAACTTACGGATAGCAAAGAAAAAAGAAAAGAAAAAAAGAAAAACAGAAAAAAAAGGTCTGTTAAGAATAATCAAATGAGAATTGAATGAGAATAATGATATGATATTTACAATTTTGTAGCCAAATAATATCCAAATAGTATGGTAAACGCTTGAAACGGGCTTTCTTATCTCACTCTAATGAATTTGTACACACGTACAGTGAGACCGAGACCCTGTACCCGTGGTGTGCCTCCCTTCTCCTTGGAACCATAATGAACGGTGCTTTCAATGGCATTGGCGTCAGTCACCTGTATCAATTAAACTATCTTGGGCACAACGAGACGACCTTTGCATGTGAAAAGGAGGAGGGAACGAGGTGGGCTCTCGCTCCTCTGCTTATACTGTGTAACATGGTACAATGAAGAGTACCCTGGATAGGCGTGACATCATCAGACGGCCACTATACAGCAGGGCTTTCTTCAGCTGATTAACAACAAGGAACGCAGAGAGACGCAGCCTGGGTAACCTGGAAGACAGCAAACATCCATGTTGTGAGTTGTCTTTGGAGAGGGGGGCAAGTGTCAGAGAACCGTGGGTGGCCTCTAACGGCCGAGAGTGGTCTCTGGGCAACGGCTAGCACAAAAAGATGGAACTCAGTCCTACATACACAAAGAGAGGAATTCTGACAAAACCAGTGAGTTTGGGAAGATCTTAAGCCCCAAGTAGGGACTGCAACCCCAGCTGAAACTCTGAACAGAGTCTAGCCCACATATGACCCAGAAAAACTGAAATCATATTGTTTATATTTTATTTACATAAAATATATAGAATATAATAATAACATGTTAATAATATATAATAAATATATATTCTTTACATTTAATACATACTAATATATAATATATGAAACATACACTTGTATAATAAAACACACTTTACATATATTGCATATATTTTTAAACTGACAAATGTGTGGTAATTTGTTACATAGAAGTAGAAAACTGTTTAAGAAATTGTATTCTATTGAGTGATTCCTTTTCTTTTTGGACTCCCTCTATAATATTAAGTGATAATATCCAATATTTCAATATAATTGTTAGTACATGACATATGTCTTATTGGTACAAGTAGAAATTTGTTATTGTTCTTTGGAAAGATTCCTTTTTTTTAATATTTGAGGCGTAGGTATATAAGTGTTTATATATATTTCTTATCTGTTTTCCTCTTTTTAGTGGCATTTCCCATTTTTGTCTTATTCTCCGAACTTTAAACTTTTTTTATACAATATTCCATACAAAGATATATCCCTCCTTTCAAGTCTGTTTTTAATACATTTAGTTTCTCTGTAAATATTTGAAGATTGATGTCAAGCCCTGAGGAAAAAAAAATAAACTTTATTTGGTTAAAATTATGGAGTTACTATAGTTCGAATTAGGAAAATGTTGTCAGGGATCTAAATATTTCATAGTTTAAAGCATTTGAACATTTTTACATATTTTACTGAACAAACCTTCCAATTCTCAGACTAAAAAATGAAAATCAAAATGAAAATTAAAGCACAGCTAAGTAAGATACATATGCACAAAAGACAGAAAAGTAAGAGTTTAAAACAATTTATCTCTAGGAGCGCCGAGATGCTCAGTCAGTTAAGTGTCCGACTTCGCCTCTGGTCATGATCTCATGGCTCGTGGGTTCAAGCACAGAGTTGGGGTCTGTGCTGACAGCTCAGAGCCTGGAGCCTGCTTCGGATTCTGTGTCTCCCTCTGTCTCTGCCCAGAGCTGGTGCTGTGTCTCTCTTTCTTTCAAAATTAAATCAACATTAAAAAATTTTAAAAAATCTCTCTCTAAAAACAGAAATCATAGCCTTAAATATGGTAAGCAAAGCATAACTGTTAAATCAATACAATGAAAAGGGCTAAACTGAAGTATTAAAAAGGAACATCTGTAGTAATCCAAAACTAAAAGTAGGTAGCTTCCCGATATCAGACATTGTCTGTCTGATGAATTGACATTCTCCTGACTGTCTGACACATGGACATTGGGGATAACATAAATATATTGCCAGAAACTAAAATACTTCAGAAAATACCCTATGTTTAACCAAGCATTAATTATTTTCTTCTTCATCAGAATAGAGACAGAGAAGAAATTAGGTCAAGTTGTGGAATATGCATGAAATGTTAATAATAATAAAAACAGTAAGGACAATCTTAATAAAAGTTCCGTGTCTCAGACTCTATGGAAAACAGGTAAAGCTCTCCCCAGGGGAAAGATGGGCTTATTTCGTATATTTACAGAAATGAAAGTAAAAAATATTTTTAAAAATTTAATGTTTAATTTTGAGAGAGAAAGAGAGAGAGAGAGAGTGGGGTAGGGCCAGAGAGAGAGGGAGACACAGAATCTGAAGCAGGCTCCAGGCTATGAGCTGTCGGCATTACCTCTGTCTCTCTTTCTCTATCAAAATAAATAAACATTAAAAAATGTGTATTTTGAATCATATAAAAAGATAAAGGACTAACTGGAGATTATTCATTATACATAATTTGTAACAATGGTCATTAATAACTAAAAGAAAGTTTTATAAATAAATTAGTAAAATATGAACCAAAATTTTACCCATGAGTAAAACCCATGACCCAGCAATTTTGAATTAGGCGTGCAAGAGGCCAAGAATATTTTTAAACATGTTCACTAAAACTATATAAACTAAAATAAATGAGAATTATATATACATATTATATCTATGATACTAACCTATACATTTTCTAAATGCTTAAATGAAAATATGTTCGGCGGTAATTAGTTTCGCTCAGATCTTCTCGGCCAGAGTATAGATGGTGACAATTTTATTACGATCTGTATTAATTAAAAGCACTAATGAATTATATTTTACTAGAAAAATAACAGAGAAAAACCTTAATAAGAATTTCAAACGAGAAACCCGAACAGGCAAATGTAAAACTGTAATGACAATTAAAAGTAGGACGCTATTTCACAATCTGAAATTAAAAAAAAAAAAAGAAAAAAAAGAACAGTATTGTATGTTTGTGAAAATGTGGAAAAGGAATCCTCTTACACAGACTTGGTAGGGATATTAGTTTTTATAAACACTTTGGAAAGTAATTTCACTATTCAATTTTAATATATCTTTAAAAAGCAATTCTATTTCTATAATCTGTGCTTTTTCTCAAACTAGTTTCAGCAAAGAAGCATTTTTTTCAGCTCACGAGCACATATTTTTATAAAATACAATAAAGTAAATTCTTGAAGTTGATATAAAAAATACAGAAAGCCTTGCCAAATATTTATCTTTACATTCAAAAGCTATATAATTATTCTACTGAATTGCTGAAAACATTCTAAATTATTACTCTCAATTTATGTTTTAAAGCCACCGCTGAGTGAGAGTTTGTAGGCCACGTTTTCAGCGGTGTGTGTTAGATCATTCCCGACACATGAAAAAAAAAGTATCTGCACAAGCATAGGTATTGTTCAAAATACTAAAATACCGAAAATGTGATATCCCAAACGCTCCCATACAAGTAAATAAGTAAATGACCTAATGTAACAATGCTATTCCAAAGTAAAAAAATCAATAATCTTGAGCGGTCTGTTTCAAGTTCAATACATCTCAGAAGACATCCAAAACCCAAAAAAGGGAAAAGAAAAATGACATCGCATAAAAATGCCTATGATGGGGCGCCTGGGTGGCTCAGTTGGTTGGGTGGCCAACTTCAGCTCAAGTCATGATCTCACTGTCTGTGAGTTCAAGCCCCGCATCGGGCTCTGTGCTGATGGCTCAGAGCCTGAAGCTTGCTTCATATTCTGTGTCTCCCTCTCTCTGTGCTCTTCCCCCGCTCTTACTCTGTCTCTATGTCTCTCAGAAATAAATTAACGTTAAAAAAATTTTTAAAAAATGCCTATGATATACTACCACCCATATAAATTAAAAAATATGAGAAAACATGTCATTGTTACAGGGAGACACGACTTTATGGATCTAAAATAATGAAAGGCAAAGAAGTAATTATTGCAAGGTGTATATTTCAAACTTTACATAAATTTAAAAAGAAATATTGTGTCAAAATATTTCCAAAAATATCTGAATGTGCTGGCTTGGAAATTCCACTTCCATAAAAGAATCCAAGATAAAGAAATGGATCATCCTACGGATATCTAAGTGCAAAGGGTTTACTTTTATGTTGTTCATGGAATATAGAATTTTTGTCTATTTAGCATTAGGGGCTAGTTTTAGGTGCAATATGATAATTATAGAGTGGAACACACAGAAATTAAAATTCTGCACACTAACTACTAGTAAGAGACAATTAGAGATCTATACTATTCACTTGTAAGCAGCATCATGATACATTAAAATGGAAAATATTTCAGTCATAAAGTACTTGAATTAAATAATAGTATGATTCAATTTTTAGAGAAATCCACACACATATGAGCTAGAGAGTAGCAAGTAATAAGAGAAAGACCAATTTGAGAACAGCGATTGCGTATAGTGGAATTTGGAATGAAAAGTGACTTTCATTATACTATTTATAAATTTTGTGGTTAATTTAAATGATAATCTCTAGTATAATAAATATATTTAAATCAGAAAAATATATTTAAGTAAATCTCAATAGACATTTAATATAGTTAGTTCATGGGCCTTTTTCCTTCAGCTCACATAAAAAAACTTATTATTTTTAACTACATACATTTATCACATAGGAGTATCATGTGGGAGGCATTGTATTATATGACCAAACATGTAATTGGGTGTTTTTTACTGATAACAACATACTTCACCGAAGATTCTTGTATGGTTTTTCTTTCTCGGCATATTTCCAAGCATTTCTGCAGAATTAATTTCTAGAAATAAACTGCCATTCAATGGAGATAATGCTATTTCCATTCCTACACAAAGTGATTCAAAGACATGTTAGGAAGCATCTTGAAAATGTGGCAGAATTTAAATGCCTTGGCGCACCATTTTGTGTCTCACTTTGAGAAGTTATTATCAAAAATCAAATGCAAGCCTACTTTAGGTTTTTCTGTATGTTGGAGACGCTGAAAGAAACGGAATGGGTGAAAACACGCTGGTTTGCACTGTAATTTAAAATTTTACGCTTCAGATATGTTTTGCCTTAATTACTTCAAAAGCTAAAGAGAAGAGCCGGTTGTATACAAATAACAGTACTTTCTATTGGAGCTGATGACTGCCCTTTGATTTATGAGAAACGGTATCATCTAGAAAGAACGGAGAAGAAAGTTAGGGTGGTCTGCATTTTACGATATAAAGATGCATGCAACCATAGGCTTTCTGTTATCACCCTAATTTTACGGCTTAAAACATCTATTATATTTGATGTATGATATTTGCTCTTAATGATTTTATATGCCGTATATATTATATATGTAAATATATAAAATCATTGCATACGAAACTGAATTTCATTCTTTAAAAGTGCTACTTGACAAAATCTTGACCAAAATGAGTCTACAATAAGATATATCTTTAAAAAAAATAGCACAATTTCACCATGATGAAACAGGCAACTATAAAATTCATTTTGAAATTTATCCACCCCGACATTTACAATATTCTCACATTTGCAGCTAAAACCTATTGTGATTGTTCTTAGAATTTAGATAAAAAATGTTTCAGAAAGTTCGAGGAGAATAATTTGAGCCAATTTTGAGTTGTTCGAGCGTGAAGAAATGGCATTTCATTGACATTTTAAAAAAAGATTCTCCTTATGAATTCAAGTGTTTCAAAAATACCTTATTCTAACACACTAAACTCGGAATAGAACATGAAAGGCTGATTTTGGGTAATCTGGTACATTTTTCTAAAAGCATGGGCTCGTAATAATAATAGCTGCTTTCAAAGAATATCCAGCAATGTCCCAGTGAACTGCAGTGTCTTGATTCGATACACCTTTCAACATTGATGTCTTATTACATTTGGGCCAGTTTTAGACACAAGAGTTCATTGAGGAATTATGGAATAGCTTTGCAAGTATTTAGAATCTATCGTGATAAAACTATGCTGATTGCACATATGATATATTTTATATTAAAAGATAAAGGATTTTTTTTATCTTTTGCACAGTTTGAGACAGAGAGTTGAGATTATTAATTCAATGCCAAGGTTTGCAAAATTATATCTTCGAAATGTTCTATTACTGAGGCACCTGGGTGGCTCCGTCGGTTAAGGGTCTGACTTCAGCTCAGGTCATGATCTCACATTACATGAGTTCCAGCCCCACGTCAGGCTCTGTGCTGATGGCTCAGAGCCTTGATCCTGCTTCAGGTTCTTTGTCTCCTTCTCCTCTAACCCTCCCCTGCTTGCACTCTCTCTCTCTTTAAAAAATAAAAAGCATTAAAAAACCGTTCTAATGTTTTTGAATTTTCTTTGTGTATGTGTGCAGTTATTATTTGCTTACTGAATATCAATGCTATGATAATAACAGTGAAACTAAAGGCATTATGGGGATGTCGTGTTAGTTACTATACAAGAAAAATATGCAAAAAAAAAAAAAAACGGAAAGAAAAAGATATCATTAACTAGGGTCCAAATAGATCTGGGTTTGAATTCCAAATTTTCTAATCGTATTGTTGTTTTTTATACTACAAAATGGGAAAACCTAAATTACATATATATCATTATATATATAACAGAGTATAATAACATATATTTATTATAATATGTATATAACTGTATAAATATAACATTTCCTTATCTATTCATGCACCAATAAATACTTATGATATCCCCATTTATTGGGGATTGTGAATGAAATACTATAATGAACCCGGGAGTGCAGATTTTTCTTTGTTATACAATGTTATTTCCTTTCCTTTTTTTCCCTATTGAGTTCTATGAGGTCTTTGTGTACTCGTGTATTTTGCACGTTAATCCCTTATCAGATATATGATTTGCAAATATTCTCTCCCATTTGGTAGCTGGCTTTTAAAATTGTGGATGGTTTTTCATTGTTGGGCAGAAGCTTTTAGCTTGACGGAGTCCCATCTCTTTATTATCGCTTTTGTTGCATTTGCTTTTGGTGTATGGTACAGGAAAATCATTGCCAAGAGGCTTGCCTTATGTGTTTTCTTCTAGGAGTTTTATGATTTCAGGTCTAATAGTCAAGTCTTTAATCCGTTTTGAGTTGATTTTTCCATATGGTAAAAGATAGGGAGCCAGTTGCAATTTGGGGCATGTGGCTGCCTAATGTTACCATTTATTGAAGAGACCGTCCTTTCACGGCTGTATATTTTGGGTCAGTTTGCAAAAATGTATTGACTATATATGTGTGGGTTTATTTCTCAGAAGACTAACCTTTATGCCTTCCCTTGGGCACATTTTATTAAAATTAAAATAATTTTAAAATATGCAGCTATTAACCATAAGACAGATAGACAGTATAAGAGAAATTAGACTTAAAGAAAGGTATGTAACCAAAGCAAAAAGATGATTAAAATAAGTAAATTCATTAACATAACAAGTAATTTTCAATAATATATAACACATTTAATGCATATATATCAAACAGTAGATTTTGTAGATATAATAGCAAGAAAATTAGGTCAAGGATCAAAAAATAGGAATCTCAATTACTGTTGGATATTTGAGCAGTATGCTTTCAATAATAGACCTAATACACAATATAATAACAATATAAAGATTTGAACAGTATAACCAAGCAAATGAATCTATAGAACGTTTATAAAATACTTTATCAATCTCTAGACAATCCAACGCGTTTCAAGCACACATGAAACATTGACCACGTTAATGTTAAAGTTTCAGAGCCTTATTCTCGGCTCTGAAGACAACTCCCAGAAAATTTAAGTGTAATTCGAGGGAGCGCTTTCTGACAAGTGAAAAGTGTGGTCAGGAGATGCCACTCGTTGGTATTTGCTTCAGCTACTGCAAGGCCACTAACGGCAAGGTTGTGCCCTTCACGACGCCACCTATACCTAGGAGCTAACATGGCCGTTTAAGGAGGTCTGGCGTTAGGACGAATCTGATAGACAATACTCACGATCGACTTTCTGAAGATTCGTGGGTTTACAGCTCCTTTCTTTCTGTTCGTCTTCCCGATGCTGCTTCCCAACTTTGTTTCACAGGTACGGATCCCTAATAAATACCGCGCATCCCAATCCATATTTGGACCCAACCAGCCAAATGGCACTTCGAGCATCATGGCTAATAACTGTTAGTTTTGAACATGCAAGAATTTCAGAAATTCTATATTCATTAGAATTTTCTGAAGAGTCTATTAGAATTTTACCAAGAACAGTGTGAGGTGGGGAATCTTATGAAATGATTAATGGTAATATTGAATATACTTAATAGTAGATCTAAGATTAAATGGTGCAGTGAAAGTGGAAAAAATATGTAAATGTTATATGTTCTGACAAAGAGAATGTAGTACCTCGTGTCCTGCGTGCTCCCTGGCATTCCGATGCCTACTAGTCCATTATTTCATTTATTTGGTCCAGTTTCTGTAGATGGGTTTGTCAAGATTGGTCCAACATCATTACAGGACTACTAGAGTGGAAGAACTTATTATTGGTTAATGTCTATTGCATAGCTTCCAATGCTTGTTTTATCATGTTTATTTTAGTTTTGTTTAAGTTTTCTGGGAGACTTATTCCAGCGTAGGGTGCCCCATGGTAAAATGGAAAGACATCATTATTACTGTGTACAGATGCTTTGATTTTGCCTTCCTTTCTAGCCCTGATAATGGTGATTTGTGCATTTTCTTCACTAGTCTCCTTATAGGCTTGTTAAAATAAAAATAACAGACTTTTATAAACAAAAGGAAAACAATCACCTAGTAATTAAATGCACAAATAAAATATATAGTTAAGGCACAACACACCCGTTCAATTTTTTTAGACGCCTACTTTTAGTACATTTTTAGTTAAAAAATATACGTTATCTATTATATACCTTCTTAACGTTCTTTTTCTCAAAAATGTTTTACATTCAAAAGTCTCTATGTGACTGTAAACTATCTTGGCAGGGATTGAACTCTGGGGAATTATTTCTGCCCCAATCTGTGACAATCAGAATATTTCACTGTCCCATAATTCCTTCAATCAGTCTCAAGAGAATAATAAATTTCAAAATTGTTTAAGCCACTTATTTCTTGCCCAAGCACATTTTGACAGGTGTAAAACTTCAGACATAAAAACAATTTAATTGACTCAACATATATAGAAATTTAAAAAATCTACATATCTTGTCAAGCTATACTGCTTTTCCTTGTGAAATCATTGCTTTTTAGTCTTTAAATAGAAGAAGTTCTTTAAGTAGAAGAAATCATTGCTTTTTGTTTTTAAATAGAAGTTCGGTAAACTTCAACTTTCAGTTCTCTATTATAAGTAAAACAATGTCGCATAAGGAGAGAGTTATAAAATGAATCCACGATGAGCTTTTTAATTCAGAGATTATATGTGCAAAAATTCTCAAATATCTAGTATTTTCTAAGGATAACTGGGTTAATAATTTGTTCAGGATATGACATTTTTCCCTGCAGGCAATGCTTCTTTTAAATCATCATGATATTCAAGAACTCATGTTAACTCAAAAGGAGACAATGACTGGTTTGGCTTTTAAAAACGTTAAACACGAATATGTATTTTTTAATTCATTGTTACTCATTGGACATCACTTTTTCACCATCTTACCGCTGTTAGAAACTCTGGGGGGCATTATCGTAAAAGAGTATAGTTTCAAGTGTCATGTCGTTGTCCTGGAAATTCAAAAAAGAAATGAATGCGTTTGTTTGGGAATCGATCTAAAAAGCAGGAGAGAGAGAAGATGTAGTGACGGTGAGATAAGTAAGAGAGGAAAAACAAAAACAAAAACAAAAACGTAAAGGTAGAAACGCCAGTGATACATATGTTAACATACATATGTTAATGAACCAACTCTTGTGCTGGGCACCAGGACTCAATTCTTTGGAAACCATATGGAACTGTACTACCAAAGAGAGGAAGCCTATGTAATTACCACTCCTCGACTGTGAGGTGCCTTTAAGGTGTTAGTTTACCCATTCCTCCTCCCTTCCCAAGCCCAGTAACTAGTTTCTCTGCTGGTAGAGATAGTCCTTAGGTAGAAATGGAGACTCCGCTGCTGAAGGTTACCATCCCAGAATGTTGAAAATGGTTTTCTTCCAGCAGCTGTGAGTTAGAGGACACAGGACAGGCCATGAAAACACCTGCTCCAAAAACACATCTCTATCCCTTATTCTCCATTTGGTGATTCACACTGTAGTTGAGAATTTAGAAGACCTAGAAATGCTGCAGAATATAAATGTAAAATCTCTTGGTTTATTTTTCTTCATGCCATCAATTTCAGGGAAAATTTTTTGGGAGTTGCGGACAAAGAGAATGTAGCAAAGACATGTTTCATGTGGTGGTGGTGTCACTAGGGAAGGGCAGGACCTGGAAAAAGCAGGAGCGGCTGTTGGGAGAGACATCAAGAGCCTTGCCATTTTCTCAAGCACAGGGCTCTATGGCGCCACCATTATGCTGGACGTTCGTTTTAAAGGACTGGATTCCCTGTCCCCAATAAATTAAAAGAACACGAAATGAGAATTGAGTTTAGGAAACAGGAATAGACTATGCTGTTCTGAGGTGTCACCTCAGTTTTAGAAAACCAGGCTTTCAACTTAACCGATTCCAGGCCATCTGCAGAGAAGACACGTGAAGCCTCACATTTGCCTTTGACAGCATTTGGTGAGGGTGTTTGGTAGGAATCACCCAATATGCCCCAGAGCCTAGATTTTTTTTGGACTTAATCAAATCTAATAAATTCTTAAATTTTATCCTGAACTTGGGTTATCAAAATTTTACAGTTTTGGACTGAGATTGACTCCATATCTTCACTCTTATTATTATTATTATTATTATTATTATTATTATTATTATTATTATTATTTTATATTATCACTATCATTATCATTATCATTATAATCATCATTGTTATTATTATATTGCTGTGTAAATACCAAACTTTAGAACCAGGAATATTGGCTCTCGGTATTGAATTTTGTCTTAGGTACTCTTTTTCTTTTTCTAATTAGCTCATATTTTTCTTTGTTTCATAGAAGGATCCGATTTCAGCAGTTTTATCTAAACTAAAATTTACTGAAATTGATATGTGCCACGCCAACATAATAATTAAACTTATAAGATAAATGTCATCAAAATAACTTAGAGTGGAGTGACTCAAGACATCACTTACATTGATGGAAGATAGCAATTCTATAATGATTAAATAATAGTATTATATAAATATTTTAGCACTTTGAAATAAATGTAAGAGTACTTGGGAAACTCAAATAGTTCAGATATTCATTCGAAGACTTACATAATAAGTTGCTTTCTTTTTAGGTCTCATTTTGAATATAACCTAAGCGTAATGTTCAGTTAGATGTATCCCTCTTGTATTAAAAAAAATACAAATTAGTGAACATTTAATAACATTGAATATTATTATCTATCAATACACGTTTCATCAACAATAAAAAATATACCATTTAAGTTGAAAATGAAGATAAGGTACTTATTAATTACTTTTCTATAAAATCATATCGATAAGAATAGATAGATCATGATATTGCAAACATGTCAACTGTATATTCTATTTCTTTAAAAAAATTTTTAAGTTTTATTTTTATTTTTTGAGAGACAGAGACAGACAGAGCATGAGTAGGGGAGGGGCAGAGAGAGAGGGAGACACAGAATCCAAAGCAGGCTCCAGGCTCTGAGCCATCAGCACAGAGCCTGACGTGGGGCTCAAGCCCACAAACACAAGATCACGACCTGGGCTGAAGTCCGGTGCTCAGCAGACTGAGCCACCCTGCATCACTGTATATCTCTATATACTTGTATGTTAGCATTATAATAAAAGAATATAATTACACATGCTAAAATTCGTTACCATAAACCATAAATAAGTTTTTATACTCATTTGTTAATTAAGAGTCAGTATTTTTATTTTACTTTATTTTATTTATTTTATTATTTTATTTTATATTTTTCCCTTCACCTATTTCACCTGTCCCCTTACCTCCCTCCCTTCTGGCAATACCAATTTGTTCTATGTACTTATGGGGTATGAGTCTCCTTTTTTTTTCACTGTTTGTTCATTTGTCCTGTTTCTTAGATTCCAATTCTAAATGAAATCATACAGACTTTGTCTTTCTCTGTCTGACTTTATTTACATATACACATGTAGATACACAAACAATCCATTCATTTGACTTTATATAGATACAAATATACAAAGTGCATCTGTTGATGGACACTAGGTTGCGTCCATATCTCAGCTATTATAAACAGTGCTATGATAACATAGAGGTGGATATATCTTTTTGAATTGGTGTTTTTGTTTTCTTTGGCTACCCTCACTGGGTTATAGGGTAGCTCTATTTTTAATTTTTTGAGGAATCTCCATATTGTTTTCCGGAGTGTCTACACCGAGTTACATTCCCACTAACAATGCACGAGTGTTCCCTTTTCTCCACATCCTTCTGACACTTGTCATGTTTTGTATTTTTAATAGTATCCATTCTGACAGGTACAAAGTGATATCTCATGGTGGTTTTGATTTGCGTTTATCTGACAATTATTGTCATTGAGAATCTTTTCATCTGTCTATTGACCATTCGTATGTCTTCTTGGGAAAAACATTTATTCAGGTCTTTTGCCCATTTAGCCGACTGAGACACCCAGGTGTTCCCCTCCGCCCATTTTATTTTTATTTCTTTTTAATCGTTACTTTATTTTTGAGAGAGAAAGAGAGAGACGGAGTGGGAGTGGGAGAGGAACAAGAGAGGGGATCTTCCACCCATTTTTAATTGAATGTGTGTGTGTGTGTGTGTGTGTGTGTGTGTGTGTTGGTGTTGAATTGTATAAATTCTTTATATATTTTAGATATAAACCCTTTATCAGTTATATCACGTGAAAATACTTTCTCCCATTCAGTGGGCTGCCTTTCCATTTTGTTAATGGTTTTCTTTACTGTGCAAAAACTTTTCAGTTTAATGTAGTCACAATAATTTATTTTTGCTTTTGTTTTCCTTGCCTCATGATACATATCCACAAACAATATTGCTAAAGCTAATGTCCAAGAGATTATTGCCTATGTTTTCTTTTAAGAGTTTTATTATTTCAGGTCTTACGTTTAGGTAAAGTATATATACTTTACATTATACACATGTAATAATTTATATGTAATATAAATATATATACATAAACACATATATGTATATGTATATTTTAATTTAAATGATGTTAAATAAAATAATAAATGCAAAATAGGACAAGAAAATTATAAAGTATTTATGATTTTTATTTGTTTTGTTATCTTATCCCCATTAGTTATTTTATAGTGAGCTAATGATAAATTATTAATGTGTTCATTTTAATCAAGTTGGGGTATTTAGATGTATAAAAAAATAATCCACGATTTTATATCATTCATTCTAGTTCACAGTAGGGTTATAAGCAGAGCCGATATTTCATGATTTGATTCCCATTATCAAGATAGATGGCCCTACTTGTTTTATAAATTGATTGTCTTTTCTTATCTCTATCTTACTAGCTTCATTCATTTTTCTTATTTTCCCTTACTGTGGACATTAACCTGTCTGTGGATTAATCAATGATATATGTTATGGGGGAACAAAAAAAAAAAAGGAAGAAGAAGAAAGAAGAAGCACACAGTGATTTACTGGATATTCCTCACACAAAGAAATATATATGTGTTTTCAGCGACTGAAGTTTGACGAACAGCCGATGACTGATTAAATCAGAATGCAGAGCACCCTGAGATTGAGAATGCATGTGATATTTAATCTTCTTTCTTTATTGATTGATTTTTTTATTTTTTATGTTTTTAAAAGTTTACATTCAAGTTAGTTCGCATACAGATATGTAATCTTTTTTAAATCAATAACTGTTTAGTTACATTATCAAATGTCGATACCTTCAGAAGAAAATTTTGGTCACAAACTACCCACCAATGTACGAGTTTCAAACCATGAAGGGAAATGTTATGAAGAAATCTTATCAAAGATTCGTTATTGAGAAAAATATTTATTTTTTATCTAGGAGATTGCTTTGGGTACCAGGATTACTGCAAGTTTTGCAGGAAAAGTCGAAATTTAAAAAACGCAAACATGTGCATAGAGTGAGTTGATTTTTATTTTTTTATTTATTTTTTTAATGTTTATTTTTGAGACACAGAGAGACAGAGCGCGAGTGGGGGAGGGGCAGAGAGAGAGGAGACACAGAATTCGAAGCAGCTCCAGGCTCTGAGCCATCAGTACGGAGCCCGACGCGGGGCTCAAACTCACAGACCACAAGGTCGTGACCTGAGCCGAAGTTGGAGGCTCTACCGACTGAGCCACCCAGGCACCCCATAAGAGTGAGTTTAATACCTTGAATATTTCCACTGACATATATTAGGAAAATGCTTTATACACACATGATCTAAAGATATTAAATGAAATCTTAGAATCTTGCAGTCAGGGGCAAACGTTAGAACGCATGCGCTGGCATTTTACATACACGAGCACCCACGTGCACACATGCACACACAGATGTGCGTGTGTTTGTACATGCGTAGATATTAATTTGCTAATTTAATTAACATTATATTTATAAGATCCAGAGAACTTATGATATATATATTGTTGAACATGTAAAATATGGATTATGTAAATATTTAAAACATGCAAAGAAATAAACTATAATTAAGCTGAACTTTGAAAACCCTAATAATATACATTTTATTTTGTGCCTATTTTATTATTATTCGTAAATTCTGATACTTGATACATATTGATTTGTATTTGTATAGTAATAAATCAGTAATATGTGAGTATTTGTGTTTGTGCTATTATTATTTTATGTTCGCTATATACTGAAGTACTCAATCTAGTACCAAAGTCTTCCATAAAATTGTTTTTTTGCGCATGTGAAAAAAAGTTCTTCTTATGTGTCCTGAGCATGTTTATAAACCCAGAGGGTCATGAGAAGGAGAATATTTTAGCTTCTCTAGGCTGCTTTTATCACAAGACACTAGTAAAACCTGGGAGCTTCTCCAATATGGGTCACTAGTGTAAACATGAGGGTCTGTTTGGTGGGGGTGCGTCAGAGAGAAGCATGGACTGTAAGAATGGATACCTTTATTTTTTTTCACTCAATAATCAGGTAGCTATCTGGATAGCAAGCTTGGTAAGAGCCCTGTCTGCTGGCAGTGACCAAATTGCTAAGATTGGGCAGAAGCAGATTAAGGAAAATGGCCGCTGCTTGGAGACACAGGTCACTTGTGTCATGTTTACACGTTGCAGAACCAGCTGGCTGATTCTCCTGATTTGGGTTCCTAGGGAAAAGGACGTGATGCTAGTTTGGAAGTAAATCTTAAAAGATTTAAGGGAGCCAGAGTTAGACAAATTATGAGGTGGAGAATACAGACCTCCAAACTAGATAGTCTGCCCAAACCTTTGACCCAAGCTACAGAGTATTAGAGTCTAGCTACGAAGTAAGAGAGGAGTCCCCGTGAGACCCATCTCAGTTCATCCCCCGCCCCCCTCAGTTTCAATAATCAGTCTGGGCACAGGAATGAAATATGGAGCCAAATAATAGACTGATCCCATGCTCTTGTGATTTTTAAATTCTAAATATGGTTGAAGCAAAAATTATAACAACAGCTAATGTGAGGTGCAATATATGTAGAAAAATGATTAAATAATCATATTTAAAAATTAGGGAGGGTAAAGGAACTTAAATGGAAATTACATTTCTTCCCATCAGTAGAAGAAATACCAATACACTGTTATTGATTTTATACATCTATCTATCTATCTATCTATCTACCTATCTGTCTGTCTAAAATTGTATGTTGCATGTAGTGTGTGTGTACATATATATATATATATATATATATATATATATACATATATACACTATATATACAATATGTAGCTAATATATATATGAATATACAATATTAAATTATTGTCTCTATTATTTTTATAATTAAATCGGTGTTTATGTATATATATGTATATAAGGCAACCACAAAGAAAAGTATTCAAACTGATATTCTCACAAACATTAACAAATAAAAATAAACCAAGATGATGGGGCACTTGGGTGGTTTAGTCAGTTGAACGTCCAACCCTTGATTTTGGCTTGGGTCATAATCTCATGGTTCATGAGTTCGAGCCCTGCATCAGGCTCTGCGCTGACAATGCAACAGAGAGAGAACTTGGGGTTCTCTCTCTCCTTTCCCTCTCTGCCCCTACCCTGCTTGCTCTCTCTCTCTCAAAATAAATAAATACACTTAAATTTTTTTCAATAAAATATAAACTAAAATGCAATACTTAAAAATTTTTAAGTAATCCATTGGAAGACAAGAAAAGCTGTTCCATTGAGATAAAGATGAAATAAGTCAGTCAGAGAAAGACAGAAACCATATGTTTCCATGCATAGTTGGATTTTGAGAGACTTAGCAAAAAACCATGGGGGAGGGGAAGAGGGGAAAAGAAAAAAGACACAGAGAGGGAGGGAGACAAAACATAAGAGACTCTCAAAGACTATGAACAAACTGAGGGGTGAGGGGGATGTAGGGGGGAGTGGGTGACAGGCACAGAGGAGGGCACTTGTTGGGATGAGCACTGGGTGTTATATGGAAACCAATTTGTCAATAAATTATTTTTAAAAAAATTAAAAGAAGATGAAACAAATAGAAAGTACTAAAATGACAGACTTAAGAGATAACATATCCATAATTACTCCAAATAACATAAATGGTTTAAATATCCCAATTAAATGAGAGATTGGCAGCATGGAAAAAATATCGCATGATTATACATGACCTCATCAAAATGCTATCTTAAGGAAACTTATCAAATATAGCAATATAGATTGAAGGTAAAAGTAACATGAAAAACAAATGCAAACAGTAACTTTTAAAATTTTATACAAATGACAAATTTGTATAAGATTGAAAACACATACATACATACAACATGAATGCCTTTAAAACAGTGAAACAGGGGCGCCTGGGTGCCTTAGTCCATTAAGCCTCTGACTTCCACTCGGGTCATGATCGGACAGTTAGTGAGTCTGAGCCCCACATACAGCTCACTGCTGTCAGCACAGAGCCTGCTTCAGATCCTCTGCCCCCCCTCTGCCCCTCCCCCTGCTCTCTGTCTCTCTCATAAATAAACATTAAAAAAATTAAAACTGGTGAAGCAAAGAAGTGAATGGATTATACCAATGTCAATTTCCCTGTTGTGATGCTCTATAGTTATGCAAGGGTGTGAAACTGTATATAGGTTATACGGCATCATATGTATATTTTTCTCAAAATTGCAAGTGAGTCTTATAAATAAGACTCTAAATAAAGTTAAGAAATTGAGGCATTTACAAAATAAATTAGAAGATACCCCAACCCCAACCAATGAGATGACACTTATGAATAAAAGCCTATAAATTTCCAAGTCGGTTTATAAGACAGCTACATCGTATACAAGTTTACTGTTTTCTAGCATACTGAATGTTTTTCAGCATGGACAAATTGTTTTCAGGAATTAGCTTGGATCTAAGTAAGAGAAAAAATATATTTTTTACATTATATAATTGGTTTGCATAATGATTTGGTATATCACAATTTGGGAACAAGAGAGAAGAGAAATGAAATGATTAAATCTCAAGACGTGAGAAATTAATTGAAAAGAGAAGAAAGGTCATCTTTGAAAGTTATCGACCTAACATTCATTGTCTGTTGTCACATTTTCCATCATACTATGTATGCCTTATAAACAGCTTTCACTCAAGTTCACAGAGCATGTAATGTCTAGCCATCAATTAAGCATTATGGAGTGGACTTCAGGTCCAGTAAGACTCAGCTCATGCATTTGAAAGATACATTTTAAGAAATGTTTGTCATAGAGCGAGGCTTTCTTAAATATAGAAGACACAGAAGAATATAGAAAAACAGAAGTCTATTTTTCAAACAGATTAAGATAGTCCACTGGGGGAAAAACATTTATTCAAAAGCTTAAAAAAAATAAGGAATGTAAAAGACAGATTATATTCAGTTCCTTTTCCACTTGCTTTCTATATCTCATGTAATTCAACTTGATTCCCTTCAGTTTCCGGTTAAATGGAAAGTGCCATTTTCATTATTTTAAGTTTCCAGCACAATGAAATAATTTTTTTCCATGAACTGTATCATAACCGAGAGTTAGGAAGAGTGTCCTATATCATATTTATTCTTTGACAAAACGTTGCTTCTCAGGTTAAATTCAATTTAAAGAAAGAGAATTTATTGAACATATAACACATACATAAAAGGCAATAAAGAAAATGGAAAGAAGGCAGGATTTTGAGTTATATAGACTTTAATGCTGAGTTCTTTCTCTTGGTAAGGTACTTTGCCCTACAGAGGCTAAATTTCTTCCTATCCCAGACAGGGATGTTAATGGATATTATATAGATGTATTATAAATATAAAATTGATATTAAGATAACCCTACAAAGCTTAGTAACAGCCAGGAAATAAATAGGCATAATATTAATAAACAGATTTTTGCATTGCACACTACATACCGAGTAGAGGAAGCAAGACACACAACCATTGTGGTGTATTGGCATTAGACCCTAATATTGAATATTGACGTAAAAACTAGAAAACAAAACTATGCAAAATTACATGCACTAAAATGGATTTTCTATGAGTAGCCCTGTGCCCCTTGCACAGGAATTTTTCTTAGGTATTTGATTTTTTTTTTAATGTTTTGTATGAGGTATTGTTTAAACTTCATTTTTCCAACTGCGTTTCTAAAGTGTGTTTCTTAGGTAGAAAGATAATATCCTGTATGGCATTTCAGAGGTACAGGTACAAATGTTGGAAATTGGAAGGATAAATGAAGTGTAAAAATCTAAATGAATTCGGACTGAATGAAGACATAAGATGATGAATTCTTGTCATCTATTTAAACTATCACCCATCTATCTGTCCACCATATATCCACTATGTAATTCAAATTTATTACATTTATAGCACAGAAAACAGAATGGAAGTAAGAACATTTAAAGTTTTAATATTCTTGGGGAGTCTGGGTGGCTCAGTCGGTTAAGCATCGGACCTCAGCCTCGGTTATGATCTTGCCATTGTCACCTGTGCTGATAGTTGAGAGGCTGGAGTCTGTTTCGATTCTGTGTCTCCCTCTCTCTCTGTTCCTCTCCTGCTCGCACTTTGCCAATCTCTCTCTATAAAATAAATGAAGATTTAAAAAAAAATTAAAAAATAAATCAATACAAGCGATGTACACATATATATGTGTGTGTGTATACAGTTAAATATATGTACATATAGTTATATAACATATATAACTTAATGAACAGAATATATAACATGTATAACTTAATGAACAGAACATAAAAGATAAAATATAATGTGTATATATAATTAAAAAAAATTTGTCCAGGCCAAATATGAAAAAAAATTGAAAATAATATCATTAAATTATACTCTGCTAATAATTGTGGTGTTGAATAAGAAGTCAAAATTAAAGTTTCAGATAAATTAAGAACGTCTCTATCATATTTACAAATTTAATTCTGGGAGCGCCTGGGTGGCTCAACGGGTTAAGCGCCTGACCCTTGATCAGTGTTCAGCCCATCATCTCATGGTTGGTGAGATTAAGTCCCATGACAGGCTCTGTGGTGAAGGTGCAGAGCCGGCTTGGGACTCTCTCTCTCCCTCTCTCTCTGCCCCTCTCCCACTTGCTCACACTCTCTCTCAAAATAAACTTAAAAAATTAAATTAAATTAAATTAAATTTTATTCTGGTCTATCATGTTATTTTTTATTGTTTCCATTCTATTTCTTCAAGGTTTCTGTCCTGAAATACATACAGTTCTAACCTTTGGTCTCTGTTGTCTTTACTCAGGGAATAAATCTTTATATACCTTCATCTGATATTTTAATTTATATTTCTTTTCTGTATTATTAGAATTGCCGAGTTGGTATTCAGCCACTTTTGAGTCCCCACATTATCAGTTCAGCTTTTTACCTCTTTAATATTCGAAGAGCCTTTTTCCTATAATCATTTGCGCCCACCCGGTTTCCTTTCCATCTCGGCGAAGTGCCTGCATTTCTTCTGTTTTCTTTCATGCAATGCGTTTCTTCCCATCTTCAGCTCTTGTCTTCTATATTTTGATCTCATTTTGTAGAGACTCTACCTCCTTGCATTTTATAGAAGAGGTAAAAAAAAAAGTTTGCTGAATATTTTTATTTATTTTCAGAGAGAAAACAGAGAGAGAGAGAGTAAGCAGGGGAGGGAAACGGGGGGAGAGAAAGAGAATCTTAAGTCGACTCCTCATCATCAATGCACAACCTGCTGTGAGGCTCGAACCCATGAACCGTGAGATCGTGACCTGAGCCGAAATCTGGAGGCTTAACCACCAGAGCCACTCGGACGCCTCAAAAAATTTGCTGAAAATTTTAAATGAGGCACTGGACTATGTTACTTTCATAAATTTCTTCGCTGAGACAATCGTCCCCTCTTCTGTGCTGTCCAATGTTGTTCATACCACCCAAGTCAGTTCTTATTTCTTTGTATATTAGCAATAAGAATGTATCCGTCTAGACTCTTGCTCCGGCTAAGTTACTTTGGTAATTTCCCATGACTGTGATCAAAAACACGCGGTGATCAAATAGGGTAATCAAAACTCCTTTTAAAGGATGAAGGTGGGAGTTTAAAACAGTAGCTTGGTTCTGAGTTCACTTTTTATTGTCCTCTATTCTTGTGTCTAACGGCTGAGCCAACGCAGGGAATGAGAGGGGGCAATCTTGAGCTGATCAGCATACATGGTCGGTGCCATCCCCAGTCCGATGACGGGGTGTGTTCACTGGGACCTTCGTCTGTGTTCAGACTCCTGCAAATCGTCGCTTGGCAATAGCAGTGCTACGAAATTCTTAAAATATAGCATCCATGGGATGGAGAGATTTGCAGAATATGGGACTTCATTCAGGTGACACACTGTCTAAGGAGAAAATAGATACTTGGGATTGCTCAGCTCTTTCTTGAGTTATTTGCTCTTTCCATGACTTTGAAATGATTTTACAAATCGGAGCTTTTTTTTTCTGGTGCGCTACAGAATGATAAGACTAATTTTCATCTAAGGTTTGCACCACATATTTTGCTCTGACAGGCCGTGGCCAGCAACTCCCTTCACAGCAATTTATAGCATAGCTCCGAAAAGTTGAATTATTTTTAACTAGATTGCCTTTGCCTTAATAAAAATGTAGAAAAGCAGTGGCCTTTTGCTAATTAGGTTCAAACGTTGACATTCTCTCTCCTGGAAAGGATAAGAGTGGAAAATTTTACAATGGCTTGGGATGCCTTTCCAAACACACACGTACGCCATAATATTCCACGTTTATTCTATTCTATAACTTCATTTGCTCACACAAATTAAAATCATCACAATATATACTGAGTACCAAATTTTCTGGATGGATAATTATAGATATTTCATTTTCAAAATATTGGAGTGCTTTGGGAGCTCTTTTTAAAATTTTTTTCAGCATTTTTATTCATTTTTGAGAGACAGAGTGCTAGCAGGGGAGGGCAGAGAGAGAAGGAGAGATAGAGTCTGAAGTAAGCTCCAGACTCCAAGCTGCCAGCACAGAGCCCGACGCGGGCCCGGAACTCATGAACTGTGAGGTCATGAGCTGAGCCAAAATCAAGAGTCGGGTGCTTAACTGACTGAGCCACCCGGATGCCCCTCTTTTGCCCATTTTTTATTGCATTATTTGTTTTTTTGGTGTCGACTTGTATAAATTCTTTATATATTTTGAGTACTAACCCTGTATTGGATATGCCATTTGCAAATATCTTCTCTCATTCAGTACCCGTCTTTTATTTTGTTGATTGTTTCCTCTGCTATGCAGAAGCTTTTTATTTTTTTTAATTGAAAAAATTTTAGTGTTTATTTGTTTTTGAGAGACAGAGATAGAGCATGAGTGGGGGAGGGGCAGAGAGAGAGGAAGACACAGAATCCGAAGCAGGCTCCAGTCTTCGAGCTGTCAGCACAGAGCCTGATGTGGGACTTGAACCCATGAACTATAAGATCATGACCTGAGCTGAAATAAGAGATATTACCGAGTAAGCCACCCTGACACCCTCAGAAGCTTTTTATTTTGATGTCACCCCAATAGTTTAGTTTTGTTTTTGTTTCCTTTGCTTCAGGAGACATATCTAGAAAAATGTTCTCATGGCCAGTGTCAGAAAAATTACTACCTGTGCTCCCTTCTCGGATGTTCATGGTTTCAGGTGCCACATTGAGGTCCTTAATCACTCATCATCAGGGAAATGTAAGTCAAAACTCAATGAGATATCACCTCACGACTGTCAGAAAGGTTGACATAAAAAACACAAGAAGAAACAACGGGTATTGGTGAGGCTGAACAAAAGAAGGAACCCTCATGCCCTGCTGGTAGGAATGCAAACGGGTGCAGCCGCTGTGGAAAACTGTGTGAAGATTCCTCAAAAAATTAAAAATAGAACTACCCTACGATCCAGTCATCATAGTACTAGGTATTTCCCAAATAAGAACACACTAATTCAAAGGGATACTTGCGCTGCTATGGTCACAACCCTAACCGAATTCTGGAAGCAGCCCAAGTATCCATCCACTGATGAATGGAGAAGCAAGAGGCGCGATGTATACACACACACACACACACACACACACACACACACACACTCCCAACGGCTGCATGTACACAGACATACACACATAGATACATACATATATACATATGGCCATATATATATGGGCGATACACACACACACACACACACACTCCCAATGGCTGCATGTACACAGACATACACACATAGATACATACATATATACATATATGTGTATATGTATATGTATATGTATATACATACATGTATATATGGACGATATACACACATGCACACACACACAATGGGATATTATTCAGGCATAAAAATAATAGAATCTTGCCATTTGCAACAACATGGATAGAGCCAGGGAAATTTTAAGTGAAATAAACCAGTCACAGAAAGGCACATACCAAAAAAAATAAAAATAAAAATAAAGAAAGACACATACCATATGATTTTATTCAGAGCCAAAACCAAGTTGGATGGATGCTTAACTGACTGAGCCACCAGGCACCCCTATTTTTATTTTTTTAATTTTTTAATGTTAATCTAGTGTATTTGACATACGCTGTTAGACTAGTTTTAGGTAACAACGGAGCTCTCGATGTTTTAGGAAGCAACTAGTATGCACCATTTCTGTTCTAGAAACAGGTAAGCAAGACACAAAGTCCCTGTTCACAACCAGTTTACACTGCAGTAAGAAGGCAAGGAAGCAACATAAAAATTAGTAAATAAATATCAGATACAACAAAATCAATAAAGAAATTAGTATTTTGTCTCAAAGAACAAGTGTTCTTAACCCTAGAGAACTAACTCTTATCCAGGTGATGGACTGTATGGTAATAAAATATATTTGATTACATCAAAAATAGTGAAAATCCCATTTAAAAATTAGTGAAATGATTGTTTTGCCATAGATAAAGACAAATTATTCAGCCTATGCTACCGGAGCATACTCATATGTAGAGCAAAGGGCACTTGGTTTCTGGAATGTAGATTCGGTAAGGAGTATCCAACTACAGCTGAAATGGAGATGAAAAAAGGCTACAAAAGTTGGGTAGTGGAGACATCAAACTCCTTCAGTTTAGGACCTAAACTGTGTAGAAGCATTATGGATTGTTTCGACTAACTCATAACGTTACATTTCCTTAAAACCGAAAAGTCATCCAGATTATCTGAGATGCCTCAGAGAGGGTTGGACGTACAGCATTCTCTGGAAAGAACTGTCTAAACATAAAGCCAATATTTTCAACGCTTCTGTGCCCCAAGAGTTACATGAGGAACTGAACATAACCCAAAATCTATCATTTGGAATTCTGGATAAAAAGACCAGTCAACTAATTGAGACATCCTCTGAGGACACCAAACATTCGCCACCAACAGGGAGCTTAACAGAGATCCATTTATTTCACGGAATCCATAAAGTTGGAGTGTTTTGCCACTACTGCTATTCCGTCTGAATAGAAGAACATAAAGGACTCTCAGCTGGCAACACAGGTAGGAAAGAACAGTTCCTCAGAAATGAAACTATTAACACACCTGCAAGTTATATAGGGGGGGAAAAAGCCATAATCAGTTTGGACGAATTCAAAATAATGCACTAACAAAATACACGGAGAAAAACACAAGTTTAAAATAATTAACCAGAAGAAGACAACTGTAGATTTTTAAAATGCTGATAAGATTTTAATTTGCTCCAAGTTGAAAATAACTACATCGCTGGTGGTTTAAGGCCCATAATGAGGAATTAGATCACACATGATAGATTCAGTAGTGAAATATTATCAGTTAACAGCTGGAACTCATAAAAGCACAGCACACTATGAATATGAAGTTTGTCAGAATAAACCATCTGCTGAAAACTACTATTCTGCAAATTAGAAATCAAGTTAAAACATTATTTGCCTTATTTAATAGACTTGTGAAAAAAGTGATGAGATATTGAAAAAGTAGGTACTCCGTTAATTAAGTCCCTGTATTAGACAGTTGGTTACAGTAGTGCACAGTAAGGTGCCGGATACAAATATTGCTAAACTTCCTAGACATATATATTGTGTATTTAGCTTAAATTCTTTGAAGATAAATTTCATAGTTAGAGTAGAAAATGCATACTCACAGTTTGCACTATGTATTGCGAATATCACTCTATGAAGGTTTCGACAATTTACATTCTAAACAGTAGTACTAGTCACACGTATTTGTTCTCTCTCTACACCTGCAGTGCCTATTTGGGGATCTTCAATCTTCACTGGTTCACAGAAGGAAAGACACGGGTTTAACTTTCACTCATATGGTCTCTAGTGTAGTTGAACATCTTCCTCTGTTTACGTGGCCAAGTTGCACTGTGTTTGTAAGTGTGTGTGAATGCGTGAGTGTGTGAACTCGCTGTATGCGGTCGTCACTTACTTGAGACAACGCATTCTCACTTAATGAATACTAAAGTAAGGATATTAACTACTCGTATCATAAAAATGTATGTGTTGCAATAGTTTTTCATGCTATTATATGCTTTGTAATTACTTTAAATATGCCACTACAATGCATATTTCTAAAAAAATATATTATATCTCTCGCTCTCTTTTTCCAGGTATATAAACTTATGCTAATAAAATCCTATAACTGCAAAGGATTATATACACAATTATATACATTTTTGCAAGTAGCTTTCTAATTTCATTTTTAATTATGTTATTAAATCCAAATATTATTTGGATTAATGCTATTATCTGAGTTCATGATCAAGTTTTTTCTTATAAGCTATCATGTTATCCAAAAAACATATGCTACCTTTGATATGATTTATTATAAAAACTTAGGATTGATTAATTTACAAAGATGAAAATATGAGAAGGGATATATAATTACAATATTTGATAACCTATATACTAAGCTAAAATTGAAAAAAGTCTGTGGGTTGGAAAATCCCTTTGCAAGCAAAAGAGAATACTAAATATGTAAGGATAATATTAATATTTGAAAATTTATAAGTAAAATTATATTCTAAATTGAAAAGACATTTAGAATATTATAATCAATTTATCAGACTAGGAAATTAAGTTCTTAAGAAAGACCTGACGGTACTTGAAATATGAATATCAATAATCCAAAGTAGATAGGTGTCAGGAACCTTTTTAAGATTTGTAAGAGAAAAATCACAGAGGCAGCAGATAAGTTAGAATAATAGTGTCAGAATAATGTAGCTAATCGTGTTGTCTAAATGGATAAATATGTATTTAAATCCCCTGATCTTTGAGATATAATAATAATTTTTTGATAATACCTTCTACAAATTCAACATTGAAATAATTAAAAATGCAACAGATATTACAGAAAAATATATACATAGAGTACAATATCACTTATAAATATTGATACAAATATGCCAAATAAAATAAAAGTAATCAACAATATTTGAAACATTAATAACCCCCCCAAAATAGCAAAATTAAGTGAATCTCCATCTTAGGAATTCGAGGATGATTCTGAATCAAATGATATAAATAGCCCTATTAATTAGAACTATTAAGAAATAAATAGGAGATTCTCAATACATACTGAAGATATATTTATTAAAATGTTGTACTCATGTCTTTAAATTTTCTAAACGCCAAAAAAAATCAGATATTTTATACATGCATACACATTCACGTGTGTGTCAAAGAGAGGGGGAGGGAAGCATTTTTATTTTCATATTTTACTAATTAGAGATAGAGAAGTGAATATATAGACATTAATTTGCACATGCAAAGAGAAAGCATTGCATAGAGTCTATTACATAGTTAAAGGAAATTAAAGTCTATTAAAATATTCAATGGTAAATAAAATAGAAGTACAATCATTGGAATAAACCTACAATAAATATAAATATTTGAATTTATATAGTTATATTTGTGTAACAGGAAAGTTCAAACTTAACCTAAAATTTTGTAAAAATGAGAAAAAAGAAGAGAGGAATTACCTCCCTTGGAAAGAAAGAGATTTTTAACTTCTTATACCTATATGTTTATCTATGTATCAATATTTGTATTTATTTATTAAGATATATAAATGTAGACCTGAGTAAGTAGAAAGGCATGGATGATCCTCAGAAAAAAAGAATTTAGTATCATAAACACAAATTCTCCCCAAATTCAATCTATCAATTGATTGCAAGCCAAAAGAAAATTTCATCAGTAGAGTTCAGCAAGGTTTAAATAACCCCAAGATTCACTTAAAATAATAAATATGGATACTGGCAATAAGGAAAAATTAAAGGATACAGCAAACTGAACAGCTATTAAAATTAGTAAGTCTTAGTAACTAAAGCTATGAAGCATTGGTTTAGGGAGAGACATATTGGAACCATTATAGAATAAAAGCTAAAAATACACCCATATAAGCCTGTGAGCTTAGGGTGCACTTTTTAGATAACATTACCAAACAAAGGTCAAAAGTTGTTTTTTTTCTTATGGTCTTACTGGCTTGAAGAATCAGGGGAGAGTCAAGACAACTATGACACAGTTCACATAGCGCTGTGATAAACGCTTTAGTATATGTGCTGCCTAAGCAAGCACAATAAACGCTTTAAGTAAACTGAAAAGTTAAAGATATATACACCGAATTTTCCAATAAGTACAGTACAGTACCGTACATCTGTTTTCTCTTCCTTATGATTTTCATAATATTATTTTCTCTTCTCTAGCTTGCTTGCTTTATTTTAAGGATGGAGTATGTATAATACACATAGCATGAAAAGTATGCGTGAACTGTTTATGTTGCTGGTGAGTAAGGTATTAGGAGCTAAGGTTGGGGGGGAATCAAAAGTTTGATGCAGATTTTCCTCTTCACAGAGTCAGCATCTAAATGCCTGTGTTGTTCAAGGGACAACTGTATTATAATCTACAGAACAGCTAATAAATGAATAAACAAGTAGATATCGCTAAAACATTAATAGAAAGTAAAAGTGAATTTCTAAAAACATTATTCATACTCATAATTTCCTAAATATATTTGGGAACTCAAAGTTCCTTCATTTTAAATTCATTAGGGTCTATTTGGTTAAAAATAATAATAAATGAAAAGATGCCCCTTATCACTCATCATCAGGGAAATACAAATCAAAACTATGATGAGAGGTCACGTCATGCCTGTCAGAACAGCTAAAATCAACAACATGGGAAACAACAGATGTTGGCAAGGCTATGGAGAAAAGGGTATACACCTGCTCTCTTGGTGGGAATGCAAACTGGTGCAGACACTCTGGAGAATTCCATGGAGGTTCCTCAAAAAGTTACAAATAGAACTATCCTACAGGGTAGCAGTTGCACGACAGGATTCTTTATTTAAAGAGTACAAAAACACTAATTCAAAGGAATATATGCACCCCTATGTTTATAGCAGCATTATCTATAATAGCCAAATTATGGAAGCCGTCCAAGTGTTCATGAATACATAAATAGATAAAGATGATGGGGTATCCATATACAATGGAATATTATTCGGCCATAAAAAAGAAAGAAATCTTGCCCTTTGCAGCAATGTGGTTGGAGCTAAAGAGTAAAACGCTAGGCAAAATAGGCCACTCATGAAAAGACAAATACCATATGGTTTCACTCATATGTGGAATTTAAGAAACAAAACAAATGAACAAAGGAAAAAATAAAAGAGAGAGAGAGAGAGAGAGAGAGAGAGAAGCCAAGAAACAGACTTAACTGCAGAGAACAAACTGATGGTTACCAGAAGGGGGGTGGTAGGGCTGGATTAAACAGGTGATGGGGATTAAGGAGTGTACATGTTGTGATGGGCACAGGGTGTTGTATGGAATCGCTATATTGTTGAATCACACTGGACGTTAACTACACCGGAATCAAAATAAAAAACTTGGTTAAACAAATATGTTAAAACATGATAATAATAATTAATAATAATAATAATAATGTTGTCTTCTATCCTTTTCTCTTTTCTATCTTATGGTCCAGAAGTATTCACAAGTATATGTTTTTTATCAATGCGAACACATATAACAAGCTGCTATTTTTAAAATGTATGATTTTACATTTTTCACTCATCACGAAATTCGAGATCTCTCATATTTACCTGGAATACTTAATCATTTGGACTTATCTGACAATTTCACTGATTCAGTAATGACACTTTACTTCTCTACACTATGAATTTCTCTGACTGGCGATATATCTTACGGGAAATTTCGTGTCTGGTTTGCGTGCGGCCTTGTCTCTACCCCAAGGACGGCTTTTGCTGCGCTCTGTTCTAGTACAAGTACCCGTCAGTTTGTGACCACCTCCTGATCTGTCTGTAGGGAAGCCTGCGGGTGGAAACTGTTCATGATGGGCGGGGTGAGGCCAAATCTTGATTTCCCAGGACAGCCTCTCTGTAGAACTGTTTTTGTTTTTGTTTTTAATTTTCTTTTTTTCTTTTTTTCTTTTTTTAATGTTCATTTAGTTTTGATAGAGAAAGGGAGAAAGTGCGCAAATGGGAAAGGGGGAGAGAGAGAGGGAGACGCAGAATCCGAACAGGCTCCTCCAGGCTCTGGGTTTGTCTTTGTGCCATTAAGCTTAGTGCTTAATGGGGTTTCTGTTAGAATTTCTTTATTTAATGGAATCACGGTTCATTTTCTTCAGTCTGGTTCCAATTACACCATAGCGACTTGAAATCACATGCTTATAGAATGCGAAATGTAACTTTTCCAATCTTGGCAATATATTTCCCCCCATTTTTAGTATGTATACTTGTGAGACTCATCACTTATATTTAATCAATGGGGGGAAGAGATCATATGATTCTATTCTCACGGTTTGATCTTTCCCCAAATGAAAAGAATAGTTTTTGTTAAAATATTTAAGCTTAATGAAATTTTGAAAATGAAATGTGATAGAGTATTGTTTGACCATATTCTTCATTTCATTTCTTTTTTTAAATTTTTTTAATGTTTAGTTATTTTTGAAAGAGAGAGAGACAGAGTGTGAGTGATGGAGGGACAGAGAGAAGGAGACACAGAATGTGAAGCAGGCTCCAGGCTCTGAGCTGTCAGCACAGAGTCCAGCACGGGGCTCGAACCCACGAACCACGAGATCATGACCTGAACCCAAGTCGGATGCTTAACTGACTGAGCCACCCTGGTGCCCCTTCTTCGTTTCATTTCTAGTTTTGCACATAATTCTATCCTTGTTCTATCCTTCCTCCTAGCAGAATAATGTCTCCAAAATACATATTTTGTTATTCTCCCTGTCATTATTGGTAAATAAGTGAAATGAAAATCTTTATCTGGGACAAAAAACTATAATCACAACTATTTTCACTAATAAACCCAACCAGTCCATTACATAGATAAGTATTGCGTATTTTAAGGATAGCTTGGACCCACTGTCAGAAAAATGATCACTTGTATCTATGTGAATGTCACCTATGTGCAGGTATGCAGACATCAATGGAAATTAATTTTTTCAGATACTGTCATATAGACGACAGTACCAAAAGACTAGAAGACACCAGTCTTTGTGATAAAGGAAACTGAGGAAATCAATCATTTATGTGCATTAGAATATATAATTGGGGAGGATAAAAAAATTAAAAAGTGATGAATTAAAGCTATTGATATACTAACACGGATTTAATGCATTCAACGAATGTTGCCTGGAGTGCCAGTATATAGGTATCTATGATTTCTTTGTTGATAAATGTGCGAGAGGGAAAGATGTTTTTGAGGAAACTAAGGTGGAAATTAGGCTCTACTTGCTCGAAACAAGAAAAGCCCAAGATTACTGAGTATTTTAGATGTCAGATAAAAGAGAATGACAGGTATGCTATGATAATCAGTCATGGTTGTTAACACAATATATCAGATCAGTATATGAATTAGCTTCTGAATTACAAGGACAAATGGATCAAGTCTTAAGCTTTTAATAGATTGGTCTTCTTATTATGCTGAGATGTCTTTTTCCCTGTTTTTCCACAAGGAGATTACAAATTTGCCAACCTCAGCTGGTCTCATTTTATGCTCCTGCTAAGCCAGAAGCTCTGTAGTTCATCAATCAATGTCTCTAAGTACTCACAAGTTAGATACAGTTTTGTAGCTGAAAACAGCCTTTCCAACTTCCTAAATTATCACCTCCATTTATTCTTTTTTTTTTACCATCACTTCCTTATTAATCATAACGAAAATCAGAAGGTAAGTCGCTATGCCTTTATTGTCCAATTTAGTGAAATTTCTCCAAAGTTAATAACTGAATTCTATTTGCTTTTCAAAGATTAGATTAAGTCTGAGTCTAAGTGAATGTGTACTTACATTATTATGGTGTGAATTTGCTGTAGTGTCCCATGCACACAGAAGTAGAGACCGCATCCATACCCACAATTTCAAACGTCCAACCAAGAGGCAAAAGGGTTGAAGCTGTAGGACCAGTTGGTAAATTATAGTCACCTCTCTTGAGAGCTTTTGGGAAATGGTGGGATATAAAAGAATATAAATCATTTGAGTGTACAGGTGAGTAGACTTATGTCTACCCATGGAAGATAGAATCATGATACCTGTAAAATGCCCACATCCTAGTCTTCAGGACCTGGAGCTATGTCAGTTCACATGGCGGTGGGGAGTTCGAGGATAAGTGGAGTTGAGGTTGCTGAGCTACCAGCTCTGAGATGGGAGGTTGTCCTGGGTGGGTGGACCCAGTGTGATCACAGGTTTCCCTGCAAGTGGAGGAAGGAGACAAAAGAGAGAGAACTGGAAAAAATAACAACATGAGGGGCGCCTGGGTGGCTCAGTCAGTTAAGCGGCCGACTTCAGTTCAGGTCATGATCTCACGGTCTGTGATTTCGAGCCCCGTGTCGGGCTCTATGCTGACGGCTCAGAGCCTGGAGCCTGCTTCAGATTCTGTGTCTCCCTCTCTCTCTGTCCTTCCCTCGCTCACACTCTGTCTCTATTTCTCTCAAAAATAAAATAAAAATGCTAAAAAAAGTAAAAAAAAAAAAAACAACATGAGAGATACTTGGCTCAACATTGATGACCTTTAGATGGAAGAGGAGGCCATGAGCCAAGGAATGCAGGCAACCTCCACATGCCGGAAGAATTAAAGACACAGATTTTCCCATAAAGCCTCCAGTAGGACAGCAGCCCTGTCAATAAACTTAATTTCCTGTCCTTGAGAGGCATCTGGGTGGTTCAGTCTGTTAAGCCTCCAACTTTGGCTCAGGTCCTGATCTCATGGTTCATGGGTTTGAGCCCCCAGTCGGGCTCTGTGCTGATAGCTCAGAGCCTGGAGCCTGCTTCAGATTCTGTGTCTCCCTCTCTCTCTGCCCTTCTCCTGCTCATGCTGTCTCTGTCTCTCTCAAAAGTAAATAAGCTTACAAAAAAATTTCCACCCTTGAGTCCTATTTCAGACTTTGACCTTCAAACCTCTATGATAATAACATTTCTTCATTTTAATTCACTAAACTGGTGGTAATTTTTTACAACAGGAAGTTAATACACTAATTTTATCTCTCCGCTGACAGTGCAGAGCCTGCTCGGGATTCTCTGTCTCCCTCTCTCTCTGTCTCTCAAAAGAAATAAATAAACTTCAAAAAAATTAATTAAACAATTGGATTTATTAGAACAAATACCTATATAAACATAGAGAACTGAAGGAAACCATCTTTTTAATTTAATTTAATTTTTAAAAATTTTTATGTTTATTATTTTTGACAGAAAGAGAGAGAGAGAGAGCACAAGCAGGGGAGGGGCAGAGAGAGAGACACAAAATCTGATGCAGGCTCCAGGCCCTGAGCCGTCAGCATGGAGCAGGACGCAGGGCTCGAACTCATGAACCCTGAGATCATGACGCTTAACTGACTAAGGCCACCCACGTGCCCCAAAGAAACCATCTTTAAAGAGGTAAAGAGAATATGATAACAATGTTGAATCAGGCAAACGGATTGTTAAGATCAGGATGGGCCCTAATCCAATATGACAGGTTTCCCTATAAAAAGAGGGAAATTTAGATAGGGATATACAAGCACACCACGAGAACACAGCATGAACATGAAGGCAGCCATTAAAGAACCCCAAATGTTGTGAGCAAACCGCCAGAAGTTAGCAAAGAAGCATGGTGCAGACTTTCCCTCTCAGCCCTTGAAAGAGCCATCCGTGGTGGCACCAGATGTCGGACTGCAAGCTCCCAGAAGTAGGAGGCAAGGAATTTCTCTTGGTTAAGCCACCCAGTCTGTGGTACTTTGCTATGGTGACCCTGGGCACCTAACGCCTGAATCTAATGACATACAGGAAGGAAAAACTGACCAAAGAGCAGTATCAGCAAAATGGCGGATTAGGCAGCTGCATTTTTTCATTCCTCCAAAGGAAGAAACAAAAACCAAAAATCAAAAAAACCAAGCATAAACTGTCAGAACCAACTTTGTCCAAATTCTGAAAAACAGTCAATGGATTACAGCAACCAAACGAAAGTGGACTTAAGAAAGAAACAACTGGAAAATCATAAGAAACCCTGCCAGTTTTACTTGCCTTTGTTCCAACTTCTCCTCAGAGTAGTGGCAATATTGAAGCCACAGAAGTTTCTGTGCTTCACATGGGTCCCTAGTCTCTGGTTCCAGAGGGAACAGAGTAGACTTTACCGTTAAATTGTTGTGTGGGTCTGTTCTAAACTGTTTGGGGGCACTGGGGGAAAGTTCTCCTCTCTGTGTTGCCAGAACGGGGGCCAGAAAAGGGCAGGCATTGTTCAAAAATCCTGCAAGATTTACCAGACACATGAGGCAGATGTTTGGAGGCGAGATATTGGACAGACCACTGGGGAAAAAGCACAGAAGTAAATAGTGGGAAATTAGCATGCTCCAAAAAGGCCATGAATACGGTGGGATTTACAAAGCCACATGCATGCATACTTCAAGGCACATCCTCACAAATGACACATAAAGACCCTAAGCTTTCAGCCTTGGGCTGGGCCCCCGGCTCAATGAAAATAAAATATAATATCGAAAGAGTCCTGTAGCACATACTCAATCTACAAAGACTGGAGAATGTGTTTGTTTCATTACTTTTGCCTGTTTTATTTTTGTTTGTTTTGTTGTGTGTATGTGTGTTTGTTTAGCTCTTACCGTACCAGAAAGTCTCTGTCAAAACATTAGCTGAACATGAGTTAAAGAACAAAAACTTCAGTGACCATGCTCTACAAGAAATACAATTTTATAAAAGTAGTCCGGAAAATTCCACTAAACAAATGGGCTGCTACAGCTCTTAACAATGAAACGAAACAAAAACACACCCACACAAACAAAACCACACAAGACAAAGCAAAAACTCAATAAATTCGAGGGAAAGGAAAGAATCTATTTTTTAGATTAGCTGCCTTATAATATTCGAATATCCTGTGTTCAGCAAATATTACGAGGCATGCAAAAAAAAAAAAAAAGAAGTGGGATATAAATACAAATTAAATCATAGAAACAAATTAAATTCATTCATAGAACCAAATCCATTCATAGAAACAAACTAAATCAACAAGAAATGCTCCTGAGAAAGCCTGTACATCAAACTTACTAGACTAAAACATTAAAACCACTGGCTTCACTATGGCTTCAAAGGTCTAATGGAAGGGTGACTGGGTGGCTCAGTCAGTTAAGCGGCTGACTTTGGCTCAGGTCATGATCTCACCGTTCCAGAGTTCAAGCCCCGTGTCGGGCTCTGTGCTGACAGCTCAGAATCTGGAGCCCTCTCTGTCTGTGCCCCTCCCCCAATCATGCTCTGTCTCTTTCTCTCTCTCTCTCTCTCTCTCAAAAATAAATAAACATTTAAAAATTTTTTAAAAAAAGGGACTAGTGGAAATCTGAGAAAAAAAATAAAGGAATCAGGAAACGACATAATAAGAAAATGAGACTATTGCCAAAGAGATAGAAATTATAAAAAAGGAACCAAATAGAAATTAGGGAGCTGTAATGACACTAGTGGAAAGTCAATCCACCAGAGCAATTCAGCAGCAGATCTACTTCAGTGAACTCGAAAAGGAGACAATGGAAGTTATGGAGTCTAAGGAACAGAAAGACAAGTGAATGAAGAAAAGTTAACTGAGATTAAGTGACCTCCAGGATATTATCAAGATGCTCCCCCTTTCTCTCTTCTCTCTTTCTCTCTCTCTAATAATCTCAATTACTAAGAGATGTGCTAAGTATCTCCACTATATTAGTGGATATACTCTTCAACTCTTTTTGGGAATTGATAACAATTCTAAGGAGGGTGAAAACCCAAATGTATGGTGCAATGGACTGAATATTTGGGTTCTGCTAAAAGTGCATGTTGAGGGGCGCCTGAGTGGCTCAGTCAGTTGAACGTCCAACTTCGACTCAGGTCATGATCTCACCATTCGCGAGTTCGAGCCCCGCGTCAGGCTCTGTGTTAAAGGCTCAGAGCCTGGAGCCTGCTTCAGATTCTGTGTCTCCCTCAATGTCTGTGCCCCTCCCCTGCTCATGCTCTGTCTGTCTCTGTCTCTCAAAAATGAATAAACATTAAAAAAAAAAAAAAGTGCATGTTGAAATCTTATCACAGGTGTGACAGTAACAGCATGTGGGCTTTTAGGAGATGATGAGGCCATCCGAATGAGACGGATCCTCCTGAGTCAGATCAGGGCCTTCTGACCCCACCGGTCTTTCTTGCCTTCTTTGTGCTGTGTGAGTGTATAAGCAGAAGCCAGTTATCTAAAGACTGGAACAAGACTCTCATCTAAACCTGTCCAGGAGAACGCCTTGCTCTTGTATTTCTGACCTCCAGAACCATGACATAGACTTCTGTTGTTGATAATCCGCTCAGTCTGTGGTGCTTTATTGTAGCCCAAGCTGATGGAGACACTAGACTCACACTCAGGCTTCCATCCCTTCCCTAATCTTGGTCCCATAACTCTTCAGGCTTTGTTGCTCACCAGTGCTTTCACAAATGTTTTCCAAAATAATTGCTCAGCTTTTTAAATTTTTTTAAAAATTTATTTATTTTTGAAAGAGAGAGAGAAACAAAGCACCAGCAGGGGAGGAGCAGACGGAGAGGAAGACACAGAATATGAAGCAGGCTCTAGGCTCTGAGCTGTCAGCACAGAGCCCGACGCGGGGGTTGAACTCATGGACTGTGAGATTATGATTTGACCAAAGTTGGATGCTTAATCGACCGAGCCACCCAGGCACCCTTGTTCAGTTTTATTTAGTGAAACGATTATTTTGAATTTATCTGGTCCACACTGCAATTATGGGAAGTTTTGATATAAAAGTTATTACCCTGATACTTGTGAAATAATTTATTCAGCCATTTAACAATTACATTAATTGCCAAGCTGTGACTGGGGACCTGAGCACACAGTGATAAAAATGACTTATTGTCGACCCTCATAGAGTTGATGTAATGTAATACACAAACAGATGAGTAATTAATTAATTAATCAATTAATATTACAAAGAATAGGAGCCGTGTACACAATAGAGCATCGTAAGAGGGCAATGAATGATTAAAGCTATTATATTTACATAGAAAATAAAGCCTTCGAGAGTAGACTTGAAAGAAGTGAGGAGTGGCCCATGCAAGAAAGGAGAGTTTCTGTGGATAAGGGAACAATTGAAAACTTTATGAGTCAAGTTTTTGAGCAAGGGCAAAGATGCGAGGCTACCTTATGCTACGGCCCCATAAAAGAGGAGTCAGAGAGATATATCTTAGAATCAGACCTTGATGGAAAACAGTGTGTAAAGTCTTGGCAATCATGGTATTATTTTGAGCTAAGTTAATTTAACTTGTTTAGTTTTTCAATTCTTATGTATTTATTTACTTCTTTATTTTTTTGAGAAAAGAGAGGGTGCGAACAAGGAGACAGAGAATCCCAAGCGGCTCTCCTTGGGATCATGACCTGAGTCGAAGTCAGATGCTCAACTGACTGAGCCATCTAGACACTCCCATTTTTTTTTGTTATTTTATTTTATTTTATTTATAATTTTTTATTGTCAGATTGGTTTCCGTACTACAACGCCCAGTGCTCGTCCCAACCTGTGCCCTGCTTAGTGCCTGTCACCCACTCTCCCCCCTCCCATACCCCCCTCAACCCTCAGTTTGTTCTTAGTATTTAAGAATCTCTTATGTTTTGTCTCTCCCTCTCTGTGTCATTTTTTTTTCCTTCCCCTCTTCCCCTCGCCGCTGGTTTTCTGTTAAGTGTCGCAAAGTCCACCTTTGTATGGAAATATATGGTATATGTCTTTCTCTGCCTGACTTATTTCACTCAGCATAATACCTTCCAGTTCCATCCATGTTGTCACACATGGCCAGATTCCATTCTTTCTCATTGCTGCGTAGTATTCCATTGTGTGTGTGTGTGTGTGTGCGTCTGTGTGTGTGTGTATACCACCTATTCTTTATCCATTCATCAGTTAATGGACACTTGGTCTCTTTCCATGATTTGGCTATTGTCGAAAGTGCTACTATGAACATTGGGGTACACGTGCCCCTATGCATCAGCATTCCTGTGTCTCTTGGGTAGATTCCTAACAGTGCTATTGCTGGGTCATAGGGTAGTTCTATTTTCATTTTTTTGAGGAACTTCCACACAGTTCTCCAGAGCGGCTGCACCAGTTTGCATTCCCACCAACAGTGCAAGAGGGTAGGCACTCCCATTTTGAAGCAATTTTAAATGTGACAAGAATACATTAGATAATTTCACCAGGGGATAACACGGTCTTGCTTATGTTTCAAAAGGATCTGTCTGGTGCGCTTTGGAAAATAAAGTAAGTGGGTACAGAAAGAACCAGAGAGCCAAGTCTGCGGCCTCCGGTAATCCAGGGCAAAAGGGCAGAGACTGGGACTGGAATGGAGATGGCGTGGATGGTGGGAAGTGGTCAGCGCATGGTTACACTTTGAAGGCAGCGCAAAGAGGAGCTCTGGATAGGTTGCGCGTGGGGACTGAGAGAAATGGAGGAGGCAAAGATACTCCGAGCCCTGGAAGAGGAGTTCTGTCAGGGGAAGAAGAATGATGACTTTCATTATGAGATACTTGGAGAGAGGTGGGTTCAAAAGAATTTTTTTTCTTAATTCTGATTTGGAAGTGTATAGTAAGTGTTGTCTCCAGAATCAAGAATTTGGGGGCCCATTTGGGCCAGTATCCCATTATACCCCATGACTACGCAGGCTCAGATGTAACCCACGAGAACGAATTAAATGACCACAGAGCGATTCTGGAGACAGAAATTAGTGCCACGGCATTCTGGTTTGGACAGAGGTGGAAAGTTTCCTTTCTAGATCCAGAATCTAGATCTGGATTTTTTAATTTTTATTTCTTTAATTAATTAATTAATTGTTTATTTGATGTTTTTAAAGTTTATTTATTTATTTATTTATTTACTTATTTATTTATTGAGAGAGAGACAGAGACAGAGAGAGAGAGTGCAAGTGGGAAAGAGGCAGAGAGAGAGAATTAGAGAGACAATCCCAAGCAGGCTCTGCACCACCAAAGCCTCCACCTGGAAAACCCTGCAGTCATGACCTGAGCTGAAGTCAGACACTTAACCGGCTGAGCGGCCCATGGGCCCCTGAGACTCATATTTTTAAGGCTCAGCCAAGAGATTCCACCATGAAATCCAACCATTGTGTCCACCTAATTACGGTTATTCATTTCCTCTGTGCTTATGCTAGTCAAAACAGTTTCTGTATCCGCAACTGTGTCTTGGAGTTGCAATAATTATTCCAAAAGTGACTGCAGCTAACAGGCCCTAATGGATGAAAATCCAGATAGCTTACCTGATCTCGTTAGTTTTGAAGGTGGAGAGGATAGCGTTTGATTTAGGAAGGACTAGAACACCTGGAATAAAGCACTTATACAAAGCACGGTTTGCCTTTATATCTTCTGCCCAAAGCATGGTCAGAACCTGAATTTTGTCTTCTTTTCTTTTCTTTTTTTGAGTTTATTTATTTTTTTTTTTGAGAGAGATAGAGACAGCACGAGTAGAGGGACATAGAGAAGGAGAGAGAGAGAAACCCAAGCAACTGTCAGCAGAGAACTGTGAGATCAGCTCACAAACCGCAAGATCACGTCACGTCCTGAGTCGAAATCAAGTGCTTAGTCTGACGCTTAACCAACTGAGCCACCCAGTCGCCCCTCTTCTTTTCTTCACAACACAGCCGACCATCTCAACAGTCAGGCAAATTTAACTAAATATCAGAGAGACAGTACCTGATGTTGAAAACCGCCAAATTACAACAGTCATTCCCACGCTTGCCATGTTTTTGAGTCAAAATCTTAGCTCTTTGCTTAGGAATGAATGAAACATTGAAAATTTGAAATAGAAAGATTCGAGAGAACTCAAATCATCCTAAATACCCTAATCCTTAAATGCCACTGAGTTGCTTGTGTGCAAAAGTAAGCATTTTGGATAAAGCTAATCTTTCCTGATTGGAGACTATATGTTTGCTTTGCAAAAGATATGCATTGTCTTTGGGGACCAATCTCTCCTAACCTTAAGTTGCTCCCGGATCTCTAAGGAGGGCCAGACGATAGCACGTGCACCTGTGTATTCAAAAGAGGCTAGTCACGGGATCAGCCTAGAATACGAAATCTTATCAATATAAATACAGACATCTTTCCAAGTTACATCTGCAACAACTGCTTGGATGTGTCAGAGAATGGATCCTGCGGTACTCGACCTAGCAGAGAAACATAATTTTAAATTAAGGGCTGGAGTGCTGTCTTCATAACAAAATAGGAAAAAAAAATATGTAATATCACATCCCAAGAGGGATTTCAAAAATTAGTATCAACATCAAAACTTTAAAATATGAAGGTTAATTATTCCTAGCAGATTCACAATTACGTCCTGCATTAGTTTTGCCCGGAGAAGAGTTGGTTCTGGCAGAATGACACCGAATTAACGTAAGTTGATGAACTCGGTGCTTTCAATTACGACTCTCCATACTCTTTTTGCTGAACAAATTAACAAGGTTCTTGGCGTGTGGTATGAGGTTATTGATAAAGTTATTGATTTTTTTCTCTAAACTTGCATTATTCAGTATGGTAGATGGTAGACCAATATGGCCCTTTAAATTTAATTACAATTAAATAAAGTTAAATGTTTGTGCTCTCAATCACTGATTGGCTCATTAAAAATACCATCAGCCATTGCTTGTGTAACCAGAGACCTCTCATCTAAAGGCCACCGGAGCACCCTTAGTTAAGAGGCTTCCTCACAAATATTGAAGATGTTAACTCCTGACATATTTTCTGTCAAAGGAATACACAGGAGTCTCTTCCTAAAATCAACACCTTAGGAATTATTTTATAACTTGGTTCATGTTGAAAATTTATACTCTTTAACTTTTTGAAATGTTAGTTTCCCAGAAGTGAAAATCAAATTCATAAAATATCTCAGAACAATGCAAGTCAAGACGTTCAAAACTGAAACGATGCATTTTATAGCATGTGATAAAACCACCCTCATAATCACCTAAGTGAAAACAAAAATTGATCTTAAAGTTCTGCCTTTCCTTCAACTAATCAATTTTCAGATTTTTTTATTTTGGCTTCAAATATTTTTATGCCGGCTGGTCTCTCGTTTCTAGATTTTCCACATATCCAAGATGTTACCCCTGCATCCTAACCTTCCTCTCTTCAAACATATTATCCACACATCCGCCAAGTGCGAGTATACCAAAGAATACTAATTTGTCATCTTCCCGATATAAACTCATGGTCAACAGCTTCAAGATAAAATCTAGGCTGCCACATACTCCAAGCTTACCTGCATCCTTTTTATGTTCTTCCAGATTCTTCTTTTTTACATTGTAGTCTACGGGACTTCTATTTCGTTTTTAGTGGATTTTTTCCATATTCGACCTGAAACAGCCCCCCCACACACACACACTTTTATTCCACTGGCTGGCTCTTAATCGTCTTCAGTGATACAGTTGTAAGAATTAAATGAGAGGTTGGTGTGCTGTGTCTCAGCCAGATGCATCCCTAACATTTCCAGTGTCCAAGGCAAGGTTACACACAAAGACCTACGTATCATATAATTAAAAGCAAACTAATAAAGCATTAACTAAAAAGTATTGCCTCTGCTAGAATGACAAAAGAACCTGCATAAATTACAAATTTAAAAAATATACATGCTCGTGTCACCAATAATTGCCAAAATATCTAAGCTATTGCATTGGTCAATTGATTGATTATTGATTGATTGCACCTGTCTGGGTATACTGTTTATGGGAAGGAGATGTTTGAATGACTAAAATAAACACCCACATCACTTAACAATTTATGTGTTGATTTCATATAATGTATTTTCCTTACCCCTACAGTAGCAAAATTACAAATTACATTATTTTTGTCAAGATGTTTATGTAATGTGTGTGCTATTGAAAGTAATAGTTAATATATGCAAAATGTACAAAATATGAATATACTTTCAAAAGTAAAGTAATGAAAAAGTCTAGACTTTTATATAGGCTTTCAAAGATATTTTTCTTATTTTTGTAAAAAAAAAAGTTTATTTCTTTATTTTGAGAGAGACGGAGAGAGAGTGGAGGAGGGGCAGATAGAATCCCAAGTAGGCTCTATCTGCACGGACCCCAATGTGGGGCTTGATCCCACGAACCATGAGATCATGACCTTACCTGAAATCACGGGTGAGATGGTCAACTGACTGAGTCTCCCAGGAGCCCCAAAGTTATTTTTTCTTCTAATATCCAAAATTGTTTATTATAATATGAGGGGAAATACAAATTATAACTATCAAATGTTTAAAAATTAAATCCAAAAGAGAGTTAAAAATTTTATTTCGTATGATATTATTCAATATTATTAAACATTATGTAGGAATAAAATTATAAACAAAACCAATGTGAAGGCTCATATAATCAGTCTGATGCTTCAAGACTGTTGTGCATACAATGACATTCGTGCAAATTTAATAGTATATAAGTTGTTTAATATAGTAGACCCCTTGTCTATTCCAAGACCCCCAATGGATGCCTGAAACCATGGAGAGTACCTAACCCTATATATATTATGTTTTTTTTTCCTGCGTATACATATGTGTGATAGAATTTATTTTATAAATTAGACATCATAAGAGATTAACAACAGTAACTAATAATAAAATAGAACAATTAAAGCCATATAATGTAATACAAGTTATACGAATGAGGTCTTTCAAAATATCTTACTGTACTGTGCTCATCCTTCTTCTTGTGATGATATGAGATGATAAAGTGTCTACGTGAGGAGAGGAAGTGAGGTGAATGAGTAGCCTAACGCTAGTACTGATCTGATGATGATGTATCAGAAGGGGGACTGTCTCCCTCTGGACCACAGTTGACCGTGGATAATGGAAGCCATGGAAATCAAAACCATGTATGGCGGGGGGCGGGGGGCGTCTACTTTATGTACATCAAAATACTACTCAGGATAATTTTTCACTAAGAGCATGAGTGGACTAGATTCTTCCTAGTGGATTATCATTTTTCAGTAATATATAGCATCCATTTTCACACTTGTCTACATTTCCAAATTTGTGGGTCTTAAGGTTTCCAAGAATTAGTGTGATCATCACAACAGTTGTGATTCATGAAGAACGATTTAACATGTTAAATAACTTATCTTTCTTTTAACCAAATACCTCTGTCATTCAAACTTTCCCAAACTTCTCACACTGCTGGCTCCATGAGCCTGTCACACGTAGGATTTGTTCAAATTAATTGCTGACTGATTAGAGGTTCTTGTCGCCATCTCTCTTGGTACAGGCACAGTGCACAGGGTCTCATGGCATTCTTTTTCCTTGGGGGACGAAAGGCAAGATACGGAGAAGCAGATCCTTGGGTTTCTTAGAGGAGTGAACATTCATGGGGTGCCTGCGTGGCTCATTCATTGAGCGTCTGACTCTTGCTTTTGGCTCAGGTCATGGTCTTGTGGTTCATGGGTTCGAGCCCCACATCAGGCTCTGTGCTGACAGCATGGAGCTTGCTTGGGATTCTCTCTCCCTCTTTGTTTGCCCCTCCCCTGCTTGTTCACTCTCACTTTTTTTCCTTCTCTCTTTCTCAAAGTAAATAAATAAATAAATATTTTAACAAAAGCATGTGTCTTTATGATACGGATCACACTGAGGGGACAGTGAGCTTGGAATTCTGAGTAATGGCGCTGCCCACATAATCTATGTTATATTACTATTTATTTATTTATTCATCCGTCTATCCATTATTCATTTATTTGTTATTTGCACAGAGAGTGGTGTTTGGTGAGGCCATTTCAGGCACAAAGACCAGAGCGGGGACCTTTCTTGTCTGTGTCTAAGAATTGTGCAGTCAACTGAAAACTGGTGATAAGTTTCTTTTTGAAAAGAATGTATTTGACCCCCCATCACTAAACACATCAACGTGGCATCCCTTGTAAGCTGATTGTCAGAACAACTCTGTAACACAGGCAGTCTGAATATCACTCACCACCTAGTGAATTAACACTATGTTTGGGAGTTTCGTTAAGGAACCTGTATTTTTAACCGGCTCCTTACCGCAGGATACAGTTTGGGAAATGTGTCCACACGCCGTCAGCAACTTTAAATTCCGGGGTATGTTTTACTCCCTTTGCTTAGTGGGAGCCTGGAGCCTAGCAGGTGCTGAATAACAGAAGTCTGATCCGGAAAAAAAAACAATTGACCCTCAACAAACAAACACCTGCTAATACCTTGCAGATAAACATTAGCAAGGTATTCTTCCATTCCAGAAAGGAAGAAGTTATTTCTGGCCAGACAAAAGTGGAGCATCTTGAGAGGAAAGAAAAGAGTGGTGATGTTTTACTTCTTGCAACTAATATTTTTTTCCCAATGAACTTAATTATGTTGTTGAGGAACGTTCCTAGAAGATGGCTATGTCAAAGAGCATATGTTTTTTCTTTAAGCTTTTCTTACACGTTTTCAAATCGCCATCCCAAAACATACGCTAAACTCAAATCCCGCCACCAGTGTCGGAGAGTATTTGGGGCTCTTATTCTTTTTTTTTTTTAATGCTTATTTATTTTGAGGGGAAGAGGGCCAGAGAGAGAGGAAGCACAGAATCCGAAGCAGGCTTCGGGCTCCAAGCTGTCAGCACAGAGCCCAATATGGGGCTCGAACTCACGAATCCGGAGATCATGGCCTGAGCTGAAGTTGGACACTTAACCCACGGAGGCACCCAGGCGCCCCTGGGGCCCTCATTCTTGATATATTCATTTTCAGTGTAAGCCGTAACACACTTTTGGCACAGCCTGGAGCAGAAGGGGACACCCAGGGATGCAGTACCGTGTAGAAGACTTTGATTGAGGAATGACAGTTGCAAGCCCTGCTCTTGGACCGCAGAGAAATAAGCTTCTCTAACAGTCTGTAAGAGCTGCATACCTCATTTTATTCCATTTGGGGCCAAGGTCAGGACTCCACTGGTCAGAGATACATGTGTGGCACAAATATTGACTGTCAATGCTGTTTGGGGATAAATGAAACAGGTATGGTGACACGGCAATAACTTTGGAACATGCTATTACAGCTTACAGCCTAAGCACCTTGGAGAAATGCCTGTACAAGCAGAGAGATGGGATCTCCTCTCTGTGCCGGAGCACGGCAAACAGTCCTGCCGCTGGGCCTTTGCACCTGCTCTTTGTGCCTGTGGTTCTGTACGTCCCTCCAGGTGCCTTCTTGGCTGAGTTCTTACCACCTGATTTAAAGGAATGAAGTTGGGATATTAAGTCCAAGTCTTCTTCACTCAGAAATAACTGAAAACCACAGTCAAGATAATAGACTGTGACTTCCACTGGCCTTTCAAATTCTGTCCCATCTAATTTTTCGCCATTTTCTCTTAGTCAAGGCTGCTTTGTTGCTTTCTTATCTTGCAGCTCTTGTTATTTTTTTTTTAATTAGGCAGTTTTTAAAAAATTCTTTTAAAGTATTGAATGTTACCGAAGGGAATAGATTCTCTCTTAACGTGATTTCTAACTTTGGAATACGTCCAGAATCGCATCGGCTCACTCCCTCCTCGTTATTGCCACGCTAGACTAAGTCGCCGTCATCTCCTACAAAGATCATAGCAATAGGTACCCGCCGTTCTCCCTCATCAGTTCTCTAATCCTTCTGGTGTTTTCCCTCCTTGTCCAGAATAAAAGCCAAAGACCCTACATGGACTTAAAGACTCTTTTATCTGGGTTCCTGTGGCCACCCTGACCTCAGCCTCTAACCTACACTCGTTGGCTTCAGTTTCATTCGCCTCCTGGGCATTTCTAAAGCAGCCCAAGCTCACAGCTGCCTCAGGGCCTTCACACTTTCTTTTCTTTCCTGTTATAACAGTATTCCTGTCAGAAATTCACATCTTCCTCTCTCCCTTTCTGCAGGTCTCTCCTCAATTGTTACAAATCAGAGTGGCGTTTGCCTAAACACACACACGTGCACACATGCGCACACACAAACACGTATGCTACCATTTGCTAGTCTCCTACCCACTTTTTCTTAGAACGTGCAATGAGCAGAGATGATATTTGCTTGTTTAGTGTTCCCCCACCCCTGCCACCCCTGCCTCGAACATGGCTTCTTAAGAACAGGACTGTCTGTTCTGTCTCCTGCTGTATCTTTGAGCATGTGATTGCTGTTTAATAAATATTTGAATTTATTCGAACTATATAAATCCGAAAGGAATCTAAGACATTTTGACATGAGTTAAGTCAGAAATACATAATTTTCTTGCATTTTTTGAGTCCTAAGGGTCTCGTGACATGGCCTAATTAAAGAGCTCCATATAATGCTTCCATCAGTCTGCAAGATTAATGTTGTCACAAAGACGATGACAGAAATAAGTGTTTCAGTTCTTGCATTAAAACTTGCAGATTGAGGACCAAGCTTAAAGAACACTATATCCAGAAATATAGCTGACTTTACACTCTTAAAATATAATTAATTCCTCTTTCCTCGCTTTATACATCAAGAGTTGTTTTGTTTTACTCTTAAATCTAAACCTCTCTACTTATTGAAATAAGTGATTATGTAATTGGTAAACTGATTTTCCTGATTTATTTCAAGATTGGCATGGACACTTATTATAATCTTCTTATAATGTGCTTTAGCAAAATTATCCCCTTTCATTTTGAAAACAGTGCCTCGCGATAGGTCCCATTGATAGTTAAAGAAACCGAGAACCAGGGGCGCCTGGGTGGCTCAGTTGGTTAAGCGTCCAACTTCGACTCGGGTCATGATCTCACGGCTCATGTGTTTGGGCCCTGCGTTGGGCTCTGTGCTAATGGCTCAGAGCCTGGAACCTGCATCAGAATCTATGTCTCCCACTCTCTCTGTCCCTCACTCACTCGTGCTCTGTCTCTCTCTCAAAAATAAATAAATATTAAAAAAATAATAATAAAAAAAAAAGAAACTGAGAACCATCCTCCTGGAATAGCTAGTATGATATCATTAAATAATTAGATTAAATGTAATTTCATTGTGATTTACATTTTTTTTTTTTTTTACATCTCTGTCCTACTGTTACATGATGATTTTTACAGGAGTAAGATTTTTTTTCTAGCTCATAGCCTTCTGGTAAGTTAAGAACATTACCACCATCCAATATACATAAATATGGATGCCTAGGTGAATCAGGCAGTTGAGTGACTAACTTCGGCTCAGGTCATGATCTCACAGTCCGTGCGTTCGAGCCCCTCATTGAGCTCTTTGCTGACAGCCTGGAGGCTGCTTCAGAGTCTGTGTCTCCCTCTCTGCCCCTCCCCTGCTCATGCTCTCTCTCTTTCTCTCTCAAAAATAAACATTATTAAAAAAAACAACAAAATACATAAATAAATTTGTATCCCGCTGTTGTTGCATAAAATATGGAAAATATTACAAATATCACAACACCAGGAAAACTCATTTGTACACGTACAACATACTGCCTTCATCTCACAATCTTCGAGAAGCTCAGCCTTTCAAAGAACACAAGTCATTTATATTTTTGTTTCTGGGTTTGAGAAATAATGCCAACCATGAAATTTCAGTTCTAATCAGTCAGTCTTCTCGTTGTTTCCTGAGCACGATATATGGACTTTTTGTGTCTGGTTTTGGAGGTTTTGTGTCAAATGATCCCTTAACTTTTCACACACACGCTCCTGAAGCCTTCTAACCTTCAGGGATCTTTCACAATCTCCATCACAAAATCGTGAAGTTTTGAGTCTACACTCAGCTATCCAATATCGGAAAGTTTGTATTAATCTGCTTAATTTATTAATATATATTAATTGTATATGTATACATACATAGACCCATGTGTGTGTGTGTGTGTATATATATATATATATATACACAATTATGCTATATTCATATACTACATGTATATATATACACAATTATGCTATATTCATATTCTACATGTATATATATATAATTTATTTATACACAAAATTTTATAACACAGAGACAGCTAATAAGCAAATTTCTTCATTTCTTTTCAATGTTTACCTATTTTTGAAAGAGAAAGAGAGAGAGAGGGAGGCACAGTGAGAGAGGGATACAAAGAATCCCAAGCAGGTTCCGCACCGTCAGTGGAGACCCCAACTCAGATCTCAAACCCATGACCTGAGCCAAGATCCGGAGTTGGCGCTGAACTGACCAAGTCACCCGGCGTCCCGAGCAGGTTTAACGAATGCTAATTTTGTGCCTTTTATTTTTTCAGGTAAATTGATTTTAAGAAAACAAGACATTACAGATATACATAGACTTTTTGTATCTGTTCTTCATTTCATTCTTAATCTCAGGTCCCTATGAAAACTATGTAATCAGCGATCTTGAAATCAAGTTCGTTGTTTTTTTTTTTTTAACATTTCCTACAAAATGTGATTTATAACTGTAAACCTATGGCACCATAGATACTGTGTGATTATTGAATGTTTATAAAGTATGCCACAGTAGACATGTCGCTAGGAAACATTTTAAAAATGATCACTGTTTTCAAGATTTAAAGTCGACACATGTGGATCTGGTTTGTTATGCTGATACAATACTATAACATTAACATTTAGAGTTTTGATAAATTTCTATTGCTACAGTTGGAATTAAAGGATGATAGGCAGTTCTGTTTAAAATTAATTGATGGTTGCCACTTTGATCTTCCAAACTTGGATTTCCCAGTTGATATTCCTTTCCATAGAACAAGTGAATTTCTGTAACTCTGCATGTTTTCCAAATTTATGAATGTGAAATGGCATTACCTGATGCCTAAGTTGGCATTTTCCGATTGTTATTAAGTTTGAATATCTTTACATGTTTATTAGTTATGTGGTTGTCCCTTCCTATAAATTATCTATGTAACAACCTGTGCAAGTTTTTCTATGGGTTATTTTGTGTCTTATTTATGTAAAATTCATCTTTAGGTACTCTCTGAATTTTTCATCATAGTTCATCCTGATGTTTTCTTCTTAAATTAAACTTTTGGTCAGATATTTAAGTCATTAATTCATCTATAATTAGTTTTTTTTAATTGTGTGTGGTAGGGATTAAATTTGTTTTTTTAAATTGTGTGTGGTAGGGATTAAATTTCTCTATCCCAGAAGATATTTTCCCAGAAAAATGTATTTTATTGTCCATTCATTACCAGTTGTTTATTTTGCAACATCTGGTAAAAAAACAGAAACAAATTTCCACTGCTTTTCCTATCTATTTCCATGATAAGTCTATTCTATTATAATGATTACAGCGACTTAATAAACCTTATAGTCTTAAAGGGCAAATTTGTAATTATGATACGTTTAGGTTAAATCTAATGTGTGTATGCATAGATAGGTTTCATATCTTTAATACACTTACGAATTTTAAGTCTGCTTGATCTATAAATTACTACAAAAGCTGATTTTAAATTTCCATTGTTAAACTTATTTGTTCATTTCTTGTCATTATTTTCGACATTATCCATTGTTTCTATATGTTTATAATTTGAAGAGGGTGTGTCTGAAAATTTAGCCTGACATGTTGTGGGAAGTCTTACTCTTATTTGAACCAGATATGTTGGCTCTAAAAACTATTTTTATTGTTTTCCACTTGTAACATAACATGTCTCCCTAAGTAAACAATTTCTACAGATGTGGAGTCATAGTTTATATTATTATACTTATATTGCCCCAAAGCTTTTTATATACACAATATTAGTGTATATTTATTACAAAATTGGACAACTTGGAAATGAAGAACAAGAAAATGAAACATCGGTCCTCATCCTGTTCTTTAAATATTACAGCATTTTGTTACTTCATTATTTTGTTTGATGTTCCACTTACTAAAGTTCCGTTCAGAGATGATACCGCGGTATGCGTATCTGATTGTAAGCTTCATTATTATTTGCAAAGCGAAGTGAACTGGGCTCAGATAAATCACGTAACACATGCTGAATAGAAACCACAATAAAGGAAAAGTAAAGAACCTCAACATTTCAGTGAAGACAAGATTAACACTCAACACAGCACTAAAGAATCAAAATTTCCAAAATAAAATGTTGGTTTCCCAGGAACTGTTAAAAGGATCTCTTATGATAATCTATTTTATTAACTTGCGAATTGGTAGGAATAGTGAAAAACCATGTTTTGCTTCCTTACAAAAGAAACCCTTATCTAAAAAATGACTTTAAGGAACATTTCGGTTTTCTTTGTCATGATCTTTCCTCCACCTGGCCGGGTTTCGCAATGCTGATATAGTTATTGTGATTAAAAGAGGAAAACAAACAAAAATCTATTTCAAGACCCTGCTTCGAATCTGTTTCAGACAACCAGATAAATAAAATACTAATCCTCTGGTCTGGTACTTTCAATCTGCAAACTTCATCTTCTGACAGTAATTCCACGTATTTGTTCTTTTTTCTTTTCTCTTTACAGTTGAAATTCAAGGCTAAGTGACTTTCAGGAACACAACATAGCGATTCGACAATATACTTTAGACCCGGATCGCTGTCACAAGTGTAGCTACCATTTGTCACCACACAAAGTTATTACAATGTTATTGACTGCATTTCCTACGCTATAATTTTTATCAGTGTCACTCATTTACCTTATAACTGGAAGTTCACATCTCTTAATCCCCTTCGCCTGTTTTGCCCATCCCCCCATCCTCCCTTCAGGCAGCTACCAGTTTGTTCTCTGTATTTGAGTCTAGCTCTGTTTTTGTTTTCTTTTGTTTTGTTTTAGATTCCACATATAAGTAGAGTTATGGCCCTTATATTATCGCAGCTAAGAAATGGGAGCAACCTAAATGTCTATCATTAGATGAATGGATAAAGAAGTGTGTGTGTGTGTGTGTGTGTGTGTGTGTGTGTGTGTGTGTAAATACATACAATGTAATATGATGCAGGCATATGACAGGATCACATCTTGCCATTTGTGACAACATGGATGGACCTAGAGGGTATTATACTAAGAAAAACAAATGCCATATGATTTGACTCATTAATGGAATGTAAAAACAAAACAAACAAGCAAACAAAAAGCTGATTCAGACCCATAAATACAGAGAACAAACGGATGGCTGCCAGAAGGAAGGAGGATGGGAGAGACAGGCTTCCAGTTATGGAACGAATAAGTCATGGGGAAAAAAATCACTGCAGAAAGAAAATAGTCGAAGGTATTGTAGTCACACTATACGGTGACACATCATAGGTATGATCGTAGTGAACACAGCATAACGTATAGAGGTGCTGAATCACCATGTTCTACACCTGAAACTAACGCAGCATCGTGTGCCAACTACACTCAGGTAAAAGTGTAAATAAAAATATAAAAAGAAATCTTGCCATTTGTAACAACACGGATGAGTCTAGAGGGTACGACGCTAAGTGAACTAAGTCACATGTAGAAAGAAAAATTCCACATAGAATTTAGATTTCAACCCTATATTTCCCTGGAGCATCGTTGGACACCTTTGTAGGCCAGTGTGGCCTAGTGGTAATGAGTTTTCAGGGGTAAAGATTGGCTCACTCTGTCACTCCCCAAAGAAATCTAATGAACAATACAGTACTTGATTTAATACCCCAAAATTTCCCCGAAAGGGAACACATTGCTCAGTCTAGAATGATGGCGAGGTGGTACACTCACTGGAATGGCTATAGATCTATCTGTCTGAAGATGAATTAATACTTTGCCAATGTTGAGCTTGGTATTTCTTCCCTACGGCTCTTTGAGTAGATGGTGTCGAGCTGTAGATACAACACTGTCTCCAAGGGAAAAGGACTTATAAAGAATTACAGTCTCATGATTCAACCTTCCCAGCCCATTGTGTCCTACCGAACTGGGTCTAGTCTATGGATTCCAAGGTGGTGGCCATAAAGCTTATGAGTATTTAACTCTTCTGCACACACCCCCTTTTTTTTTCTCTTGGCTTGCCTGACAATAGCAGATTGTTGTGGATGTGGATGGATATGAAGAAAGGGAAGAGGGAGAGCTCGTGTTTCATAGAAACACAGTCCTATGAAAACATTCTCTTCCAAATAATTACAAGCCCTTTCAGAATACGCAGTAACCACTTCTCTTTTAAACAAACCAAACATTTTCTTTCTCTTTGCCTGTTTTAAAAGGATGTTCTCACTTTATATTTTTCAGATTTCAATTTAAAGAATCTTTCCTATGCTCCCGGCTTATCTGTTTTTCTCTACCTGATGATTCCACAGCATTTGCTCACGTTGTGCTTATAGCCTACCTCCTTTGAGAGATTTGAGGTATTTAAAGGAAAAGAAATCACAAAGTATGTTGCCAAAGGATAATGTTTTTATAGAGAAAAAAATCATGACTCTCATATGAATAAAAATAATAAATTTAACCAGGAGATGAAAGACCTATACTCTAAAAACTATAAAACACTGTTGGAAGAATTGAAAATGACACAAACAAAGATGACATATTTCATGTTTATGGATTGGGAGAACAAATATTGTTAAGATGTCCATATTACCCAAAGCAGTCTGCAGATTCAATGTAATCCCTATCAAAATACCAACATCATTTTTCGCAGAACTGGAATGGGTAATCTCATAATGTGTATGGTATCACAAAAGATCTTAAATAGCCAAAGCAATTTTGGAAAAAGAAGAACAAAACTGGAGGTTTCACAATCCCAGATTTTAAGATACTACTAAGCTGTAGTAATCAAAACGTATGGTACAAAAAATAAACATAGATCAATGGAACAGATAGAAAACCCAGAAATAAACTCACAACTGTATGGTCAATTAATCTTCAACAAAGAAGGCAAGAGTACGCAACAGGAAAGAGAAAGCTTTTCAACAAATGGTGTTGGGAAAACTGGACAGTCACATGCAAAAGAATGAAACTGGACCACCTTCTTACACCATAAAAAAAAATAAATTAACTCAAAACGGATTAAGAACTTTAATGTGAGACCTGAAACCATAAAAATCCTAGAAGAGAGCACAGACAGTAATTTTTCTGAGATCAGCTACAGCAACATTTTTCTAGATACTTCTCATAAGGCAGGGGAGATAAACGCAAAATAAACTATTGGGATGGCATAAAAATAAAGCTTCTGCATGGTAAAGAAAACTATCAACAAACTTAGAAGGCAACTTACTAAATGGGACAAGGTATTTGCGTATGATGTGCCTGATAAAGGATTAGTATCCAAATTATATAAAGAACTTCAACAAGACAACACGAAAGCACCAAGTAATTCCTCAGCTGAAGGCAAGCACCAGGTTTCATCAGCCTAAGATAGTAGCCTTGATTGCAGGAGAGGCATGGGAGACAGGCAGAGGGGAGAAGTAAGCAAATTTGTCTAATTGTAATAAGGAAGCAAGGCCCAATTTTTTGTGAAATGGTGAAAGTCAAATGATGATGAGGCACTTTCAGACATGGGTGTGAATGAGCACTGCACACATGTGTGCATGTTTGTACTCTTGGATCTGCTTACACGTGTCCCTCAGCTGGATGCGACAGTCTGTAAGACAGTCTAGGGGAGCCCGTAGACCTGGATTGGAATCCCGACTTCATCCCCTCTAGCTCTCTGACCTTGGGGGAGTTAACTGCATTTTTCTGAGTCTCTGGATTTTCCTCTGTAAACCGAGAATCATAGTATCTATTATTATAGTTTGTTTTGACAGTCAAATGTAATGATAGAGGTGACCTAGATTTGTAAACTGCAAATTCCTCTACAATTGTGTTACTATCTTGATAATCTCTTCCTTCCACTTTGGTGCTCTTCATCAATATACAAAGCCCCTGGGACACTTCTGGTCCCCCAAATCCTTTCCATTGATTCCAAATTCCTTTCCCGCCTGTTTCAGCGGGACCTATGAACACTTTAAAATTCACATATACCTTCAAACTAGATGCGCAATTTCAGGATGCTTCAAAAGCAAGAAACTCACTGGGAAAATTATGTCATTTGTGGATTTAGCTGTTGTTTCAATCACCAGCTAGTGGAGCTTCCTAAATATCTCTCGACTTCCTAATCTATCTTCCTAAATATCTGTGTGGCTCTAAGAGCTGCTTAGAAAGCCAACTTTTGGCTTCTTGCATTGAGGCAGTTGATGTAGTAGAAAGAATAGAGCCTGTGTAAGCCAAAGAGAGAGTCTGCTCTTTGTCATCTTTTTTCATGATTTACTTTGTGATTTAGTTCAAATCACTGTGAAACTAAATAAAGGAAACCTTCTTTAAAATGGATTTGGGAGGCAAGAGGGGGAGCATTCCTGCCTACCACTGTGGTCAATTGCAGACCCAGCAAGAAGAGACTTACCTCCCATTTCCCACAGGGAGTGGCCTACACTACCACCCATGCAGGGGGAAGATTTTCTCCTCACCCAGCAATAAGCTCTGCCAATAGGAAGATACTGCAACAGGGCCGATGAGAAACCATCACTACCCTGAACTCTTGCTGTCTCCCAATGGACTTTTGTTCCAAGCAACTCCTCCCAACTTCCTTTTTTTCTGTATCCAGTGATGTCGCTCTCCTCTGATCTCTGGACTTGCCCATGGTTGCCAAGGCTCGCGTGTCTCAAATCGAAGTTCCTTTGCTGTTCCCTAATAAACCCATTTTGCTGGTAAAAGAACTGGCTCTTGAACCTTTAAGGCCAACAACACTTTACTTCCCTGAGCTGCAGTGTTACTGATGTTGTGGTAGTGGTTGTTGTGTTTACATATTAAGAATAATAGGATAGCTGTCCTCCATAACTTTTCGAAATGATGTGAAAATCAACTAAGATAGTAGAAACGTGAGATAAGGAAGCATGTTGCCTATGCATAACACCTGATACAGGGGAAATCTTTCCTTCCTTCCTTCCTTCCTTCCTTCCTTCCTTCCTTCCTTCCTTCCTTCCTTCCTTCCTTCTTTCCTTCCTTCCTTCCTTCCTTCCTGTTTTTCTTCCTTCCTTCCTGTTTTTCTTCCTTCCTTCTCTCTCTCTTTTCTTTTTTGAATTTTTTTTTTTTAGTTGTATTAGTGATACCACCGGGACATCCATTATGTCCTCAAACCAGTGCCTTCTAGGACACAACACAGACACACAGAAGGTGAATTTTTGGTTCTGCAAAATAAATCAGCACAGAGCTACCCTCCAAAGGATCTCACAGCTTGCTCTAAGCTCTGTAGATCCTTATATATATGGCTTTTTTGGAAATAGCAATAAAATAAAAACTGCTGTCAAAAGCATTTCAGTGGCAAATGGACTTCTCCTGAAATTGCAATCCTTATCATTCTTTTTTCAGAGTAAAATTTATCTATTAAAATGTGTCTTTTGTAAAAGTTCATCAGTGAAGATCATTATAGCTTCCTTAATTGAACTTTTAATTAGACCACAGAGATTATTTTAAATGTTTCTTTTGATTATGTGTTGAGTACTGTGACTTGTTGCCTTATGGAAATAGCAGAATTCACATTTATTTCCTTATCGCCTTTAAGGCCTTCAGATAAGGATAATTTCATTAGTTCTGTCTAAATGATATTTCACATCTTGCCCCTAGAGCTAAAAAAAAAAATGGTTTTCAATAGACTGCACAATATAGTCTATTCATGTAGACAAATTAACTTAATCACAATACTTACGCAAAGCCTCTGAAAATCCATAACTACAAACGACAAAAACCTTCAACATTTTCTTTTTGAAAAAAGACCATCACGCTAACAACAACAACAAAAATATATATATATATAACATATTCGGAAGAAAAGTTTCAGTTCTTGTCAATCTTTAGTGAGTTTGCCAAAAGGAAATGTCAATCGCATGCTGGTTTTCATCGTTAGATATTTGCTTCATTATCCACATAATCAATTATTTATTCTCCAGCTCCGACTAATTAGGCTTTTTGTAAGAAAAGTATCTTGGAGTTGTAATATTCTTCTAATATTAATGTGATTATATCAGACAAATCCAGCCTACATGTGATGAAGAAGCAAGAGAGGTTTTACACTAACTGATGGACAAGTGAAAGTCTGGGAAATCCAGCTATCAAATTGCTGGGACACATTCAAGCAAAGCACATCATGGAATTTTCATGACTTCTAGAGAGGAAAGTGTAAAAACTGTTAAATCTACTTTGCTAGATTTTGATTTCGGGGGGGTATTGTGAAGTATGAAATCCAGAGACATTCTGGGTTCAACTTCCTATTCAAAACCTTTGGGTCAAAAGTATTTGATCACAAAACCCATATTTCAAATTAAGTGCCATGAAATAGATCTATAGATCTATAGATTGGTAGATCGATAGACTGATAGATCGATAGACTGACAGATCGATAGATAGAGAGATAGACTTGCAAAATTTGAGGAATGATCACTTTGAAATCTTTTAAAAAAAGTATATATTCCTTGGAAACTTTTTTTGCATCAGAAATCACGGATGTACATTAAATGGAGAAACTTAAAATTTATGTTATTAAGGGAAACATACATAGCTCTAATACTAGAATAATCTTTATTATAATTTCTATTTTTTATTTATTATAAAAAAATTGTAGAAATGAAACCATAAGATGGGAACACAATGGTTACATTTTTTCTGATTAAAACAGTATGTGAGGGGCGCCTGGGTGGCTCAGTCATCTAAGTGACCAACTTTGGCTCAGGTCATGATCTTGTGGTCTGTGAGTTTGAGCCCTATGTCAGTCTCTGTGCTGACAACTTAGAGCCTGGAGCTTGTTTTGGATTCTGTGTCTCCCTTTCTCTCTGCCCCTCTCCCACTCATGCTCTGTCTCTCTCTGTCCCAAAAATAAATAAATGTTTAAAAAAGTAAATAAAAGAAAAGAAATAAATCACACTGATATTTGAGAACGGACAAAGTTGAAATAATGTTTATTTCTCCAGGAAATAAACATAAATATGCAAAATAGGGAAATGAAATAACGTTGCATTTATATAAATCTTAAAGTTATTGATTTTTTCTAAGTATTATGGAATTAAAATGCTATATTCAATTCTCTGTTATTCTAAAACATAAAGCATTGTAACTATTACTTAGAAGGACCAAGAATTATACAATCTAAGTTTTGAACCCCAAAGGTTGGCTTATAAAAATAGCCAATATTCTCAGTCTCATTCTTTCTTCTAGGAAATTCTCACATTTAATGTAGGTATCAGGTAAAAATACATAAAATAAAATAACAAGTATAGTGCTCAGGTCAAATGATTTTCTACTGGGAGCTTCAAAGAAAACTTGGAGCGTAGGCTGACTAAACTTGAAATGAAATGACTTTTTCCCTGTCTTTTCTCTTCAGCTTCTCCTCCATCATGTTGGCACTGAGGCTACGTCTGCTTGCCTTTCTGGAGCCCACATCAGCCACACAGCTGAGCGACATGTTCTCGAAGGGAAAACAATGCTTTGCTGAGACATCCAAAACAAACCATTGTGAGAATAGAATAATTAAGAAATATTCGATGAGGTACAGCATTCTTGTCTGTTTTCTCTGAAATATGACCATTGATACACGGTTCTTGGCTAAGGGTCTCAATTTGCTGGAGAAGAATATGTTTGCTGAAAGATTAAGAAATATCCAACAGAGGGGAAGGAAGAAAAGGCAAGGATGGTGGAGGGTGTGGAATAGGGGCTCACTCACATATAATGTGACTTCCAGCAAGCGACAATCGTGCTACATGGGGAGAAGAATAGAACACAGCACGCTGACAGTGTCTTTTATTAACAGGTCAAGTAAAGATAATTTGAACATTTTAAAATTATTATTTTAACTGTAAAAGCTAACCAAGAGGGGTGGGCTCTGAATTCAGGTAGAATTATACTTATGGGTGAGATACACTTGAAAGTAAGTAGCTACTTGGAGGAGTCCAAGGGCAAGTTTGTGAAGATAGATTCTGATGAGTGGTTACAAAAAAAGAAGAAAAGGTCAATTGTCTAACCATGCCTGGCTTTATTTCACAACATGATACTCACCTCGAAAATCCTTATATTTTTCTTTTATTAAAATTGGAGTATGTTTTTGATAAATCAATATGGAAAAAAAGCAAAATAATAATGGTAGGCACCTTCCTCCTCTTCGCCCTTTCAGATGCTAGCTTTCCTTTTCCTACATGAATTTAAAGGATGTAAGTAGCCCTGACAGGGCCCTTCTGCTTCTTTGGATGCACACCGTATGTTCCTAAGACTCACCTCTCCACCTCACTCAAGTGTGGATAACACTCCAGCTCCCCACTCAAAGCAAGCTCCAAAATGGATGGCTTTCGCTTTTACATCGCCATTTTTTTTTCTACCCACTGATTCATTTTTATCTGCATGTAAACATGCTGCCATTAATCGTTTTTAACAAAATTTAAAAATGATTTTGGGGCACATGGTGGCTCAGTCGGTTAAGCTTCCAACTTCAGTTCAGGTCATGATCTCCTGGTTTGTGAGTTCGAGCTCCCATCGGGTTCTTTAGGACAGCTCAGAGCCTGGAGCCTGCTTCGGATTCTGTGTCTCCCTCTCTCTCTACCCCTCCCCCACGTGTGCTCTGTCTCTGTCTCTCAAAAATAAATAAATGTGTAAAAAAAAAAACATTAAAAAAATTGTCTTGTCTACACCTCCTTCACTAGCCCTAGCCCCACTTTTGCTTCTACAGCCAACCACCTGCCAAGGATTGTCTAACAAACTCTCTGGACTTTCTCTTGCCCTCATTTTCTCTTGAAATCACTTCACTCAAGTCTTAGAAGAGCAGCACATTCGACAATAGCCAAATCATGGAAAGAGACTAAGTGCCCATCAACTGATGAATGGATAAAAAAGAGGTGGTATATATATATATATACAATGGAATACTGCGCAGCAATGAGGAAGAATAAAATCCGGCCATGTGTGGCAACATGGATGGAACTGGAGGGTATTATGTTAAGTGAAATAAGTCAGTCAGAAAAAGACAGATACCATATGCTTCCACGCATAGGTGGATTTTGAGAGACTCAGCAGAAAACCATGGGGGAGGGGAAGAGCGGAAAGAAAAAAAAGACACTGAGAGGGAGGGAGATGAAACATAAGAGACTCTTAAAGACTAAGAACAAACTGAGGGGTGAGGGGGGCATGGGAGGGGGAAGAGTGGGTGATGGGCACAGAGAAGGGGACTTGTTGGGATGAGCACTGGGTATATATGGAAACCTGCCGGGGTTTGTCCTGAGAGGAGGCCAGCTCCTTCCATCAGGACACCTGGCTGCTCCAGGGTTTCACCTGCGTGAGGGTTGGTCAGGGCGCGAGAGATGACGTGAAGTCAGTCTCTTGGAGTCAGCCTCGTATCACAACTGCCCAAAGTTTATTTTTTTCTTCAGGGTTTTTATGCATTTTTTTCTAAGCACAGCAAGTATACGTTTTATAAAGATAGACAGGATGAAATCATTCCAATTTTCTCCAGGATCTCAGCAAAATAAAGGATGCTTGTTTCTCAAGGTTACATAGAATGTTTAAACAATTAGTATATGAGGGTGAAAAACAGCTCACATGCAATCAAAGTATAACTAACGGATACATTCTGGTAAATATCATGGGTTGGAAGGATAAGAACAAAGTATACAGATATCAATTAAAGGCTCTGGCTACAGTTGAAGGATTATGTGAAAAACATGTTTTCTCTAAAGTTACTCTCTAAGATTATTTATCTATTGACCATTAATAGTATCTTAACCAGAAACCTGAAGCAATTACTACATTCCTGAGGGTCGGGTTGCACTCTTGAGTATAGTGAGAAAAGATTAGGAATTATATTTTATGTTATTCCTATTGAATGATTTTCTTTTTATTTCTACGATAATCAACACTCTAGGTCTCTGAGGTTTATAACACTAAAGAAACAGGTCAGAACCTATTCTGGCTCGAGGAGGGGGGCCATTGGAGCCCTTTTGCTTCACTCTGCAGCTATCACAGCAGGCACTTATTCTTGAGAGTTCTTCTTTTAGACCCAGGTTAACGATATTGCTTAGGCCTTGCACAGATTTTCCTTCTAGCCCCATTGCGACTGTGCCTGTCTTAGGTTGTTCCTCCCCTGAGGAATCTTACCGGTCTTTGGCTAACAAGCCATTCTCTGGGGTCAAATAGGGCAACTTGGATTGGAAACCACAGCTCCATGGCTTCCCTGTCCAGCCCCGGCCTGTAGACACCTTTGCCTTCCGGCAGGGTCCAGGCTCTGGGCAAACGGCCTTTGAATCTTAGGTCTTTACCCTGGGCATCGCCATCAGGGCTGTTGTCTTCTGGTCTCCAGCAGAAACCAATCTGACAATAAATTATTAAAAAAAAAAAAAAAAGCCAGCCGAAACCACTTATAATAATGTTCCCAGTAACTTTTGTGATTTCAATCTAATAACCAGTTCTCAGCCTGGGATTCCACTCTCTTCCTTGAAATACCTTCTTCACATAGCTTCTAAAGTATCACATTATCCTGGTCTTTTTTCTACATCACCGGCTTCCTGTTACTCCCTTTTGTTGGTTCCTGTTCATCTCCCTAAACTCACAAATTATGGAAATCCATGACTCACAACTCACAATTCAGTCCTTCAGTGAACTCATACATTCTCAGACATTTAAAAGATCCTCTGTGCACTAAGGACAACCAAAAGCATATTTCCAAGCCAGATTTTTCTCTTTAAATTTGGATTTCATAAAGACCTGCCCACTCTATTTTCCCAGGAAAAGTCTACCAGGCATCCACCTTTAATATATTGTCATGTCAACTCTTAACCTCTCTTCTTTTAATGTTTTCCAACCTGCAAATAGTACCTTCTTCTTTTTTTTTTTTTTTTTTTTTTGTGACTCAGGAATCATATTTATTTCCCTTCTTTATTTCACATCTTAGAATGTTAATTTAAGCCACTATTGACATTCCTTAGTTTACAGGAATAATCTCAGCTAGTCTTTTTTATGATAACTGGCTTTTATTTATTTTAGTCATTGATTGCATGGACACACACACACACACACACACACACACACACTACAACAGTTTCTATAATCTTATTTTACCTTTTCTAGTCTCATACTCTACTGAAGGGCCTAACCTAAATTTATTTGCCTATTAATTCTTGATAGAATCTTTATTTTCAACTTTTGCCATTAGAAAAACATTCCAAAAAGTGACCTTGCCTAAAATATCATTTTCCTTGTGTTCACGAATTTAGGCAAAGACAATTCCCAGGTGTTGAATTATTAGGCTAAAGGTTAAATTAAACTAGAGTTGTGGTCTCCTCCCTCTTTATGGGTATTACACTGAACTTCATTTCTTCAAGTATGAGAAAATTTGTTGCCCACAATTCGCCAACAGAGAGTATTATCAAACATTTAAAATTTACCATTCGGTTTACATAGATGAAAAACATGTCCTTCAGGAAGTTTAATAGTTCTCTAATATTTGTCTAATATTTGAATATTAGATTAAATTCTCTAATAGTTTAATACGTTTCTTCATTATGTAAAAGGATCAACATCATTTCATGTTTTAATATTGTGACTATCTCTTCCTTTTGTGAACTTTCTATAAAATGTATTTTACTTATTTTCTTTTGACACATTTGTCTTCCTACTGGTTCCCTGGAACTCTTAAAATGTTAAGAGAGCAGCCCTTTGTGATACCACTGAATCTATTTCCACCCTAATTTGTCATCCGTATCTTAACACTGACAATGGTGTCTTGAACACACAAAGAAGTTCATATTTTGGTTGTTGTTATTGTTATTTTTCTAATGTTGTCTAGTTCAGTGCAGTCAACATTTTCTTTTATGAATTCTAGAGTTCTGTGTCTCTAAGGAACTTTCTTATGCCATTTCAATGTCATAAAGAAGTGCTTTCAGGTTTTCCTCGTCAATTTGAGGGTTTTACGCTTCATATTAAAATTGCTCGTCCAGTCAAGAACTGATTTTGTTACAAGCTGTGATACCTAAATAGAACGTTGTCTTGTTTTCCAAATGGCTACCTAGTTATCCATGCATCTTTACTGAATGATAACTTGGCATGTCATAATTATCATTCCATAGGTGCCTATATGTAATTGTGCATGACTTTAGAGTTTCTACCCTACCTGGTTTGTCTTGGTCTCTCTTTGAACACTGGAACTACACTCTTTTGATAGATTAGGCTTATTAATATGTCCTTATAAATAGTAGGGTTAGTTTCACGTTGATTTTTTTTTCCCTCTCAACTCTCTGGTGGTTCTTTTTTGCTTACAGTTCCATGTAAATTTTAGGATTAGATATTTCTAGTTCCAATGATTAGACACCTATATTCCTACATTAGGATTTTACCGAACTTGCTGTTTAATCTTTATAATTATACAATTTTTATGCAAAAGTATGTCTTTCAATTTATTTTGTCTGTGTCCTTCACTGTTTTTTTTTAAATATTTTCCTGAATTCTAATTTGTTTGGTTGTTATTTTATTATTGAGAAAACTATAGATATAAATAGATAAACTTTGTACCTTGTTTCTTACTAAATTATTTTCTTAGTATTTAACTGAATTTACTTTTAAATTAAATGTGTTATATTTCCTGTAATTTTTGTACCTCAATATCTTCCTTTTTTTAACCTTGTTTTATTGGCTGGAGCTTGTAAAGAACATTAAACAGTAGTGATTGGCATGGGTATGCAGCTATTTTTTTTTTAACGTTTACTCCATATTGATAGAGAAAGCGTGAGCTGGGAAGGGGCAGAGAGAGAGGGAGACACAGAATCCAAAGCAGTCTCCAGGCTCTGAGCTGTCAGCACAGAGCCAGATGTGTGGCTTGAACTCACAAACCGTGAGATGATGACCTGAGCCAAAGTTGGCCACTTAACTGACTGAGCCACTGGGCACCCCTGCAGCTCTCATCTTTAGTCACAGGATTGCGTCCACTGTGTCCCCATGAAGCTAGATACTGGGTTTAGGCTGAAAGATATATTTTGTCAAGTTAAGAACACGTCCATTGACCTTAACACTGTCCACAAAATAAATTTATTGTTTTTATTTTGCTGTTGTAGTTTTAAATCAGGAACCCTTGTTTAATTTTGTCACAGTCCCATGGACACCTTTAGGTATATTTGATTTTAAGTATATTATAATAACAGATTTATTAATGTCAAATCTCCCAATACTCTTTGAAGAACTTCACTTGCTCATAACTACGTGGTTCTGTTTTCTTCCTTTTATTCTAGTATTTTGAAAGTATATTTATTTGGAAAATTGATCTAGGCTTCTGTGCTTTTCTTTGTTTTGTCTTTCTTTCTAACACCTGTAAAATCGTAGTGTCAACATAGTTGTAAGTATAGCTTATAAAATGTACATGTTTTGAAACATCCTGAAATAATTGAGAAAAAAATGAAAAATTAAAACCTACTGTACTAGTCTGTTGTTTTGTTTTGTTCTGTCTTGTTTTTGAAGTGAGAGCAGAGTTTATTGAAGACGTAGAAAGAGAGGAGATACAATCAGTGTCTGGAATACTCGGAAAGAAAAGGAGAGAGGTTTGTCTTTTCTTGAGGTCTGGGTGTTACAGGTGAGTGCGAGAGACACTGATCCTTGTCTCTTGGAGTCAAAGAATGAATCCCAAGGAAAGCAGGGAGTGAGGAAAGTGATAGGGTTTACTGAGTGAAAGTACAAAGCTCTCGAGAGTAAGAGGGGTCTCAACTGTGTTGTGGGAAATTATCTTTTTTTTAAGGATTTATTAAAATTCTCTTCTAAAACAGTTTAATCCTACTACTCCTTTGACGACATAGATCTTAGAATGTTGGCTAAATTGCATCATGCATTTATATATATTCTACTTTTTAAAAATTTTATGTATTTGTATGAAAGACACAGAGACAATGCAAGTGTGGGAGGGGCAAAGGGGCGGGGGACAGGGATCCCAAGCAGACTCCACCGTATCAGCACAGAGTCCAACACCAGGCTCAAACTCATGAAACCATAAGATCATGACCTGAGCCAAAACCAAGAGTAGGACACTTAAGCGACTGAGCCACCCAGGTGTCCCTATATATATCTTCTAGCTTGGCAGCTTTAGATTTTCTAACTCTTTTTTTTAGCAAATGACATTTTCATAAAAACTCTAGCTGGGTTTTCAAATATGTTTCCGCAACAATAAGCCAAGGGTACCAATCTAAAACCTTCTATTTATGTATTTGGTCTTATGTTTTCATTTGAAACTTTACATTTTATTCTCGTTTTTAGATTGTTTTCTGTATTATATTATTATAACACTTTAATAAGTATTTATTACTTGTCTTTTTAACATTTTTATGGTGTTTTGTTTATTGAGTCTTTCTGGTATGTTTTTATTCACTTTATCGCTCATTTTCTAACATTTTACTTGTATGCTTAAGTCCTGTATTTTATTATTTGGTAGATAAGTTATTCTCCAAGCACTGTTTTAGTTATAGATGACCATTTTGGGTATAGAATGCTGTTATTTATAATCTCTCTAGATTTTTTTCTAGGCAATTGTTATTAAATTTTTCTTGACTTATAATTATTTTATTTTATTTGTTTTTTAAATGTATATTCGTTTTTGAGAGAGAGAGAAAGAGTGTGAGCAGGGGAGGGGCAGAGAGAATGAGAGACACAGAATCCAAAGCAGGTTGCAGGCTCCGAGCTGTCAGCACAGAGCCCAATGCAGGTCTCAAACTCACAAACCATGAGATCGTGACCTGAGCTGAAGTCCAATGCTTAACCGATTGAGCCACACAGGTGCCCCAACTTATGATTACTTTAAAAGAAAATTTCTTATGTTTTGCAAATTTTATTTTCTTTTCTTTTACTGATTTTGTTTTAAACTTTAAGTTTTATTTCTCTACTATTTTAAATATTTTAATTTTTTCCCTGCTGCATAAGAATTTGACATTTTTTTTAGTTTTATTATTTAAATTCTAGTTAGTTCACATACAGTGTAGTATTAGTTTCAGGTGTACAGTATAGTGATTAGATACTTCCGTTCCATACCTGGCGCTCATCACAAGTGCACTCCTTAATCCCCATACCTGTTTCACCTTCCCCCCCACTTCCTCTCTGGTAACTTTCAGTTTGTTCTCTATAATTAAGAGTCTGTTTTTCCACCTATGATAATTTGTTTTGTTTCTTAAATTCCACATATGAGTGAAGTCATATGGTGTTTGTCTTTCTCTAATTGACTGATTTCACTTAGCTCCATCCATGTGTTACAAACGGCAAAATTTCATTCTTTTTCATGGCTGAATGTATTATATATAGATAATATACATATATATATACTATATATAATCTATATATAATATACTTATATACCATATCTTATTTGCCCATTGATACTTGGGCTATTTCCATAACTTGGCTATTGTAGATAATGCTTCTCTAAACATCAGGGTACATCGATCCCTTTGAATAAAGTATTTTTGTATTCTTTGGGTAAATACCTAGTAATGCAATTGCATGGATCCGAAGGTGGGTCTATTTTTAACTTTTTGAGGAACTTCCATAAAGTTTTCCAAGGTGGCTGCACCAGTTTGCACCTCCCCAACAGTATAAGAGGGTTCCCCTTTCTCTACATCCTCACCAACACTAATGAGATTTTATTTTTAACCTGCAATCGTTTAATGCTTGTGTCCTGAAAAAAATCATCTTGAAATCCTAACCCTGAAGGTGGTGGTATTGGGAGGAGGGACTTTTCAGAGCTTTCCCATTTCCTAGCCTCCAAAGCTGTGAGAAATAAATACGTGATGTTTACAAGCCGCTCAGTCTGGTATTTTATTACCTCAGCCCAATGGACTAACTAATGGACTAAGACGTACATGTGTGACTTTTGAAGTATCCAGGGACTTTAAGAAAAATAATAGTCTCTTATTGCATAATATAAGGTGTAAATTTTATCTTGAATTATTAAGATAACTAAAAATATTTTCTCGTTTATTTTTCATCTGCAAACAGTATAAGGTACATGGATATCTTCTATGGAATAGGTTTCCTTCAATTACTCTTTTTAATTTGTATAATGTTGCTTTATAAAATTTTCAGTGTTATTTGTTGCTTATATAATTATACTTAAGTTACAGTTTTGATCTTAAACCTTTTACATATAAAGTGTGGCTTCTCAGGTGCCTGAGTGGCTCAGTTGGGTAAGCGTCCAATTTCAGCTCAGGTCATGATCTCACAGTTCATGAGTTTGAGCCCCGCATCAGGCTCTGTGTTTCAGCTCAGAGCCTGGAGCCTGCTTCCGATTTTGGGTCTCTCTCTCTCTCTCTCTGCCCCTCCCCTGCTCATGTTCTCTCTCTGTATCTCAAAAAGAGAATGAACGTTAAAAAATAAAATAAAAAAAAAAAATAAAGTGTGTCTTCTAAATTGTACCTTTCTGTTTTTAAGATGACAGCTTTTGCTTTCCTTTAATTTGCATTTTCTGGTATGACAATGCACAATCTTTTGCTTTTTGTATTGTTTTAATAGTTTATAATGTTTTTCTTAAGTTGCTTTATTTCAACATCTTATGTAAAATACAGAATTGGACTTCACGTGGTGAGTCAAGCAAAAATCATTTTTAATGGTAATGTAAGTGCATCTATATTTAGTGATATGATAGCAATGTTTTATTATTTGATATTTCTGTGTACATCTTGATTTTTCTTTTTACACATGGAGATATATTTGGTGCAGTTTTGTGCACAACGTTCTGTGTTTAAGAGGATTTGTATTTTTATTCTAGTAGTTTCCTTCGTTATCCTATCTTCCTATTATACACTCAGTTATTTATTTTTTATATAGCATCTGTCTCTTCTTCCCGTCCTTTCTTTTCTTCTCCAAAAGTAGTTAGCAATTCTGTATTTGTGATTCTGTATTTATTTGGATTGCAGTTCTTCCCCGTGTAACCTATCCGCTCTATATCTCTACCTGGTTTTCCCAAGCCACGGATCTTACTGAAATCAAGATGTGTATATTTGGTATTGCGAGGCAGACCCTCAGCTACAGGGTCTTTTCAGAGGGTTTGAAGATCCGCAGCCGAACATGATTCATTCTTATTTTTTCTTGTACATTGCAGGTTGCTGCATCCGGGGAAGCACAGTTTTGTCTCTACCCTCTTAGGGTCTTTGGCTGGGGCATGGCAATTAATTTGACACAGACAGATTAACAGGAGGAAAGCATACAGATTTATTTAATATTAGTTTGATGAGCCTAAGCAGACGTTACAGGAAAATAAAGATCACAAAACGTGGCAAAACTAAAATGCTTTTTTTCTAGTAGGTTGAACAAAGGGAGGCAACGGAGGAAAAGTAAGTAACTGAGTAAGTAAGTAAGTGAGGAGACTAGAGAAAGAGAAGTCACCCTAACCAGGTCTTTGTACAGCTTTCTCTCAGCCTCCACTCCGTGTCTCCAGCGATAAGAATATTCCTTTCTTCCTGGAACACCTTTCAACCACTTGGGAATCTGATTTCCTGCTTTCGGGATGAAAATGGGAGGTCAGAACGTTCTCCATGTGCCTGCTGTGTTTAAGTATCTTTAGTTCAAATAATCTTATGCCAAAATGGCATTTTTTGGGGTGTCAGCTTCTTCCATTCTTCCCTCCGTTGTTCATTTGTGACTTTTTCTCATTCCTAGTGGTTTGGGCAATCCTTACATACACTTTAATTTCAAATTCCAAAGCAGCTTATTTGAGCTGAAAGCGAATCATTTTCCCCCCCTGCAACTTTTGCTTCTGGGTGACAACCAGGAGGGACAAAAGGAAAATCCTTCCCTCATGCCCCTGCTTCGTATGAGAAGCATTTTAATCCTTGTTCGATTTTATTGTCTGTCTGCCTTCTGTCTGCTTCCTATGAACAGCCATTATTGTTTCTTTTGTTCACTGCTAAGTGCACAACCTTCACAACCGTGCTTGGAATGTACCAAGCCCTCAGTAACCATTCGTTGAATGACTACATTACCGAACAGGAACAATCCTGCCTTGGATTATGACTTATTTACAGGTCTCAGTGTTAAGGAAATTTATCAAAGACAAGACTCAATTTGACTGAATTTAACATTATAAGATGCAAACTTCTCGGGTTATTTTCCCTCTCTATAGTTTTCTTTCTAATTGAATTTCCAATGTTCTGGGTGATTTGGTGCCACTGTTTGATTTGTGTTGTTAGATGGTTTTAGAAGAATTCCGATGGCGGCACCTGGGTGGCTCAGTCGGTTAAGCATCCGACTTCAGCTCAGGTCATGATCGCACAGTTCGCGAGGTCGAGTCCCACATCCAGCTCTGTGTTGACAGCTCGGAGCTGGTAGCCTCCTTCGGATTCTGTGTCTCCTTTACTCTCTGCTCCTCCCTCATTCACGCTCTGTCTCTGTCTCTCAAAAGTGAATCAACATTAAAAAAAATTTCTTTATAAAAGAATAAAAGAAGAAGAATTCAAATGAAGTTCCTATGACTGTCCACGTCAAAGTGTTTGTACAAACGTCTATTTCCATTTATCAGGGGTAAATATCAAGTAGCAAAATAGTTGGATTGTGTGGTAGGAATATATACTTTTTTATACTCTTTATTTTGAGATAATTGCAGACATATCCATTTTCTGTTAATTTCCTATTGCTGATGCCACAAATTGTCACCAATCACAAACTCCCTTGTTTCCAACAACAGAAATTTACCATTCTATGGTTATGGAGTTTAAAAGTTTAAAATGTGTCTCTCTTGGCTAAAATTGAGGGATTTTTAAAATTTTTCTTTAATCTTTTATTTATTTTTGAGAGAGAGACAGAGTGCGAGTAGAGAGGGGCAGAGAGAGAGGGAGACACCGAATCTGAAGCAGGCTCCGGGCTCTGAGCTGTCAGCACAGAGCACGACGTGGGGCTTAAACTCATGAACTGTGAGATCATGACCTGAGCTGAAGTCAGATGCTTAACTGACTGAGCCACGTAGGTGCCAAAAACTGAGGGATTTATAGGACTGCATTCTTCCTAGAAAATGTAGATGGAAATCTATGCCTTGCCTTTTCCAATTTCTAGGTGGTTGCCTTATTCTTTAGCTCAAAGACATCACTCTGGCCTCTGCGGTCATTGTCATATCATCTTCTCTGACTCTGACCGTGCTCCAAACCATGACCTGCACTCTGCTGGAAAGGGGTGAGTGAGGCAGATGTCTTAAAACTTGCCTACCATTTTAAAGATGACTTTTTTCTCAATGGGCCATTTGCTTAGTTTCTGTACCCCTTTAGCTGTTTTCTAGAGAGTTTGTGAAGTTGCTTTCGACGACATCCGGTTGTTTTTTGATATTTCTGTTGGGGAAGAGAACTTGGAGCTGCCTACTCGGCTGATTTGCTGCCTTCATCCAGTCAGGCAATATTTTTAGAAAACTCGATACTCGCCAGAATGGGCACAGATTCGGAGGAAATAATTATAATACAGTTTTGAAGTTTGGAAGGCAGATGATTAAGTGCTAACTGATTTATTGGGATTACTAAAGCAAAATCCCCAAATAGTGAGTGGGGAGATATAGGAAATGAAGTTATGCATGAAGTTATATGCACAACGGAGCTTTAGGAATTGACAATTCCATAAAAGGGTTAATAAAAACAAAAGTAAAAGTCATTGCAAATTTGTTAGCCTTTTTTTTTTTTTTTTTTTTTTTTTTTGCCTGCTACTATCTGTCTACCTTGGAAATGTTGCTGGAAAGAAAGAGAGGCCTTAATCATGTGGGAAGTGGAGAAGCATTTAAATCAATGGTGATTTAGAAAGACATGAGTAAGCACCCCACAGATAACAAAATCAGAAAGCCCTTTTCGTTGCTAGACAGAAATGACAAGCAGAATGATGATCAAAACCACTGGTTACTGTATAAGAGGCCACCAGACAAGAACCACGGTCTTCAGGGCTGAATGGGTGGTTCAGTTGGCTGCGTGTTCAACTCTTGATTTCGGCTCAGGTCATGACCTCATGGTTCATGAGATCGAGCCCCTGTGTCAGGCTCTGCAATGACAGTGTGGAGCATGCTTGGGATTCTCTCCCTCCTTTCTCTCTGCCCCTCCCCCACTTGATTGTGCGCTCTCTTTCTCTCTCTCTCTCTCTCAAAAATCAATCAATCAATCAACCAATAAATAAATAAAGTTAAAAACAAAAACTATGGTCTTCAAACAGAGAAACACAACTATTGAGAGGCTATGACTCACATGGAATAAACCAGAAAAATAAATATTACCCGGACCTCTCTCTCCAACTTACCTTCCATCCATGACCATTTAAGTTCATTGGCTGAACTAAGCCAGCAGCCAGAGGGTAAATCAGCCAGTTGCTACAGATCAGCCTCCTAGGTCAGAGGTGAAAGAGAAAACAATGGAAAACGCATCAGAAGTAGCGACCATATCATAGGTCTAAAAATGCCTTGAAAAGCAATTACTACTCAAAATAGCTGCTTTTGTGCCTATAAAATCTAGCTTCTAAAGCTTTAATCGGGCTATCATTTTATCCATTTTGTTTCCAAAATAAAACATCCAATAACTTATTCCAGTTAGACTACCATAGAAAATGAGTAGTTGCAAGCGTTAATGTAGGGTACGATGTTCTGTGGGACTTTCTGTGTATTGAGAATACAGATGGAAATCCATTTCAATGTTCTCACACAGTGTACATTTGATACCCACATTCAGTTAGGATTCAGCGGGCTTTACCTTCTGGATGGTTGTTCCTTCCACCGCTAATCACCTCCGCTATGTCCTACCAAAAGTTTTGCACTTGTAAAAATATCAATCACCTTCTATTTCAGAAAACAGAAAAAGAACTTGATAACACAGATAGTTGTAGCCTAAAAACTATGATAGTTTTGTTTTTCTTCCATAGAATTACACTTTCGATGCCAAAAGCAAATTAGCGGAACAAAACACAAAGAGGAAAGCAGTCGTACACAGTCGTGAGATAAATCTCTGGGTTTCTGACAGCACTGGGCTCTCTTTTGTTCTTCCCTGTCTTTCCAAGCATGTTTGCCCAGTGGAGAGCTTTGTAAAGTAGGGAGACAATCCTCCCCAGAGCAAAGGGTGGGCATGCTTAATGTCTGATATAATATATCTATATCTTTCTCCAAAGCGAAAGGAAGCATGCTTATTTCCCGTTATAAACAATTTCTGTTGTTCTCCTGGAATTTAATCCAGTAAAGGTGAAGAGGTCACCTGGTTTTCTTCACGTTAGTTTGTGACACTGGGAGCGGGGCAAACCAGGGCAAGAAAAGAAAAAAAATGCTGGCATTCTTAGCTGTTGGTGTGCAAAAATCCTTTGTCTCTCACACACAAGTCTTGTTTCTTCTGTCCGCACTGGCGAAACTGGGGCAATTGGTTTGTTAGCTTGAGAGGAATGTAGAGGCATCTGGGGGGTTCAGTCAGTTAAACGTCTGACTTCAGCTCAGGTCCTGATCTCACAGTTCGTGGGTTTGAGCCCTGGCTCAGGCTCTATGCTGACAGCTCAAAGCCTGGAGCCTGCTTCAGATTCTGTGCCTCCCTCTCTCTCTCTCTGCCCCTCCCCTGCTCATGCTCTGTCTCTCTCTCTCTCAAAAATAAACATATTTTTTTTTCAAAAAAAAAGTAAAGAAAGGGATGTAAAATAACAGAGACTTCATGGTTCTTGACACTTTCATCAACAGAAAAGTGAAACTGAGAGAAGCATGCTTTCTGGAAGGGAACGTATGAGCATCCAGCGGATTTATTAATGGGATTGTAAGGCAGGCCACAGGAATCAACAGGAAACACGTTATTCAAATTGTACACCCAACTGGGGAATAAATGACCCTCTCCCTTACTGCCTCTTAATAAGGATGAATTGGGAAGTGGTTGGAGCTGAACACAAGGAGATAGGTTTGAAGACAGCTGTCGTAACCTGGTCCTGGTGGTGTTTCAGTCTCTTCCAGACTTGATTAACCAAGCTGGCGGCCAGACTCAGATTTATCTCACTGTAACAATTAGTGTGAACAACGGCCCTAGGTGAGTGGAAGGTTCAGATTTCTTCTTCTATGCAATGGTTTCAGAGACGCATACTTGCATACTACAGAGAGCATGAAAAAAAAAAAAAAGAGAGAGAGAGAGAGAGAGAAAATTTGCAAAAATTATGAGCAGAAATTAAGCAAATTGTTAGAACCTTGGCTTTTGGTTGATTCACTTGGGAGATGAAGGGCCAGTGTACATTATGGTTTTTCAGGAAGACTCACAACACAGGGGCTGCCTTCAGGCTTCCTTCGGTTTATCTTATAGACCTTAGATACATTCAGAGAAGACAGTCACAGGTCCCAAAGTTTTGTTGTGATTGTTGCCGCCAGAGGGGGCCTGGCTGCCAGAGGAAATTTGGCCCCTCCCCATAAAGTTTTCCTGATACAGACACATGGTCACTGGAAACCACAGATAAAGAGTTGATTATTCCCACTAACTAGTTCATTTTTTTTTTTATTTTTTATTTTGTGGCTTGTGCTTGAGGCATCGATCCAAAAAAAAAAAAAAAAGAAGAAAAGAAAAGAAAAAAATCTTTGTCAAGCCCCATCCATGCCAAGGAATTTTGTTTTCCTGTTTCTTCCAGGAATTTTATTGTTTCAGGTCTTACATTTAAGTCTTTAATCCATTTTTTAGGTAATTTTTTTGTGAGCGGTGTTAGGTAGGGATTTAGGGTCATTCTTTTACATGCGAATATCCAGTTTTCCCAGCCCCATTTATTGAAGAGACGGTCTTTTCCCCATTGAGTATTCTTGAATCCCTCATCGAATATTAGCTGAAGGAATATGCATGAGTTTTATTCTGGGCCCTCGATTCTCTTCCATTGGTTTATGTGTCTGTTTTTATGCCAGTACCAGACTGTGTTACTATAGCTTGAAATCAGGAAGTGTAATACCACTCACTTTGTTCTTTCTCAGGACTTTTTTGGCTGTTTGGTGTATTTTTGTGGTTTCACATAAAGTTTTTTCTACTTCTACAAAAAAAAAATGCTATTAGATTTTTGATAGAGGTTGCATTAAGACTAGAGATGTTTTTGGGCAACATGGACATTTAAAATATTAATTATTTTAACCCATGAAAATGGCATACCCTTCCATTTATTTGAGTTTTCTAAAATTTCTTTCATCAGTGTCTTGTAGTTTTCAGGGTAGACTGCTTTCCCCTCCTTAGTGAAATTTATTCCTATTTTTTATTGTTTTTAATATTATTACAATTGGGATTGTTTTCTATCTCTTTTTCAGATAATTCATTGTTAGGGTGTAGAAACTATACCAAATCAAAAAGCTACTGGACTGCAAAAGAAATGATGACAAAATGAAAAGACAACTTATGAAATGGGAAAAATAATTGCAAATCATTATCTGATAAGGGGTTATATCCAAAATATATAAAGAATTCATATAACTCACAAGCAAAAAGAGAAATAATTCCATTTAAAAAACGGACAAAGAATGTGAATAGACAGTTTTCCAAAGAAGATGTATGAACGGCCAACAGGTACATGAAGAGGTGCTCAACATCGCTAATCATTAGGGAAATGCAAATCGAAATGGCAATGAGATCGTACCCCAGGCCTATCAGAACGGCCGTTACAAAGAGACAACAGATAACAAAATAGTGGCAAGGATGTGGAGAAAAGAAAACTCTTGTGCACTCTTGGTGAGAATGTAAATTGGTGCAACCACTATGGAAAACAGTATGGAGGGTCCTCAGAAAGTGAAAAATAGACCTATCCTATGATCCAGCAATATCACTTCTGGGAATATAGCCAAAGAAATGAAAACACTAACTTGAAAAAGTATCTGTACCCTCACGCTCCAGGCAGCACTGTTTATGATAGCCAAGACATGGAAACAACCTAAGTGTTCACTGATTAATGAATGGAAAAAGTATGATGTGTATATATATATATGTATATATATATACACCATATATATATATATATATACACACACACACACACATATATATATATATGTATATATATCTACACACACACACATACATACCGTGGATATATAATTTATATATATGTGTATATATATACATACATACACACACATACATACATACATGTATAGGTATGTGCATATGTAATATAATATTTTATGTATATATATATAAATAATGCAACATCATTCAACTTTAAATTTTTTTAAAGTTTATTTATTTACAGAGAGAGAGCGAGAATGAGTGTGGGCAGAGGAGAGGTAGAGAGATAGGGAGAGAGAGAATCCCAAGGAGGCTCCATGCTCAGTGTAGTTCCTGATTATGGGACTCAGTCCCAGGATCCTGGGATCAGGACCCCAGCTGATATCAAGAGTCAGATGCTTGACTCTTGATTTCAGTTAAGGTCATGATCTCACAGTTCGTGCGTTTGAGCCCCGCATCAGACTCTGTGCTGACAGTGCAGAGGCCACTTGGGACTCTGTCTCCCTCTCTCTCTGCCTCTTCTCTGCTCTCTCTCAAAGTAAATAAAGTAAACTTAAAAAGAAGGAGTCCGACACTTAATGGACCGAGCCACCTAGGTGACCCCATCCATAATTTTTTTAAACGATTTTTATTTATTTTTTTAGTGTTTATTTATTTTTGAGAGAGAGAGAGACAGAATATGAGCAGAGGAGGGTCAGAGAGAGAGAGGGAGACACAGAATCTGAAGCTGGCTCCAGGCTCTGAGCCGTCAGCACAGAGCCCGACGTGGGGCTCGAACTCACGAACAGTGAGATCATGACCTGAGCCAAAGTAGGATGCTTAACCGACTGAGTCACCCAGGCGCCCCCATAAAAATGTTTTAAATGTTAATTTACTTATTGAGAGAGAGAGAGAAAGACAGAGGGAGAGAGAGAGAATTCCAAGCAGGCTCCACGCTGTCAGCACAGGGCCTGATGTGGGGCTGGGTCTTACAAACCCCTGAGATAATGGCCTGAGCTGAAATCAAGAGTTGGAGGCCTAACAGACTGAGCCAACCTGATGCCCATTCATAAAAAAGTTAAATAAATAAATAAATAAATAAATAAATAAATAAATAAATAAATAACTGACATTTTCAACCACAAGGATGGACTTTATGGGCATTATGCTCAGTGAAATAAGTCAGACCGAAAAAGGCAAACACTGATCTCTCTTACATGCGGGATTAAGAAAAACGAACCCCTAGAGACAGAGAACAGATCGGCAGTTGCCAGATGCAGGGAGTAGGGGATCGAGAAATTGGAGGGAGATGATCTAAAGGTATAAACTTCCAGTTATTCTATGAATAAGCACTAGGGACATAGGGTACAATACAATGATTATTTGTTGTTCGTTCATTTCATGGGAGGTGATGTGTCAAGCATTTATCACAACTTATCAGTGGAATGCTTCCTCGATTTTGCATTTTAACGCACAGGTGACTTTCTTCGTGTAAGAGAAAAGTTTGGGGACAGTGTGGATTTCGGCTCTGGGGCTGACAGCCCTTGACACCCCACTACACTGCCGGCCACAGGGAATTTGACACAATGACTGGGAAGTGACACTTTCATCTCCTTCCCATCCTTCAAGATACTTTAAGATTTAGCTCCAAAATACATCAAATTGGAAGAATTCTTTTTCACAGAATTCACAAAACAGGAAAATGAGACATTATGCCCAAGTCAGCAAAGGGGACCCTGAAGTTTAAACTTTCCTCTTAATTAAGGAAAGCATCATTTGTGTTGTCTAATGACCATTCAGATGGCTCCAATAACACTGTTCTTTCGGAAGACATTACTGATAAAGTAATAGTCTCCCAGATGACGAATACCACCGGCTAATACTGATGGTTTGCTCTATAACTACCTATCAATTCTAGTAGGATGAATGTATACATTGATAAAATGCTGGACTTCACGCCAAACATATCTTGAACAGAGAACTGTTCTCTAAAATCACGGTTCTTCCTCCCTTTGTGTGAGTGTGTGAGTGTATATGTTTCCATGTGTATGAACTTAATCAACCGAAAAATGTTCACATCCTAGACATGCCCCTCTGACCACGTTATAGGTCCTATGATGGTGTCTTTTATTATTCGTTTGGATATGCGTTATTTCTCTGTAAGCACACACTTTAAAGCGCTGTCGCTAAGAATGACACATCGATACTGATACACATCGAAATGCCCAATAAACAGGAATGTGCACTAAAGTCTCCAGGGGGTCGCATAAAGAAGATGAAGGGATTTTTTATTTTGCTCATTTTGGAGGAGAGGAATACGTAAACCTCAATTTTATCAACACTAAAGAGCAAAGGGGTTTCTAACACACGGTGACGACCGAGGTGAACCATTGGACGGGCCAGTGCTTCAAACATAAAGCCCAGCACCCGGTCAGGGCACCTTATATATTACATTATATATACTACATATATAATATTATATACATTACATATTACAGATATTTATATACAAACATAGTGATAGAAATTGGAAAGATATTCACCAAAATATTAAGCTTGGTAATAGAATGATAGGTGTTATTTTTTGTTTTTTCTTTCTTTTTTTTTTGTTTATTTATTTATTTTGAGAGAGAAGAAAGAGAGCGAGTGAGGGAGGGGCAGAGAGAGAGGGAGAAAGAATCTCAAGAAGACTCCACGGTGAGTGTAGGGCTCAATCTTATGAATGGGAGATCATGACCCGAGCCGAAATCAAGAGTGAGAAGCTTAACTAACTGAGCCACCCAGGCACCCCAGTAGGTAGTTTATAACAGTCCTTTTTTATATACTTAATGTATGATTAAAATCATAATGAAAATACATTAATTTCATGATCAAAAACATTAGAGCAATATTCATTCTTCATAGACAAAATAGGACTTTAAGAAAATAAATGTTACATAAAATAGGTATGGAAAGATACCATTGAGTATAAAAAGTATGATCTTTAAGACCTCAAACTCTCTTCTCAGGTTGAATTAATAGCCACAAATATTGTTGCCATTTCCATGGTATTTCTGGTAATATCTAATGTACTTGTACCATGATAAATTCTGAAGTTGAACTGTAATGGGTTTTCTAACATCTAAAACTTGGGAAATACAGAGCATCGTTCTCTTCTTTCCTCACGGGGATCGTGAACACCTCTAACGTGGTACAGTCCAGTCGGCCCACTTCCTGCCCCGTCACCCAGGTGGAGCGTGATTCCAGGTCTCCTGGCCTTTCTAGATCTGCCCCCCCCCCACCATGTCTATTATCTTAGGGGAGAAACTCTTTCCTAACCAGTCTTATGAGTCCCCACTTGAAATTGGGGTCACCTCTGACCGTGATGTCACATGTATCTAAGACCTCCCAGAGTTTTGAGCACAAGCACACAGAACAAGAACCCAGAAGGTTCCTAGAAGGACCAGAGGCTTTTTAGAGCAGCAGGAGCAGACTTTGGATGTAAGAGTCAAAGGAAAAAGAGGGTAAGTTATGCATATATTTAATCACTATTGTGGGCCATTTTCCGGGGGCTGGAGAACACTCTTGAAGTGAAATTTGAAGGTGAAAAACCTTAAGGATATTTGAATCATTTGGTTAACTATTACATAAACATTTTTAAGGTCCCTAACTTTCTAATTCTATGCAGATCCCTGCACCTTCCAAGTAGAATCAGCTGGTCCTCATCACGTGAGAAGGGAACATGTAAGGAGGGGACTGGTCAGGAAAGGGTGGTGTGATGATCTTAATTATCTGTCTTAATTAACTGACTCCAGACCAGCCCACCGACTCATGCGAATGCTGAGGCAGAACTGCAGAGTAGGGTAGACACTTGTAAGTCAGACATTCTGCACCCATCTGAGAGAACCTGGTTGCCTTGGCCACGCATACGAGACTAAAATATGCCTCGTTGCTCAAAGAGAAGACCGAAAAAAAAAAAAAAGGGGGGGGAAATCCTCCCAACATTAGCTATTTAGAGGAAATTTCAGTGTCGTGGAAAAGTGTCAAACTCATTCCTTGCTTTTAATTTATCAGAACTATTCAAGTCTAGAACCTTGATAATTCATTCTACGTGAACATTTTTTAAAGAAAAGAAAATACACAATACCTAACCTACACAAAGAGGTTTTATTTCTAACCCTTAATGCTTAATATAATGGTATTTTGGCTCGCCCTAGCATTTTAATATGCTTATCTCAGTAGCCTAGTAAATTGTCTTTGGAAACCCCCTTACCTGCGGTACACATTCATACTTCAATATTATCTTCACATTTCACATGCGCAAATTAGAGCAGGTGCAAGAATTGTAGATTAGAATGTCAAGTGGGCTAGTGATAATATCCTATACGGCGCATTGTCTCTGCTAATATCTTAATTACTTATGCAAAATAAAGCCCTGAAATATATTCAGTAGCATAAGTGCCTCTTCAGCTTTAGCGTGTATGAGAATCAACTAGGGACCGCGTTAAAATGCGGTTTTCTGGGCTCCACGCTGAGGTGCTGAATTAATACATTGAGAAGAAGACCCTGTAATTGCGGCGGCATCCTCGGGTAAATTTAAGGCACAGGTTCAGAAACCAAAGTTTCAGAAGTGTTATTCTACAAATTGACATATGATCCCTTTGTTGATTATACCCGGGAATGAATGTTTATGAAAATCGCATGTAAAGTAACATTGTCTTTCAATTGTTTCTTCGTATTGTTTAGGCACGTATCATGAGCAAGGCATTGTATGGGGACACTGTGAAAACTACGAGGAAAAGTAAAAAGGTGCTAACACTTTAAATGACTCATAAATTACTGTGTAATTTATAGATCAGTGCAATTTAGGTAAAATAAATTACAAAATCAATGTCATGAGGGGCATCTGGGTGGCTCAGTTCATTAAGCATCTGACTTTTGGTTTGGGCTCAGGTCATGATCTCACAGTTGTGGGATCGTGCCCCACATCAGGCTCTGCACTGACAGCACGGAGCCTGCTTGGGATCCTTTCTCTCCCTCTCTCTCTGCCCTTCCTCTGCTCACAGGCACATACTTGCTGTCTCTCTCTTGAAACAAAGAAATACACTTAAAAAAAACATCAACTAATGTCATGAAAATTTAGAGATTAGTTAGTTCCATTTGATTAGAAAATAATGGCCCCATGGAAGAAGGAATATCTAATGATATCTCTTTTCAGGGAGGTTGGATTACGTTTTGTTGAAGAGATTAAGAAAGTGTACAAAACTGTAGAGATTAGAATTTCAGAATAGGTGCGGTATTGGATGTAGTCAATTTGTGTCTAAATTATATTTGGAGAATGGGCTTAACTGTGACTCTTATTTTTAATGTTTTTTAATGTTTATTCATTTTTGAGAAGAGAGAGAGGGAGAGAGAGAGAGAGGATGAGTGGGGAAGAGAGAGAGGGAAACACAGAATCCAAAGCAGGCTCCAGGTTCTGACCTGTCAGGACAGACCCCGATGTGGGGCTCAAACCCACAGACTGTGAGATCAGGACCTGAGCCAAAGTTGGCCGCTTAACCAACTGAGCCACCCAGGTGCCCTTAACACCTGTGACTCTTGACAAGAATCTAAAGAACTTTGAATGCAATTATCCAAGAATGTCAACTTTATAGTTTAGAGAATGTGGGCTTAGATATTCCTTAACAGGCAGGGGAAAGATGCAATGTTGTGTTTTAGAAGGAAATTTCTCTTAGTCCTGTGTAGATTGGGCTGGGAAATGGAAAGAGGGGACAGCACAAGTGGAATGGGGTGAATGGTGGGGATGAGTCTGGGAAGATACAAGGAAAATAAATACTGGGACTCAGTTCTAAAGTAACACTGAGGCACGCTGTGCCTGACGAAATGTGAAAAGCATCAAGATTTGGGGATAGAAACATATTCTGAAGTTCTTATCTTAAATTCAATAGCAATCATGTTTTCATATCAAAAGCACCTCTTTATTGAATATTGACATTAAAGTCAAGGAAAGGATACATATGTACTTAATGTAGACAAGGGAGTGTTAAGGGGAGTTGGAGGCATGATGACAAAACCAATGGGGTTTTAGATTCTTATCTTAAGCCTTTACACCCTTTCTGCCTCTCTATCATGTATAATTGAGGAATATTTCATTATTCAATACCCAAGCTAAAGAATCCTCCCTCTATGGAATATTTTTTTACACTTAAAATATTGTTATTTTTTTTATTAGAGAGAGAATACAAATGGGGAAGAGAGAGAGAGAAAGAGAAAGAGAGAGAGAGAATCTCAAGCAGTCTACATGCTCTGTGTAGAGCCCAATGCAAGACTTGATCCCATAACCCTGGGATCAAGATCTGAGCAGAAATCAAGAGTCTGAGGCTCAACTGATTGAGCCACCCAGCTGCCCCTCTATGGAACCTTTTTGTGTTCTTGGGTTCCTGGGTTGAGAGTCTCCATGTCATTGAAGTCAGCAAAGCAGAAATTAACTTGTAACAAACCACATTGAAGAAGATACCATGTGATTTATACTGCAGATTGGTATAACCACAAAATCGCCACACAGAATATTTGTCTCTTATCTTTGCAAAAACTAGAGAAGTAAGAGGCAGGGTCATTTTGTAGTTTCTCTATCCTAACTAGAAAAACACAGATTATGTACGTACACAGTTATGAAAGCATACTGTTAAATTCCCATTTTCTGAAGAGTGGGAAAATGGCTGTGAAGATTTTTTTTTTCTTTTTTTTTTTTCCATTTCTAACTTTTTGTTATAGCGCTGCGACTTTAATGTCAATATTCAATAAAGCACCTTCTGCTGCTTTTGATATGAAAATGTGATTGCTATTGAACATTAAACAAGGGATGCTGGTAATTTTATGACAATTATGTTTTAGCTTTCCATACCAAAACAATCGTAATCAAATCTCATGCTTGAGAACTTTGGCTGATTGTCATAGAGAGAAGCATCCTGCCACCAGTGGCGTAATTATAGAGAAACATTAATGGGATGCTTCACCTTCTTCTGAAGGGTAGGGCGAAGTCATTGTAACCAATGTAATGCAGCTATGGGCTGATGGGCTGATGTAGCTTATCAAATCGTGTGCTCAGATGTATTTGCATTATATTCGATTTAAATGCCATGTATTATAATTCAGTTACATTTCCACGTTTAAGGAAATGAGCTTGCTACTCCCATCTGCTACCGAGTATATGGGTCTTCTGAGACTCGCAAAGAAAGAACTACTCTTGTCTGCCATTGCATCCTTGAAGTGAGCCTGGTTCCCATTTGTATGGGATTCTAAGAAACATTCCTGCTTTTATTACCTTTTCTCACCTTTCATGCCAATAGAATTCTTGCCTCGATCTCACTGGAGAAGAGGGACCTTTTCTATTCTTCAAAAAAAATGGGTCCAGTGTTACAAAGACGCCGAGTAGGTGCAGAAGCTGTGTAGGAATCGACTGTAGAATCCAGAAGTTACCACGGAATTTATGTTCGTACTGTAACAAAAATAAAGCATGCAAGAAAAAGTTTGCCAATGTTTTGTCTGCATGTTAAGTGTTCCTGTGAGTTTTGTGTGCATAGTTATGGTAATAGGGTATGATAGCTGGCACCGTACCCGAACAAAGCAACAGGGACTTCTCTGTGACAATTTAAAGGGGATGTTGCCAGGGTAGGTTTCAATTTGTGAGTGAAAGGATGATTGCACGACGCACGTAAGCCTCAGCCCTAAAAAACATAATATATATATATTTATATATATATGGGCACAACACTTCTGTAAATTAGATTTTTTATGAACCCTGGTGATTTCAAGGTTAAGCAGACCAGCACAGGTTAAGAGGGACTAGTACGTTGGTATTAGCAATCATTATAAATGGCAACTCTTAAAGACTATATTCATTCAGTGACCTTATATTCCTTGTCTAAGGAGTGGGGAGGAATTGGCAAGATACATCTGAGCTCTAATTTTGGTAAAGCGATTTAGAAACTTTAATATGAATAAAGATGAGAATAGCTAATGTTTAAGAATTTGCAATGCATCATACACTTTATACACCTCATCTCACTTAACGCTATCATCCTATGGGATAGCTATGCTTTTTACCCATTCTACAGCTGTGGAGGCTGAGGCTCACAGAGGAATAAGCAATTTGAGGAAGTTCATTTAGTTTGTGCATGGCCAGGACTCAACCACAAGTTTGTCTAAGTCACCGGTGTGATGCAAAACTACTAAAAAGTAGCTCCAAAAAAAAAAAGTCTTCCCTCCGCTCCCCCACCCCCACCCCCACCGTAGGCTGTTGCCAATGTCCGTGGTGTAAATACCCTCACCATGAGCGACGCAGAATAAGGAAGACCCAGGTAGAGTCAGTTCTTGTGAACTTTGAGTACATCCTCACACGCCATTGAACTCTGACTCCAAAACCCATAATTTTTATTATTAGGTTATATGTAATTCATAGAAAAACACAGGAGACAAGACAGACACGCCAAAAGAAACAAAAATGTCAACTTTTAGGCAGGATTCTGATAAAGTTTCTCTCATTACTAACCATGGAGAGGAGTGCCTATTCGGATTGTACTTCCTATGTCATAAAGTTGATTATGTCCAATTTAGCTATGAGCCCCAATGTGTAGGACAAACATTCCTATTTCTTAGAGACCAACATGTATGGGAGACAGAAGAGTAGGTGAGTCAAAAAGAAAGAAAGAAAAGCTCTAGAAACTCTTCCTGGAAAAGTTATAAATGTTGGGTTAGAAATGTCTAAGAGGGATAAAAAGGTGATATTTAACTAATGCCTACCATTTATTGGTGACCCTTCGTATTGGTTAGACCATTAAATTATCACAGTAGAATGTAAAATATATATTCTTATGGTGCTGAATTTATAGATGAGCCAAATGAGGTTTACAGTTTATGCTGGTTAAGTGGCAGAGACCAACTTCACCTCGAATTGGCTTTAGACCTCTGCGTGCTGTGCTGTTTCCGTGTCCAAACACTGATGAACTCTTTCCAGCCTGGGTCCACCCTCTACATATTCCCACCTCTACTTCTTTATGGATACTGTTTAGGTTTTTCAAATCTCAATACAACTTGGTCCAAGATATTTTGGGGTTTTTTGTTTGTTTGTGTGTGTTAGTTTTTTAGAGAGAGAGAGAGAGGCAGAGTGTGCGCACATGAGTGGGGGAGAGGAGCAGAGGGAGAGAGAATCCCAAGCAGGCTCTGTGCTCAGCCCAGAGCCTGATGGGGGGCTCGATCCCATGACCCTGGGATCATAACCTGAGCTGAAATCAAGAGTTGGAAGAGCAACCGACTAAGCCACACAGGTGCCGCACGTCTAAGGGCTGGTAAGGTAATTCTCGAAGGAAACCTGTGTTATAGGGTTCTTCTATTTTCCAATTAATAGATGAGTAAAAAGTACATGGAGAATGTACAATTATATTTATTAAATGACTGTTTTTTTTTCTCCAGGCTGGTCTTCATCCCCTCATAATCTTCAAAGAAATTACCCTTTTCAATTAAAAATTTCTGTTTTCACAGTGACATGCCTCTACTGTAGCACCTGTAACAAAAGGCCCTCATTTGTCAAGTGACATCTCTGTTGCCCATGCTGAGCGCTAAGCATCTAAATACAGCCTGAAAGCACCATTTTTTACTTTCTTTTTTTTTTTTTTCCTCTCCATCCCCACCCCTACCTCAGAGCCTGTAAATATGTAGGGAATATATGCTAAATAAATGGTTGTCACCTGGTTGATATGAGACTTTGGTGATTAAATATTGAATGGAGGGGTGGAAAAACTATTAAAAATGCAGTGTATTTTAATGGAATCATAGAATATGCTTTGGCAGGAAAATGGAGAATGTCTATTTTAGACTTTTCGTTGAATATCCAGGAACTTGAGAACAGAAAAGGTTTTATTCTTGCCACGAACTAGCTTTCGGAATATATTGCAAAGAATTAAGGATTTTAAGCAGTAACTTTTAAAAGGAATCTCAAATACATTCACTGTGTATCACGCATAAATGTATTGTACACATACAAATAAAACAATTGTGTAAAAGACGTTTTTCTGAAGTTATATATGGTTGCGGACAAAACAAGTTCATGATCTAATATCTGAAGTCTTATTAAGACTTTATTATGTGTCGAACCTAGGGCAAGAACTTGACGTGGAGTGTTATTTTAGAGTAAGTCAGCTGGCAATAAATTCTTTTAGTTTTCCTTTAACTGAGAATATCTCGATTTCCTTTTCACGCCCGAAACACATGAAGTATCACTTTAATCCTTACAACAGCCCAGCACGGTGAATACTGTTATTATCTCCTCACTTAAAATGCAGAAACTGAAGCTCAGAGAGATCAGCTAAGTCCTCGCCATCCCCAGATCGTAACTGACAGAGCAGGTGTACAAATCCTTCTCTGACCCCCGGTGCCGGGATCATGAACACTATATTAAATATGTTAATTTTGGTTTTTTAACCGTGCCTGTTTCAATTCTAACCTCAGTTAAATTCATTCTAGATGATTCTTAAGGGGCCCGGGAAGATCTATCTGTTGCCTTGGGGAGGTATCGATCTTGATTCTGGGGCCTAACTCCAGATCTCTGAGATAATATGCCTTTTCAAAGCAAGTGCCGCTGCTCAGAAGTGTTAAGCGCACGTCATCGCTCACTAATGGTGTCCTCACCAACACGGACACATCATCGGGGACCACCACAATGTATTCGCTAACACAGACACATCGGTGCCCACTGATGGGGTATTCGTCAACACAGGCCTCTGCGGGAATAGTGCTTATCCTGCCGATACCCATTGTCCAGAAGCCACGTCTTTCCTGAGGGAGTGTTGCCTGCTGAAGTTTTTGGGGTGATAGTGAAGGATTCCTGGGGTCCAGAGCCGACTGCCAAGAAAGAATTCTTGAAGACGTCTTTGGTGCAGAAAGGTGATCTTATTAAAGCACGGGAGGACCCGTGGGCAGGGAGAGCTGTCCAGGGACCATGAGGAGAGATTGGTTATATATTATGGAGTTGGGGGAGGTAAAGACCAGGGGAAGATTCCAGTGAGATTTTCATATGTTAATAAGACTCCCAGAATACTGGAGGCCTAGCTATTGTCAAGCCAAGGTTGCTTTCCCCTCTAGCAAAGATGAGCGTTAAGACAGCGGGGAGTTCCTGGAGGTAAGTTGTACTCTGCCAGCCTCAAGGATTTGTCAGTGGGCTGCGGGTGACAAGGAAGTGTAGTTCTATCCGCCATTTCCTTCTGCCTTTGTTCCCCACATCACTATGGAAGGGTGATGGTGGGGCTCTAGGAAGCGGAGTCTATGGGCTTTGGAGATTAGGCAATTGATGAGATTACTTTTTTTTCTTGTAATTTACTAAGATATTTGTAATGGAGACTCAGGTCCTGCAGAATCGTGATCTCTAACGGTTAATCCTTTCTTTTCCCCTTTCCTTTTTTTCTTGGGCAGCCAGGAGCGCCTTAGCAATATCACATGTATCCCGCCTGGAGGAGGGGTTGTCTGTGTCCCTCAGCCCGCCTTGTGCTTCCTCATCAATGCCCAGGGCGTATTCACCTCAGGGTGATGAGAAGGTTGCCTCCAGGCTCTGCCAGGCAGGCCTCCTGGGACCAAGGTCCCCACTGCAGCCTCAGTGTACAAACTAAGGATATCACAGTCTTCTAAGGGAGTTTCCTTTAAGAACTCGGGCCTCCCTGGACGTGCCCTGTTCATATGCATACCTCCATTCCAAGTCTAGGTACCCCCTTATCAGGAGGCCTCTTTATTGGGGGATCTTCTTAGTGGGGATCTTCACTGGAGACCCCCCCACTGGGGGACTCAGCGGAGGTCCCACTGACGCCGTATACATTCCCACCCTCAGCTTTTCCTCTCTCTTTCCTCCTGGTTCCGTCACCCATAAATGGCAGGAGTCTTTGGTTGGGGGGCTCCCTGGCAGTGACACGATCCTCGTCTACACTACCTGTCTTCTGCTCCCACCAGGTGCTGTTCCATGGAGAACACCGGAACGCTGAGGAGTAGCACGTCCCTCTGGGCCTCTCGCCTGCCTTCTCTGCAGTAATTGAAGAGGGCTAGACTGTGGCTTTCTACGTAAATGGCGCTCATTGACGAGATGGCTCTGCAGGTGGTCCCATTGACGCCGCCACTGTTGTCTACGCCTTAGGATTTACCACGCATTGTCCTCAGAGCTTTTGTGGTGAAAGCTTTTGCTGTTGTTGAAAGCTTTTTCCTCTCACGATCTTACAACAGTTCAGGGGAAAGCACCTTCCCTTTTACTGACTGTTTTCTCAGTCACCTTCCTTCCCACCCTTAGGATTCAAGGCTGGAGCAGACACCAGCCTATTTGCCAATGTGATTATGAGTTTTGAACGACTCCTTTGCCCCTCTCCCCTTTTTTTCTTGAATCTACGTATGCTTTAGTATTTTCATCTGTTTGGAAAAGTTTTGACCAAGAGTTTTCTTTCTTTCTTTCTTTCTTTCTTTCTTTCTTTCTTTCTTTCTTTCTTTCTTTCTTTCTTTCTTTCTTTCTTTCTTTCTTAATTTTTTTAAGATTTATTTATTTTTGAGAGAGAGAATGAGAACGAGTGGGGGAGGGGCAGAGAGAGAGGGAGCTGTCAGCACAGAGCCCGACATGGGGCTCAGACCCACGAACCGTGAGATCATGACCTGAGCCGAAGTCAGATGCTTAACCGACTGAGCCACCCAGGTGTCCCGACCAAGAGTTTTCATAGGAAACATATACCCAGAATCCTGTGCTTTATTCAGATTCACTGGTGCTCCTGTTATGTTCAGACATGCCTCAAACCAGGGGAAAATCAGCTTGAGGAAAACCTGGATTCCCTGCTCCATTAATGAATCAAAAATATTATGTTCTTATATAACATTGCTATACAGCTCTTTCATGCCATTTTCTCACTTCAGCTTTAAGACAGCTCTGAAAAGGGGATAGGAAAGAATATTTCTTACGGTGTAGATAATGAGATTGGGCTCACTGCCGTTCAGCCCCTTGCTCACGTGCCATGGATTGGAACTCAGTGCTGTCAAACAAAATCCATCTTTATTTCAACTAAACCGTTGCCACGCTCACTTCAAAATACTCAGTTCCCCAAACTGAAATGAACAGCAGAGTTGATTCTTTAAAATGATAGGTTTGAAAAGTGTGCGTTAGCAGGAAAGATAGCGGAGGTTACACAGCAAAGATTAGCTATGATTTCATTCTCAAATGGAAAAATAAATTCTGAAAGTCAAGATTGAGTGAATGCTCACCATGGGGACACACCAATTGCACCCAAATTATCAACCATCGACTCGCAGCTTGAGGAACTGAGTGGTATTTGACAAGGGCAGCTAAAAATGTATTGGGATCAAAAGGAATCATCTTCATTTTTCCAGCTGTTTCAAGTCACGGGGCATGAAGGAGTGTATGTTAGTGGATGTTATGAACCTTAGAACATCTGTTCCAAGTTAAGTGTTAGCGACTCCTTCCGATAGTTCTTGGTTAACCTAGAATACCAATATATTATTCTCAGGAATACATATTAAATTAAGTCAGTATTTCCTTACGTAGGAATACGGTAAAAATGCAAGACTATTGTGAAATGAAATCACACAAAATTAGCCTTAGCTTTAAAATATCTGCATTTTGCCTGGCAAGCATGTTTTAAAAATAAATCCAATGAAACACAGCTCAAAACGGTGAGTCGCTCGGAGGTGCTTATTTTATACCTTTAAGGGTAAAAGTTTCATAAAGTCTCCTTAATAAAGTACATATTTAAACATTAATTGTGCTTTCTTCTGGCAGACTAAATGATGTTTTAGACCAGCGAAAGCTATAAAAAAGAACTAGCGGTATCAAATCACGGCAGTAATTAGAAAAAATATTTCTCACACCTGCTCATTTTTCTCCTCATTCTTCCTGTACAAAGCTACATATATATATATGATCCATTTAAACTCTTTATTGCATAACAAAAACAGAAGTTTTGAAGAGGAAGAAGCATCTGTTCCATTATTCTGGTGACTTTGTTAAATAGATTCAACTAAATAGACTGTCTCTAGCTTCAGAGAGTCAGTTTTTTAAGTAACTCTAAGTAACAACAGATTGAGTTATTTAAACTTTGTATACACCACTATCCCCATCACCACAACCTTCATATTTTTTCCCCCAACTTTGGTATACTGCAGACCTGAAAAATAAGATTTTGGTCATTAACTTTTTTTATGTCCAATTTAATAGAGAATATTATTAGGGTCACTTATTTCTTCTTTTATTTATTAGTTCAGATTTTAATATCTTCTCTAGTTAAAACCATGTTCTAGGTGCTGAAAATTGAGTGATAAGTAAGAAGTAAGCCTTGTCCTCACTAGGCTCTAAACCAGAAGGGAAGGAAAGATGAGGAAATCTTATTTTTCTTGTTGTGGGCTAGCAGTTGAGATAAAAGTGCTTAAAGTATTCTTTGGCATCTAACTTAGTCTGGATGTTGGGTCAGGAAAGATTACAAAAGTGGTGATACTTAGGACACATCTTTTTATCTTGTTTTTTTTTTTTGAGTATAGTTGACATACGATGTTACGTTAGTTTCAGATACGCAGCTTAGTGATTTAACAACTTTATACATTAGGCTACGTTCTCCTCAAGTATATTTGCCATCTGTACCGTTTCATCTTTATTACAATATCATTGACTGTATTCCTTACAGTCTGGTCTTTGTTTGTGTGACTTACTCATTCCTGGAGGCCTGTGTCTCCTTCTCCCCTTCATCCGCTTTGCCTAAACCTCCGCCCCTTCTCCTTCGGAAACCATCCGTTTGACCTCTATATTTATAGTTCAGATTTTGCTTTTTATTTGTTTATTCATTTTTTAGCTTCCATTTTATGAATGGAATTGTATGGTATAGGTCTTTCTCAGTCTGAATTATTTCACTTAGTATAATACCTCTAGGTCCATACTATAAGGAACCTTTTGCGCTTGGCTTTTTTTCACTAACAATAATGCCCATCTCAGTTATTGCATGAATTAATAGTTTGCTCTGTAACCAGTATTGTTCCATTCTATAAATGCTTCTCTGTATTTTTTTATCCCTTTGCTTATTGACAGACATTTATGTTGTGTCCATTTTGGGAAGATTATAGCCAAAGATGCTGTGAACATTTGTGTCCTGGTTTTTGTGCGAACATAAGATTTCATTTCTCCAGGATAAACACCAAATAGTGTGATTACTGGTCATACAGTAAGTGCATAATTAGTTTGAGGTTTTTTTTTTAAGAACTATAATGGGGCGCCTGGGTGACTCAGTCGGTTGAGTGGCCGACTTCAGTTCAGGTCATTATCTTACGGTCTGTGAGTTCGAGCCCCGCATCAGGGTCTGTACTGATGGCTCGGGGCCTGGAGCCTGCTTCGGATTCTGTGTCTGCCTCTCTCTTTACCCTTCCCCTGCTCACGCTCTGTCTCTCTGTGTCTCAAAAATAAATAAACATTAAAAAAAAGAAAAAAAAAAGAAAAAAAAGAACTATTTCCCAATAGTTCTTAAATGTGTATTCTAAGAATAAGTATGTTCTTCTTAATAACAATAGTAACTCGAGGAAATAGAAAAACACCTATGTTTTTTCCAAACTATTTTCCAATGTCACTGTTAATTCCCACCAACAATGTATAAGAGATTCAATTTCTACACATGCTTGCCAGCTCTTATAACTATTGTTTAAAGACATTTGAATGTAGTGATACCTCATCGTGGTTTTAATGTGACTTCTTCTAATAGCAACATTTTTTGCCATCTCTCTACATTCTTAAGTGAAGTGTCCATTCGTATATGTTGTTTATTTTCTGATTGGATAATTTAAATTATTTTGATTTTTGAGTATTGAGAGTTCTTTGCGAAGTCTAAGATTTCTTTTTTGTCAGATAAGTGGTTTGAACACATTTTTCTTTCAGTCTTCTTATTCGATTAACAGTATTCTTTTCTCAGACCAAACATTGGGAATTCCGATGAGTGTAATTTAATTGAGAGGAAAATTTAATCAACTTTTATTTTAATGACTGTGCTTTTGGTGTCATGTCCAAGATTTTTTCACCTTCCTTTAGCTGTTAAAATATTTTTTCTCTGTTGTTTCTAAAAATTGTAGAGTTTTATGGTCCATGTTAAGTTCATGATCCATGAACTTAAGTTACATTTTGTATAAGATATGATTTGATTTGATTTGATTTATAATTATGAAGACTGGCCTTTCTCTATTAAATGGCATTTGTATCTGTGAAAACAATCAGTTGGGCATTTTGTCGGAGGTCTATTTCGGGGGGTCTTTGCCATTAATCTGTGTGTCTATCCATTCACTAGTAACAGAGAGTGCTGATTGCTGTAGCTATGGTAAATCTGAAAACCAGGTGGAATGGTTCCTCCCAATTTATTCTTCTTTTCCAAAATTATTTAGTTATTTAATTCCTTTGCTTCTCCATATCACTTACAGAAAACATGTCTATATATAGGGAAAGAACAAAAGCTTGCAGGGATTTTGAAAAACATTATGTCGATCGATAGATCAATTTGGGGATATTAATCATATTACCTTGTTTGTCTTTCAATTCATGATCCAGTAATTCACATACACATGATTTCTTTCACTGGTGTTTCATAGTATACAAGTCTTGTATGTGTTTAGTTAGATGTATACATAAGTATGTCATTTTTTGAGCTACTGTAAATGGCGTGGTATTTTTAATTTCACTTCTCCACATTCGTTGGTAGTGTAAAAAATAAGAATGATTTTGTTTTTATGTGTTGATCTGCAGCCTTGTTGAATTCACTTATGATCTTTCATTTTCTGGAAAATTTGGGGGGATCTTATCTGTACACAAATATCATCTATAAATAGGAACAGTTTTGTTTCTTCCTTTCCTATATGTATACAATTTATTTCCTTTTCTTGTCCTAGCATATTGGCTTTTACTTCCGGTACTGTATTATGTTGAATAAAAGTGGTAGAAGCATACATCCTTGTTTGTTCCTGACACTAGGCAGGAAAACATTTATTCTTCTCTCATCAAGCATGATATATGCTGTATGCTATTTGCTGTATGTCTGTGCAGATGTTATCAAGGCGAGAAAATCATTCATTATTTCTAGTTTCCTAGAATGAATTTTTACAACGCATCATTGTAGAAATGATACTTTTTTTTGGTAACTATTTTATATGATCATGTGTATTTCTTCTTGAGCACTGGTGTAGCGGATTGTGCCAACTGATTTTCGAATACTGGATAAGGCTGAAATACCCGAGATACAAAAGAGTTGGTTGTGGCATATAATTATTTTTGGAACCGGTTAATTATATTTGTTAATAGTTTGTTGGGAATTTTTTTTGTCCAAGTTTTTGAGATGGATTTGTAATTTTCTTATGTGTATGCATGAAGTCTTTGATTAGCTATGGTGGAAGGGGCATACTGGCTTTATGCTTTGAGTTGAAAGTTATTCGTTTCTCTTATATTCTCTAGAAGAGACTGTACGGATGACATTAATTCTTTCTTAACCTTTTGGCATAACTAAATTTTTTTAATACTTATAGAACTGTTTGAATTTTCTACTTCATATTTAGTGAAATTTAGATATAAAATAGTAATTGGTCCGTATCATCCTACCTGCTGTATATGTATGTGGAGCTGTGTATAGTTTTCTAGTATTTTTTAAATGACTGAATAATTGGTAGTAACATTCTGATGTCTGTCCTGATATTGACAAATTGTTGTCTTTTCCCTTTGAATCTTTGTCAGTCTTGGTAAAAGTTTATCGATTATATTTAGGCATTTCAGAGAGCCACTTTTGGTTTGTTTTTATCTTATATTTCCAATTTAAATATTTTTCTATTCTTTTTTTTATTACTTAATTTTTCTGTTTGCTTTAGGCTGGTGTGCTCTTCTTTCTCTAGTTGCTTAACGTAGAAATTTACAGTATTGACAAGAGACTTGCCCTCTTCTCTAGTGTAAACATTCAGTGTAGAAATATCCTTCTCTTCACTTCTTTAATGGCATCTCACAAATTCCATTGTTCATTTTAATTATTTTTCATCTCTATGCATGTTTTTGCTATTTTTAAATTATGTTGTTTGGCTTATTGTTGAATTTAAGATTCTTTATATATTCTCAATACAAATCTGGATGCAGAGACTAAGTCATCCTACATATACTGTAACCACTCTCCACAATTGCAAATGTTCTAATCCTTGGAATGAATCCCTAAATCCAAACCACTCATAAGGGCTTTTCCCTCTGAAACTGTTCTTGATGTACCATGAATCCTTCAGACACCAATGAAGTTTTACTAGTTTTCTGAATAATATTTTTATAAGAAAACATCTACTCTAGTATCACGTGTTATTTTTAACTATCTTGAAAATTTATTCTCCTCTAGATTGAAATATTTCCATGATGTTTCCACCATTTCTATAATTCTATTAGTGCTATCGCCATATAACAAATTACAATATGGCTACTTAAATCCTTATTCATTCATTAACAGTTTTGGCTGGTCCAATGACTGGTATGGAGAGGCTAGGTTGTCTGCTCAGGATCTCATCAGCTGAATCCACAATGTTGTGAGGTCCATATTCTTCCATGGAATCTGGAGTCTTCTCCCAGGATTTTTCTTGGCAGAATTTTGTTCCTTGTACTTACAGTATGAAGGTTCCCATTTTCATGCTGCCTCTTGACCTAAGGTTTCTCTCAACTCCTAGAATTCACCTCAGGTCCTAGCCACGTGGCCTTCTATTAACAAGGCAGCTTAATTCTTTAAAGTGGACAGAGCAATATATATTTTTAGAGTCTTTCACTTAATTAAGCCTGACCCACCCAGGATTCTTTCTCTCTTGATTAACTCAAAGACAGCTGATTAGGGGCCCTAACTACATCTGTAAAATCCCTTTACCTATGCCATTTTCTCTTTGGTAGACACAAATCACAGATTCTGTTTGCATTCAAGAGGAGGAGATTATACTGAAGTGTGGCTGGCTCACTGGGAGTCTCCTCAGGGTTTGTGTCGGACACAATACCTTTGAGACTTCCTGAGATTACAAGCCTGCTGTCCTTCTCTTTATATGTATCTTGCATTTTACTATAAGCAGTAAGAAGAAACCAAGTCAGCCCTTCACAGTTTGCTCACAAATCTCCCAGGTTAAATATCCAGTTTTATCACTCTTAAGTTCTGCCTTCCACGAAAACACTAGAACACAGTTCAGCCAAGCTCTTTGCCACTTTATAAAAACATGACCCTTTCTCCATTGTCCAATAACATGTTCCAGATTTCTGTCTCAGACCTCACCAAAAAAAGCACCTTTACTGTTCATATTTTTACCAATATTCTATTTAGGACTACTAATTTTATCTAAAATAAGATGGAGGCTTTCTCTCTAATTCACCCTTTTGCTTTGTGAACTCTCACCAAAATTGCCTTCAGGCCCATATTTTCACCAACCATCCTTTCAAAGCAATCTAGACTTCTCATAATCGCACCTTGGAACTCCTCCAGCCTCCACCCATTACCCACTTCCAAAAGGTCCTTATATTTTTAGGTACATATGAATATCATATCGGAAGGAAGTGGAGGCTAGGGCTTCACCATATGGATTTGTGAAGACACAATTCAGTTTGAAGCAATCATATTTAACACAGTTGAAGTTTTTAAAAATTGAAAATTGAGAAGATAAATTGTCCTACACCTTGATGCATGGAAATAAATGGCAGTGGTTTTATTTATTTTTTATTTTTTTATTTTTTTAATTTTTTAAATTATTTTTTTTATTTTTTATAATAGTTTATTTTCAAATTGGTTTACATATAACACCCAGTGTTCATCCCAACACGTGCCCTCTTTAATGCCCGTCACCCCCTCTTCCCCCTCCCTCACCTCCCTCACCCTCAGATTGTTCTTAGTCTTTGAGAATCTCTTATGTTTTATCTCCCTCCCTCTGTGTCTTTTTTTCCTTTCCCCTCTTCCCCTCCCCCTGGTTTTTGCTTCGTGGTTTTAAACTTTCACCAGTCCGTCTTGCTGAGTAGGGTGTGTCAATATTCCTACAAGCAAACACACAATTTTAGATGACTTGAAATAAATATCTAGTAATACAGACAGGAGCATACTTGATAAAGAGCATCTTTATAGAAGTTTGATCAAATGTATCACCAGGAAATTAATTTCATAAAAAAAAAAGATTTCAAGGACTACGTAAATGACTGAAGAGAAGTATGATATCGGCTATCAGATATCTGAATAACACTCATACAGAGAAGGATCTAAGTTTATTTTGTCTCATTTCAAAAGACCTATTCAGACAAGGTCTTAGAAGATAAGTGCAGGACGTATAATTTATCAAGTTTCAATACTGTGCAGACCTCATTCCAGTTATTCCCCACAGGCTACCAGTGAAGTGCTTAATTATTACTAATAAATTAATTTCTAATCCCAGCTTTACTGCAAATTGCTTCTCTCCGTTTTCTTATTTGTAGTATTTATCCTCTTCCTTCCGGTACACATTTATATTTGTTCATACCCAGTAGCCATCAAAGTGATAAAAATTAAAATGAGTTACACTTTCGCTTGCCAGCTCAGTACACACTTAAAAGTTGTCTGGTGTATTTTTGTTTATATCATGTGCGTGCGTGCATACATGTACTAAAATGAACTGATAGCAAGGGACAGTGAAATAAGACCATAAAATTGAAATGAGAGTATACGTCGTACAAATATTCTGCCAGTTATTTTGACAATGTAAGATAAAAAATATATTTTAGAAGGTATCTAAAATTTAGAAAATGCTTCACGTACTAATGTATTCTTTATGCTATACCGTTTATAATGAAAATGTTGATTGCATAAAAATATCTAAAGGGAGAGACACGGCCAAGTAAATTTTGATATCCATGTAAAACACTGTACTATAAAACCAATGAAAATAATAATTACATGAGACTTTTTAACAAAATGAAAAAGGATTATACTAAAAGTTAAACTAAAAGAACTACTTACAAAATTCAATGTACATCATCTCGGCTATATGTAAAATACAAAGCTTAAAATTCTTGGGCTAAAAAGTGATGAAATAACTATATATATGTATTTTGAGCTTATAATTTTATTTCTTCTTTGTATTTTTCATGTCCAAAACTATTTTTAGGGGCACCTGGATGGGTCAGTCGCTTCAGTGGCCGACTCTTGATTTTGGCTTAGGTCATGATCTCACGGTTGTAGGATGGAGCACCAGGTTGGGCTCCACACTGAATGCAGAGCCTTTTTGAAATTCTCTCTCTCTCTCTCTCTCTCTCTCTCTCTCCTCTGCCCCTTCTCCTCTCACACACTCTCTCTCTTAAAAAGAAAAAATAGGGGTACCTGGGTGGCTCAGTCGGTTAAGCGTCCGACTTCGGCTCAGGTCATGATCTCACAGTCTGTGAGTTCGAGTCCCGCGTCGGGCTCTGTGCTGACGGCTCAGAGCCTGGAGCCTGCTTCATTCTGTGTCTCCTTCTCTCTCTCTCTGCCCCTCCCCCACTCATGCTTTGTCTCTCCTGCTCTCAAAAATAAATAAAAACATTTAAAAAATATATATATGTATATATATATATTTTTTAAAAGGATTATTTAAAATAACTAGAATGAAAAGTAAAATGAATTCCTATAAAGGAAGATAAGTGTATACACCTGATAAATCTTGCCTGGAGACATAGAAAGACCAATGCATCAAGCTCTTTTAAAAAGAAAAGTTGATTATCTCATTTCCACATCTGGAAATTAAACATATATATATATATATACACATACATAAAAGTGTGATTGGGATATGATATGAAATGAATAAATAATTAAGGTATACTTTACAAAGTTACAGGTGCTGATACCATGAGGGTTCGCCTTCCCTCAATCACCACCTGCCATTAAGAGAGTGTGGTATAAATTCCACTACAGATTAAAATTTGCGTTTAGGAGGAAAGGGGACCCTAACTAGACCAAGATCAGCAAAAGAAGAGAAAGCAGAGATTCCCCATCCTCCCATAGCTCCAGAGAAGCAAGGGGTCTGTCTCAATCACCTTGGTTCTGTAGGGGCAATATTGAACATTGTCCCTTTCTAAGTACATACTCCAGCAGTAAGAAAATGTCCTTCTCAGTGGAAGAATGATCAGACTTCGTTAATGACATGCCATCCAAGTTTGGGTGACAGCTTTCATTAGAGCATCATTCCAGCACCTGCAAACCTTTAGGTCCATGGAGCGTGACATTCCTTCTCTCTGTTGAGCAAGAAGCCACAGATTCTATGAGAGGCTGAATTTGGGCACACTGCTCCTAATGGGTGGACGGTTTGCCAATCTCAGCTAGCTTTTATTGTAGGAGTCACACAGAATGAACTTCCAGTCTTTTTGACCATAGATGATAAGGGAAGGTGTTCAAGAGATATTATCAGACAGATTCTGTTTGTGAGTGTGTGATTGTATCTAGAGCAAAATAATTCTCTCAAACCGTCCATCCACTTAGTAGGTGAGATGCTGGGACAGAGGTTTGGCAGACGGCTGGAGAAGTATTGAAGATGGACTGAGGCGGTACTTAGCTTCTGTGATGCAGATAGAATCCTCACCAGGGAAACAGATGGGACAGCCAGGCAATGCTAGATGTTTTCAGCATCCCTTTACATATTGGGGACCTTTTTTATGTAGCACCCTCTTTCAGAGTTCCGCTGTGTAGAAAAAGATTCATCACATTCTTCAGACAGTAATGTAAAGAAGAAACAAGGGTAGAGAAGAGAAGACCTTAACAGCAATGGGCTATGTAATAAAGATACGGGCGTGAGAAGAGGGTGGCGGTGAAAATTGTACTGGCTATACACTTCAGCTTTGTAGGGTGACAAAACTCATCAAAGACTACCAGTAACATTCTGAGAAGTAAGTAGGAGAGATTCAATAAGGGAAAGTTAGGAGGCGTTTCTTACACAGTATAGGCTTGCGTTCTATGACTGGAGGAAGGATTCAGACACTGAAGTCAGGTCTGGATTGTACACTGTCAAGATGCAGAAGGATTCTGGGATTGAGCGCCGTAACAATTTTTCTCTAGGAGACAGAAGGGTTAAAGTAGGGATTGGAGTTGTCCTTGGTAAACAGCAGTCATTACTCAGAGGAAGGTAGAAGATGGGAGAAAAGATAGAACAGGACGGTTAGTCATTTTTGTTGTTTGTGGAGCACTTTTTTTGAGAGAGAGAGAGTGAGTAGGGGAGGGACAGAGAGGGAGGGAGAAAGAATCCCAAGCAGGCTCCGTGCTCAGCGTGGAGCCCAACCTGAGGCTTGAGATCATGATTTGAACCAAAATCAAAAGTCGGACGCTCAACCTACTGAGCCACCCAGGTGCCTCTGCAGACCCCTTCTGTTCATACTTTGTCCTGAGCAACATTTGGGTTGGTATCAGGACTGTTCATTTTTTTCTCAGAAGTCCAACAGGACGTTCAGTGGCCAGATGTGTCAGACAAGATTGGCCATTTCCTGTAAGATAAAGTCAAGGAAAGCACACATCTTGTTTCACCCTCTAGCCAGCTGCCATTTTAGGGAGGACATGAGAGGGGTAATAAGTAAGACAGACAATGGATATTTTTGTTTATTTTTTTTTCTTTTGATTTTCTCCGAAGAGACTTACAGTTCTGCTAAATCATTAAAACAGGCTCATGTAAACAAGCACACTAACCCAGAAGTGGAGGCTTAGGAAGAAGACGTTGTTATCCACGCATGAAATCCATAGGTAACATATTCTAATTTAGGTCAGTTCAAGTTCTGATGTGATCCCTTAAAGAAAAGAATTCTCTCTCTAACACATAGTTAGAAGTATGTATATCTACATAACTGGAACACACACATACACACACACACACACACACACACAAGTTGACTATTAGTATCTATGATGACAGAAGGGGTGCTTGGAATGGGGGACACAAATATGAATGGGGACACTCTATTTTTAATTGTAGGTTGTATTTTTCTTTCACAAATTGCATGTATTATTTTTATCATTAAGAACTGGTGACATTTAGGGGCACCTGGGTGGCTCAGTTGGTTAAGCGTCCAACTTTGCCTCAGCTCACCATCTCACCAGTTGTGAGTTTACACCCCATGTTGGGCCCTCTGCCATCAGCACAGAGTCTGCTTCAGATCTTCTGCTACCCTCTCTCTCTCTCTCTCTCTCTCTGTTCATCTTCCCCGCCCTCCCCAAAATAAATAAACATTAAAAAAAAAGAATGGTTACATGTATACATTTTAGATAGTATATAATCTTAAAAGTATATATGTTTTCAAATTTAGGTAAACAGTATTTTCTTATGAGTAATTAATATATGATTAGTGAGCTAATATTACTGATTGTTTAGTTGTTTCAATACTTGGTTCGGTTTTATTTCGTTGTTTCAGTTCTTGGTTCTGTGTAATAACCTGGTATAATCATGTGATGTTTTCTTTTTTGGTTATTCACAAGGTCATACTCAACTGTTTTTAGAATATCCATTCACGACTGAGGGCCAGATGGTGATGGTGTTAGTTTCCTGAGGCTACTATAACAAGTCACTTCAAATTTAATGACTTAAAATAATAGGAATTTACTTTCCTTAAAGTTCTGGATGCTAGAGATATGGCCTTTGTTGCCCTGGGTGGAGGTCAAGGTCTAGGCAGGGCTGGGCTTCATCTGGAGGCCCTAGAGGAAAATCCACCCCTTTCTTGTCCTGGTTTCTGGTGGCTGATAATGTTCTTTGGCTCCAGGCTGCTTCGAGGCAAACTCTGCCTCCATGGGGACATTGCCTTCTCCTCTCCGTCATGTGACGAATCTCCCTCTGTCTTTCCCGTAAGGACAACCGCGATTTGGTTTCAAACCCTCCCAGCTCATCCACGCTAATCTCCCTGTCTCGAGAACCTTCACTTAATTGCATCTGCAAAGACTATTTCCTTGTGAGCTAACATTTACAGGTTGGAGTGATTAGAACTTAAAATCTTCAGATGGTAATTATTCAGCCTCTTACAGTGGCTGACTGAGTAATGATAAGAAGGCCAGCCTTGATAATAAGAGCCAACTACTCTAACAAGAGTTCAATCACGCAGCGATCCAAGGACATCCATGATTAGGACGGCAGCAAATTCTCCAAACAAAAATTATCCCTTTGGTGAAGAGGACTATAGAGTACTGATGTCTAAGGATACTTTCAAAAGCAGTAATTTTACTGTTCTTAAATATTACCTAAATGGTTACTATTGTTTTCAGTATTTGGAGGACCAAAGAAATTTCCTTACTATGAGTAGAATTATACTTAGCACCATCAATTAATAGCCACACAGCTTATAATATTTTACATAACTATGTTAAATTTAAAAACTATAGAAATCTTGTCTAACCATAGCATGAAAATAAAAATCGGAGATTTCGTGAAAACATATTTTCTTAATTGATCCTGACTCCCAAATAATTCAGGAAGTCCCCCCCCCCAAATATAAATTCCAGCCAAAAGCCTTTAATGTATGTTGTTACTAATTACTGGTTTGGCTAATGATATCTTCAGGGAGAAGTTGAGGATCAGAAAATAATCACTTGAAAATTATAATTTCCAAAAAAAAGAATAAATATAAAATAAACAGTATCCTTATAACTTTGACTTTTTGATCAGGGACCAGTCCTTATATCTCTACTTATAAATTTATACATTATCAGTAGCCAATGTTTAATTAATACATGGAGACTCTGAGGAATGCCAAGTAATTAGAAATTATGTGTGCTGTAGTGTTTTGACAGCCCCGGGGGTAAACACATTATCGATAAACGATCATTACCAAGCATTACCAAGATGGAGGTAATAACACCACTCTTAAAAGCAGACAACGGATGCGGGAGCTGAAACTAAATTGTAAACATTTCTCTGGAAACTCTCTATGGGGCATTAGTAGCGAGCCATCATATGAAGGGAAGAGAACAATCTAACTGTGCTATTGCTAAGAGGTCTCCCTAGTCCGTTTCTATACCCACAAGCTCTTCTAAGGGTCAGGCTTGTCCTAGAAAAATTATTGGATTTTTCATCCCAGGTGACTGTAAATAAAAAAAAAGTAATTAACCTCATAAATAAGAGTCACATACGGAAGAGAAATTTATTCACATATAAAGCAACGGGAAAGGCAAAGAAATCTTGCCAATCAATATAAATAATTACTGTCTTAAAATATGTACTAAGACTCCGTTGATTTGCACAGTAATATAAACAGAAATAACCTGAGCCATCTTTCTCACTAGGAAGCAGCTAACATTAGTTTCATTTCTCCTTTCAATATTTGATCATTTTCTATTAGGGATATGAGATAAATTTGTCCCTTCTTTTTCTCTGTCCTTTCCCTGCACGCAAACACTAGATGAACTCGGCGGACGCCACGCCTAAACAGCTATTATAAGAAGAGTTTTGTATGGAAACCAAACACTCAAGAGTGATTTTTTTTTTTTTTTTACTTTATTTGTACTGCTTATGCGTCCAAGGTTTTGCAGGTTATTGGTTTTCGTGCATGGCAGCTTTGCGAGAAATGGGAAAAAGAGAAACTGCGGATGGCAGCCTCTGGCTGAGGGGGTAAGGGGCTGGAAAGGCTTAGGGCAAGCACCCAGCCAGGTGACTGCGTGGTCATGGGAAGGAAGACAGAGCTCAGTGAGTGAGAGAGGCTGAGAAATGCAACCACACAGGTTGAATGAAACCAGCCATCTGCACTCAACGGGGGAGGAGTTCTCCTCACGAATAGTTTTAGCTGACTTAGGTGTCCGAATTTGCCAAGATTTCAAGGAGTGCCTCACTCTCGGAGGAATGATGTGTGAGTAACCTGGGTTTTCAGGTCCTGGAGGGATGAGGTTTTTTTTTTTTCTTTTTTCTTTGTCTTCTTTTCTAAGGGGTTCAGTTGAGCAGCAAAGAGTGGTTTTTGAACGTTGAATCTAATAGCCGTCATTCCTTTCTGATCCATAGGTATTTGAAATTAAGAGCACATATCTATGGTAGTAGTAGCCTAACTTTAATAATAAGATCATATATCATTAATTTAATTTTGAAGTGGCTTCAATTGTGCTTCACTATCAGCGGGACATGAAGGGACATAAAGTTGACCCAGTTTTTGGAATAAATAGATGAATTCATCATGAAATTAATTGTAACTTCTTTTTTTTTTTAATGTTTATTTTTGAGACAGAGAGAGACAGAGCATGAGTGGGTGAGGGGCAGAGAGAGAGAGAGAGGGAGACACAGAATCCAAAGCAGGCTCCAGGCTCGGAGCTGTCAGCACAGAGCCTGACGCGGGGCTCGAACTCACAGACCGTGAGATCATGACCTGAGCCGAAGTTGGACGCTCAACCAACTGAGCCACCCAGGCGCCCCTAATTGTAACTTCTTGATAGCTGGTGAGGAGGTGGAAATATTTAGTTATTAATGGTAATAGTATTTATTTTTGGAGATAAATGCATTGAAGAAATAGCAATCGTGGGGCCCTTGGGTGGCTCAGTTGGCTAAACGTCTGACTCTTGAGTGCACCGTTTGTGAGTTTGAGCCCTGCGTTGGGCTCTGCACTGACAGTGTGGAGCCTGCTTGGATTCTCTCTCTCCTCCTTTCTCTGCTCCTCCCTACTTGCTCGCTGTCTCTCTCTCTCTCTCTCTCTTTCTTTCTCAAAATAAATAATAAGCATTTGAAACAAAAACAAAATAGCAATCATTACAAAAATATGTTCCAAAATACATTTCAACGATTCGAGTTTTCAGAACCCTGTTTGAAAACGGTTTGAACTACTTTGACATTCTGCCTGTGCAGCCTGAAAATGCCTTGGAAATCTACCAGGTAATTTAAGTCGAGAAGGAAAAGATAACAAAAATAAAGCAAAGTCTCTCTCATGTGCTCCAATTCTTCATAAGGAAGCCTAATACACATCAAAGAAAAACAAAGAACATTATTTGGGTCCTCTCTCTGTACCTAAGCGATTTAATACATGGTATTCATGGCCCTAAGAGTCTCCATGTTCAGAGCAAGCCCATGAGACCAACAAATATTGAGCCCTCCTTGGTGAACCCCAGTGAGCTCTAATTTTAGGTACTGCAGAGACCCAAGTGAGCTACAATTATGAAGAGTAATATTACCATTTCTGCTGTTTTTATGAGCGCAAAGCATTGGCTTATATCAACAGTCATGGACACAGTACGTATGCTATTTGCAACATGAATTTTATCAGGAAACAATTGAGCCAATTGTCACAATATCCATAGATTGTAATGAAATATGTAAATGCTATCCAAGACTTGCGAATATGAGTCAGGTTGAATTCTCAGGCTGTGGGGCACCATTGTCAAGAGTGGAAGACAATCCAAAAGGGACATAGAAAGCCCAATTTGGAAGCTCAAAACATGATAAATTTCATGCATTTGGGGGAGGTGAACTTAGACTTACTGATGGAAAAGAAAAAAACAATGACTTTCTTATAATAGGTAATAAAACAATGAAACTATACAATCTTGTAATGCTGAAAACAAAAGAACTCAGGAATGACCTCTACAGTGAGTTAATTATGGAAATGTAATTGAAGAGTCCCCTATACTTTGCTGACAGTATTCTAGGGGAAAGGAAACTGAGTTAAATAGGCTATAACAAGTATCAGAATTTTACGATCTTGGGGGGCGCCTGGGTGGCTCAGTCGGTTGAGTGGCCAACTTCAGCTCAGGTCATGATCTCGCCACCTGTGAGTTTGAGCCCCGCGTCAGGCTCTGTGCTGACGGCTCGGAGCCTGGAGCCTGCTTCGGATTCTGTGTCTCCCACTCTCTCTGCCCTTCTCCTGCTCATGCTCTGTCTCTATGTCTCTCAAAAATAAATAAAAGTTAAAGAAAAAAAAAAGAATTTTATGATCTTGGAAACTTATTTGATGCCTTCTGAAACCTCATTTGCCTAAAATTTCAAGTAACAATGCAATATTTCTAGAGAACGATAATTCATTATGAGAGAAACTTTCAGGAATATTAATCCTGTTAACTACCTGAATGAGGTAGGCGTAAACACACTTGTCACTATATTTTAAATTGAGGTAAAAATATTTGATCCAAAAACAATGATAATTATACTGATAACTGTTCTCAGAGGTCATAATGTGGAGTAATTATTTTTTATAATTTTTTTAACATTTAGTTTTGAGAGAGACAGAGCGTGAGTGGAGGAGGGGCAGAGAGGGAGACACAGAATCCAAAGCAGGTTCCAGCTCTGAGCTGTCAGCACAGAAACCGACGTGGGGCTTGAACTCATGAGCCGTGAGACCATGACCTGAGCTGGAGTCCGATGCTTAACCAACTGAGCCACCCAGGCGCCCCATAATGTGAAGTGATTTTGCATGCATTACTTCTCATTCCTAAAATAATCCTGTGAAATACTTATTATGACTAAGAAATCATTGTTAATTTTATTTTCATAGTGATCATAATATCTTGGTTATATTTCTTAATAAAAAACTATCTTACCCTTTACAAGTAAACACTGGCATAATTACAAATAAAATTAAATCTTTCTATAAGTGAATAAACTAGTGTTCGGAGAGATCGACGCTTCCAAAATTGAATGACTAAATATCAGGGACGTGATTTTACAGAGCTGTATCAAAATCCTTACGTTGTAGCATCTAGCATCTGCACTGCCTCAGACAATTGCTCTGAAAGAGTTATTTACAATATCCTTCTGTCTTCCAAGAGCTTTTCCCTAAAGCCAATTTTCTTTGTTCAATTAACTTTATCATTAGTGTGGATAACACAAAATGACTGTCTATTCAAACTTCATCCCCTGCAAAAATCACTGGCAAATTCCAGAATCAGAGAGCAAAGAGAAAGATAGACACGGAATTTGGGGAAAGTGCAGGGGTTTTACGGATCTGACGATTTCCTGGTATAGGACTACCGCATAGTAGGAACCAGGCACTGTTCTAAAATTTGACCTGTTAACTTATCAAAACTTTAGAAGGATGCTGTTAGGGTTCACTACAGTACTCACATACAATAGGCCAGAAAATGGAAACATAAGTGGAACAACTTGTCCAGAGTCACAGAAGTGGCAAATGGATGGACTAAGAGTGGAGGTTGCGTTCCGAAGGTTTACGAACTCCTCCACGAGGCGTACCACGCAGACGTGTCCTTAATGAGGTCTCTATCTTCCAGGTTGCCCACATAGACACCTTTTCCTACTCACTTTTCATGTGAGCTACACGTGCCTATCTCAGGGAAGCTCCTGAGATCATACGGGTCCGGAACCTTTATACTGTCTTAGAGCTACTTTCCTCTTAGCCAAGTGGAACAATAATTACGTCTTAGGCATTGCTTTTAAAGAGAGAAGGCCAATGGTGTGATGGAGCTGGTTCACACCACCTCACAAGAGATAACCGATAGATTGTCAAGAATTTCACAGGCCAGGTTTTTTTGTTTTTTTAAAAATTTTTTTTTAATTTTTTTTTTATTTTTGAGAGACATAGAGGCACAGCGTGAACAGGGGAAGGGCAGAGAGAGAGGGAGACACAGAATCAGAAGCAGGATCCAGGCTCTGAGCCGTCAGCACAGAGCCCGATGCGGGGCTCGAACTCACAGACCGCGAGATCATGACCTGAGCCGAAGTCGGCCGCCCAACCGACTGAGCCACCCAGGCGCCCCTGTTTTTTTTTAATGTTTGATTTATTTTTGAGAAAGAGAAGGAGACCAAGTATGAGCAAGAGAGGGGCAGGGAGGGAGGGAGAGAGATACAGAATCGGAAGCAGGCTCCAGGCTCCAGGCTCCGAGCTGTCGGCACAGAGCCTGACTGGGGCTCAAATTCATGGACCATGAGATCATGACCTGACCCAAAGTCAGACACTCGACTAACTGAGCCACCCGGGTGTCCCTCACACGCCAGTTTTTAAACAGAGTCATTATCAAGTAGAGACTACATACATATAAAATTAAATAAATTATACTAAAACCAAAGGTAATGAGTAATCAAGATTTATTACGTCCTAATTCTTGTGCAGCATTTTACTACATACATTTTCCTGAGAAAAGGCTTATGTCTATTGTTTCCTTTTTTTTTTTTTAACATTTATTTATTTTTGAGAGACATAGAGACAGAGCGTGAGCAGGGGAGGGGCAGAGAGAGAGTGAGACACAAAATCGGAAGCAGGCTCAGAGTGAGCGTCAGCAAAGAGCCTGACACGGGGCGCAAACTCACAGACCATGAGATCAGGACCTGAGCTGAAGTCGGGTGCTTAACCAACTGAGCCACCCAGGCGCCCCTATGTCTATTGTTTCTGTACGGTGGAAATAGTATAGAACGGTGTGCCATTGGGAATATTTTCCCACCTGTATATTTAGTGAAGCCATGTTGTTCACTTGAAATCAGTCCTAATGGGAGTATATTACCACCAATTTTTCAAATGGCAAAGATCAGGGGTTAAGTTATCATGTTGTTAATTGTATGGACTTACAAATACGAAAGACAAAAAATTAATGATTCATTTTAAACTTAAAGTTGTGTTATGTCTGTAGCTATTATATTGTGAATAGAGTTCAAAAAAGTGAGGAAATATCATGTCAATAGTTGGAAACTGGACTTACTCAGCAAAGGTGTTGCCCATGTCATTGAGAAATGAGTAAACTTGCAACATATCCCACCATGTTTTACTTTCATCACACTCATTAAGCAAAATATTCATGTTAAGACTGGGTTCACTCACTGATGACATAAGTGCTGAATCAGGTAGTAGCCAAGTAGTTTGATTTTACTAAACAATGGTTAAATTTCACCACAGATTGGTTACTTATACAAGTGTTCATCCAAAATCAATGATAGCCTTCAGTGAGAATTCCATTGGCTGTAGGAATTTACAATAAAAAGTATTCTATATTTTTATAACGTTTTATAAATTGAATGCTGCACATTCTTAATATCAGCAAATTTTATAATAAACTCATTAGATAAACTTCGTAATTTATAATAACACAGATACATTTTTCCCCCTGGAGAGCCATTTAAACATTTGCTAGCACAGTATTGAGTATCTATCTCATCTTGCCTGAAAAGAGAGATTTCTCGTTTAATTAGATTCAGCGTGTATGTAGCTTGTCCATTTGTACCACAGATAAGGCAAAAATAAGTTGTAATTGAATTTCACTAACTCTGCCCTGCTAAGGATAATAAGAAGATCAGGGAAAAACTCTTTATTCGCTGTAACAGATATCCAGAACCACTCACACTGCCATTGATTTAGATTGCCAAAAACTCACTTTCCAACTTCATTGAAAAACGTCAGCTCCAGACTTCAGAAATGTACTAGCTAATGTATATTACCAGCTCGGGTATAGCTGGATATTGTTCAGCCCTTGCATTTAACAGAGGCCAAATTCTTAAAAGAAAAACGAAAAAACCCTGTCTCAATGTTGTCAAGAAATTAAGGAATCCTTATGTCAGGCAAAGAAAGGAGAGAAAACAGGTATGTCAGACATCTTCCCATAGCCCATTCACACCAACTTTAACAAGCCTGCTCTGGGGTCCCTGGGTGGCTCAGTTGGTTGAGCATCTGACTTTAGCCCAGGTCATGATCCCGCACTTCATGTGTTGAAGCCCCGCGTCGGGCTCTGTGCTGATTCCTCAGAGCCTGGAGCCTGCTTCAGACTCTGTGTCTCCCTGTCTCTCTGCCCTCCCCACCCCCACTCTGTCTCTCCAAAATAAATAAACATTAAAAAATAATTTAAACAGTTTTGTGCTAAGAATCCTTTTCTGACTTTTGCCTTTGTCTTGAGAAAGATAGTTTCTTGCCCAGCTCTCTCCATATACATCTTTTTATTTCCATAAGTCAGAATATTTCAAGATACAGTTTTACCCTCCAAGGTACAGGAGCCTCGGCTGTTCCCCTTTGCCTAATCTACTTTGAAGGGGTGTTGAGACACTTTCTAGGCAATCAGCTAAAACCCCCACCGTACATCACAGTCTTGGGCTTAATTACCATATCAAATATAAGACAGTCCACTCACAGGCTGTGGTGCCAACCCTGTGGGACTTGTTCATCCCTCACCCAGTTGCTCTGTGCTTGTCTCGCCACTGAATTTCCTAGAACCTACTAGGTTCAAGCCCTTCACTCAACCCCTTCCTTGAAATCTCTCTTTCTCTGTGGATTATACTTTGCTGAAATTCTCCTAGGGTTTTCCCATGCCACTTTCAAGAAGATGTCCTTTTGGCTTGTTGCTGTCGATTCCAGACAATCCCTTTTCTGCCATTCTCTGAAACAAATATATAAATAAATTTAATTTATTTTGGTACTCAGCACTCTCCTTTTGCTCCTTCTGTTCCTCTCTGTCATCTCTTGCCTACCCGGCTATGTTTCAGTCACTAGTACATGAGCGCATGTCTTGTGGACTTGCCTTATACTGTACTTCCAATCCTTCCATCATCCTGAGTGACTTGAAGACTTACGTGCATGGTTCATTCCACATCTGCAGACACATTAGCTTTTTACCTCCTTATCTCTGGTGACCCATCCCACCCAATTTCCGTACCTCTACATGCTCATGCTATCAACCACCTGAAATAATAAACACATACATTCCACTCTGTAATCTTGACCTCTTTTCCAGATCGATCGATCGATTATTTCCAATAGACTGGTGTTTCAAGATCTGTGTGACCACCAGTTTACCAATCTTTCCAGTTTAGTCTCTGGTAGCCGTCCCCGACAGTGACTACTTACACACCCAATTGCAGAAGTTTGATTAATCTTTTTGCCACTATCTTAACCTCCCCTGCCTCTTTCTCCTCTGATATACCTTCCGACAGTGATGATCTGGAGGAATACAGTCTCCATCCAATTGAGTCCATACTCATGGCCAGGTGGTTGAGTTAAGCTGACAAAAATTTCATACTCGTGAAAAATAGAACCACTCTAAACACATGGTCACCAAACATTGTGATACTCACAAAGTCCGGTGGACATTTTTATGTTGTGATAGACTATATGCGTCCTTTAGTATCTTCCCTTCAGAGAGGAAGAGTTTCTTTTAATTTTAGATGGGCCACTGTTCATTATCTTCCTTGTAGGTGAGCTCGTCTATGAGATGAAGAGCCCCAAGACAGAAGAAGCCTAAGTCCCACAATAAACTGATCACTGTTTTGTGATTACACAAAAAACAGCTTCATTTTAATTGTGTATTTCATTTTAATTGTGCATTTCCCATCATAGGCTGGGAACACTCATTTATAGACTATATATATATAAATAGTCTACAAATTTATATATATATAAATATATATATAGTCTATAAATGAGTGTTCCCAGCCTATGATGGGAAATGCAAAACAAGTCAGTGTAGCATTGAGAATGTCTAGAACCAGTTGACTTACCTGAGATATTATTTTATTATGTTTTCCAAATGATCTTCCCATGAAGTATTGAAAAAAATTACCTACCATAGTAGCTTAAAAAGCATTATCAATTGTTACAGAAAAGAGAAGGAGACTTCTAGAAAAAGTAAATCACTGTAATTTCAGGTCTCTAAGGCATCCAGGTGGATATGCATCTTAACAAATACAGTCTCCTCACTTGAATCTTCTTCCTTTTCTCCAGAAAATACTTCAATTATTTAATGTCTTTAATTTTTCCATTCCTACTTACATTCTTACTCACCCTTAGGATGTTATCTGATTTTCTATGAACAGAAGTAAGAGGAGTCACCTACGTGGAATCCTTTTCACTTTATATGATCAGTCACAGAAATAAAACTGCTTTGGAAACAATGTCATTTTAGATATCTGTGTTACAGTTCTCCAAGGAAAGAGAACCAATATTTAACTTATTTTGAGAGAGACAGAGACTGTGCACGTTGGGGAAGAGCAGAGAGAGAGAAAGAGAGAGAGGGAGGGAGGGAGAATCCTAAGCAGATTCCACACCGTTAGCATAGAGCCTAACACAAGGCTCAAACTCACGGAACCCTGAGATCATGACCTGAGCCAAAACCAAGAGTTGGCTGCTTAACCGACTGAGTCCCCCAGGCGCCCCTATTATAATAATTTATTGTGGAGACCACAAAATCCCACTATCTACTGTCTATGAGCTGGAGACTAAGGAAAGAAGCTGGTGGTATAGTTCAGTCCAAATTTGAAGGTCTTAGAACCAGGGGAGCCAATGTCCAAGGGCAGGAGAAGATGGATGCACCAACAGAAGAAGAAAGGAAATTTGCCTTCCCTTCACATTTTTGTTCTAGTTAAGCCCTGAGCAGATTGGAGTGTGCCCACTTGCACGGGTGTAAAGGGTCTTCTTTACTCAGTGTATAGAATCAGATGCTAAACTCTCTGGAGACATCCTCACAGACACACCCATAAGTCACTTTTTCTTTTTTTTTAAGTTTATTTATTTTGAGAAACCTATTGATTTTCTCTGTTTGTGTCCTATAATGTCTTCAGTTTATCCATGGGAATTTCGCTAAGTTGAATTCCAGACATAATGTGTCCATATTTTCCAGGTATAAAACTTGCTCAAACAAAGACATGGAATCTTGCTACTCACGCTTTTCCTAGAGTAAAGGTTAAGGGATGAAAAGGCCATATTCAGTCAAGTATGAAGATGTGGAATCCAATGGCGTAGTCAGATGTGTTCCAGGCTGGCATTTCTCAGGCTTTCTTGGAGTTGGAAATTACCTTTGACCTCAAGCCTTAGCCAGTAGATGCATATCACAGCACCTAAGGAAATTATTTTCTATGAGAAACATAGAGAGTGTGTGAGGGAGGGAAGTGCAGAGAGAAAGGGAGAGAGAATCCCAAGCAGACTTCCCACTGTCAGGGCAGAACTGATGCAGGGCTCAGTCTCATGAAATGTGAAGTCATGACTTGAGCCAAAATCAAGAGCTGAATCCAAGAACCTCCAGAAATCATATTTTAATGGCTATAAACAACTAAGGAGTGGACACGCTTAGTCCAGTCAAGTCGACACATAAAACCATCACGATATCCCTTCTTCAGTCTGGGACTGATCTCCACCTTGTTGCCCTGGAATGGTCTCTCGCTGGGCCCCCTGGGCCTTTTGTGTTTGAGTTACATGCTACATTCCCCCCTGGCCTGGTTCATTCTACTTCATTCTCGTCTACCCCTTTCCTTTTGACTGAACAATAAAACCCACGACTTCACTCCAACTCTCTTCCTGAGATCGCCAACACTTTGGAATTCATTATTCCGATGAACACATTGGTTCCTGATTTTGCTAGACCTTCCCCCAGAACTGTCAGCCGTATCTGCTTTTCAAATAAGTTATTTCCTTAGGGCCTCCATCAGAACATTTTCATGTTATCCTGTTCTGGGGACCTCTCTAACCCACAGTTCTTAGCTTCCTTTCAGACCTCTTCTGCTTTATTCATTCCCAAGGTCATAGTTCCTGAGCAATTCTGACATAAGCACAGGGTGCCTGAAAATAGTATCCCACTAGTTTAGAAAAACTTCCAAATGTCTTAACACACCTTTTGGTTACATCTACTTTACCTCACTGGGCCATCCTTGAATTCTAGGCTTTAGTCACAATATTATATATGCACACATTTTATTTCCTAGACTGTTCAGGACCTCACGCATGCCTAGAAAATGCTTTTTTTCAATCATCTTTAGTATTCTTTCAAGCGCCCGATTAGAAGCTTTGCTATATTTTCCTGCACAGAGTTAGTTAGCAGCCTTGGCTGTGGACGTCCATCATAGACTTCGGATTCCATAGAAGAGACTCATTACATTACCTCATCATGTAAATTGCTTATCTTGTTCTGTTTCCTCTAGACTCCACATGGATCTAGAAGGACTGGGTCCCTCTGGTCAACTTCACTAGCTACAGTACTTAGCACAGTGCCTGGAATGTAATGTGGTTGATGAATGAATACCTGCTGGATAAAAAAAAATGCATTAATGTTTTCGGAACTGAGCTGGGATGTGCCCCCAGGAGTAAGGGAGGAGTTGGAATCTTAGAGTTGAAATGAGTCAGGAAAATTTTATAAATAAAGGGATATATACCCTTCCACACCTAAATATTTATGTTATTTCAAATCACCCCTAATCAGGGGCACCTGGGTGGCTCAGTAGGTTGAGCGTCTGACTTCAGCTCAGGTCATGATCTCGTGGTTCCTAAGTTCGAGACCCACATTGGGCTCTGTGCTGACAACTCAGAGCCTGGAGCTTGCTTCCGAATTCTGTGTCTCTCTCTTTCTCTGCCCCTCCCCTGCTCACACACTCTCTCTCTCACACACACAAAAATAAATAAACCTTAAAAAATTAATCATCCCTAATCTATCTTTCATCACATCCGACTTATCCATTGTATAAACCCAGTGATTCTGAATGTAATTTTCATATTGATCAGAAAAAGCAAAATTCATAGAAATGATATTACAATGTTTTCCCAAAATTTTCTCCTCCACATTAAAGAATGGACTATATTTTAATGCTTTCCTTTTAGAAGAAATATCTCATAATCGAGGAAGAATTCAGACATGTATTTTCCTAGTAAACACACACACACACACACACACACACACACACACACACACACCACGGTTTACTTCCTACTCACCAATAAATTTTTTAAGGCAATTGTAAGCTATGGTCTAGTTGCTTTAGTCGGTAATGTAGAATGAAGGATAAGATGTTTACCTAAGCCAGATGTAAAATACAATATGTGGATAAAAGTGACCTGTAATATTTCACAGATGGCTGTGTCTATTACAACTAAAATGCTTCCCGGAAGCCAAGCTGTACATTCCCTCTGGCTTCGCTGTTTGTCTAGGGATCATTGGGAGGCAAAGGGGCAGAATCTGGGTTTGTCACCTTCCCATCTGTTTGCTTTCTCTCCATGACTCACTGCCTCAGCTCACTGAGGAAGACAGAGGAGAAAGCTTCCCAGTATCTAAGAGGAGGTTTAGTGACACTGTCAACAGCCTTCCCTCTTCCAGCTGAAATTTCCCGAAGAAGCGAATCCATCAAGAAGCTAACAGCCATGTTATCAATAGTGGGGTCCAAAGCTATGAATTGGAAGATGATGGTATGGTGACATTTAAAAAAGAAAATCTCAGTCTGATATTGCCTGGGAGGACTAAATCCTTGACCTGTTTCCCTGCTGCTGCACATAATTTTAAATAATGCTCACGTGAAACACAGCTACGTGCGTTTGTATCTTTATCAACCAATCTTACCCTCGGGAAAGGTTTACAGATTGCTTCGGTAATGAGCTGATTTTTCAGAGTTGATCTTTGCGGGCATGTTTTCCACACACAGTGATCGATACATAGAGCTTGGCTTATGTCAGACGTGGAGTTCTTACCCTACTTGGCCATAGCCCAAGAAATGTGTCACATAATGGAGAAACTGTATTAAATTATAGCTCTCATTACCTCCCACTTCCAATGCTTATTGACTTTTATAGGACCATGTAAGTTTTTTCAGAATTTATGTCAATGTTTTTATTGTTTTATCTCATTAAGAATCTAAGATTTAGGGGTTCCTGGATAACTCAGTCGGTTAAGTGTCTAACTCTTGATCTCAGCTCAGGTCATGAATCCACCGTTTGTCAGTTCGAGCCCAGCATCAGGCTCTGCACTGCCAGTGTGGAGTCTGCTTGGGATTCTTTCTCTCTGCCCCTCTCTCTTTCCCTTCCCCACATGTGCTCTCTCTCCCTCCCTCTCTATCTCTTTCTCAAAAATAAATAAGCTTATTTTAAAAATGTAAGTTTTATCAGACACATGTCTATTTTGTTTAATTTTTTTTGCAGTGTGTTGTGTTATCTAGTCCAACGTGTATGCTGAATGACAATATATGAGTGAATAGACACATATAAAAACAATTGCATCTTCAAAGGAATATTTCCAATTACTTTCAGTTGATGTATCCACAAACAGAAAAAATAGAAGTAATCTCCAAAATATGCTTATTCTTTTGACTTATGGAGACATGGAATACAGAGTTCTTATTTCTAGACCTGGAAGGGTCTAAATGTTGCCTCATCAGTTAGTATGATTGTAAAGATCACTTGAAAACATCTCCTTGAAGTTCAAAAAAAAATGAAAAAAAAGATGAGGTTATTAACAATAAGCAGGAAGTGAATTAAGTTTTTAACACATTTGCAGAAGGCTTTGAATGAACCCAGAGTTTTCACATTATCTAAAAATAAAAGAGAGACAGAAGGGGAGTCTTTAAGAGGACAGAATTTTTGCCTTCAGAATAGACAGGTTTCTCACTTGTCCAAGAGACATAAATGTGTCACGAGGGAGGGGCCAGCAATAGGGAACCCGTGTGGCTCTGAAGTGCTGGAGGATGTGACCCGCAACAGGTCGACCTGGGGTGACGGAAGATGTGTAGATTGATCGATTGGTGATTGACTGATTGATTGATTTTTATTTCACCTGCTGTCTGAAGGAATCAGACTCCATCAAGACTCGGAACTTTCCCCCTCTGAAATAAAATGGACTAATTTCAGATTTTATCTTAAATGTCACTTTTCCCCATTCTAATTATATTTTCACCCAATCGTCTCCCCAGTTGGTCTGTCCATTCTTCTCCAAATTCTCCAGACTGGTTTTTATGCCCTGGTCCTGCTTCTTCAATCATTTTGCCAATTTCTTATGTTCTTAACAGGCTATATTTTATGTAGTTGTTTCAGGTTGTTTAGTGAGGTCCCAGCTCTTAGGTGTGGGAATCAAAGCCCCTTGATCCTTTACTTAGTTCCCAGAGGAGACCGGAACTTTAACCACGTGTCCCCCAGCCTGCTTCATGTCCCCCCCACACATCGCAGGCCATCTCCCCTCTGGGCGACCCCGGGAACACTTGGCCTTTTAGAGTGGAGAGCTTCCCAAATGATTCCTACTTAAGTAGCTCACCGTCTATGCGTACTCTCTCTCTAAGAGTATCCGTACTAAAATCTGCTGTTTGGTTACACTTGAACATCATAAAATAACTATATTCTTTACACCCATGACTTTAATGTATTTTGGAATTATTGGCAATGGCTCTGGCAGGAGTCTAATTATAGTAAGATGTACAAAATGGTGAATCTTTAGGACATTTTTCAAGGGTCCATAAGGAAGTGTCTAGTTAAAGCAGTTTCTAATCGGAAGCCAATATAGCTGAAAGGCGCACGGCGGGATACCTGGAAAGGGGGGGGGGTCACCCTGAGCACCTCTTCACTATGGACTCATTTGCATTATTTCATAATTAGCCCTTTGCTGTTACCGTAATGAAAACAGGAGATGGAAATAACTGATAAGGATCCCTTTCCCCAAAACAGATTTAAATCTAGTCCCCAAAGAACTGAATGATAAAATCAGAAAAGTAAGTATAATAAAATGGAAGGCTACAAGATAACTTCCAAAAGGCATAAAATCATGACTCCAATGCATATTCTATACACATGCACACACACATAATATAAAATATATAAAACACATGTCAAGGATTTTAATTCTATATTGAAGAAACCAGGCAAACATAACAACAGAGTCAAAGGAGAAGTCAGGGAAACATGTACCTATATCCGTATAGATATATAAGATATATCCATGTATATATATCTGTATAGATATATATAAGATATATCCATGTAGATATATATAAGATATATATATATATAGATAGATAGATATATCCATATACATATATATATAGATACATAGATATCTATATAGATATATCCTTAATTAAGATATAGATATATAGATATAGATACAGAGCCTCAGGCAGACCTCCTGAACGTCACCTCATCCGACACAGCAGAGACGTATAGAGTCTCCATTGCTGATTTCTCCCTTCTGGCAGTTTTTTATTTAACTTTATTATTATTATAATTATTTATTTTAGAGAGAGTGAGAGAGAGTACAAGCAGGGGAGGGGGCAGAGAGAGAGAGTGAGAGAGAGAGAATCTTAAGCAGGCTCCACACTTAGCATGGAGCCCAGAAGTGGAGCATGATGGAAGTGGAGAGCTCAGCCCCACAATCCTGGAATCATGACCTGAGCCCAAATCAAGAGTTGGACACTCAACCGACTGAGCCACCCAGGCGCCCCTCCCTCATGGCAATTTTATGACTCGTAGACGACTGAGAAACATCTTTAATTGGGGAGGTAAATAATACTGTCCTTTGAAAGCACCCTCTCTCTCTCTCTTTTTAGCTTCATATATTAATAGATCTATAATATATCATCTATATCTATAAACAGAGAGAGAAGAGAATATGCATGTTTCTGTAGACTCAAAGCTGAATTTATTTGGGGGGGGGGGTAGAAGAGAGGGTTTGGACGAGGCTCCTGGATGGGAGAGTAAACAGAACCTCCCAGGAACAGAATTAATTTACGAGTCCATAGGCAAGACTTATATTGCACAACTATCAGTTCTTTACACAAAATTATAAAAAAGTTCAAAAGTAATGAAAGGCAACCTGAAAATGTATGCCCTACCCAATGCATAAGTTCCCACTGGAGACATCTAGTGATCTTTTTGGCTTATCCCAAACTTCCTTACAGAATTAAAAATGCCTCAGTTTAATAACACATTTCAGGGATCAAAGAATTTTCCAGCTCTAATTGAACCCCATTGAAAGATGTTCCTCCTACCTGCCTAACGACTCACTGATTATATCGGAGCTAGCTTCAGCTCCCCCAAATTCGAACAGAAGCCGTTCGGGAAAAAGCGCTGGAATTTTTTTATTTCCCCTTAAAGAAAGCACAGCAAACAGTTCCTGACGAGATTTTAAACATGACTCAGTGAATATGTGTAAGTAAATGCATGGAGTTATTATGCCTCAAAAATTAGATGGAAGTATATTAAACATATTTTTTACTTTATTTTTGTTTTGAGAAGCGGGAACACATGCTCTTAAATGAAAAGCTTCTAAGGCTTGCCTGCTGTTACACATAGAGCTCCGGACTGTGATTTGCGGCCCCGACGGGAATATCCCCTGAAAAGGCTTTCCAGGCCCACTGGGGGCCCCGCCTCGCACTGAGAATCTCCGCCAGAGTTCGCCAGCAAGAGTGTCTGAAACAGTACTGTCGTCCTGTTACTATGATTTGTAGTAGAATGGCCAAAGTTTGAGAATCGTGGTGCAAAAAGCCACTTCATTAAACTAGAAACAGGCATAAAAATATCCATTATCATTGTCGATTATCCAGGCAACACTTGTAAGATATTAAAGCAATGCAAGCAGTAAGCATCAGAAATTTGCCCCACCTCATTAATAAGCCAAACACTTAAATCGAAATGGGATGCCATCGTTTGTCTCCCAAGTTAGCAGTTTCTTATTTGTTTATATGTATGTATTTTAGGTTATTTTAATGAAAATATATAGTATTTCCAAGAGAATAATTTTCAGATACAGTCAGGGAATTATAAATTATTCTGATACACTCTTGTGAATTATTTTCTCCTTAGGAATATGTGTCTCCTTTTTTCAATTCATTTCACTTTATTTATGTATTTATTTGTTTGTTTGTTTGTTTTAGCCATTCTGTCAGGTGGGAGGTGATATCTCATTGTTATTTTGATTTGCATTTCCCTTATGATGGGTGATTTTTTCATGTGTCTATTGGCCATCTGTATGTCTTCTTCGGAGAAATATCTGTCTTCTGCCCATTAACTTAGATTATTTGTTTTTTGTATGTTGAGTTGTATGAGATCTTTATACATACATTGGATACTAACCCTTTATTGGATTGGTCATTTGCAAATATCTTCCCCCTGTAGTAGGCTGCCTTTTAATTTTACTGATTATTTCTTTCGCTGTGCAAAAGCTTTGTATTTTTATCTAGTCTCAATAGTTTACTTTACTTTGGTTTCCTTTGCCTCAGAGGATCTATCTAGAAAACTGCTGCTATAGCCAATGTCAGAGAAATTACTGCCTGTGTGCCATTCTAGGAATTTTAAGGTTTCAGCTCTCGCATTTTGGCCTTTAATGCATTTTGAGTTTATGTATGTGTATGGTATTAGAAAGTAGTCCAGCTGCATTCTCTTGCATGTAGCTGTCCAGTTTTCCCAACACCATTTGTTGAAGAGACTGTCTTTCCCATTGTATATACTTTTCCTGCTTTGTTGAAGACAAATTGGCCGTGTAATTGTAGGGTTATTTCTTGGGTTTTCTATCCTGTTTTATTGACCTATGTGTCTATTTTTATGCTTGTTCCATGCTGTTTTGATTACTACAGCTTTGTAAGGTAACTTGAAGTCTGGGACTATGATACCTCCAGTTTTGTTTTTCTTTTTCAAGACTGGTTTGACTACTCGAGGTCTTTGTGTTTCCCTACATTTTTTAGGATTGATTCTTCTAGTTCTGTGAAAAATGCTGGTGGTGTTTTGATAGGTATTGCATTAAATCTGTGGATTGCCTGGGCAGCATAGACAATTTAACAATATTTGTTTTTCCAATCCATGAGCATGGGATGTCTTTCCATTTCCATGTTTCATCTTCAATTTATTTCATCCATGTTTTATAGTTTTCATAATACAGGTCTTTCACCTCCTTAGTTATGATTATTTTTAGGTATTTTATTATTTTTGGTGCAATTATGATTGGGATTGTTTTCTTAATTTCTCTTTTTGCTGCTTCACTATTGGTGTATAAAAATGGAACAGATTTATGTACAATGATTTTGTTATCAGCGACTTTACTGTATTTGGTAGTTTATTTGTGGAGTCTTTGGGATTTTTTAAACATAATATCATGCCATCTGCAGATAGTGAAAGTTTTATTTCTTCCTTACCAGTTTGGATGCATTTTATTTCTTTTTGTTGTCGGATTATGGTAGCTAAGACCTCCGGTACTATGTTGAATAAAAGTTGTGAGAGGGGGTATACTTGTCTTATTCCTGACCTTACGGGGAAAGCTATCAGTTTTTTTTTCCCATTGAAGAAGATGTTTGCTGTGGGTTTTTCGTATATGGCCTTTATTATGCTGAGGTATGTTCCCTCTAACCCTACTTTGTTGAGCATTTTTTTAATCATGAATATGTTGCATTTTATCAAATGTTTTTTTCTGCAACTATTAAATGATCATATGGTTTCTATTCCTGTTTTTATCTTTTCTTTTATGGATGTGATGTATCACATTGATTGATTTGTGAATATTGAACCACACTTGCATCCCAGAAATGATTCCTAGTTAATTAAGGCGAGTGATTTTTTTAAATGTATTGTTAAGTTCTGTTTGCTACTATTATGTTGAAGATTTTTGCATTTTTTAAATCTTTTTTTAATGTTTATTTATTTTTGAGACAGGGAGAGACAGAGCATGAGTGGAGGAGGAGCAGAGAGAGAGGGAAACACAGAATCTGAAGTAGGCTCCAGGCTCTGGGCTGTCAGCACAGAGCCCAACGCGGGGCTCGAACTCACAGACCACGAGATCATGACCTGAGCTGAAGTCGGATGCTCAACCAATTGAGCCACCCAGGCGCCCCAGATTTTTGCATTTTTATTCATAAAAGATATTGGCCTGTAGTTATCTTTTTGTGGTGTCTTTATCCAGTTTTTGTATCAGGGTGATAGTAGCCTCCTAGAATGAATCTTGAAGCTTTCTTTCTTTGATTATTTGGAATAGGTTGAGAAGAATAAGTAACACTTTTTAAATGTTTGGTGTAATTTGCCTGTGAAACCATCTGGTCCTGGAGCTTTGTTTGTTGGGAGTTTTTCGATTATAGATTCAATTTTTTCCTCTCGTTTGCTCAGCTTGATTATTTTCTATTACTCTGTCTTCAAGATCATTCATTTGTTCTTCTGTTTCCTCTAGACTTCTGTTTATTCCATCCAGTGTATTATTAATTTCAATTATTGAGTTCTGCATCTCTGATTGGTTCTTTTTTAAGTTTTCTATCTTTTTGTTGAGAATCTTACTGATGTCCTGCACTCTTTTTTTAAGTCCTGTGAGTATCTTTATGATCATTACTTTGTCAAGCATGTGACTTATATCCGGTTCCTTTTGCTCTCTTGCTGTGATTTAGTTCTACTCTTTCATTTGTGACATATTCCTCTGTCTTATTTTGCATAACTCTCTGTGTCTATTTCTGTGTATTAGGAAAGTCAACTACATCTCCTGTTCTCAAGGGTAATAGCCATAAGAAGAGGAGGTCCTACCTATAGTGCCTTTAGTGTAGTGACCCCTGTTCCCAGAAACTGGCATTCAGGGGGTGACTCTTGCTCTTTGCCATGATCCCAGCTTCTCCACACCCATGATCTGTTTAGGCCTCAGATCACATCTCTGCCTTTCTTACTTTCTTCTATGTGGCTTCTTCCCTTCCTTTGGTTGTGGACTTCATTCTGCCAGTATCCACGTTACTTTCTGGGTTATTTATGCTGTTTTGAGGATCATCTAATGGTATCTGTAGTACAAAGTGAGCTTAGGGTCCTCTCATTCCACCATCTTCCCTGCATTTCCTGGAGAGGGAGATTTAATTAAGGTTATTCTTTCCTTTAAATTTTGAATTACCAAAAATTACTTCCCTGGTTAAAGTAAATGAAATAAAATATTAAACATTTACAAAGTTAAAAATAAATTTCTCTGCAGTGTTTTTCCCATAGAAGGGTTGTGTGCTCAGAAGAGGAAGAAGAAGACGGAGAAGGAGTAGGAGTAGGAGGAGGAGGAGGAGGAGGAGGAAGAGTAATAGATAAAAGAGGAGGAACAGGAGAAAAAGGAGGAGGAGAAGGAGGAGGAGGAGGGGGAGAGGAAGAGGAAAGAGAAGGAGAAGGAGGAGTATGAGGAGAAGGAGAAGGAGGAGAGAAGAACATTGATTCCTAACTCCCATGTCCTTGTATCGTCTCTCTCCTTGAATAATCTTTTAGGCTGTAAGACCTGGAATGTCCTCCTTCGGTAGCAGCTGTATTCCATGAAGTTGACTGGTCCAGACCGGGAGCAGCAAAAAAGCAAGAGGCGCTGTGCGATGAATGGCTGGGACGGTGTCCCAGTAGCAGGCAAATTTGCCCACAGGGTTACCAAAGGAAGGTGTCCTTTAGTTACCCATCCAAGCTGTTAATATGTGAAAGGGGTAGAGAAAGGATTTTAGGAAGGTCCTTATATCAACAGTCTAGTTTTTAATACTATTATCTTGTCTAAATTTACAATTTGAATGTTAAAAGATAAAGATGAACCCTTCGTATTTGAATTTATACATCACTAATTCTAAACTTTCCCAAAGGGAATGGATACCTCTGGCCGAACAAAGGGAAATCAATGTGGGGAAGCAAAACAGAATAGTTCAATTGTCCATTTCAGATTGTACTCTTTTTCACTTAACAGATTTAAGGTACAATTTGGATACCATAAGACTCACTCATTTTAAGCATATACATCAATTATATTTACTAAATTCATGTAAAATCAATTTTAGAATAATCTCATTATCTCAAAAAAGGCTTGTCCCTTGACAGCCACTACCTACTGCCGCCTCTACCCCCCAGGCCACCTCTAATCTTGTGTGTCTAGAGTTTTGACTTTTATGACAACATTGTATATAAATGGATCTTTCAATAGATGATGTTGGTCACCTGTCTTCTTTCACTTGGCACAACATTTGTGAGGTTCATCCATGTTTTGTATGTAGCGGCACTTTGTTTTTATTTCTGAATAAGATTTTGTTGTATGGGTAGACCACGCTGAGTTTATCCATTCACCAGTGGATGGGCGTTGGATTATTTCTACCTTTTGACCATTATGAATAATGCTACTGTAACCATTCATGTACAAGTCATCCTGTAGATCTGTTTCATTTCTCTCGAGTGAAAATCTAAGGGTCAAATTTTTAGGTGATACGGTGAATTTAAAGTCAACTGTTTACAAACTGTGAAACTGTTTTCCAAGATGGCCTTGCCAGACTACATCTCCAGCGACAGTGTATGAAGTTTCCAGATTCTCCACCCTCTCAGCAACACTTGCTATCGTCTGTCTTTTTATTTATATAGCAATGGATTTCTCTAGATAATAAAAGCATGAGTGATTTATATTTTTAAGTTTTTATTTTAAAATTAAAAAATATTTTCTATAATAAAAATTGGCCGTAACTAACAATCTAGCATAGCTTTCTTTTTACCAGATTCTAGAATTTAATGGTAAAAGCTAGTATTTTTCAAGATGAACTTCTAGAATCAGCTATTTCTTACTCACACTTGATATACTCAGTCGTTTCCTTTCAGGACCTCCATTAATAATGGCCTTCGATTTTTTGCCAAGTCTTAATTTCTCAATTGACTTGATTCTATATACTTCAACTATTTATGGGTCAGGCTCTATGCACTAGTTTTGGCACTGATCCCAGGTATTTGATTCCTTCCCAAAGTCTATATACAAAATTATTGCCGAGATTGTTGGGGGTAGTAGTGACCTTTTAGAGACTTCTGATCTTATGCGGAGTTAAATAAGGCTAAGTTATGACCCTTTCTTTTGAATCAGGTTGTAGGTGAAACGGATGCTTCTCTATTCACGTTACCTCAGTCTTTCAGTGTTTTTCTCTTACTAATGAATAGTGTGGAAAGAAGTGTATAACTCTAAAGCAACAGGAAAGTATAGTCAAGGAAAAATGAGGTGACGTTAGACTCAGAAACCATTCTAGTTAGAGAAGAAACACAAACACACTTTTATTACGCTCCTTTTTGCGTTCAAATGCTTATAAGACACAAACACGAAATGAGAGGTGAAATTTTTGGTTGAATAAAACAAGGGTACTGATAATAAAATTGGAAGAGTTGAGGGCTTTTTTCATCTTTTTATCGAGGGAATGAATTTTAACTATTGGATGTTTTATATGCCTTAGAATCCTTCTGAGGTATTTATGATACTTCAGGAAATAAGGGCTTTACCGGGCACCTAAGACATAAACAATCACATTACACTTCGCTTCTGACTATGGTCCAGGAGAAAATAGTGAGAATCTTAAAATTTTATACCAACAGGTCATGAACAGAAGAGCGGAGGTAGGGATTTACATAGACTTTTTTTCTTTTTTTTTTACCAGGAAAGCACTCCCCATTTTGGCATAACTTCTCACGTCTCATAGCTCTCAGGCTTGATTCTGTAGGCAGATAGACACAAGAGACAACACTCTCACAGTGCACTTATCGACAAACCAAGTTGGGTCTCAAAACGACATTAGCCTCTTAGAAAATGACCATCAGAACCCTCCATCTCACTGACACAATTGTTTTAACATTCATTTGACTTTTTAAAAGTTGACTTTTTAGAGGGTCTTCAGAGCGGCTAGCAAAGAAAAATCCAACCTAGTTTCTCCATGTGCTCAATTATAACTCATTATTTGCCCAACACAGAGCTTCTTATTAGTTAAAAAAATAAATGATGTTCTGAACCCTTTAGGTTATCCTGTGTGTGGTTATGTGTTTTATTTCTTTTAGATATAAAAGATTTATCCCTGTTTTATTTCTTTTAGATATAAGTGCTTAGTTCTTTCTTTTTGTATCATCTGTGTCGGTACGGTATTAGCAACCTGTGGATTTATTCTGCCTTTACTCACGCACTTCTTGACTTATGTCTTAAAAAAAGAGTCCATATGCCACTTCTGATTGGAGTTCGTTTTAGGAATTCAGGCAATTCTTTTTCAATCACACTAAGTATGCTCTTACAGGCTGAGCGGCATGAGGAGCCATTAAGATTGCCGTAAGACCAGTGTCTTCAAGATCCCTGCAGGCTGGGCACACGCACGGAACTTAATCAAAGGTAGCCTGGTATATTCCCGGGAACAAAAAGGGTAGCACAATTCTACGCGTCCGTTTCTCTTTTCCCCGTTCTGCCTTCAGGCAAACTGGCCTGCCCTAAAACCACCCTCTGTGCCTAAATAAACAGATAAGTCTATCACCTTAAAAGCCTTGTTACTTGATGACATAATATAGCTGTCGAATAAAGAGATTCTCGGAGGAGCTGTCCTTTTTCTTCCCCCAGAGCAGTACAGGAACAGGAGCGAGAGCTGCGTATGTTTGCTGATAACTATGTAAATATGGACAAACCTCAATAGCTACATATATCTCTAAACTATATGGGCATTGACTGATGACTGGGTGCAGGCACTTATCTACTATTGCATCTCATCTTTAGAATGCTATGAATTGAATAAAGTTAGGCATGTCTGTTTTGGATGAGGGAGAGGAGACAGAATTAGTCAAGTCCAAATCTGTTTGCTTCATCATGGTATATCAGTGAATGCTCTCTGGGATGCATTTATCCTTTGATTTTCTCTCTCAATCTCTTTTATGTCTCACTACACACACACACACACACACACACACACAACACAACTCATGTATCACTCTGCATTTGGCTATACACTATTACCCAAGGGGAATCTCTTCCTGAATGTCTCATAAGAAGCTCCAGCTCAGCCAACCAGAAATCAAAGTATCAGGATTCCTATTTATTCTTCCCACTTGTGTTTGAGCGCATCCAATCGGACCCACACCCCCTGTAGTATGCACAGAGCTCGAGAACTTACGCTCACTTATGAGTGTGCATATAAGGGCACCTGGGTGGCTTAGTGGTTTAAGCATCTGACTCTTGATTTGGTCATGATCTCATCGTTCATGAGATTGAGCTCTGCGTTGGACTTTTCGCTGACAGTGTGGAGTCTGCTTGAGATTCTCTCTCTCTCTCTCTCTCTCTGCCCTTCCCCTGCTCACATTCTCTCTCTCTCTCTCTCTCTCTCTCTCTCTCTTAAAATAAATAAATAAGCATTAAAAAAAGTGCATGCATGTCATTTATCATTCAAACCAAGGCACTTTTGACTGAAAGGGGACACAAATTGGTCAGGCTTGAGCAGGGTCGTCTGAGACTGTTCCCAACAAACTCTTGTGTGTTAAACTGGTCCAACTCAGATATAGACTTCTTCGTAACACTAACGCTGCCCACCCTTACCACAGAAGCTCTTTAAACGTTACCTGGTCCCAAATTAGGTTCTTTTCTGATTTCACCCTCTTCGTCTCCACATCATTTTCCCCCAGTTAACTTCTACTTATCCGAAAAGTTTCAGTTTTCCTAAATGACCTACAGCAAAAATTTTCTCATGTCTATTATATACTCACATAGGAATTTGTGTTTGCTTTTATAAAAATTTGTTAAACTGTATTGAATTCTCTTTTTTCTAGCTATCTTCCCACTGATCTTTAATCTCCTTGGTGCCTTAGTTGCCTTCATGTCCCTACTGGCTAGCAAAACACTTGGAAAATTATGGACTCTCAAGACATAGTTTAGGAACATTAAACAAATGTGGTACTGATAGCAAGCAGGATGATACAATTGCCCAGATGCTTAAACTCCCTTTCTTCCTAAATTTTAGTTCTCTGCTGGATTTAATACAGTCCTGTCAGGCTGGCGTTTGTACCCCTGCCACCTCCATCAACGGTCATGCCTTGTCCCTTACTCTTCCAAGTGTTCCTCACATTTAGAAGTTCCCCTTATCACACAGGGCTGCATTCACACTGAAGCAAAATGAAAGACGTACTTCATATGCATGACAAAAACACTTACACCCATGTTATTGTAATTTTCGAAACTATACCTTAACCCCAAATTGCAAACGACGAAAGTCTTTTTATAACATCTTCCTCCTCTAAGATATTTTGAACTCGCTGTAGCTTTTGAAAATGTTGTGTTACCTAAGGAGACATTTTTCAGAACTGCCAAAGGCATGAGAAATATGGAAATACCAAGATTATCTTAGGCTGGGGGCATCTAAGGAGAGATGATGATTTAATGCAACAAAGTACCTTGGATTGGATCCTGAAACAGAAAAGACACTGATGGAAACAATGACAGAATCCAAACACAGTCAGGAGCTAAGTTGAAGATATTATTCCTGTGTTACTTTCTCAGTTTTTATAAATATCCCGTGGTTCCAAAAGGTATTAACGTTAGGGGGGGCTGAGTTAAGGGTAGGTAGGGATTCTCCTCTAACTCTCAAATTATTTCCAAATAACAAGTCAGAAAAGTTTGAGTTACCATGTCCGCTTCAAAGTTCTAGGACTGCCACCACAGGCCAAATTACCAGGCTGGACACTGGGTGAGCTGCACTGGACGAAGAAAGACAGAGTGGAAACCCTCCTAGTGACTGAGGTTGGAAGAGAGAGTGGATGAACACTCATGCACACCTGGGAAGCAGAGTTGGTGTAACAGGAGATCACTTACCAAGAGGCAAAACGAGGGACACTCAACAGCCCATCAGGAGAATATTTGGGAGAATACGGACCCCACCCCTCAAGAACAAGTTATCAGACACGCCATAAGAAACAGAATTTCAAAGCAGACCACTTGAAGCCATTCCCTGGGTAAGGTTTGCTTATATCGATGTCCCTCTGGGGAGGCGTTAACTTGCATTTCCGGAGGACAAGCGCACCCCCTTGAAAGGGCGGCTTTCTGCTTTTCCCTGCTCTTCCCTGATGCCTTTTCTGTATGTTTTGTAAGTTGATCATCTGATACATGTCTCTATTTCAAGGACATTGAACATTGAACCCGCGTGAATTTTGAGATGACAACATCCAAAGAGAAATAACTTTACTGTTGAGCTTTTTGGGGCTGAGGATGTGAGGCTAGACCCCTGACCACGTTTACTTGTGTCCATCAGATAACAGTAGTGCAGGACCGCTGTTGAGAATAAATGGATAAAGACCGAAATGCCAGGAAAGCAAGGTTCAATTCTATAAAAAGACGATTGAGTGCAATGAAATTATGCCTTCAAAAATAACACATTCCAAACATTTTACCGGGTTACTTTAAATATCCCTCTTTTGAAATTTTACTAAAAAATATGTAATTGATTATAGCATTAGATGGTAAGCCAGCGAGGTGGGCTGTTATCAAAATCATTATTTTCCCAAATCAGGAAATGTTGAGGGTTATAATTGCCTAAGGGGTTTTTATTACTTCTGCTATTTGACATAATACTTTCACCACCTCTTACAAAATGTCATATGTTCAGGGAAGAACATCACATTTCAAGGACAGGTGAAACACATCATTCCTGATAGGAACCATTTTTACATATTTCTAAAGTAGAATGACGCTATTGTTTTAGAACTTGTGTTTTTGTATGGAATGATAAAATTGGAATAAAAAAATTCTCTCAAAAAAAGAAAGGCTGGTGACTTTCTGGAACAAAATATCAGCACAAAAGTGTGCCTATTTAGGACGTAGATAATATTGACATTTGCTCTATGGTCACAGATGGAATGATTATGTCAACAAAAACATAAAAAATACTATCATCCTATCATTTGAGATAGAAATACTCAAAACATGACAATTAAACTAACTTGGAGTTAATACCATAATAAAAAAATTAAGAGGAGAATTTTTTCTTGCTGTTTAAGTTGATTTCAATGTAATTATGACTATAATACAAAATATTGGAGCAATATTTGGTCCTAGCAAACACATGAAATGCGAAGAAACTTCAAAACAAATTTTTAGATTTGGATGTTAAATTTTCTTTATGAAATATTGTTATTCATTCTTTTCCAGAACCATAAACAATCACGGAATCTTATTTCGTCTATACTGACTTTTTATTACTTTTTTTTCCCCCTGGTTACATCATATCTTAATCCTCTGTATATCCTTCCTTCCTTCCTTCCTTCCTTCCTTCCTTCCTTAATGAGGTAATTTCATTTTATAGCTTGAACTTTCCATTTGTTTCCTGATGACCTGAAATTGTTATTACTTCAGTGTGTTAACTGACTTCCAGTCTATATTTATATCTAGAATACATGTTTACGTATGTATGTTCATAATACATATTGGTACGTACAGTAGACTTGGACATACATATATAAAGAACACACTGAATTTACATATATTTGAATATACATGTATTTCAAAAGCATGCTATCTATCTGTATTTTCATATACTGTTTATGCATATAAATATCACAATTTATTTACACGTGTATATATAAGAACATAGGAACATTATTATCACTCAATTCTCCTTTGCTCTATGCTTTCTTTATATTCTTCTCCAATACACTTATCCTTCTTTCAATTTACATTTTTACCATTAATTCATTTGAATGTGTTACTAAATGAGCCTATAACTAACTTTACACTTCCATAATTCATCATTTCATAAAAGAATGAAGTATTAAGTGCAGAAGGAGAGCTGTTTATTTAAGTCTAACTAATAATTTGCAAAGACTTCGGTAGAGTTGTCCAAAGCAATTCTTATGAATAAGGTATGAGCAAGGTATCCGCAAAACACTGGGGGAAATCTACAAGTCAGGTGCACTCATATTGTCACTCATACTGTTTGCAAATTCCTAAATTCTGGCTTCCCTTGAAATAAACTGGAATAGAACGTAACGATGTTGACATGTGGGCATGATTTATGCAGAAACCCTATTAGCATATTGTTGTGTGAAGAAAAAACCTGGATCACTCAATAAAAATAGGGGCGCCTGGGTGGCTCAGTCTGTTGAGCTTCCAACTCTTGATTTACACTTAGGTCACGATCCCAGGGTCACGGGATCAAGCCCTGCGTCCGCTCCATGCTCACAGTGGGGAGCCTGCTTGGGATTCTCTCTTTCTCCTCTTCTGCCCCTCTCTGCTTGTGATTTCTCTCTCTAAAGATATTTTTTTTAATTTTAAATTAAAAATAGGTAAAATATTTTACTTTCGTGATTCCTCTAAGCACTTTCGAGTCTGACCAAAACACTCAGAGCAACACATAGCAAAATCGTGTGTGTGTACATATATAAACACAAACATACAATACAGAGGCACATATATGTGTGTTATATAACACAGATGGACGTATACACAGACCTACATGTGTGTATATTATATATAATGTGTAGGTATACATACACACACACATTCCAAGCTGCATTGGTTTTGAATAATATTTTATGAAATTTTAGATAGCCTACAGTAAAATAGTACTGTTCCTCATTTCATCTGAAAAGAAACTCTTTTTCTTTGATGTCCAGATAGGAACTGGGGGAGTGGAGTTTAGCAATAGTAGAATTAGGTGTTTAGGTCGAGGAAGGTCTTCTGGCTCCGCCTTTTTTCTTCCGTGCTTTATTTGGTCCTTATTCCCAGACTCTCATAGATTAATGCTAAAGTTAGCATGTGGACTTGGGAAAAACCAGAGGACCAGGAAATTAATGGTGGGAGAAAACAGTCCTTGGGACTCGCACGTAGGTTATTGAATCAAGTTCTGTAAAACTATGACCTTCCCATCCGCTTTGAGCAGTTAGGTTCCAGTTTATACATTTTTGTGCCAATGCCTACGTTATGAAAGCGCCTACTCTAATAAAAGTTTTTCTTTGAGTTTGCTTGCTTTTTTGTTCTCGTGAATATATTTCAGTGCTATGCTGTTACCTATTTCATGGTTCATATCTTTACTGCATATTTCATTTATTTATTAAAATTAAATAACAATGCCAAAATAAAAGAAAAACTACAAAGTTGTACACAAAGTTATAGACATTCGTTCTTGTTAATATGCTAAATTAACACGAGATTATTTCTTCTAGAATCTTGCCAAGGACGGATACCTTGTTTTTGGCAATGATGAGTGTAAATTCCATGCATGGATAGATACAAATACACATATGGATAGAAATATATAAATTTCTCAATTATTAAGACACATTGAAAGTTTTTATATATATTTATTAAGAATTCAATTTCTTCCTTATATGTAGTTACATTTTTTATGAAACTCTTTCTTTCTTTCTTTCTTTTTCTTTCTCTCTTTATTTCTTTCTTTCTTTTCTTTCTTTCTTTCTTTTCTTTCTTTCTTTCTTTCCTTTCTTTCTTTCTTTTTTCTTTCTTTCTTCTTTCCTTTCTTTCTTTTGATATTTAGTGGTTGCTTGTATTCGTGGACTAGTAGTCTGCGATCTGCTATGTGGAATAAAATGTCACTTCCAACCTTGTCATTGCATTTGAACACTTTGTTCTGTTACAGGTTAGATTTTTAAAATATTAGCTATTACAAACTTTTCTTGTACAGTTTTGGGGTTTTAGTCTCTTTAAGAAGGCCAAAGGAGGAGATTGGTGGAGGGTTTTTAACATTATCTATAAAGCTTAAATTTTCAGAATGTGTTATGTGTGTAATTAAACTTTAAGTAATTTATTCCTGGGAAATAAAATATTTTCTTGGAATTTTCAACCAGTTTGTAGTGATGTTTACATGTGTGTTTTGTATAAGAGATAGAAGGCTATGTTCTATTTCCTAATTAAGAAACTGATAATTTCAATTCGATGTTTTTAGCGGTTAATTATTTTCACACAGATTTTTTTATTTTTTTAATGTTTACTTATTTTTGAGAAAGAGAGAGAGAGAAAGACAGAGCACGGGTGAGGGAGGGGCAGAGAGAGAAGGAGACACAGACTCCGAAGCAGGCTCCAGGCTCTGAGCTGTGAGCACAGAGCCTGACACGGGGCTTGAGCCCTACAGGAGGCTTGAACCTTTGGACCGCGAGATCATGACCTGAACCCAAGTCAGGCACTTAACTGACTGAGCCACCCAGGTGCCCCTTTCACACAGATTTTAAATGCTAGCTTTATCATATATTAAATTCTCACACATCTGCTTTAGGAATCTCTGGTCTACCCCAGCGACTCATTTGTCTCTGCATGTCCCATATTGTCGGGCCTCTGTGACGCGAGGGCGGAGGCCTCGCTTGGCTTCGGCTGGCCACGCGAGCCCACTTTCCTAGGTCTCTATAAGGCCGATCGCAGGAATAAGAGTTCCTGTGCTCTTGGTTAGATTCATTTATATATTTCAAGCTAACATTCTGTCCTATAACTTGACTGATGGACCACGCTGTTCTGAGGCACGGCTGTGAATAACCCCATTAGGAATCTCCTTCCAAGCTCCCAGCTCATTCCCATCCTGTGTGCCCAAGCCTTGCGAGCCTCTGGAAACTCACGATGAGACATTACAAAATCCTCACACAACTGAACGCCCTCAACGTTCCCTTCAACCTCCCGCTCTCATTCATCACGCACGTGCTGCCCCCCGTATTTCAAGATGCTCCCGGTGTGGACCAGACAGCAGGTGCACTTCTGGCTCCCGTTGGCTCCTTTCAGACTATTATTTCTCCTCGCTGTTTCAAAAATTCCCACTACTTTGAAACTCATGTTGGGAACCATGTGCTGCCTTCCCTGCAGTCATAAAAGAAAACTTGAATTCCTCTCCCATGATCTTCACCCTTAGTCCTGCTCTGGTCACTCTTCCCAGCACGTGTCACCTCCATCCACCGAGTTGCTCGACCACCTCTGTGACACTGAGAGATTTCTGTTCCCCTCACCTCCTTCTCACACCCCTGACGTGTGTCATTAAGGCTTCCGATAGTTTTTCCCGTAGGATTCCATCCCCTTCTCTTATCAATTTCTTAACCAGTTTGAATCCATAATCCAAATTAAAATGGTTCCTTTAAAAACACCCTGTTCGAGGCGACTGGGTGGCTCAGTCGGTTGAGTGTCCGACTTTGGCTCAGGTCATGATCTCACGGTCTGTGAGTTTGAGCCCCATGTCGGGCTCTGTGCTGACAGCTCAGAGCCTGGAGCCTGCTTCAGATTCTGTGGCTCCCTCTCTCTCTGCCCCTCCCCTGCTCGTGCTTTGTCTCTCCTGCTCTCAAAAAAAAAAAAATTAAAAAAAAATTAAAAGAGCCTCTTGGGGGCACTTGGGTTGCACAGTGTGTTGAGCTGAGCATCTGACTCTTGATCTCGGCTCAGGTCACGATCTCACCATCATGAGACTGAGCCCCCCATCAGGCTCTACGCTGAGCATAGAGCCTCTTTAAGATTCTCTCTCTCTCTCTCTTAAAATAAATAAATAAACATTTAAAAACAGCCTTCTCATGGTTAATTTAGTGTGTCAACTTGACTGGGTGTGACTTGGTCAAACTTTATTTCTGGGTGTGTCTGTGAGGATGTTTGTTTCGGGATGCGGTTAACATTTGAATTGGTAGACTCCATAATGCTGATGGTCCTTCCCAACGTAGGTGAGCCTCACCCAAGGCTTGGGAGACCCAAACAGAACAAAAATCTGGGTAAGAAAGATTTCTCTCCCTGCTTGACTGTCTCCACACTGGGACATTCATCTTCTCCCGCCTTCGCTCTTGGTCTGGAACTGGGTTTGGAGATCTTGGGGCTCCTCGGGCCCCGTAATCACATGAGTCAATTCTTTGTAATAAATCAACCTCTTTCTCTCCATGGGTGAACCCAAAACACACAGACACCCACACTGGGTCTGCTTCTCAGGAGATCCCTGTCTAATACACACCTTAACTCTTTTGCTTCCTTCCTCCTTATTAAATTATTTTGGACTATAATAGCGAATTAAGATTGGTGAAAATAGAACAGTTAAAATCAATGGTGTACTCAATCGTCATCTATACTAGTTCAGCTAAAATAAAATCTAAAAAAGACTAATGAATCATTTTTCCGGTTTCCCATTTTATTCGAAGAACCCAACCCCAAAATGAACACTCTACGATTTTTCTCCATAATTCCTACATTCTCCCACTCCTTTCCTTTCCCACTCGGAGAATTCTCTTTCACCTGTTCAGCTGTTTTGTCAAGGCTCAAAGATTTCCCTCCTGCCCTCTTTCATGCAGTCTTGCTTTGTGATCCCCTGGTAGAGGGGAAGCCAGAGTAGTAACGTCACCCTGGGTCCCAGATTCGCCTCCCTGGCTCCACGCTACAGCCCCAGCCTCAGCCCCTGCTGTGATTGAGAGTCAAGTGCCATCCCTCCTCCACCAGCACCGAACTGTGCATCTTTCCGTTTCTCCCCAAAGATCACTTTAGGGCTGAACATATGCCCAATCCTTTGGGTTTTTTTAATACTTATTTTTTTAGTTTATTTATTTTTGAGTGAGAAAGTGTATATGCGAGCAGAGGAAGGGGCAGAGAGATGGAAAAGGAGAGAATCCCAAGCAGGCTTTGTGCTGTCACTGTAGACAGAGCCCATCACGGGGCTTGAACCCATGAACCATGAGATATGACTTGAGCTGAAATAAAGAGTCTGCGGCTTAACTGACTGAGCCACCCAGTCACCCCTGCCTGTCCTTTCTTAAAATAAAATCTCAAAATAAACTGAAACTGCCTCGGACATTCCCACTTGCCTGCTATAACTCAATATCTACCAAATGGCTTCTCAGGGACCCTGAGTCCACATCCCCCCCCCCACACCCGCAAAGTCTTCCAAATCAATTCAGGCTTTACCTCCCACACTCTGAAACGACACCTCTTTTCAAAGTCGGGGATGGGATGTCTCTTACCTTTGTCTCCGCAGCCAACACGGGGGACACATTCCACTGTCTAGAGTTCTCCCTTTGGTGTCCCCGCTGCTTCTGACTTTCCTCCCACCTCGGTGGCTGTGTGTCCTCAGGCTTCTCTCTCCTAATCCTTCCTTTCACCCTGTGAACGCGGGGGCGCGGCGGGGCCCAACGCCCTCGGTCGTCTGCAGACGCGACCCCAGGCCTTCCCTGGCTTTAAGTGCCTTGTACCTACGTGGGCTTCCGTGGGCATGACTTCTACGTTTCTTTCCCTGGCTTCGAGCTCTCCCCCGAGTTCCAGGCTCATGCTCTCAAAGGCACAGAGGACACCTTCACCGGAGTAGCAAAAGAGCCTAGGGAGGAACCCAGGCCCGGCTTGGAACGCTTGACAACCCCAGTCATGTTCCCCATTGGCGTTTCCCATCTCCATAAACGGCAGCCTTAGATGGAATTTCTGGAACCAATAAGCTGAGACCTGGATTCCTCCACTTCTCAGCGCTATCACTATCAGTGATAGCATATGTGAACCCCGAAACATCCACCTTCCAGACACGCCCCAAATGCGTGGCCACTCTTCACCTGCCTTCTTTCCCTCTCAGATCAACCCCCCTTCATCTTGTGCTTGAAATAGAGCCTCTGGTCCTCTTGTTTCTGTTCCAATCGCCGCCTTTGGAAAATACGCTCTTCACACAACAGGCGGAGCCCTCAGTTTCCAACCTGTCGACCGGATTCTCCGCCTAAAACCTGGGGTTCCTAGAACGCCGCTCACACTCCTCCCTGCTTTATAGGCTTCTGTCACTAGTCCTCCTATTGTCTCTCACCACCTTCTAGCTGCGCTGGACTCAGAGACATGCAGGTGACCACCAGTGCCGCGGGCTTCGCCCTTGCGCTCGCAATCTGGAACACACGTGCCCTTTATTTTTTGACATGAAAAAGACCTATTTTTAAATATTCATATTATTTTTAATGAGATCGAGTATTTATACAAGCTGGGCAAAGAGGGAAGGTGGGGAAGGAAGAAGGGCTTCCAGAAAACAAGGGAGCTAAGGCAGGCTGGGGGAGGCAGGGGGTTAGCGACAAGCTTCAGGCGCCATCTAGGGAGTAAGGACAGGCGGGTCTGGGGGCTGCGGAGGTCCTGGGTCAGGGTAGGGCAGGGGTCAGCGAGCTGAGAATAAATATACAAGCGTGAGAGTCTCGGGAGGCAGGCAAGGGGACTCTGACTCTTAGGAATCGAAGGAGCCTGAGGGCAGGGCAAGCCCAAGGGGGCCAAGGAGACCCCCCAGGCGCTGCTCTTAGGTGCTGGAGGAAGGCCTGAGGCCCCAGGGGCGCGGCCTCTTCTCCCAGCTCTGCAGATGAGGGTCCGTGTCCCGGGCCGAGGCCGTCCCTGCTGTAAGGTGGCCGGCGGACAGCGAAGGCTGGGCCTCAGGCCCGAGGTCGGGGTTCTCCTTGCTGCCCCAAGACTGAGGGCTTCTGCTCAGAGGCCCCGGCCTGGGCTCGAAGGAAGGGACCTCTCCGTTTCGGACCAGGGGCTTAAAGGCGGATGGTCTGGGCTCCGGGGGGGGCCTCCCGCCGGGCCCCTCCGGGACCTCGAACCACAGCGGCCCGTCGAACCTCCGGTGGCCCTTCCCGCACTGGCTGAGCGCCCGCAGCACGGTCTCCCGGGCGCACGGGTCCCGGCGCTCACGGCGCTCCCGGGACGGCGGCCGCCCCTGCGCCCCAGACGTCCGGGGGCCCCCCCTGCGCTCGGGGGGCGCGATCTGGACGGTGACGGGGCTCCAGATCCGCCTGGGGTGGCGGGCGCTCCAAAGCCACCGCTTCATGTAACTGTCCCAGGCGCCGGAGAGGTCCGGGCCCAGCAGGGTCTCCGGGGGCGCCTGGGCGGGAAAGCGCCTCCAGGCCTCGGGGACCGCCCTCGGCGGGTCGGGGGGGTCCCGGTCGGGCGGCGCCCGGGGGAGGGGTCCCGGGGGGACGCGGCGCCCAGCGTCCTCCGTCGCGGCGGCCCAGGGCCGGGGTTTCGGGCGCTCTCGGGCGAGGGGCGGCTGCGCGGGCCTGGGCGTGCTCACGAAGCTGCCCATGGGGGCGGGCGTCGGGGCGGGGGGCCTTCCAGCGCGGGTTCGGCTTCCAGAAGTTCCCAGAGTCGCAGGACCCAGCTGCCGGCGAAGCGCCCGGGGCTCAGATGACCGTTGGCAGGGGGGCGCAGGGAAAGCGCGCGGGCCTGGGCGCTGGAACCGTCCTCAACCCCGCGGGCGCGAGGGGCCGGCGGGGGAGGGGATGCGGGAGCTGACTGCCGGCGCAGCGGCAGCTCCGAGGGGGTCACAGCCTCCAGCCTCTGTTCTCCCGGCCGCTGGAAGCAAGAATTTGGCTGTGGAAAGCGGCCTAGGAACTCAGGATGTCCACTCCCACCGCCTGTTTTTATTGTGATATCATCTACATATCGTACAATTGACCCAAAGGGTACATTTCTATGGCTTTTGGTACATTCAGAGATACGTGCATTCATCACCATAATCAACTTGAAAACATTTTCATTGCTTCAAAAATAAAATAGCTAATCCAGCCACCAACCTCTTTCCCGACTCACGAAACAAGCACTGATTCGTTTTGTCTCTAGATACAGATTTTCCTCTTGTGGGCTTTCATATTAATGGGGTCAGGTAATAAGTAGTTGTTTGTGACTGGGCTCTTTTCCTTAGCATATGGTTTTTCAGGTCCTTCCAGGCAGCAGCGTGTAGGTATTTCACTCTTGTTAAGGTCCAGGATCATTTCACTGTATGGAGAGACCATGTTTTGTTTATCCGTGCCCAGTTAGTGGACATTTGGGTTGTTTCCAGTCTTCTGATACTATGAATAATGCCGGTATGAGCATTCACATGTAAAATTTTGCATGGACAAACATTTTCATTTCTCGTGGGTGTATAGTTAGGGCAGAATCCCCAGGTCATATGGTAACTGTTTAACTTCTTGAGAAATTACCAAATGGTTCTCCACAGCCCTGTGACAGTTTCCATCTCCCCCAGAAGGATGCTCTCTATTTCGGTACTTGACTTTCTTTAGAAGGAGAAGGTATAAAAATTCCTGCAGCTCATAAAAATTACAGGTCCTGTATTGACAGACGGCTACTCTCTTTCATTATCGTAAAAGCTCAGCATAATTCACTTGAATGCCCTTTTAAGGAAAAATAAATAACAGGTTTTTGTTTCAGTAAATAAGACGCGTGTTTCATTCTTCTAGAATGGTGGTTGATGTCACTTTCTGCACTTTGCCTCTTAGGGAAATGGCGAGGGCAGACCACGACTTATGTTTTAGCCCCAACGGCATTGCTTTTAGGAAGACTCTCCTGTAATTTAAGCGTTCATGCATTCATACATCCGTAGGTAGATTTTGTTCTCTTCGAGCGTTCATGCAGCTTCTCTTTTTTCCGTCGTTACTGGTAACCCATGTCCACAACAGCAGTGAGTCACATTTCCCACTAAGGGTGAATCCGATTACAGAAACAGTGTTTGAACACTGCGACAGATAGATAGTGGTGGAGGGTGAGGGTGGCGTGAAGCTAACTGTTCTCCAGAACGTTTCCCTCAAAGGCACGAGCCTGCAGGGCTGCCCAGTAAAGATACAGAAAAGTAGAGGCTGGCGAGGTAGGTGCCAAATCCAAGGGCAAGCGGCAGGTGCATTTTGGATCTGAGCGGCGAAGACGTGAATGCTGAGGACATTCAAAGGAGGCTCCTGAGAAGGCTTCGTAAGGCTTCTGCAGCTGGGAAAGAGGCCACTTGTGGGAGAGGTGGCCGTGCCATCAGCCCAGGGGTCCTGGAGGAGGAGGAGGTCTGTAGCCCTTCCCGCTCACTAATTCGTGTTCATTTCTTTCACACTCCTTATTTGGGAACGCTCACTCAGGACGTGATTTCTGACAACAAGGAATGCCTATGCTATAATTTTCTTCTTAACAAGACATTTCCTGATAATGCTGGCAATGGCTTTTATAGCCGAGAAGGCTCTCCGGACGGTAATAGCATTATCATCAGAGTGGTCTCTGAATGCAATCGAGTATAGATTTCTTAAGATGTATTTTAATGCCAGCGTCTGCAAGGCTTCCCACATCCTATTCGCAGTACCATCCTATAAGCATCATTTTGGCTTGTGCTTAAATTCTCTTCAGAATGCCACAGTCTCTCTACTGGTGAGACGCAGAAGCTCATCACCTGTAAATATACCTTCCCTAGTAAATCAGCATGTCGATTAGTTCAAAGTTCTTTTCATTGACATCGAATATGTCTGCGTCTTCTCTTCCTCACACACGAAGAGGTAACCGATTTATTTTGGCTGACATTAAAAATTAACTAAGTTAATTCATAGACGTCGGCAGCGCAGGGATTGATAAACTCTGCCCTATATACAGTTCTCTTACCTTCCTTATCTTAATGTTATCAAGCCCTGTAACTATGGTAAGTTTCACAAAACTATGAAATTAGCTTCAGGTCAGTGCAACGAAACAGACTGTTTTCTCTTGAAATTTTACCAGCTGCTCCTTTTCTTTTTCAAGAACGGATTGTTTTCCGTCTGTTCGAATCGATGAGAGTTTCTCCACCTGCCTTGTTTTCCGTGACCTTGACACTTCTGAAGGATACCCGCCAGGTATTTTTTAGAAGTGCTCAATTTTGGTTTTTGTAGCATTTTATGTAATACATATTTTCAAAGTCCTCCCATTGAATCCAGCTGTCAGCTATGGCCCGGAATGACCGGGCCGGCTGCCCTTGGGGAGGGAACGCGGCCTGCTGTGGAGGCTGACGTCCCACTGGTTCGTCAACGTTGATTTAGTTGATGATCCTGCTACTGCAACTTCTTCCTTCCATTTTCTCCATGTTCACCTGCCCAAGGTTTTCTTCTACTAGAAAAATCACGTTCATTCATATACAGGCCTAACCTTTGACGGCGTGCATTGAGTCCATATTACCAGACTATAAAATCAGCACTGAGCTTAGGAAGTGGGACTTGTATTGACACTTACTAAATGCTCGTTGAAAGATTATTTCCTGCATTTATGGGGCGCCTGGGTGGCTCAGTCGGTTAAGTGTCCCAACTTCGACTCAGGTCATGACCTCACAGTTTGTGAGTTCGAGCCCCGTGTCGGGCTCTGTGCTGACAGCTCAGAGCCTGGAGCCTGCTTTCGATTCTGGGTCTCCCTCTCTCTCCCTCTCTGCCCCTGTCCTGCTTGTACTCTGTCTCTCTCTCTCAAAAACAAGTAAAAATTAAAAAAAAATACTATTTCCTGCATTTGTAAAGGTTCAACTTTTACCTTCCACTCATGTGCTTGGTATATATATATGTGTGTGTGTGTGTGTGTGTGTGTGTGTATGTGTGTATATATATATATGTGTGTGTGTTTGTGTGTGTGTGTGTATATATGTATATATATATATATATATATATATATATATATGATTTACACTTTTGGAAAGTTTCAGAACATAATTCCACAACATTGCATTCTTTTTGGAATGATCTCCTGTTAGGTATCCAATAGTTTGTTAAATACATATGGAATAAAATGTGTGCCTTTTAATGTCCTGTTCAGATATTATTCTGTAATCAAACCTCTCAGCCCATAAAATGAAAATAGAGGTGGCATTTTATGCTAAGCTATTTCTTCCTGAAGATGAACGTTTTAAGGCCAAAAATTATGTCTCTCGAGTGCCGCCATATACAATACCTTACCTGCCACGGAATCCCAACACTGGTTAAATGAAAACTTCACGCCAAGGTCCTGTAAGTTCAAAATCTGATCAACTCACCCAAATGAGCCCAGGTGACAGAGTGGCTAGCAATGACAGGGTCTGCTTGGGAAGCCAGGATTGGGAAGCATGACTTGCAGCTGGTTTTGTCATCGTAAGTCTCCCAGATCCATAATTCAAAGTATCACAGCTTGCCTAAGATTCATCAGACAGAAAACAGTAATTACAAAGACATAATGAAGGGGTGATTTCTAGAGCAGGCTCTTCGGAATATTGGATGTCACAGTAGGAAACGTATTTTCGTAGCTTTTAAGAAAGATGAACGCCGCAGGGACGGGCATTGTAGTGCATGCTCTTTGGCAGCCCAATCTTCTTTTATTAGGGACATTTCTCACAGTCTTGGGCTCACCTGAAATTGAAAAGTCAGCCTAAAATGTATTAAAAATAATGTAAGTCGAGAATGATTAAGCATAGGAAAGGATGCGCGTTACTGGCTGACTTGACTACTAATTGGCACCCTCATGAATGACTCATTTGCTATAAAATAAAGGAAAGAAAATGAATGAAAGAAACAGTCCCGCTGAGGAGCCAGCATGGGCTTTGCCTTGATCACACTTAACTATGTTATCAACAGAGTCACCGTACTGAAAAAAATAGGCCAAGCTAATACATTAAGTGATGCCCAAAAGGGAAGGGCTCAATAATTCATGGATTATGGTATGTCGTTATCTTCAGGGTAATGGCGGTAAAAACAGACAGTGGAACAAATATATGCCAACATTTATGGGTTTAAGGTTATAAACAATATAAAACATATAAACTAAATAACTGATTGATGTCCAGGTTTTGGTTATACTGACTGACTTTACCACAGGTCATTGTGAATGCCAAAATACTGAATACTGTCTGTATTCCTGGCTGAAAACGACTCGTCCGGCAATCTCGGAATTACTTCATTTCCTGGGAAGCTGATTGATCAAGCTTTGGTGACCAAATCAAATTGACTTGAAAAAGGAATTTCACTTAGGATTCAAATCCCTGTGACCCGTTTTCCTTTCGGCCTCATTATTGTGCCCACCACCTCACTATTCTGATCTGTGGATCAATGACTTAAATTATTTTTGCCAATTAACTTTTTTTTTTGAATAAAATTCAAAAGTAAGTATAGATACTCCCATCCCTGCCTTTTGTTTCTGCATGAATCAATTTTAAGCATTTATACCTTTTTAGAACATTATCTATGCATTTGTAATTTCTAAAAATTGCATTCAATATGTTTTTCATTCTCTTTATTGTTAGTTTATGCTGTGCTTATTTTTCTTCTGTGGTCTAAGATTAAATTAATTTTTGGAGTGCCTGGATACTCAGTTGGTTGAGCATCTGACTTTGGCTCAGGTCATGATCTCATGGTTCATGGGTTCGAGCCCCGCATCGGGCTCTGTGCTGACAGCTCGGAGCCTGGAGTCTGCTTCGGATTCGGTGTTTCCCTTTCTGCTCCCCATCTCCCTTGCACTCTCTCTCTCTCTCTCTGTCTCTCTCTCAAAAAATAAATGCTAAATTTTTTATAATTAAAAAAATGTTTTTCAAGTGTTATCCAAAGTTTAGCATGTGGTTTTAATCTTTTATTTTCTATTTTATTAATTTCATCATTTTCCCTTTTTAAAAATTTAACCCCATCACCTACTTCGCCCATTTCATATTTTTTTAATTTTTATATTGAACACCGCGTTGGCTTCGTAACTTTTGTAGTTGAATCAACAGCCAATTCACTTATACCTCTCTAATATATGTATTGTTCCCTTTTTATTGATGTATAATTAACATACATTAGTCAGTGCTTTAATATATGCATTTTAATCTATATATTTGCTTATACAAAATTTTATCTAAACATCCACAATTTTATATAATTTTATTTCTCAATTTTACTACTATATATATATAAACATTATAACTCTGTTATAACATCTCACTTGATCATGCTATTTGACCCTTCACATGTATTATTGAATTTGGTTTGTTAACATTTTGCCGAAGATATTTGCCTCTGTTTTCATCAGAGATACTGCATTGGCCTGTAATTTTCTTTGTTGGTTTTTTTTTTTTTTTTTTACATTTTTATTTATTTATTTATTTTTGGTGTTATTATCTGGTTTCGCTTATCAAGGTGTTGCTGGCCTTGGAAAATGAATTTGGAAGACTTTCCTCCTCTTCAGTTTTTGAAAGAGTGTGAGAAAGGTATGCATTAAATGTTTCCATTTTTGGTAGGATTCACAGACATCGCTGCCTGGTCCTGGACCTTGTTGGGAGGTTTTTGATTATTGATTCGATCTCCCTGCTAGTAATCAGTCTATCACCTTTTTATTTTCTTCGTGATTCAATCTTGGAAGAATTACGTTTGTGGGAATTTATCCATTTCTTGTATGTTTTGAATGTTTTTTTCTTGGTAATTTGTTGGTGAAAATTGTTCATAATAGTGTCTTGTGATCCTGTGTGTATGTATTGGTATTAGTCCTAATTTCTACTTTCCCATTACCAATTTTTTTAAGCTTTTTCTCCTTTTGTCGTGGTAAATCTAGCAAAAGATATGTCAACATAATTTCAAAGAACCAGTTCTTAGTATTATTGATCTTTTCTATTATTTTTTAGTATTATTTTACTTATATCCGGTATGATCTTTACTATTTATTATTTCTTTCTTCCTACTAACTTTACTTTTTTTCTGCTCTTTTTCTAGTTCTTTTAAGTATAAAGTTAATAATCTCTTTGAGATTTTTACTTGTTTCTTGAGGTCGGTCTTTATCACTATAAAATTCCTTCTTTAAAACGCTTTTGCTACATTCCATAATTTTTGGTATGTTCCATTTCCATTTTCAGTTGCGTCAAGGTTGCTGTTTTGTTGTTGTTTTTCCTCCATCAATCCCTCACTGGTTCAGTAGCATGCTGTGTCATCTTCGCATATTTTGATTTTTTTCTAGTTTTATTTTTCTTGCCATTGATTTCTAATTTCACACCGTTGTGGTCCGACAAGTATATAAGCTTCTTCCTGACGCGAGGCCAAGGTAGAGCACGAAGAAGCCTACGTTCCCTGAGAGCAGCTCTGCAGCCTCTAGATGTGCGTGGTAACCTGAAGGCTTCTCCTCAGGCTGAAGTTCCAGGACAAAAAGTAAGCAGGACTTTTTCACAGAAAAACTGGAGCAGGGTTTCAGTCCGCTGTCTGTGAAATTCCTTGGGGGGTGATAAGCAGCCAACAACTGTCTCTCTGATTGTTTCAAACCTATAGGATTCCGAAACTCAATCCCCCGTTGGCCACCAGAACCAGACACTCAATGGGAGTCCCCTCTGTGCGCTGCAGCTTCCCACTGGGTTTGATGGGGTTACAGGAGACATACAGGAGGAGCAGGGCACTGACCCACCAGCCTTGGGCACGCTGCGGGAGGAAAGAGGGGGTAGGCATTCACCCTCCAGCTTCGGCAGGGCTGGAGGTACAGGGCCAGGGGGTTTGTCTGCCAGTGTCAGTGGGGCTGCGTGAGTAGAGCTGGGGCAGAGTGCTTCAGCAGCTATGGAGGGGCTGCTGTACAGCTCCGGGTTGGAGTGGGCCCTCTGGTGCTAGCGGGTTAGAGGACAATTGCAAAACTCGTGCCCAGCAGTATTGGAACTAACGAAATAAAAAGAGAAGCAAAGATGGCGCCCACCAGTACCTCCACCCCCAGAAGGATGCCTCACATGCCCCTGCTCTCCAGCAGACACTTTAATATTCGTAATGAATCTGTCACCTATGGGCTAGGTGCTTTTCAAAGTGAGGCTTTTGTGCTGGGCTCTGGGCGGGTGAGTCTACGCATGAGCCTTTTCAGAACAGAATGTCTAGTCTCCACAGCTCTGTGGTTCTCCTGCGTGTAAACCCCACAGATTTTCAAAGTCAGGCAATTTGGGGGCTTGTCACCTTGGCATAGGTCCCAAGGACTGGAGTGCCTGAGGTGGTGCATGCATCCCTCTCCTCGAGGAGAAGCTCCTTATTTGTGAGATCTCTCCTAACTGTGGGTTGGCGTGCCAGGAAGATTCTAGAAAAAACGTATCTCTGCCTCTTCTCCCCATCACGAAGTGACCCTATTATCCTCTGTTGTGTGGAACTGTCCGGCTAGTTTTCATGGTCGTTTTCAGAGAAAATTATTCCATAGGTAGCTGTAGATTTACTGTGTCCGTGGGAAGAAGTGAGTTCAGGATCTTTCGACACTACTGTTTTGAATTGCCTCTCTCCATGCAATTTTAGATTTATATAAATGCTGTGAAGAAAGTACAAAGAGTTTCCATATGCCCTCTCTCCATCTGCACACAGTTTCTCTTATTATTAATATTCTACATTTGTGACAGTTGATGAACCCATATTGGTACATAATTATTAACTAAAGCCCCTAGAATATATTACGATTCATAATGTCTCTGGTACCTTTAATGGGTTTTTTCAAATGACTGTATCCACCATTTCCATATAATACAGAATAGTTTCACTCCCTAAAATCTCCTGGAGCCCCACCTGTTCATTCCTCCCTCATTTCCAAACCTGATAAAATTTACCTTTCCACTGTTTTTACCGTAATTTTTATTGATCTAGAATGTTACATACAATACGTAACGTTTCAAGGCTGCTAGCAATATGCAACTAAGGTTTCTTAATATTTTTTCGTGACTTAATAGTTCATTTCTTTTTAACACAGAATAACATTCTTTGGTACAGGTATGCCATAGTTTGTTATTCAATTACCTATTAAAGATTGTCTTTGTGTCTTTTGATTTTTGGCAATTACGAATGAAGTCACTATAAACATTCATGTACAAGTTTCGTATGAATGTAAATTTCAACTCATTTGTGTGAATGCCAAGGAATACAATCGCTGGAATATAAGAAAATGCTTAACGTTGTGGGAAATTGCCAAACTACCTTTCAAAGTAGCTGTACTGTTTTGCACCTATGCCAGCCATGCCCGAGAGTTTCTAATGCTCCGCATTCTGACTAGTATTTGGTATTGTTAGTGTTCTGGATTTTGTCCATTCTAGTAGACATGCAGTGGTATTTTGTTTGTCTGTTTTGATTTGAACTTCCCTAGTGATGTACGATATTGAACATTTCATATACTCACTCATCATCTGTATATCTTCTTTGGTGAAGTAACTGTTCAAATATTTGGCCCATTTTCAAATTAGTTTCTTTGAATTTTCGGAGTCCTTTCTACATGTTGTATTCAAATCCTTTATCACATATGCACTTTGGATACGTATTTTGTCCAAGGCGGTGACTTGTCTTTTCATTCTCTTAACAGTGTCTTTTAGACACTGTCTTAATTTTAACAGTGTCCAACTTCACATTTTTTCTTTCATAAGTCACACTTTTGGGGTTGTACTTACATCACCATGTCCAAGGTCACTTTGCTTTTCTCCTGTGTTATCTTTTAGAAGTTTATAGTTTTATGTTTTAAATTTGGGTCTCTAAGGCAATTTCAGGTAGTTTTTGTGTGAGGTTTTTATTTGCAAGCTCAGAATCAATCATCATTACTGATTTTTTATGTTGTCAGTCCTTAGTTAATTTTATGTGTAGGTTTTCAATTCACTGGTCCATAGCTTATTGCATCTTACCCCTACAATCATGTTTTATTTTCCTTCTTCCTTAGGCATATCTTTTCCTTGTTGGCAAGCATATATGAATGATATATTCTTTATGTTTGTTTTTTTTTAAAAAGCTTTTATTTCACCCATACTCTTGAATGATAATTTGTAAAGATATAAATCTTAAGAATGGTGTTATTTCCCTTGAGTACTTAAATTTTTCCCATTTCTTTTGAACTGTTGAAAAGTATTCCATCAGTGTGATTCAGAGGTCAGCAAGTTTTCTTTAAAAGGACAAACATGTTAAAGTCAGTCAGAAAAAGACAGATACCATATGTTTCCACGAATAGGTGGACTTTGTGAGACTAAGCAAAAACCAGGGGGAGGGGAAGAGGGGAAAGGAAAAGAAGACACAGAGAGGGAGGGAGATAAAACATAAGAGACTCTCAAAGACTAAGAAAAAACTGAGGGTGAGGGGGATGGGGGAGGGGGGAGAGGGGATGATGGGCATTGAAGGGGGCACATGTTGGGAGGAACACTGGGTGTTATATGTAAACCAATTTGAAAATAAACTATTATAAAATTAAAAAAAAGATTATTAAAAAAAAAAAGGACAAACAATAAATGTGTTAGGTTTTTCAAGCCTTATGGTTTCTGTCACAACTATTCAACTCTGCCTTCATTACACAGAAGCAACCATTGAAAAAAAGTTATTTACAAAAACGAGCAGTTTGCTGACCTCTAATATATATATAAATATATGGTTATAAATAAATATTTATATATATACCATATATATTTACATATCTATATAGGAGGTCTATTATATATATTTACATGTATATTTATTAGACTGTATATACAAATGCACAGTCTGGAAAAGAATAATGGAGACAATATAGATGACTCATGATCCAGAAATTACGATGCCTCTGAAGACAGCTGAGTGCTAATTTACTGGGCGAATGGGTTGATGACCAAGTGCCCATTGGAATGAGTTGAATCTCACTGAGTAACAGCGTTGAGAACTGCATACAGTTAGAAACTTAGTTCCACTCCCCAAACCAAGTATATAGCTGGTGACTTGGGGATGGGGCATGGTAGGTAAAATGATTAATTGCCTGAGTTTAAATCTGAAACTGCTAGGGGGAAGTAAGACAGGGTTACCCAAGATCATATTTTCTGGCATAACACACACTAAGAATGTAAAGATAGTATCAGACAATTAACAGAAAAAGAAATTAGTTAAAATTTCTACACCCATATTTATTGCTTAAAAGTATGTATTCTGATATTTCTAATGAGAAGTGCAATGTTTTCTCATAGGTATAGGTATTTGAATATGTACCACATTTAAATAATATATATTCTTTTCAAACATATTTTCTACCTATGCACTGTTTTTTCTTTTTCTTTCCTTCCTTCCTTTCTTCCTTCCTTCCTTTCTTTCTTTCTTTCTTTCTCTCTCTCTCTCTTTCTTTCTTTCTTTCTTTCTTTCTTTCCTCTCTTTCTCTCTTTCTTTCTTTCTGTATAATAGAGACAATATGATATATTTATAAACATCGTTAATTTTAGAATCAAAAATGTTAAAGAGGAACTCTAATTCCACCTATCATTATAAGGCAGTCACTCATTCATCATTCATTCATTCAAAAGTAAATCTTACAAACTAGTGCAAACGTAGCCTCAGCTCGGTAATAAGCAATGGCTACAATGATACATTAGACATCAAATTGCCTGCCTGAATTTTTACAATTACAGGAAAGTGGAAAAGGAAATAAGAAATTCCACGGAAGAATAACTGATGGCTTTAGCGGAAGCAAGTAAGCTGTTATGAAAACGCTTGGGATACAACCTCACTGCCAGTTTTAGAGATTTCCTGAAGAAAGTGGCATCTAAGCTGGTTTTAAAATGTTAGGATCCATATAAAGTTGGTGGGGCACACTCAAAAGAGTGAGCCGTATTGCCAAGGACTGAAGATAAAAGAAATTATGGCCTAGCACATATGGAGTAATTGCAGCGAAATTACTGAAATTTTGATTGACCGTTGATTATTCAACAAGAAGATGATCTGAGAGAATGTACCTTTTGCGTGGCCATTGTGGGTATGCAGTTAATAACCACTAGCAGAAGGCAAAGGAGAGGAAAGGAAACTACTGGAAAGATTTGACAGTTTTCATGACTAATGTGATGGTTAATTTCATGTGTTACTTTGATTTTGTCGAGATGCCCAGATGTGTAGTCAAACATTATTCTGGATGTTTCTGGATGACATTCACATTTAAATCAGTGAATTTTGACTAAAGCAGATTGCCCTCTATAATTTGGAAGGGCCTCATCCAAAGAGTTGAAGGCCCTCATAGATCAACAGTTTGACCTCCCTCGAGATAATTCTGCTAGCCTACCACTCTTGGACTTGAGCTGCGATATTAGCTCTTCTGGGTCTCTAGCCTGTTGGCCCACCCTGCAGATTTGGGACTTGGCAGCTTCCAAAATGATGTCGGTCAATTCCTTAAAAAAAGTCTCTTTATATCCATCTATAATACATTGTATTGGTTCTTTTTCTCCGGATAACCCTGACTCAAGTCGTATAATTGAATGAACTACACAGGCAATGCTATGACTGGTGACATGCAAATGTGCTTAAGAAATACGTTTAATTTTACAGCAGATTGCATAGGTCAGAGGAATAGGGAAAAGATGAAATAGGCAAAAAGGATGCTCAGGTGCCCGGCTTGGGGCAATGGCATAAATTGTAACTCTGTTCAACCGAAACAGGGAAGGAAATGAAAGCACCAAACGTCAAGGAAGACCCAAGTTGTTCTCCAGATCTGTGTTTAAGGCCAAGGGACTAAGATATTTAATAACTCTTGGAACCAGTGTCTTGAAGAGGAGAGAATTCTGAATACAGAGAGATTTTAAAAGTCGCTTATACCTGGATCATAACCGAAGTTGCTGACATTATTTTATGTTGTAAGAGGCACGTATTCGGCTTTAAATGGTTCAGGTGGACATTATACGAAACTTCAGTGAAATCATCCTGGAATTTTGTCATTTTAGTTCCGCCAGCAACTTGCCCATCATTTTGCGCTTTCTGTATGTGGAACCGATCTTGGCGATGAAGGATCCACCATTCATTGTTGCACAAAGGGGTGATCTTAGGTCACCACTTACCCGTGGAATCATGAACAGGCCACGAAATTCAAAGGAAAACACTTGTTACATTGCAAAAGCCATGTAGCTGCAAGTTGTACTTTAATACAATTTGCTTTTTCAAACTTCAAATGTCATTATGATATGACTCTTTAAAAAAGTGATAAACAATGATTTCGGTTTTCTTTCAGGTTAAAAGGATTTCAACCTTGCTCTATGTGACACGAAAGGAAACATTAATAGTAAAATTGATTATAAAATCCAAGCCCAGCTGTATGCCCCTTTCCGATTAGAATTAGAAGCTATGTATGTAAAAGGCATTGGATTCCGAGAGCTGTTTTTCAGACTTTCAGTAAAGGCCAACCTACTATTGACTGGATGCTTGGGATTTGCATTCCATTCCAAAACAGCAATATCAAAGAAGTAGTAACAACTTGTTCATGATATTAATCACCCATTCTTAAGGAGGCACTGTGTATTTGCAAGTGATATTTGAAAGTGGGATTACCCAAATTAATGCATGATTCAACAGCAGTAGACGTACTATTTAGGCATCTGAGTACACAGTTTAATATATTATTTCATGAAATATTAATATTATGACATTAATTTAAATTGATTTATATATACACACTCTAATAGGGCCAAAAAATTTAAATGTTATTACCAAATCATCATGAACCTTGCTCTGTGCAGAACTGCTGGCAGGGATGTTGCTTGTTCGGATTTTATTTAACATCTTCATTAATGAACTGTAGCAGGGAATCAACAACAGATTAATGAAACTCTGAGAAAATTGTGAATCAGTAAATACAGCAAGTGATCAAGGATGCACAATACTAAAGGTCTTTGATGATTAAAACATAAAATGAGTTCATCTATAAAGGTGCACGGAGAACAGTAAGTAGAAAAGATACCAAAGAAAAGAAAGCGAAATACAATGTTAGTCCCAAGCCTTGTTAACTACTGTCATGTAAAAGTGGAAACTAGAGTATACCACATTCTGCACCTTTTCTAACAAGATATAAATTCTACGGACGAAATATGGTCCCATAGAGCGTGATCTTAGAACACACACTTGCTTTTCTCGAGCCTTGACTCACATTGTCTTCACCGTCTATTTTCTCGGGGAAACGGATATTGTCCTCAATTTTCAGCCACTTACTAGACTCTTTCTCAAACCGAATAGAACAAACAAAAACTGTCTGTTTCCTACATGGCTTTGCTATGGTAATTTGTTTCATCTGATGGCATTTCGGCTTACTAGGCAAGAACTCTTAGTTTCAGCTCTAACCTTATTGCGACTAGATTGCATCTGATTAGTATTTGTTCAGCTCCTCCTCGTACAACATAAACACACACACTCATGTCCAGGTTACCGCTAATTGGCCAGGTTCAAGGAAATCAATAGGGTTAAAATTGACGAAATGACAGCAGACATGAAGAGCCACTTTTCCAAAGAAGACATCCGGATGGCCAGTAGATACATGAAAAGATGCTCAACATCGCTCATCATCAGGGAGATTCAAATCAAAACCACCTTGAGATGCCACCTCACACCTGTCAGAATGGCTATGATTAACAACTCAGGAGACAACAGGTGTTGGTGAGGATGTGGAGAAAGAGGAGCCCTTTTGCACCATTGGTGGGTATGCAAACTGGTGCAGCCACTCTCGAAAAGAGTGTGGAGGTTCCTCACAAACTTAAAAAAGAACTCTCCTATGACCCAGCAATTGCACTACTAGGCCTATATCCAAAGGATACAAAAATGTTGATTTGAAGGGGCATATACACCCCAGTGTTACAGCAGTGCTATCAACAATAGCCAAAGTATGGAAAGAGCCCAAATGTCCATCAACTATATATATATATATATATATATATATATATATATATATATATATATATACACACACACAATCGAATACTAGTCTACAACCAAAAAGAATGAAATCTTGCCATTTGCAACAATGTGGATGGAACTGGAAGGTATTATGCTGAGCAAGATAAGTCACTTAGAGAAAGACAGATAGCACATGATTTTGCTCATAGATGGAATTTGAGAGATTCAACAGGTAAACATCGGGGAAGGGAAGGAAAAAATGAATAAAACAGAGAGGTAGGCAAACTATAAGAGACTCTAAAATACAGAGAACAAACTGAGGGTTGCTGGAGGGGAGGGGAGTGGCGGGGTGGGTTAAATGGGTGATGGCATTAGGAGGGCACTTTTCAGGATGAGCACTGGGTGTCATGTGGGAGATGAATGCCTGTGTTCTACTCCTGAAGCCAAGTCTACACTGTATGTTAACTCACTTCAAAATAAATTAATTAAAAACGTTATATGCATAGATTTATTTTATAATATTTTTAAATTATTTTGAAAGAGAGAGCAAAAGAGCACAAGTGGGAAAGAGGCAGAGAGAGAGAGAGAGAGAGAGAGAGAGAGAATTCCAAGCTGGCTCCACACTGACAGTGGGACTCGAACCTACAAACCGTGAGATCATGGACCCGAGCCAATATCAAGAGTCAGATGCTCAACTGACTGAGCCACCCAGATGCCCCATCCATAGATTTTTGAAAGAAAAATTGTGAGTAAATTTGGAAACAAATATCTTATGTCTTTTTCTTGAATTTTTTGTTTGTTTGTTTTTTCCTTTATCAGTCAGCTAACTAGACTTCACCCCCCATTCTCTTCCCAAAGTCCTGGCTTGCCGAAGCCAGAGAAAGTGGTAGACAAGCAGGGATTGAGCTAGACACCATTCCCGTTCTCCTGGACCTTTTATGCTTGTAATTTTTCTTCTCGCTGCCTAGCATACTCTGGGCTCTTTTTTTTATTCTATATTTTTTAATCAGTCAGGCAGTAACAAGGTTGCAAGTTCAGATGTGAGGAAGCCAAACAAATAGTTTGGACATGTTTGGATTCAAATTCTTGGGACATCTTTCACTTTTGCCGTAGCAAGCTTCCATATGCTCCAACCTAACGTTTTGGGATTTGAAATAGGACTTGAGGATCGATTCTATGTCTTTCTGCTCATTGTGCCCCGTACATATATTTCTTTAGAGAGTTTTTTGAGAAAACGGTCTTTTTAAAATCATGACTGAGATAGCCCAAGGCCTTTAGAATAAAATATCACATCAATTTCATTTCATTGTTTTGGAACCAATTATTTCTGTCTTAATGTTGAAACTCTTGGGTATTAAATAATCGAGATATTTATGAGCGCCTGGGTGGCTTAGTCAATTAAGCATCCAACGTTGGCTCAGGTTACAATCTCATGGTCTATGAGTTTTGGCCCCGGATTGGGCTCTGTGCTGATAGCTCGGAGCCTGGAATCTGTTTCTGATTCTGTGTCTCCCTCTCTCTCTGCCCCTCCCCCACTTGTGCTCTGTCTCTCTTGCTCTTTAAACATAAATAAAATAAGATAAAAATGTTAATAATCAAGCTACTTAAATTTCATTAGAAAATATACACCTTTTTTATAATGTGATCAGAACAAATTTCTCCTGAGTAGTTTTTAAGCACTGTGTGTTTGTGATAAAGACACCTTATCTATTTGGTGAAGCTAATAAAATTCACTGGGTGCATATAGATGTGCTATTAGTCTTTAAAAATATCAGACCATATCAAAGTTTTACTATGATATCTCATAGTTCAGTAAAATACGCATTAAGGGAAATTCACAAATTGCACATGGACAAATCATTACCAGGTGAACACACCACATCCCAGTCGGGAAATAAAATACACCAGTCCCTCCAAGTTCCCTTTTGTGACTGTCACTCCTTGGTTGCCTCCCAAAAATGAGCACTATTTTAGTTACAACATCATCAACTTTTGCTATTTTTTTATTTTTGTATGAAGGAAATCCTGCATTTTTGTCTACTTTCTTTTGCCTCATATCTTGCTTACGACTTACGCTCATGCTGTTTCACCAGCGGTTCCTCGCTCGTTTTTATCATTGCGCGCCATCGTGTTGTATGAATATGTCACAATTTATTGATGCATTTTATTTCTGGATGCCTTTATATTGTCCACTGTTTGAGGTGATTATGACTAAAGCATTTTGGTTAAGTATCATTTGAAATACATACGTATACATTTCTTCTGGTTTTATACCACTAAGTGGAACTCCTGGGTCATATTCAACTTGAACAGCTACTAACTGCCAAATGGTTTCTTATAGTGGTTTTATCAATACGTGCAGTCATCAGCAACCTATGGGGTTCCAGTTGCTTCCCATTCCTCACTCTATTTGGTACCCTCCACCCTTTTAACTTTTGCCATTCTGCTATATGTGACGGGGTATAAAATTTGGGTTTAAATACTATTTTTTTAAATTTTTTTAATGTTTATTAATTTTTGAGAGACAGAGAGACAGAGCGTGAGCGGGGGAGGGGCAGAGAGTGAGGGAGTCACAGAATCGGAAGCAGGCTCCAGGCTCTGAGCTGTCAGCCCAGAGCCTGACGCGGGGCTCGAACTCACAGAGCGCGAGATCATGACCTGAGCTGAAGTCGGCAGCTTAACCGACTGAGCCACCCAGGCGCCCCTAAATACTATTTTTATGATTTCCGGTAAGCACAAGGAGACCGGACTTTGGCCATGTATATGTCCTTTTGGTGAAGTGTTTGTTCACATCTTGTGCTCATTTCTAAATTCCGGAGAGAATTATTTTGTTAATTTCACGTGCAACATACGTTGTCCAGTTCACTGTTTTCCTTTCACTCTCCAAATGGTACATTTTGATAAACAGAAGTTCCTCACTTTAGCATAATCCTATGTAGTGTCGCTTTTCGTGAGAGCGTTTTTGTTATGGTTAGCCACGATTAAGACCGACCTACTGTATTCCATGATGATTCTCTCATATGCTATCATTTCTATCGTCTTACCTTTCACATTTTCTTCTTTAACTTAGCTGCAGACAATTTTTGTTTGTGATATCAGGTGAGGGGTAAGTTTTAACCTTTTCCACATCAGTACTCTGCATAATTTATTGAAAACCCCACACCCTCGCATTTATCCTAACTGGTGTCCTTAGCGGGATGTGTTTATTTCTACTCTCTTTTATTTCATCAGTTTATTGGTTATCTCTGGATCAATGGGACACTCAATCACTATAGACTTAGAGTAAGTCTTAATATCTAGGGAGCATGTCCTCTTTCTTTGTTCTCCATGTTAGTTTTAACTATTCTTAGTCCTTTAATCTTCCAGAGGCTTTAGAATCAGTTTGCGATATCCATACATATAGCGGAAGTGCTAGAATTTTTATTTGGATAAGATCGTAGGTCTAAATCAATTTTGAGAGGACAGACATTTCTATAATATTGAATCATTCAATCAATGAAACATGAAATCTACTTTAGGTCTGATTTAATTTGTCGATAAATTTTTAAAAGATGTTTGGGGTACAATCTTGCCCATTTTTCATAGATTTATTTATTGGCAGTAGACATTTTTGAAGCTGCTATGAATGACATCATTTGATAATGTTGTTTCTATTATTTTTCTGGTATTTAGTCCTAAATTTGATTCTTGTATATGTAACATATATAATACCCCGCTAAATCTATATATGGAATTTTTCCCTTGAGAGGAAAAATCTGATATTTTGAATCTCTTGAGTTAAACTAAAAGAAGCAGAAATCTATTTATGCATTTTTGAAAAATTTACTGATATTTTGAATCTCTTGAGTTAAACTAAAAGAAGCAGAAATCTATTTATGCATTTTTGAAAAATTTACTAATATAGTATTCGTATTAGTAGAGAACATAGAAATCTCTAAAAAGCTTCTTGTATACAATTAACCCTGGGAGGGCATAATTCCCCTATAGCTATCATGAGAATTTTTTTTAATCATCATATGGTAGTTTTCAGTATTTTTAAAAAGTTATTTTTAGGAACGTCAAAAGAGAAGTACGATTCTCCCAAATTTACCAATAGATACCATTTGACAATATTTGCTTTCTGATAGAGAGGGAGAGAATCCAGTTATTTAGGAAGGGTTTCATGAAGCAGCTGAAAACAAGGACCTGTACCCACATAGCCTCGTGATGAGTTTCATAGCTAAAATAATAATAATAATAATAATAATAATTAAACAACATTTTCTAAGGTAGTTGCATGCATTTAAGTGTTGTATAGCTGTTTTTGAGCCAATACCCAATCACAGTTTATCAATTTCATTTGATTTACATCTTTCTTCATGCTTTTTAAAAATAATTTTATATGTTTTTATTTATTTTTGAGAGACAGAGAGACACAGAGCATGAGCGAGGGAGGGGCAGAAAGAGAGGGAAACACAGAACCCGAAGCAGGCTCCAGGCTCTGAGCCTTCAGCACAGAGCCTGACACGAGACTTGAACTCACAAACCACGAGATCATGACCTAAGCCAAAGTTAGGCACTTAACTGACTGAGTCACCCAGGAGTCCCTTTCTATGCTTTTAAAAAATCTAAAATGGTTACTCCAAATGTTTCTGTTTTTTTGTTTTCTGCCAAATGTGAAACCTGTACACACATGGTTTTCTGTAGAATATTCTATATTTTAGATACATCTATAATCATAGGCAGGTTAATATATTTGGAAAAAATAAAAGAGAAGTGATGTGTATTCTTTACTGGCTCACAGCAGGAAGCACATTGTACTAGGTCACTTGTTGAAAATTTATTCATGGATCCTTTTGGCTCTCTATAAAAGTATCTTCTGCAAAAGGATGGCATTGTTTCATTTCCAGGCCTGTTGTGTTTATTCTATTTTCTTGTCAAATTCTGCTCGTTAGAAAGTTCAGCACAGAATTGAAAACAAATAATGATAGGGGGCAATCTTGTGTTCTCCACGGAAATGTGTTACAACGTTATATAGTGCTTACTGTTCTTTTTGTCTTGTTTTGGTATTTTCTTTTGTTTTTGAAGATTAAGGCTTCCTTTTTACAATTCTACTTTGGTAGAAGTAAAACTGTCTATTTGGTATTTGGTATTAATGTCTATTTGGGTAATTGTATCCTCATTTTCTTTCCATTACTCGGATATCCTAATGTTAAAATAACCTGGAGATTATAAAGTAAAATGAACAAGGGATGCCTGGGTGGCTCGGTTGGTTGGGCATCTGACATGGGTTCAGGTCATGATCTCACATTCCCTAGTTCAAGCCCCGCATCAGGCTCTGTGTGGACAGCTCAGAGTCTGGAGCCTGTTTTGGATTCTGTGTCTCCCTCTCTCTCTCTGTCCCTCCCCTAATCACACTCTGTCTCTCTCTCTCTTTCAAAAATAAATAATAATCTAAAAAAATTTAAAAAAAAAGGGAAATGAACTTGATCATGACACAGTAATTTCTGTCTATAGTAATATAAAATACCTATTCATTGTTGTCATTGTTGTTATTATTATTATTATTATTATTATTATTATTATTATTATTATTATTATTATTACATTGCCATCCATTTAAAGACCTGAATCTGAAAATGTTCTTTCTTGTTGAATTTTTGTCTGGTTTTAATGTCAAGTTCTATTATCCTCAGAAAATAAATTAGAATATCTCTTTCTCTAATTTCTAGAAGTATTTAAGATTCATGTTATTTCTTAATATAAGTAAGATTCTTAAATCTTCTTTGAGAAAAGCTTTCCGATTGTGGTTTAAAGTTTAATAATATTTTGTATTAACAAATGAATGGATAAAGAGGAGTGAGAGTTACAGACTTCCAGTTATGGAATGAAGAAGTCATGGGAATAAAAGACACAGTATAGAGAATACAGTCACTAAATTATAGTCACTGATATTGTAATAGTGATATATGGTGACAGATGGCAGCAACACTTGTCGTGAGCACAGCACAATGTATAGGGAAGTCAAATCAGTATGTTCTATACCTGAAAGTAATTTCATGTTACATGACAACTATCCTGCAATACAAGAATTTCTGAAAAATGAATGATGGGGGGATGGGCCAAGTGGGTGATGGGCGTGAAGGAGGGCACTTGTTTTTATGAACACCGGGTATCTTTCATAAGTGATGAATTACTAAATTCTAGTCCTAAAACCATTATTACACTATACGTTAACTAACTTGGATTTAAATGAAAATTTTAAATAATGAATGCAAATTTTCCATTCATATTTTTCTCTATTTTTCATGATTATTTTTCTTAGAATTTGGTTATTTCTTTAAAAAGTTTTGACTTCATAGGCATGAAGTTAAACATAATCTCTTGTGATTATTTTTATGTCTTCAGGATTTGTAGCAATTTTTTCTGTCTTATATTGCTTATTTCTGTTTTTCTGTCTTTATCTTTCTCTTCTTCCATCAGTCTCTCCCTTGTCCATGATATTGTCAAGTGTTGTCAATTATTTATTATTTATTTTGTTATTTAATTGAGAGAGAGAGAGAGAGAGAGTAAGTGGGAGAGAGGGGGAGGGGAAGAGGGAGAGAGAACCTCTAGTAGGCTCCATGCTTAGTGCGGGATTCAATCCCACACCCTAGGAGCATGACCTCAGCCAAAATCAAGAATTAGATGCTCAACCGACTGAGCCACCCAGCTGTCCCAAATCTTATCAATTTTATTAGTCTTTTCGAATAATAAATTTTTGTCTTTATTGCTACATTTATCATGTATTTGTTTTCTGTTTCATTATTTTCTTATCTTAGTTATTAACTTTCTATTTAGGGCTGTTGGACTTAGACAAAATAAAATAAAATGAAGTAAAATAAAATAAAATAAAACAAAACATACACTTAAGTTCAAATAAATAACTTGTTTTTTTTTCAGTTTTTTGTTTTTTTTGTTGTTGTTGTTGTTGTTGTTTTTGTTTTTTAGTATAAGCATATTCCCTGCAACAGTTGGGTACGCCTTATACTAAAAATTATCTGCTTATCTGAAATTAAAATTTATATGAGTGTTCTGTATTTTATTTGGTAACCTTATTTAGTACTACTTGTTTTTATGTTTTTAACAATACTTTTTAGATTAAGCTTTTGTGTATTATTTTTATTTCTTCTATGTAGATAATTTATTTTTAAACTTTTTTTTCTGTTGCATTTGCATTTAAGGCTATAAATTACATCTTACAATGATTTAGCTGGGTCCTTCACTTTTTAACATGCCCTAATTTCATTATCACTGAGTTTAAACTATTTTCTACTTCACTTTGTAAATATATTATTTTTAAAATTTTTTTTAATGTTTATTTATTTTTGAGACAGAGAGAAACAGAGCATGAGCAGGGGAGGGGCAGAGAGAAAGAGGGAGGCACAGTATCCGAAACAGGCTCCAGGCTCTGAGCTGTCAGCACAGAGCCTGATCCGGAGCTTGAACTGAGCAACCATGAGATCATGACCTGAGCCAAAGTTGGACACTTAATCAACTGAGCCACCCAGGCGTCCCAGTAAATATATATTTTAAAGAGATTTGGTGAAAGCACGTTAGTGACAGCAGTATGGGAGACCATTCAAATATCTATTAATAGTAGCATAGATAAAGATCAGTTTTACAATGCAATATTAAAGAAAAATCTAAGAAGAACAAACTACTGATAAATGCCACAAGCTGGACAAATCTCAAAAGCTTTAAAGAAGTTAGGAGACTATACTATTCTGACTGCGGTGTTTTTGGCTGGAAAGAGCCAGAATAGAGGTTTTTAAAGATATGGGACGAGTCTATGCCATAATCTTAGTAGTGATACTAAAGATAAATGCATAAACTCTAAAAGTTATATGCTTTGGATTTGTATTTTGAATGCTTGAAAATTATATCTTTTTAAAGACAATGAATAATAAAGTGATAGATTATGATTAAAATAGAAACATATTTGCAACGGTAATTAGTGATGAGAAAGAAAGTGATATCACATTTAAAATCCTAAATCTTAAGTTTTTTCAAACAGCCTGCTTAATATTATAAACAACAGTAAAAGAAAGACTAAGTTCAGATAAGCTTATTTATTATTATTTAAAGTATTTTAAATTTTATTGTGTGTCTTTCCAATATATCCTTATATTTTATTATTACATACCTGTATTTCATGTAAAGAATCAAAACTAAAAGGAAGGTAAGCAATTTGTTGACAATTACAAGCTAAGGAGAGACTAACAGAGATTTAACCTGATATACCTTGAGTTCAATTCTAGGGATAATGCATTCATTCCACAAATACTAGTCGACCATTTAGTATACAACTATCCTGAAAATGACTTTACAGTTTTGAACAGACAACAATCCATGGTCATTTTCCCATTAAGCTTACACTCTATAAATAGTGTTAATTGCATTAAATAGGACAATAAACACACAAATGAGAAGCTTGAAAAGGAAAAGACCTATCTTTATGTCAATTTAATACTTGTGTAAATATTTTCCTCACAATATTGTGGAATTAAACTTTGCTCCAAAAGCTATAATACCTCCAGCTTACTGAAGTGCAAAAGTCAAAAATTATTTCCAAGTTCTGTCATGTTGCATTATTATTCAGTTGTATTTAAATCTATGAAACATTTATTTGAGCCATCTCTCATAAAGGGAAAGAAAGAAAGAGAGAGAGAAAGAGAGAAAGAGAGAAAGAGAGAAAGAAACAAAGAGATAGGGAGGGAGGGAGGGAGGGAGGGAGGGAGGGAGGAAGGAAGGAAGGAAGGAAGGAAGGAAGGAAAGAAGGAAGGAAGAAAAAGAAAAAAAGAAAGGAAGAAAGAAAGAAGAAAGGGACAAGGGGAGGGAGGGAAAGAAAGGGACAAGGGGAGGGAGGGAAGGAGAAAGAAAGAAAGGAAGTAGAAAGAAAAGGAGGGGGAGGATGGAAGGAGGAAAGAAGGAAGGAAGGAAGAAAGGAAAAGAAAAAGATTAGTCACTGTGGTCTTATGGTAGGTGGCATGGCCCCAGTGTTCTGATTTGTCCCTGTCCTTCTCAGATTTTCCACCACCTTAAGTTCATTATCTAGCATTTTGATTCTCAGTTCAGACCTTCGACTCTGGCCTGCTTTATTATCCACTAGTGACTTAAACCCTAAAGCTTGTTTTTACCAGATAGCAATCTGCCCATGAATACACCGAACTATACGACCCCAATATTGACCATCGTTCTTTCAACGATGTCTTCTACTTGGTTCTGTACTCCGTCAACATCTATCCCAATGGGCCTTCTTCTCTCTTCTGTGTTTTCAGTCCACTCCAGGCTTTACTCGTTCATCCATCCCCCCAGTGCATCCTAAGGTTCACCAATTTAATTGTGTTGTGAATTAATGTCTTTGATTAAACTTTGTCTGCATAATCAACCAGATACGTGTTGCCCGCAATAACCCAGCACTATGGTATCTTGTTCTTTATGCAGCTTACCCTGAACTGCTGTGGCAAACCTGTGATTATCGGATCCACCGCAATGTCATGCTATGCAACTTTGGCCACAGTCTTAGAGCTATTTGGCAATGCTTTTCCTCACCTCTAATTGGCTCATTATAACTCTTCTCACAGCAGCTGTTCAAAATAATCTCCACTGTTTTCATATCCCCCACCTACTTGCACACCACACTCTGGGTAAAGGTTCTAGTTCCCATTTCACTATGATGATAGATGACATTCCATAAGCGACCATCTGTATGATGTTTCTAAAATTTAAAAAAAAAGTGAAATTCATCGCATCATTCCTATTGCCATTATCTGGTTCCAGCTGATGTTTTTAGACGCTTACAAATTCTACTGTGATTTCCATTTCTTCAACGCTCCAACTTTGTCATGCTTTCTCATACTTTTTGCCTCTGCTCTTGCCTTCCTAGAGTTTTCTTTAAGCTTTTCTCCATTTATCTCTCTCCTGCACACCCTTTGAGATTCAGCTCAAATGCCAACTTCTCTTGGAATCCTTCCCCAGGTTTCCAGAATGCCAGTTCTTTTGTTCCCAAACCAGCTTGAACGTGTCCTTATTATACTTGTCTCTAATATGTTCTAAGCAATTGAAAGGGCAAGACGAGATTCCTTTTTATGACTATATTCTTCAAACCTTCACTATGCATCACCTTTCTAGTGAAACTGCTTTCCTTATTTTAAGTACAAACCCCTCTCCTTAAAGACAGCGTCCTCAAATTCTCTTTTCTCAAGATGACTGTGAAAGCCCCAATGATTCCTTGACTAAACAACCCTCCCACCCATCTTTTAAAGTGAACATACACTGAGGTATTGCTCACACCTTTATTCCTCCTTAGTCTGCCTGTTTCATTCTGAGGCTCATCACCTGTTGACCGTCTTCAGTTGTGTGTCCTTCCAGCAATTAACTTTCAAAGTATCAGATCTTCCTAGTCCATTTGGAAATGGAGACTTTGAGTCATTTCTATTTAAATAGGTTAGAAGTCTTTGCCGCTAAGTTAGAATTGTGTGGGGCTGACTCTTGTGTAGGTCGACGGCTACTCTATTTCTCAGGAAGAGTGTAAGTCTTACAAAGCCCATCCATGATCTCTTTGTTATGTCTGAACCCAGACTTTCAAGTACACAAGCTCTTCCAAGAAACAGTTTCCTGCAAACCCCTGGTCAACTGATTCATCAACTGATCAATACAGAACCTGTTTTTTTGTGTGTGTGCATGCGCGATTTTGTTTATAGACACCTTACTTAATGTATACTATTGCTTGATTAACATTGGACTTAGCACTAACAGTGCTACAACTCAAACTTTACCTAGTGCCTGTATTTTCTCCATAAAGCACATTAACTCTTCTTGCCCTTAAGGACCTTGGACAGCACTTCAGCATTGTACTTCAGGGCCATTGTATGAACCATCAAATCACCAATCACAACACAAAAATTCCAGAAACTGGGCACCAAATAGACCAGACTAAATAGTTCAGACAAAAAGAACATTTGTTTATAGTATGAGAGTTGAGACAGTAGAGTGTCTCTTTGTCCATAGTCAGCTGGAGCCTGCACATTAGGTGGTGTGAGGTAATTTCACACCCTCAAGAGTTTCCCAGGTGAGATCTGAAATCAGCTTCCTATGTGGAGGGGGGGTGCAAAGAAAGAGGCAGATCACTCATATGGGCAGGTGGCAGGTAAAATAAGCAAAGGGACTTAAATACAAGGCTTGACTTGGATGCCAGAAGATGAGAGCATCTCTGCCTTGCCCACAATGTCTTAAAAGCCTTAATCGGGTTTGGTCACACTTATCATCCACATGGATTCAAAATCACATTACTAGCTCAAGACTGTGTCTTCGGGGTAATTTCTGGGACTGAGGAAGACAAATGGGATGCACATTACATGGACAAGGGAAAGGTTGAGAGTCTTCTGACTGCTGGATCCATTTCAAGGGTCAACCGGCAGTCACATTTTCTCAATGACCTCCCCCAACAATAACGTTTGCCAGGGTTAAAGCGGTGCCTCTTTGATGATCTTTCCCAACACTCCACCTCTTGTGACCTCTTTCAATTTCATATGGCCCTTTCTTCTGCAGTGTGCCCTGTGTCATCAACAAAGAGTTTCAGCAACATGGAGGTGGCTCCTTTGGAAGCCATATGGCTGCATTGGAGGTAGATGCCACAAGAGCAATGCAGGTGCATGAAAGGGAAAACACAAATTAAGATAATGATTCCCAAAATTAGTGACAGCTTTTTACACTTAGAGTCCCATTATCTTAATCACTGATTTATGAAGTCTTCTAGACTGGGTGGTCAGATCACTCAAGACATTCACTGTGTCCTCAGATGCCCTAATAAAGATGATGCATTAGCAAACTCATCAGGTTTGAACATACAACAGTCTATTTGGATAATGATATAGGTATCTCCTCATGAGTCAGTAATAATATCTAAGGCCATCCTATTTTGGAGGATGGCTTTTCTCATGAAAGACATTTCAGTGTTCAGTAAGCACAGGCTTTGTCAGCTCTCATTTAAGCTTGCTTGGGGAATTTAATAAGAGCTTCTGTGTGTGATGGAACATCCTTCAGGCCAGCGGAGGGAATAAAGATGGTTGTCAAATAAATGATCACACCGGTGAAAAGCATAGCATGCTTACCTGACCTTGAGGAAGGGAGGTTGGCAATTATTGTTACCATGGGACGGATTCTCCCTTGTACCCAGGGAAAAGCCAAGGTGTAGCACCCCAACCAACCAGGTGGAGGTTATGGGCAAGAATTTGTGCAATATAACCACTGGGTCCCATTCAAGGCCGTCCAATAAATACCTGGGTGGTATGACCAGTCAGTGGCAACAAGTCACTATCCTTTAATAGGATACTATGATCACATAGTTCCATGTTTTACTTAATTTTGGGTACAACTGGGTTGGTTCTGTTTAGTGAAATTTGTCTGTTCCCAAGACACGGTGCCCAGGTGTTCAAACGTCCATAAGCTAGAGCAAGCCACATAAACCCATTCCCAAATCTGAGCATACCCACCCACAGCTCTGATGGTGGTATTTCTAGAACCTTTCTAGCCAACAGTTTGATGGGCTTCCAGTATAGTTTGACTGACAGTAAAAGAATACCCAGGCCCAGTGTCATTTCAGTGTGTGCCACAGGCCAGGTTTCTGGATCAGTGTTGGTAATATCAGATGAATTAATGTACTGCAGTAAGGCCTTCCAATCTCTACTTTGGAGAGGCCATATCCACCATGGCAATCCTGATGAACTGGAGAGGGGCAGCTACCCACATAAAAACATTTAGACTAATTTCTTTGTTGGGCATAGAAATGGGCACGCTGTAGAAAGGTATATCCATCAGGTGCCATCCTGTGGCCACAGATACAACAGAATTCTAAGATCAAAAAGGCAGAGACTTGTCAGGAGCTTGTATAGGGAGGTCTTCCCCTTCTATAAGAATTACACTTACAGCCTAATCCTTAAATGTTAATGTGGTTGTCACTTTAGGAATTTGACCAGGTTATGCATACCATACATGAGGGCCAGGGGAGGCAGCATCGTCGGGTGTGTGAAAATGGACTCAGTGTGGGGTATATGCCAGACCAAGACCCCGAACTTTACCCCCTCTTTGAATGGTGCATGTTCCATTCCAGACATAGTGCATTTCACCAGATTCAGTTCACAGAAGGACAAAAAGCTCTTAGTGGAGATTAAGTAATCCCCCTTCTCCCAGAGGTGCAAATTAATTCACTCATCCTGACAGGATGTCTCATTGTAAATTCCAGTGGATAACTGCTCTCCCAGATGTGATGGGGCTTGTTGTTCTCAGACGCACAGCACATTGATGTCCAGTGACACAACCATGGGTTTCCAGTGACTTCATACCTTTACAAGACTGCGTCTCCACAAGAGTCCCTAATCTGACATAGGGGGCACGGGTGATCATTCTCATGTATCAAAGCCTGGGACAGGGGCACCTGGGTGACTCAGTCGGCTGAGCATCCAACTTCAGCTCAGGTCAGGATCTCATGGTTCGTGAGTTTGAGCCCCATGTGGGGCTTGCTGCTGTCAGCGAAGAAGCCATTTTGGATCCTCTGTCCCCACCTCTCTCTCTGCCCTTCCCCTGCTTGTGCTCTCTTTCTCAAAAATACATACATACATACATACATACATACATACATACATACATTCATACATACCTACATTTATAAAAAGCCTAGGACAGTACTGTAGTTCATCCAACAAAGTTGATTTTATCTGTTAGTAATTTAATCTGCTGCTTTAATATTCCATTTTCCCTTTACACTAACTCTGCCTCTTCAGGGTTATAGGGGCGATGTTTCTTGGTTCAATGGCCTGATTTTCTTCCCAGTTTTGTATATCCTGGCCTTTGAAATGTGACCTGTGATCCCTATGTATTTGATGAGGGTATCTATACATGGTGTTTGGCTTCTTTAGTCCCCTAATGGCAACAGGTTGGTTTGCACAGCAATAGAGATAAGCTTGGGTTAGGTCAGATGTGGTGTCCCCACAAACTAGGTCATATTTAACGCTCATTTTTTTTTCGGCCAATTTGCCGATCTTTCAGCAGTTGAAACTTTGGTGAATTGTCCCAGACTCCTTTGGCTTGAGCATTGTTTAGAACGTGTGGGACGTGCTGTTACTGCATTTACTAGGTCACCGTATTTCAAGGGAAGTCCAGCATCCTTGGCAGTGTGCCATCTGACTTGGGCACTGAGGTGGCCACTTTTTCTATGTACTCAATCTTCTGTATCTAGTGAAGGGTCTGTTGCTAGGGCTCATACCCAAGCCAAGGCATCATTTCCTGATTGCCAGGGGGTGTCATGTCTCATGAGTGGGGATGTGCAAAACCATGAGGACTGCCTCAGCGGCTCACAGATGGACCCAAATGGCCCTTACCACTTCCAGAGCCCACAAGGGCTTATTCATGGGCATCTATCCCTTGGCTTCCTATTGTCCAAGCCCTAGAGGCAGAGTTAGTGGAAATGTCCCTTTAGGACAGCCCAACTGTCTGTGCAAAGGGCTAATGGCCAGGGCTCATGAATGATCACCAAACTGCTCTGAGTTCATCTTGGTTGTTTCAGGAGCTTTCCCAGGTGAGATCTGTAATCAGCCCCCACATGCAGAGTGCAGAGAGAGTTGGAAGACGAGACAGGCCTCTCAAGATGAGAGAGTGGCAGGTGTAAGAAGCAAGGAGATTTTCAAATGAAGATTACCTTGGATGGTTGCAAGACATCTCCCCACCAGTCCCCAAATCTTAAAGTTTCTATAGAGGCCTTATTATCAGTCGTATGTACTGTCCATATGGTGTTAGCACCTCATCACTATCTCAGGGTGTGTCCGTGGACAGCTTCTGGAAATGGGGAAGGCAAGTGGGAAGCAATTTCCAAGGACAGGGGAGGGGGTGAGGAACCTACCAGTGCTGGGGTCTGGCTCTAGGGTCACTTGGTGATCATGTCCTCTGGATGACCCCGCCAACACTCAGATTGTTTTTGCCGCACTGTGTGTCTCCACAAATGATTGAGAAAGCACTCCGAGTATTGATTTTGGGGTTACAAATAAATTTTAGTAAGTAGGTAAATTTACACACACAGAACCCATGAATGATGAAGATGGACTTTATGTACACCTTTATGTTGCTTCTTTTCTTATTTATGCTGACTTAACTTCTGCTTAGCTATTTAGAAACTCATGTCTGCCTTGGGGCATTCTCTTCCCGTCCTTGGCTAATTCTCAAATAGCAACAGTATCTCCAGCCAAATCCTGATTTTTGCTCATGCAAACCTCATTTTCTTCCCATCCCTGTTTTCTAATGGTTTAAACACTCTTTTAATCACCAGCTCTAAAAGTTAACATCACGTCATTCAATGTTTCTCTCTTTATTCTAATATAATTCTTTCTTAATATTGCCGTCAACTTTATTTTCACAAAATAGGTCAAAACTTCTCAATGCACCAATTAAGTATTTTAATAGCTTCAAATTTTAGACACATATTTGTGTACAGACTCTTTTTCTGCATTAACCGTATGTACCTATACTAAAGTGTTTTATGCTCCAGGACGTTGCAAAATTTCCCGTCATATTTCATCAATGACTCTACACAAATGCAGCCATTATCCTGATCCTTAACAGTATAGATCATTATTTGCTGTCTTGGGTCATCACAGAATTGAAATCCTACAGTAGAGCATACGGTTTTGTGTCTAGTTTTTCTACTCTGCCATCATATAATAGAGCATGGAAGGACTTTCTTGATGTGCGTTCCCACATGATCTTTACTGGTCCAATTATTGATGGAAATGTGGCCATTTCCATTTTGGTTTGTAATTAGTGCTGATTTAAGCATCTTCTTTTATTTGCCTCTTGCATAAGTATGTACACATTACTGTTGGGCATATATCTATAAGTAGTATTTCTGCATCTGGAGCCTATATATATATACATACATACATATATATGTATATATATATATACACACATACATATAAAATTATATATACACATATACATATACATACACATATATACACACATCCACACACATATATATACATATACACATACGTATATATACACATACACATATATATGTGTATATATATGTGTGTGTGATATCACATATATGTATATGTGTGCATATATATGTGTGTTTGATATATTCTTTTGTGACATCAAATAATTTCAAACAGTATCCTAGGTTGTTTCAACTTGCCTCCCCAACAATAGTTTTTGAATGTTAATGGGTCATCTCTTTGAATGTAATCATTCTCGTTAGTCTGCATAATGATATATCATAGTTTCTACTATTTATTTCCTTGGTGACTAATGATGTTAAGGATCTTCCAAAACATATTCTGGTAATTTGGATAAATATATGGAAAAAAGACATGAAAACTGCCTTAAAATAAAGGTTTAATTATTTTTCGGGTACGGTGAGGCCAACAGATCAGGGGATGATTGCCGTTGTAAAAAAAGTTTGCTACTCACAGATCTCCTAAGAGGGTGCATGCCACCCCATGCAAGGCAACGTGGAGAAGCACCCAGCAGGAAGAGACAATGGGGAGAGATACAGGCAGGAAAAGGACGGAAAGACAAGGGAAGCAGGGTTAGGGTCTACTAGTTTGAATAATTCCGCTGGATCTGGCATGGGTGTTATGCCTACTTGTGCTGTCCCTAGTACCCTGGGGTGATTAGGACAGGGAGGATAGGGGCCCCAAGTGTGAGAACCCAGTAGAGGAAGTGGTTGCAGGTGTGAGCTCTGGATTTGTTGGTTTGTATAGGAAAGCCATGCTCATAGGTAAATTGTTTACTATTTCTTGTGATTGACAATCCCAGGGAGGCAAAGTCCCTCCAGGGTCAAGGCCCCCGATATTAAAGCATCAAAAATACAGGAACTAAAAAGACGTGTTTAATATAAGGAGCTTGTTTAAGACTTTTGTTCACATTTCTATTGGATTGATTCAATTAGGTTGTTTTAATTCAAGAAATCATCTTTTTATTGTTTATAAAATATCTTGTTGCACATTAAGGCTGACCTTTTCACTTTCTTTCTCACTTTCTTTCCACTTTCTGAATGGTTTTTTTTCCCTTCATTTTTGGTGTTAAGATATTATTTGTATATTGGAAAATGTACTCCCTTTAGGGTAAAATTCTGAGAATTTTGTCAAACCTGCACAGTCATATAACCACCATTATAATTAAGAGATAGACGAAATTCATACCATCAAAATCTTCCATGTCCATTTGTAGCAAAATAAATAAATAAATAAATAAATAAATAAATAAATAAATAATAATAATAATAGCTTGCCTTAGCAACGATATCATCTAAATGGAATCACACGTTATGCCACCGTTGAGTCTGACTTCACTTATAACTGAGATCCGCCATATTGTTTTCTGTATCAGTAGTATGTTTCCTCCGATTGGTGTACAGTATTCCGTGGTATAAATGCAGTTAGTTCATGGATCCTCCAGCAGGGAGAAAGTTGACTTGTTACTAATTTTTCATGATAACTAATGAAACCCTTATACCTATCTGCATATGGATTTTGTATTAACTCAGGCTCTCAGTTCACTCAGGAAATACCAAGATGAGGAATCGCTGGGTTCTTTCGTTAAATCTATGTTTACGTTTACAGAAACTGCAAAACCCTGTTTCAAAAGGCCTGTACCATTTTGCATTTCCACCATCAATTAGGAGAGGAGAGTCTGAATTCATCTTTCCCATTTTTGTGATCCTGTGGCCAAACGTTTTCACTTTACATTTGCTAGAATATACAATACATTCCTGCTAGTTTTGCTTTACAATCTTAGCTGGTTTTCTCATTTTCCTCATTTGCTGAGGATATTTCAACATATAATTATACGTGTAATTATGCCTGTAAAATTTTGCGAATTCTGTGTCTGCAATTTTCATTTACTATCTATGTCATATTTTTTATACATTTATGCTCTCCTCATGGAACTAACTGGGATCTATTCCCTACATCCTATTGTCTGGAGTGTTTTTTTGGGGATATCAGTGACATAGATGTCTTCCATGTGTACGTAGAGAACTTCTTTGAAAGGCCCTGTATTCCCGAAGCTTTGTTTATGGGAATATTTGGAAGATATTGTTCCATGTTTTTCTGCCTTACATTTTTTTAACATTATCTGTCAGTCTTTCTACCATTTCTCTGAAACAAAGTTTGTGTCTTACCTCTAATTGCATTTTATATTTTATATTTTTATAATCTACTAAAAACTTTGAATTTTACCAAGGTATTTATATATGTCTGTGTATGTGTGTGTGTGTGTGTGTGTGTGTGTGTGTGTGTTCCTATAGGTTTCAATTATTTTCTTTGGGCTTTATAGAGTTCTTTATTGTTTTAGTTTGTATAGTCCATCAATTTTGTAAAGCTCCCATTCATTATAGTTTTACAGTTTTAAATCTCTCTCTTCCTAATTCTCTCTTCTCTCTTCATACCTAGTAATACATTCACTATATTTTTAATATGTCCCATATATTTTTAATATTCTTTCAGCCCATGACAATCTTTTATTTTCTTTATATCTCAATCTGAATATCCTCTATTTACCTGTTGTCTCATTCACTGCTGCACACTTCTCCCATTAGTATGAATTCTTAATTTGAATTTTTAATCATTTTTTAAAGTTTATTATTTATTTCTGAGAGAGAGAGAGAGAAAGCCCACAAATGGGGGAAGGGCAGAGAGTGAAGGAGAGAGAGGATCCTAAGCAGGCTCCACACTGTCAGCGTGGAGCCCGATGCGGGGCTTGAACTCACAAACTGTGAGATCATGACCTGAGCCAAAATCAAGAGTCGGACGCTTAACCGACTTAGACACCCAGTTGCCTACTATGGATTTTTTATTTTAATTCATTTTGTTTATCTATCATCTCTATTTTTTATTTGCCTAAATATATCATCAAAAGATATTTTAACTTTGTATTTCTTAATTATTCTATATAGATTGTAAAATAAAATAATTGCTTCTTGTTATCTGTTTTATATCTTGATTTTAAGCCTTTGATCTTGAACTTTATAGGAGTACATTTCTTTTTTTTAAGTTTCTTCATTTGTTTTGAGGGAGAGAGAGAGGGAGAAAGAGAGGGAAGCATGAGTAGGGGAGGGACAGAGAGAGATGGAGAAAGGGAATCCCAAGCAGGCTCCATGCTGTCAGCACAGAACCCAATGGGGGGCTCGCTCCATCTTTTGAACTGCAAGATCATGACCTGAGCCAAAATCAAGAGTTAGACACTTAACTGCCTGAGCCATTAAGGCACCCCAGGAGTACCCTTCTTTAATTGAAAACTAGCTATAATATTCCTCGTATACAATTTATATGTGCCAGAATCTGTCTACAAATTGAAGAGACTTTCACAGATAAGATCTTTTAACAGAGAACTTATTTCTACCTGGTAGAAATTATAGGCAGACGGAACCAACCGAAGATAGTGTTGCCTTTTTGCTAAGAATTTGGTTTCCATCAGATGTCCTCTGCTCCTGTTGTATAGCTTGCCTGATTTTCCAACTGAGGACTTTGGGGTTTCTCTTCCTCTATCTCACTGCTCTGTATTCTGAACTCCCATAATACCTGTAATATCTAATACTGAATTCCTAGTACAGGGCTGTCACATTGCAGGCATGTTCAATGCTTGGACAAAATACACTGAAGCCCTCACCTCATATTGCATAGGGTGTAAGCCAGTGTTTTAAAAACTTAAAATATAACAATAAACAAGCAAAAATCTTTTGTCCTCTAGGAGATTAATCTAACGAGAGAGACAGGCAATACAAATAAATATATAATAAGGGAAGAATATGGTAACAGTTCTGGGAGGGAAAAAGTAAAAAATAAAGGGTAAAGCTGGTGATAGTTTCATAGAAGCCTGAGTGAAATGGGTAAAACAGGGGCATAAATATCCAAAGAACCTTGTAGTAGGAGTGAAAAGAGTAAAATCAAAGACCCCAAAGCAGGAGAATGCTTGGTCTCTACAGGGTTTCTATAGAGAATTCGTTATTGTCAGTAACACAAGTGCGGTTGGAATGCATTCAGCTTGAAGACAAGAAGTAGGAAGCCATTGTGCAGATTTAGCCAAGGGCCAGACCTTGTCTGTCTTTCTGGGACATGTGAATGTTTTGTATATTATTGGAGTGAAATAGAAAGCCATTAAGCGTATTTGAACAGGGGAGCTGTCTTTTGGTTTAAAAACTAACTGCAGAGAGAAAGATAAAAAGATGTCAAGAATAGAAACAAAAAAACTAATAAAATAAATAGATCATTGGGTGTAATGTACAGCATAGGGAATACAGTCGATAATACTGTGTCATAATAAGTTGTATGATGGCATACAGTAAGTAGACTTGTTTTTTAAGTTTGTTTATTTATTCTGAGACAGAGAGAGAACTCAAGCAGGGGAGGGGCAGAGGGAGAGGGAGAGAGAATCCCAAGCAGGTTTTGCACTGTCAGCGAGGAGACCAACATAAGGCTCAAACCCACAGATGGTGAGATCATGACCTGAGCTGAAATCAACAGTCAGACGCTTAACCAACTGAGCCACCCAGGTGCCCAGCAAGTAGAATTATCATAGGGATAATTTCATAATGTATGCAAATATTGAATCACTATGATATATATACCTGAAATTAAGGAGACACTGTATGTGAATTCTTTTTTTATTAAAAAAAAAAAATTCCCATGCTATATCTAACTGGAAAGTCGCAAAACATCAAGGACTTACTGTGATCATGTTACCCTGACTGTTTTATGAGTTCACTGATACTCTTGATCACTCTGGGGTGGACTATTGACTATAGAGACCACTTCCTAGATAGGTATAATTTTTTCTATAGATAGAAATATTTTTACATATAACCATGAGTTTATAGTGACATCTGTAACTTTATCCATTATCACAAAAATCATTATCTGCTTCTCCCTGATTATTTGTAAGTTGCCAACCAAAGCCAGGGAGAACCTAGCTCCCGTAAGTAGCCATCCACTTGTTAAAATCTTTAATTCCACTATAGATTAAGAGCAGCATAAGAATTGCTAACCCAGAGGCCCTAGAATCAACTTTTACACCTTTTCTACAGGTGCTACTACTCTCTTCCAAAGTTAGTTGGGTCAACAGTTTTTCTTCCACCCTCTTCAGTGAGGTGGCTTTTTCTCACCTCTGTAACAGATTATTTTGTAATAGTTTACAGTCAGTCCATCATAGAATCCAAATTTAGGAGATATATTTAGAATATATATATAATTATATATACACATATATAATTTTTTTATGTTTATTTATTTTTGAAAGAGAGAGAGACAAAGTGCAAGCAGGAGAGGGGCAGGGAGAGAGGGAGACACAGAATCTGAAGCAGGCTCCAGGCTCTGAGCTGTCAGCACGAAGTCCAATGTGGGACTCAAACCCACAAAAGGTGAGATCATGACCTGAGCTGAAGTCGGATGCTTAACCAACTGAGCCACCCAGGTGCCCCTAGAACATATATATATATATTTAATTGTATGATTGAAATACGAATTTTGTACTTTGAGTTTTGACGAGCACACTGTGTCATGTGTGTTCACCATTATGGTATCATGGATAATAGTTTTACCTCCATAAAAAATGCCTTGTGATTTGCTCATTCGGTTCTCATTTACTCTCCCTCAATCTCTGACAACTACTGATTTTTGTATTGTCTATAATTATGCCTTTTTCAGAATGCCATATAATTAGTATCATAGTGTACAGAGCCTTTTCATACGGGTTTCTTTCATTTTAGCAAAATGCTTTTAAGGTTGAATGATTAATTTTCATGATCTGATAGCTCATTTCTTTTTATTGCTGAATACTATTCCATTATATAAATATAACATAGTTGTTTATCCATTCATTTCTTGAAGGATATCTTGATTGCTTTCAGGTTTTGACAATAATGAATAAAGCTACTTTAAATATTCACACACAGGTTTTCGTGTGGAAATATGTTTTGATATCAGTTTGGTAAATATCCAATAGCCTGCTGGATTATATGGTAAGATTATTTTTCACTTGGTTGGAAATCGCCAAACTGTCTTCCAAAGCGACTATGTAATTTTGCATTCCCACAAGAAAAGAAGGAGAATTTCTATTATCCGTGCACTCCCCAGATAAGTATTATTAGTTTTCTTATATTTTATTTAATTGTTAATCTAAAAAATTAAGTTTTTATTTTAATTCTGGTTAGTTAACACAGTGTTATATTAGTTTCAGATGTACAATATAGTGATTCAGTACTTCCTTAGAGCTCCCACCCCCACACTTCCCTCCTCTCTGGTAACCATGATTCTCTATAGTTAAGAGTCTGTTTCCTGATTTGTCTCCCTCTGTTTTCCCTTTGTTTGTTTCATTTCTTAAATTACACATGTAAGTTAAGCCATACGGTATTTGTCTCTCTGAATTATGTTACTTAGCATTATACTTTCTAGATCCATCCGTGTTGTTGAAAATGGCAAGATTTCATTCTTTTTTACGGCTGAGTAATATTCCATTGTATATATACCACATCTTCTTTATCCACTCATTAGCTGATGGATTCTTGGGCTGCTTCTATAACTGGTTATTGTAGATAATTCTCCGATAAACATAGGGGTGCATATATCCCTTTGAATTAGTGTTCTTGTTTACTTTGGGTAAATACCCAGTTGTGCAATTGCTAAATCATAGGGTAGTTGCATTTTTTTTGCTTCTTGAGGAGACTCCATACTGTTTTCCACTGTTTTCCATTTTAGCCATTCTGACGGGTGTAAGGTGCTATCTCATTATGGTTTTGATTTGCATTTCCCTGATGATGAGTGAGGTTGAGCACCTTTTCATGTGCCTGTTGGTCATCTGGACATCTTCTCCGGATAAATCTCTGTTCATGTTTTCCGCTCACTTCTTCTTTGGATTATTTGTTTTTGGGGTGTTGATTTTTATAAGTTCTTTATATATATTTAATACAACCCTTTATCAGATATGTCATTTGCTAATATCTTCTCCCATTCTATAGGTTGCCTTTAGTTTTGTTGATTGCTTACAGTGCAGAAGTTTTTTGATTTTGTTTTTATTTTTGTTTTGTGTGTGTGCGTTTTAATGAAGTCCCAATAGTTGTTTTTTTTGGGGGGAGTGGGTTCACTTTTGTTGTTGTTGTTGTTTGTTTGTTTCCTTTGCCTCAGGGGGCTATCTATAAAAATGTTGCTACAGCCAACGTCACCATAGTTGCTCCCTATATCTCCTTCTACATAAACAGGTTTCACGTTTAGGTCCTTAATCCATTTTGAGTTAATATTTGGGTATTGTGTAGGAAAGGGGTCCAGTCACACTCTTTCGCATGTAGCTGTCTAGTTTGTCCAACACCCTTTATTGAGGAGATATTCTCCTGTTTCATATTCTTGCCCCCTTTGTCAAAGATTAATTAACCTTATAACCATGGGTTTAATCTGGAATTTCTATTCTGTTCCATGCCTTTACTTAATTTTCAAAGATCAGTTGACTGTATCTGTGTGGCTCTACTTTGCCGTGAATGATTCTAGCTTATTTCCATTGTGGCTGGAGAGCATGCTTTGTATAAACTCAAATAATTTTTTTGTATTTGTTCTTATACATTTATTGAAATATGTTTTATCAAGAAGAGCATGGTCTATCTCAGTGAGTGTCCCATGTGACCTTGAGAAGGTTGTGTAATTTGTTGTTGGATGAAGTAGTTTATAAATGTCCATTACATCCAGTTGATTGATGCTTCCGTTCATTTCACTGATGTCCTGAGTTTTTGCCTCATGTATTTTGATGATCTGTTGTTAGGTACTATTAGGATTTAAGGCTTCTTGGAGATTTAGTATATTTATTTTTATTTAGCCCTTCTTTTTACTTCTGATCATTTTGATTGCTCTGAAGTTTGCTTTATCTGAAATTAATATAGCCAGTACAGTTTTTTTTTTAAATTGTGTGCACATGGTACATGTTTCCTAATGTCTGTACCTTTATATTTAAAGTCGATTTCTTCTACCAAAATATAATTAGACCTTGTTTTCTAATCACCCTCAGAGCCTCTGTATTTTAATTGGTGTATTTAGACCATTGATATTTTAAGTCATTATTGACAAGGTGTTTTTTTATTGTTGTGCTTATTGTTTGTTTGTTTTTCCTATAATGCTGAATTCTCTGTTGTTGTTTTTAAAGTTTTTATTCATTTCTTTTAAGAGAGAGAGAGAAAGCACAAGTCAGGGAGGGGCAGAGAGAGAGAGAGAGACAATCCCAAGCAGGCTTCACACTATCAGCACAGAGCCCGACGTGGGGCTTGAACCTACAAGCTTGTGAGATCAATCTTGCTTGATCTTGTGAGATAAAGCCCTGAGTAGAAGTCAGATGCTTAATTGACTTAGCCACCCAGGCACTCCTGACTTCTCTGGTTTTAACTGAGCACTTCATATAAATCCATTTCCTCTCCTCTTTTAGCATACCAGTTATATTTCTAGGGTGTGCAATATACATTCAACCACCTAATCCACTTTCAGATAACACTAAGGCGCTTCATGGGGTGTGCAGGTCCGCTTCCAAATTTCTCTTTCCTCTTCCTTACAACATTGCTGGCAATGTTTCCCTTATCTGTATGGCATAAGCATCTAATACAAGGTTACCGTTATAATTTGTGTAAATCTTTATTAGATACTTTTATAACAGGACATTAAAAAAGAAAAGACCCATATACTTTTCCTCTTCTCCGAAGAATGTTGCTTAAAATTTTGGAGGGCAAGTCTACTAGCAACATATTTGTTAGGTATAGAATTCTAGTGGATTTCTTTCTCTTCCTCCTTCTTTCCTTCCTTCCTTCCTTCCTTCCTTCCTTCCTCCCTCCCTTCCTTCCTTCTTTTCTTCCTTCCTTCCTTCCTCCCTTTCTCCCTTCCTCTTTCTTTCTTTCCTTCTTTCTTTCTTTCTTTCTTTCTTTCTTTCTTTCTTTCTTTCTTTCTTTCCTTCTTTCTTTCTTTCCTTTGTTCTTTCTTCCTTCCTTCCTTCCTTCCTTCCTTCCTTCCTTCCTTCCTTCTTCTCTTCCCTTCTTCCTTCCTTCCTCCAGTCCCTCCTCCCTCCCTTCCTTCCTTCCTTCCTTCCTTCCTTCCTTCCTTCCTTCCTTCCAACACTCTCTACATTTCACTTCACTCTCTTCTGGCTTATATAGGTTCTGATGAGAGGTCAAATATAATCCTTATTGTTGATTTTTTTTCTCCAAATATTTTATTCAAGATTTTCTCCTCATTTTTTGTTTGTTTTGTCTTGTTTTTCATGCAGTTTCAATATTCTATGTCTAGACACGATTTTTTTTTAGTTTATTCAGCTCTTTTCTTATATAAGAGTGTGAAAAATTCCAAGTTCTTTACATGATGAAGCTGATCTAAAGTTTCTTCCTCACTTTCGAAGGCTAATTCTTGTGAATGTAAAATTCTCATTCCAGTGCACAGAGAATTCTGGGTTGGCAGTTTTATTATTTTGTTTATTATTTTGTTTATTATTTTGTTTCATAATATTTTACTCCTGATAAAAGTGCAGCATAATCTTTTTCCTCTATAGTTTTTTTTTCTCTCCTGTCTTCCCTCAAGATTTTCTCTTTGTATTTGCTTTCTGTAGTTTAATTTTATCTAGATGTATTATTATTTTATTTATTTTTATCCTCCTTGGTGTATTCAGAGCTTCATAGATGTATGGCATGGTGTGTGTATTAATTTTGGAAAATTCTTAACCATCATCACTTTAAATATTTTTTTTCCACTCTGTTCTCTCTTTCTTGTCCTGGTTTTCCTATCACATGTAAGATACATTTTTAAAAAAATATCTCCCTACAGTTCTTGGCTATTCTATTATTATTATTATTATTATTATTATTATTATTATTATTATTATTTACTCTTTGAATTTCTGTTTGAAAAGTTCCATTGACCTACATTTAAACTTCATAATTTTCTTCATGGCCATGTCCAATCTCCTGGGGAGCCCATCAAAAGCATTCTTCAACTCTGTCACAGTGTCTCTGATTTCTAGTATTTTCTTTTGTTTTCATTTTAACTTTTTCTCTCTCCAATCAGTCATTCTTGAGAGTTTTCTACTTTATTACCCCTTACAGCTCCTAATATATTGATCATAGTTCATTTAAATTCCTTGCTAATTCTAAAATGTGTGTCATATCCAGTCTGTTGTTTTTTTTTTTTTAAGCCTATTTATTTATTCATTTTGAGAGACCTAGAGAACACCGGCAGGGGAAGAACAGAGACAGAGGGAGAGAAAAATCTCAAGCAGGCTTTGCACTGTGAGTGCAGAACCTGACCCCGGGCTCGAACTCACAAACTGTGAGGTCGTGATGGAGCAGAAGCCAAGAGTCAAAAAATTTAACAGACCGAGCCGCTCAGGTATCCCTCTGAGTCTGGTTCTAATGATTTCTTTGCCTCTTCGGAGTATTTGTCTTGCCTTTCTTAAATACTTTATAATGCTAAAACGGGAATGATTTGGGGTGGTAACAGGAGCTGAGTTATATAGGCTTTAATGTCAGTTTTTATGTCAATCTTTCTTGGGGACGTGCTGAGTTTGACGTTTGCGATAACTGCAGGAAACAGCGGGTTCAGATTCCTCCGGTTTTCTTGCTGTTGGGGTTTCTCAATTACTCCTCTCTCAAGAGCATCTGAATGTCGCAGCACTTTTATTTGTAATCTATTATTATTGTTCAGGAGTCCTATTGAGGTTTCTGCAAGGTATAGGCCAGAGGGATCATTTTATAATTATGATTAAATCTGTCTTTTAGTGGCCTGTGTCTCCTGACTACGACCTTCCTACCTGACTGTGCAGTGGTATACCTCGCCTCCCTCTCATCCGGATAGATCATAAAGCTAATGGCGCTGCAGCTGGAGAAAGGTCCTCCCCGCAGGTGGGATCGAGGTCTTGCAAAGGACTTTTCCCTAAAGAGTGGATTTGTGCAGGAGTCCTGGGTGCGTTTCACAATGGCCGCTCTTTCCCATGCCCTGCCAGGGTCAGAAGAAATCCTTATCAGATCGTTCTGGTGAGATCTGATGTAGTGCCTGGTGTGTAAAACCACAAAAATGTAGACACTTCCCTAAGACTTCCAATGACATTCGTTTATCTTTCTCACACATGTTCCTATTCAGACTCCAGTGTTGTTCGAAGTTATCATGTAAGAACTCCTGAGAGTTTATAGTGCCCGCAATTCCAGGGACACAGATCGCAACTGGGACACTCTGGCTTTACCTCTCTCCCGAGATTTCGGGGTGATGGTTTGGCATATAATCTCAGTTCCCTGATGGCTCCAAGGAAAGTCATTGATTCTTTTACGGTCATTATGAGGACAGAAGGCGACACCTTCTCATCTCTTTAGAGGCCAGAGCTGACACCTGAGGTTTCTTATTTTCTTTTATTTATTTTTTAATGTGTATTTATTTTTGAGAGAGAGAGCACTTGCATGCAAGTGGGGGTTGGGGAAAGACAGAGAGGGAGAGAGAATTCCAAGCAGAATCTGCGCTGATAGCATGAACCCCAATGTGGGGCTTGGTCCCAGGAACTGGGAGACTATGACCTGAGCCAAAGCCAAGAGTCAGACACCCAACCACTGAGCCACCCAGGTGCCCCTATCACTTTCAAAAAAAAAAAAAAAGTTTCAAAGATTTATTCATACTATGGTAATACCATAATAGAAACATTGCCATTGCCTTTTCTTAAAGAATAATTCACTTTATTTTTATCCTTACCTAGCTATTTAAAACAAAAAATTAATGTTTATTTTCGAGAGAGAGAGACAGACAGTGTGAGCAGGGGAGGGACAGAGAGAGAGAGGGAGACACTGAATCCAAAGCAGGCTCCAGGTTCTGAGCTGCCAGCACAGGGGCCAATGTGTGTCTGGAACCCATGAACCATGAGATCATGACCTGAGTTGAAGTTGGACGATTCACCCATTGAGCCGCCCAGGCTCCCCCTTACTTCACTATTAAAAAAAAAAAAAAAAAGAAAAATCTTGGATATTCACAAGTGTCACGAGAACAGACTTGCATCCTTAATGCAGTCTTTTCTAACTGGATCTTCACAGGTGTGATACTCTCCTGCTTAATCCCGCCTTCTGTAAGCTATCACCTTTTCGCTAGGATACAGGTACCTTGTTTCATCAAAAATCAATTTGCAGTGTTAACGTGGGCACGTTTTCCCCACAGCAATGACGTCCTGTGGTGAAGCAGAACTAAACGGAATAATTTGTCTATGTGCAGTTAAGGTCTCAAACTCTGAATCTCCTTGTTTGTGTGCAAAAATTCTGCTTTATGAACTGTTACTTTTATCTTTATAGTGTAATTTGGGGGAGGGCAGCTTGCTGAGTTGTTTCTTAATTTAATGGACTTCAATATACCCCTGCCAGCTGCCAAATAATTTGCGAAACGCATGATCATTTTCTGCCTGTTGTCCTAAGAGAGACAAAAGTAACAAGGCTGTTAAGCGTGAGGGAAGGAAAAGCAAACATCACCCTCTAAAATGCAACTATTTTAGCTTATCTTTCTTGTTTATGGATTAATTAGCGCAAAAAAAAATACAAGAGCTGTTTTTATTAAATTTAAAAAGTAATCAATTAGTGTAGAATTTAGCCATAATTGTTTGGCCATAATTTGTTGCCACGACCGAATTTAAAAATGTCAGCGCTAACTCTGTAACAGCGAGGCAAAGGTTTTTGCGTTCCTTAAGTGCCCCTGGTGTAGCCTAGCATAGCCATGACGTTTCTAAACTCATATATTTGCATATACGTGGGGGAAGTTCGAAGCTACTCAAGATTAAAACACAAAATGACTTAAGACCATTTCCGGTTTCTTTCTTTGATGGGTTTTTCCCTTGCATTGGAATTCTCAAACTCACAGTGTTAAAATTCACCTTAAGAAGATGTCACAGCGATGCCAGCCATTAAAGCCATTTAAGAACTTGGAAACGCGGGATACCAATGGAAATAAAAACACAACATTTGTAGGGATTAAGGGCTTTCATTTACAGTCTAGCACATACCGGCGTCCTTCCCCCTAGATTAATTGATTAACTAGAAAATTGGTTAACAGTTACAATAGGACGTCTCAGCTGCTCACAGATCTTTGCCTCATTTAGACGCCCCCTTATCTGGTCTTTGAAAGCAGCTAATATATATTTTTCCTTCTACGCTTTCCCCTGTACGCCCTCTTCCCGTCTGGTTTAAAGAGCATTAACTGCGAACGTTGTTATGGATTCTTTACTTTCATCATGTCCCCAGTGCATTTTATATCTTGGAAGCTCCACACCGAAATATCTCCATGATATCACTATTGATTTAATGATGGGAAACCTGAAATAAGGAAGACCATGCCGAGACTCACACTCCTCAGCATCACTGAGGCTCTGTTCCTTCTTTCCCACCATATGCAGGAGCATTGACACAGCTGGCCTCAGTGATTATTCTGCAAGCCTGTTTACAAGTCTGGCCCTTTGCTGGGGTCTGCGAACTTGGATTTCACGAGAGTTCCTACCATTCCCAGAACTGAAGAGTAGTTCACTGTGCCGGCCTGGTTTGGACAAACATTGTGGTTGATGCTTATCATAGAAAGAAAGATTTAATGAAATTTGTTGAGGCATAGTAAGGCAGGATCTATTCAAGGGGAGGACCGTTACAATAGAAAGGGCAGCACTGTAATAGAATTTTGCAGGATGGGAGAGAGATTGGGTTCAACCTCTGAAGGCGTCATGGGCAGTGAGAATTTATAGCCAAGGAGCAGGGTGGGAGTGAGTAGAGAATTACTACGAAACATCAGGTGGAAAACCGAACCAAGAAGATTCTTGCTCAAGGCAGGCCAGGGAGATGGGACATCAGCTGGGGCATGATGGGAGATAAGAAGCCTAATGAGAGAGTGAAAGTTATCAGATCTGAGGGTGGGGGGTTCTTGCAAAACTGACTTAGCAAGATTGTCCCTAAAACTAGATTTCACTAGGAGGGCACAGTCTCACTGAAATTTGTAACGTGTCTTTGTCATGTCGAACATGCTTGTCTTCTGCGTATCTGAAAGTTTGGTGTGTGCCGTGGAGAAGATACTAGCCCGCTGTAAAAACTCTGGGTGCCGCGTCTGTAATGTGTATCTGTCATCAGCTCTGTGCCTCCACTGAGACGGGAATCAGTCCAGCCTGAGCCTGATTTCCCTCCAACTGCACCTCATGTACCTTTTTCTTTCCTGATTCTGCCCTATATGCTTTTGCTGGAATACATCGTGGCCACAGGTAAGCCCGTAATGAGTGTTGTGGCTCCTCTGGTGAGTCGCTGAGACTGAAGCTGGTCTCAGGGACCCTCACCACCACTGAACCCTAACTTTTTTTATCCATTTAGTCTAGAATTACACCAGCCTTCCCACTCTATCAAACTGCTAGCTCATCTGAAGCTTTCTTTTATGTTATTTCAGAGCAGCGGTGGTGTCTTTAATCTACTTGATTTTGAGACAGATAATCTTGCTTTATCGCTAGCTGGTTTGAGGTCTTAGGTAAGTAAGGAAGCATCTTGAAATCATGGTTTCTCAACCTACGTATGAAGAACAAATCTATAAGGCCTCTCTTTCAACAGGCGATGGATATCTGGAATATTTTGTGTTCTTGGTGCCATATAGTCCTATCTTTGTTTATTGCATAACATCAAAACATAAAAACTCAGCTTAAGGGGAAACATTTTCTGTACATCTCATCCTATCTCACTGACTAAATTTTGACTTTTTATTGTGGTGGTGGTGGTGGTCGTCGTATCATCAGTTGAAGTGTTTTAGGTTCATAATAGATTTCCTGGAAAGGGGTCAGTATCTTAAACAGTGAGGAGTTTAAAATCACTGGGAGCAAGAAGTTCTGTGACGTATGATTCTAGGATAAATTAATTGACACACCCAAATCAACGAAGACCCAGATGTCACTAATATTTGTTTTGTACCTTCAACATTTTTTTTAATGTTTATTTATTTTTGAGAGAAAAGGCATGAGTAGAGGGGAGGCAAAGAGAGAGAAGGGGAGAGGATCTGAAGTGAGCTCTGCACTGACAGCAGAGAGCCTGATGCAGGGATCCAACTCATGAATTATTAGATCATGATCTGAGCCAAAGTTGGATGCTCAACTGACTGAGCCCTGTATCCTCAGCATTTTTTTTAACATTTATTTATTTTCAAGAGAGACAGAGAGACAGAGTGTGAGTGGGGGAGGGGCAGAGAGAGAGAGGGAGACACAGAATCCGAAGCAGGCTCTGGTCTCTGGGTCGTCAGCACAGAGCCCGACATGGGGCTTAAACTCACAGACTGCAAGATCATGACCTGAGCCAAAGTCAGACGCTTAGCTGCCTAAGCCACCTACATGCCCCTCCTTGGCATTTTCAGTGGGTCTTCAGGCTTGTCCTGTCATGACCGCCGGATGGGTTCCACAACTCTAGGCGTCAGATCCTCACACTCTCAATCAAAACATGGAAAGCAGTGTTTTTAAGCATGCCTTCTTTCTTTCGAGATCAGACGAGATCTGATGCGTGTAGGGTGGTTTGGCCATAGACAGCATGTCTTCTTTCTTCAGGAAGAAAAATAGTTCTTACACAACACCCAATGAGAGGTTCATATATTTTGTCAGCCAGGTACTAATTACACTGATAAACTTTGTGAAAGTTATGGCACACTGAGAGAACGGGAATGATCGTAATACGGTTTAGATCAAGCCCAAAGTACACCTTGGGGTCAGGCAGGGACCATCTTCCATGAGAAGCTGAACGTTAGAAGAAAAGTCTCACACTCTGCCAGAAGAGAGGACTGGGGACATAACTGACTGCAATAAAGGCAAAAACCAGAATATTCCTTGGAGATTTGACCCAATCAGCCGTAATGATAACAGTAGTCGCCACCACATCCAGGAAATGGCGTGTATTAATTACAAGTCATTTTCTCGTTTACAAGTACCCTTCCTATCTGCAGATTTTAATAATAATATTATAGGTTCTTTAATTGGAACACCATAATTTCTTCCATGCTATTGTTAACTATATATCATTTTCTAACCTTTCTAATAAAAATATGCTTATGAATAACCTAACATTTTTTATGAAAATATAGAATTTTTTTCACATTTGGCAAAAAAATCTAAAATTTTGAACAGCCATAGCAATCTTGAGAAAGACGAACAAAGCTGGGGGTATAACACTTCCTGATTTTAAGCTACATTAAAAAGTTGTTGTAATCAAAACAGTACGTTGTTGGGATAATAGCAAACACGTGGATCCATGGAACATAATCGAGAGCCCATAAATAAATCCATGTATATATGGTCGATTGGTTTGTGAGAAAGCAGCTAAGAATATACAGTGGGGAAAATACAGTCTCTTCACTAAACGATGCTGGGGAAACTGGACAATCACATGCAAAGGAGTGAAAGCACACCACTGTCTTATATGCAAAAAAAATCAGTTGATCATGAATAAAAGATTTAAATGTAATACCCTAGAACTTAAAAGAAAACATAAGTGGCAAGCTCCTTGTAATCGGTCTTGGCGATGATTTTTTGGATTGGGCTCCAAAAGCAAAGACAACAAATGCAAAATTAAAGAAAAGGGACTACCTCAAGCTAAAAAGCTTCTGCACAGCAATGGAAACCGTCACCAAAATGAAAAGGCAACCGACTGCATGGGAGACAATATTTCCAAGTCATCTATCCTAGGTCTCTGACTCTTTCTTCCATTGTAAATGGAATTGATTCCTTAATTTCTCTTTCTGCCACTTCAGTATTAGTTTATAGAAATGCAACAGATTTCTGTATGTCGATTTTGTATCCTGTGACTTTGCTGAATTTGTTTATCCGTTCTAACAGTTTCTTTGTGGTGTCTTGGGTTTTCTACCTATTGTATGTCATCTGCAACTTGTCAAAATTTTACTTCTTCCTTGCCAATTTGGATGCCTTTGATTTATTTTTGTTGTCTGATTGCTGTGACTAGGACTTCCAGGACTATGTTAAATTACATTGGTGAGAGGGCACATCCCTGTCTTTTTCCTGACTATAAAGGTAAAGCTCTCCCTGTCTACCCACTCAAGATGATATCAGCTGTGACGGTTCCATATGTGGCCTTTATCGTGTTGAGGTATTTTCTCTCTAAACCTACCTTGTTGAGGGCTTTAATCATGAATCAATACTGTACTTTGTCAAATGTTTTTTTTTTTTTTGTCTCTATTGAAAGGATTGTGTGAGTTTGAACCTTTCGTTTATTAATGGGATGTATCACATTGATTGATTTGTGAATATTGACCCACTCTTACAACCCAAGAATGAATTCTACTTAGTCGTGATGAATGACTTCTGTAATGTATTGTTGGATTCAGTTTGCTAGCATTTTATTGAGGATTTTTTTGCATCCATGTTCATCGGGGATATTGGCCTGTAGTTCCCTCTCTCTCTCTCTCTCTCTCTCTCTCTCTCTCTCTCTCTCTATTTTATTTTATGTATTTCATTTCATTTTATTTGTTTATTTATTTATTTATTTACTTATTTATTTATTTTGGTGATTTCTTTTTCTGGTTTTAGTATCAGGGTAATGCGAGTCTCATGGAATGAATTTGGAAATTTTCCTTTTCTATATTTTTTGGAATAGGTAATAACCCTTTTTTAAGTGTTTGGTAGAATTTGCCTTCGAAGCCATCTGGCCACAGACTTGTTTTTTGGGCATTTTTGTTTCCTGATGCTACTTCTTTGCTGGTTATTGGTCTATTCAAGTTTTCTATTTCTTCCTGTTTTCGTTTTGGTCGTCTGTATGTTTCCAGGAGTTTATCCATTTCATCCAAATTGTCCAGTTTGTTGGCATATCGTTTTTACAGTATAGTCTTATAATTGTATTTCTGTGGTGTTAGTTGTTACTTTTCCTCTCTTATTTGTGATTTTATTTATTTAGGTCCTTTATATTTTCTTTTCAGTAAGACTAGCTAGAGATTTATCAGTCGTATTTATTTTGTGAAAGTGCTAGCTCTGGTTTCATTGATCTGTTCTATTGTTTTGTTTTGTTTTGTTTTAGTTTCTATAGCCTTTATTCTCACTCTAATCTTTATTATTTCCTTCCTTCTGCTGGCTTTAGGCCATCCGGTCCAGTCTGTCACTCAAAGTCATTGTTTCCTTGGTCTCTCCTTTACACTCAATGAGTCCCCTTTCTAGGGCTGGTTTAGTGGTCACAAACTCCTTTCGTTTTTGTTTGTCTGGGAAACTATTTATCTCTCCCTGTATTCTGAATGATAGCCTTGATGGATAGATTATTCTTGGCTGCAGATTTTTCCCACTCAGCACTTTGAATATATCATTCAAATATATTCTGACCTTCCAAGTTTCTGTTGAGAGATCTTCATTCAACTAGCCTTATGGGTTTTCCCTTATAAGTTAAGGACTCCTTTTTTCTTGCTACTTTTACGATTTCTTATTTTGTCACTATATTTTGCAAATATAATTACAATATGTCTTGATGTTGGCCTGCTTTTGTTGATTGTGATGAGAGTTCTCTGTGCCTCCCAGGTCTGGATGCCTGTTTCCTTCCCCAGATTAGGGAAGTTTTCAGCTATGATTTCCTCAAATAAATTTCCTGCCTTCTTTTCTCTCTCTTCTTGTTCTGTGAATTTTATTACATTTGATGGAGTCACTCAGTTCCTTAAGTCTATTCTCATGCTCTGTAACACAGAGCCACCATCAATGGGGATGCGGGCTGCCTAACTTGCTTACACCAAGCCCCTTACCCCACCAGCATTCTTGCAGGACTGTCCTACTCAGGCAACCTTGCCTTCATCCCAGTGTGGCAGGCTTTCCCCCAGAAGACCAGCCCGAACCTCTGCCGACACCACATCTCGCAAAGACTTCTGCAGGGCCTGAGCTCTGGTGAAGCTGGTGTCAGACCTCAAGCAAACCACCTATTTTAAGGGCACACCTAGTTTAAAGCTTCCCACATTCAGGCCAAGGACCAAACATGGTCCATAGCAGGCAAGGTGAGCCTCTGCAAATGGCTGGCTTAAAAAGAAAAGCAGCCAAAACATAACAAGAGAGTGCCCTCAACACACACCAGAGATAGCCCCTGAAGCACCAGGCTCCGGGATCTACATGACCTCTTTTTAATAAGGCCATTTCTTTCAGAAGCAGGAGACATAACTCGCTTTATTATACACAGAAGAAGACAGAGACCTAGACAAAAATGCCAAGATGGAGGAATTTATACCAAAGGAAAGAATGAGATAAGGCGATGGCTAGAGACCTAAATGAAACAGATATAAGTAGCATGCCTGTTGGAGAATTTAAAGCAACGATCACATGATACTTACTGGGCTTTCAGAAAAGAATAGAAGACATCAGGGAGACCCTTACCACAGAGATAAAAGAGTTAAAACAGAATCAATCAGAGACAAAAAATGCAGTGAATGAGATTGGAAATAGGCTGGATGCAATGCACAGCAGGCTGGACGAAATGGAGCACCAAATGAGTGATATAGAAGACAAAATAATGGAAAACAATGAAGCTGAACAAAGAGAAATAAAAATCCATTCAACCCTTTCCTACAAAACCGGGTGCTGATCACGATACCTGTATTCCTTAATCTCCATCACCTGTTTAACCCACCCCTAACACCTCCCTTCTGATAACTTTCAGTTTGTTCTCTACAACTGAGTCCGTTTCTTGGTTTACCTCTCTCTTTCTTTCTCACCCCTTCCCCTTTTGTTAGTTTCTTAAATTCTGCATATTAGTGAAATCATATGGTGTGTGTCTTTCTCTGACTGGCTTATTTTGCTTAGCATAATACTCTCCAGCCCACCCCCTCTCTTTTTGATTCATCTCTTAAGTGGTTGGAGTTTGTAAAAAAATTAAAATATCATTAATATATCCCATGGTATATTTGCTGATACCTTAAATGTTTGATCTCGATTGCATTTTAAAAAACAAAACAAAACAAAAAAGCTCATGGGATGCTTGGGTGACTCAGTCTGTTGAGCGTCCAACTTTGGCTCAGGTCATAATCTCACGGTTCATGGGTTCATTCTTGTATTTGGGCTTTGTACTGACAGCATGGAGCCTGCTTTGGATTCTCTGTCTCCTGATCTCTCCGCCCCTCCCCTGCTCATGCCCTCTCCCCAAAATAGATAAACATAAAAAAAAAACCTTGTAGTACATCTAGATTCTTAGATTTTCATATACTAATTTTATCATTTTATTTAAAACTTATTAACTATAAATTTTATTCATATAAAAATAAATTTTATTGCCATTCAGTATTTTATTAATCATTCAGCCCCGGTTGTGCTTAATTTGAGACTAGTCTAATTTTTTTCCCTTGTAAGAGAATGACAATTTCTTTCTGTATGCAAAAATAATTAGTTATCATCAAATTCCAGGACATAACCAACATAGGCATTGTTTGGTAAGTAAATTTCATTTTTGTTTCATGGAAAATGAATTTTCGTTTTGTATCTAAATATTGTTTCACTTCTATTTTTAGTATTTCCCATGCAGTATTATCAATTTACCTTACACAGTGTTGTCATTGTCTTTCTTAAATGCTATCATTTTATCATTCTGTCGTAGATTTTAATCTCTTGTTTTTTTCTTCTAGTGGAAAAGAATCGGATTATAACTCAGAATTTATTAGAAATGTATGCTGAACTCAATGCTGTTGAAACTTTTCAGAAAGTATATGGTCAGAATCTTCAAGAAGGACTCACTAACAAAGAGATCTTACATTTTTTTCATCCAGAAAGCCAGAAAGATTATTCAAAACTGTCTACATGCTGTTGTAACAAAGGCAACATAAAAACTATGATATTACCTTAAGTCTCATATCTTTCCAGAATCTGGAAGCCAATCAATTTTTTCAAGAAGATACTAATATGATTTCTTACCTTTAGTTTACATAAGAAAGATAAATGAATTGTGAGGGTGTGTTGTATTTTATTTTTCTGAAAGAGTATTGTTATATTTTCTCTGACTTTAGGAAAAAATAATGTGCAGAAACTACTAACAATTATTTGTCAAAACTCAGCAAATGTACTTTTTTGGGGGAGAGAGGGAGAGTACACAAGCACACAAGAGAGAGAGGCACAGAAAGGGAGAGAGAAAGACTCTTAATCAGAATCTAACCCCAGCTCAGAGCGCGAGGCAGGGTTCGATCTCAGGAACCATGAGATCATGACCTGACTTGAAATCAAGAGTCCAGCTACTTTTAACCGACTGAGCCACCCAGATTCCCCAAGCAAATATATTTACAGTTGTATAATATCTCAGAGGCAATTTTATGGTCTTTATTGTAATTTTCCTGGAAAAGTAGCAATGCGGTTGAGTCAACTAAGTATGAACACTGTATGTGATCTACTTCTGTAACCCCTTACACATCCACTATAAAACTTATCCCTAAGTCATCTCTGGAGAATATCTGTGGGGTAAAAATATTCATGAGAAATTAACTTACTCCCATGATCACAATCTGAAGGTTAGTGTGAAAGTTAGATGGAAGATATGTCTGCCTCCATAAATACCTAGGCTTTTAAAATGATTTTATTTAATATTCAACTGTCTTCTCATTCTTTTCTTAGGAACAAACCACATAATGAGACTTTGGATACAGAAGTAGCCAAATTATATTCCAGGATGAATATTAACACCACGTAATTTCACTACTGATATTCATCGTCAAAAGAAATGCCCAGATTTTGGGGCACCTGGGTGGCTCGGTCAGTTAAGCGTCCAACTTCAGTTCATGTCATGATCGCCATTCATGAGTTCCAACCCCGCATCAGACTGTGCTGACAGCTCAGAGCCTGGAGCCTGCTTCAGATTCTGTGTCTCCCTCTGTCTCTGCTCTTCCCCTGATCATTCTCTCTCTCTCTCTCTTTCTCAAAAATAAATGAAAACATCAAAAGTTTTTTTAAAGAAATGGCCAGATTTTCATGTGCTTCTACCTTGGAATTGGAATGACAAATGAGGTGAGAAAATATCAATACTATTTATAATTTTTATATGTTTTCCCCCAAACAAAACAGAGCAAAACAAATCCTTCCTTTTTTACTGCCTGGTTCTGGGAAGAAGTGAGATTATTTACATTTCTGGCCAAGGATGTCATTCAAAGCATTCGATCACAGCTCGCATATGCGTCCATCTCAGCTACTGCCCCAAATTCAGTCTCGTCTGTTCCTTCCATAAGGTGTTTCTAACCCACAGCCATCCTCAGTTAATGAATCCGTTGATATTTATCCTCTTCTTATGATGTCAGTATCCAGAAATCTCCAACCATATTCTTGACTTACCTAATATGATTTTCTCTTGTAACCCTTTAACTTGGATTACGTCCTATTGGACACCTACTGTTCAATTCCAATTACTGCTTTTACCTCATGATTCTTCTTTCCCTCCAAGAGTCTCATCCATTTGCAAGCAACTCTACAGCCTTTTTATTTTGCTGCCAGTATCTCTGGATGTGAATCTGAAAAGTTAATTTATCTCTTAAAATATATATATATATATATTTCCTCTTTGATACTTGTAAGAAAATTAGTTGAGTTCTCTGACAGATATATAAATATAGAAGAGCAGCATTGATAAAGACATAGTTGGTAAGTATGGCTATAAAATTGTGTTAGGAGTGTATCTAATGCAGAAATGTATTACACAAGACCCAAATATTTGATACAAAATACATTTAATTTTAAACTTTCTGGAAAAAATATGAGCATCTTTGATTTAAAGAATATTTTCAGATTATAGTTTAATAAAGTTCACACAGGAGGGGCTAATGGGACAAATATAATTACTTAGATGTCAGTGGTGACATTACAGAATCAACTGTCAACACACGAAAAGTTCTAAGCTATTTGATCTAGTTTGAAAATGTAAAAAGTGTGGGGCACCTGAGTGGCTCAGTCGGTTGATCACTGGATTCTTGGTTTCAGCTCAGGTCATGATCTCATGGTTTCTGAGTTCAAACTCTGCCATTGGGGAAGCCTACTTTGAATTCTCTCTCTCTGTCTCTGCCCCCTCAGTCTTTCTCTCTCTCAAAATAAATAACTAAAACATATAAAAAGTGTTACTCTTTTACATTCAATTATTTAAATAAGTGAAATATTTTCTAAAGAAATTGCTAATGATTTTAACATTCAAAACCTGAGATGATTATTTTTGCACAGTATTGTATGGCATAAGAAAAGAGAAGTATTTTGACGTTTCTAGAAAAAGAATGTGGCACGATATAAAGCAATAAGATCTTATTAGAAACCAAATGCCAACATCATTAATCACTGAAAATGAAATAATCGTACTGACAATGACAGTATTTTTTGTAGCCAAGATCTTTTGCTATTCTAAGCTATAGCAATTAATAATTACTAATGAAACTAATATTAAGGGGAAATATTATCTGTCTACATACGAAAAGTAGCATATTATGCTAAAGAGTAAAATACATAATTACTACTTCAAAACCTGATGATAGCAAGTGAATTATTTTGATTTCTTATTTAATGAACTGATATTTCTACTTACATTCCATTATGAGGACATTTAAAAATAATATACTAGGCAGCAAACGATATTATCATCAATATTTTAATACATTTTGTGACTTTATTAGTGACAAATAAGAAAGTATCATTGGTTTCATTTGAAAGACTCATATTTTATCGCTTTGAAAAAGTGCTAACTTAACAAGTCAAGAGCTTTCATGTTTATTAGAAATACTTATTTTGCAGTTGAAATTGAGCACAAGTAATGACCACAGAAATGATGCAAATGGTCCCAATGGCTGACCTTTGTCTTTTTGTGATGCAACCAATTAGGGGCCCTTCCAGCCCCCTCCAGTCTATGCTGACATTTCATCCCGCAGTTGAGAACCACCAGGAATAACGATGCTAGCTGAACTCAGCCAGCAAGAAATAAACTTTGACTTTTGCCGTTGACCCCTCAAGATCGCATTTATATTTTCACAATGTGAGACAAGAGGTCATCGTCAATCAGAGCCCACAAAACACAAGGCTAGGAGAACAAATAGAGCGTTGTTTTGGCTACTATTATGGTTTCCTTACAACTCTGATCAATACCTGAGTGACCATCGAAATGTGAGGGGCGATAATGCGTTCTAGGCGATTAGCCCGATTATCAAGGGACACGCGCTCCTCACGGAAAACAGCTGGCAGCTTGTAAAACTCGGCAGGGTGTTTCCCCTGCTCAGCGATGCATCTGAGATCTACTGCTTGTCACATGGATGCAAATGAAAAACACATCTTAAATATATTCAAATTAATAATATGCCTTTTCTCAACTGAAAGTGCACCCCCTGCTTCAACTTCTCCTAGTACTTCTCATCGTCTGTGTCTTGATGTTTCAAAACCAAAAATGGTAAATATATCAACCTTTGGGAAAATATGCTGTCTCCTGTGAGAACCCTATCCTTGGCTCAAGCATAGCTTGAGTATCATACAAGGAGAGAAAACAAATAGAATTATAGAGCAAACCCAAAGCAACTCTGTATTGTGTTCAGACTTCGGTCATCTGACTGCTGACTCCCTCTTCAGTCGCGGCCACTCTGGCCTACCCTTCCTCATTCTCCAGGCCTTCAGGTTGCCGAATCTATTGTAGTTCTCCACGGAGCCCCACAAAACTGGGTTTTGCTAATGGCAGCACTTTGCAAGTGGCAATGCACCCTTCAACCTGGTTGGGTCTTCCAGTACTACTGGAATCAGCCTAGGCAGGCTTCAGCTTCACTGTGAATCTTAATCCCATCCCCCCAGCCCCCTAGTTAACAGCCCCCCATTGGGAGTTTCGTTCATTGCAGAAGCCCAGGAAAATGGATCTATCTCTGGCTTCTAGATGAGGCAAACACAGAGGCATGCAATCCCTTTTTGCCAGAAGACTGGAATTTCTTGAGCATGTGTGAAGTCTAGGTGTTTGTCCACAGCTGAAGTGAGTGGGATGTCAGGATGTGGGAATCACGATGTTCTGTTGGAGTCAACCAGGATCTAGCAGGGTGCTTCAACCAGGATGACAAGAATGACAACGTGATGATTTGCATCATTTAGAGGGGACAGATTACAAAATCCCAGCGATTTCAGCTCTCCCTTTCTAATAGAGGCTATACTGAGCATGGAGGGTATACAGTGTGTATGTGTAATGTTCTCATTCAAAGCCCATGAATTGATACATGTTTCTTTTCATAGGTCGCCATAATGAGAAATGTTGGAACTGGTTTCACTCATATGTGGAATTTAAGATACGAAACAAGTGAACCTAAGAGAAGGGAAGCAAAAATAATATAAAAACAGAGAGGGAGACAAACCATGAGAGACTCCTAAATACAGAGAACAAACTGAGGGTTGCTGGTGGGGTGCTGGGTGGGGGGAAAGGCTGAGGGGGTAAGAGACATTAAGGAGGACACTGGTTGGGATGAGCACTGGGTGTTATATGTAAGTGCTGAATCACTCAATTCTATTCCTGAAAAAAAAAAGAGAAGAAAATGTGTTTTAAAAACTAAAATAAAATAAACATTAAGAGAAAAGAAATGTGGGTATTATATCGAATTCGAATCCATTGAACAAAGTCTGTCCATTATTTATTTTCCCTCAGGAGTGACACACTTTAGAGGATGAGTACTTACTTTGGTTTGGTTCATTGGTTATTGTTTTCCATTGCCTGAAGGAACAGACTTCTTTGTTTGTTTTACTTGTTCTTCTAAAGTTCGTGCTAGGGTTGAAGAACAGATGGCAATGTGGATTTATTTTTCCCATATTGTTTTGGCATCTACCAATAATATTAGAAGAATATTAGAAGCGAATTATTTGTGTTTACTTTTCCTTCTTATTCTCTAGTCCCAGTGACGTGAAGACAATGGTCTCATTAAAAGAGATGATAGGGGCGCCTGGGTGGCTCAATCGGTTAAACATCCAGCTTCGGCTCAGGTCATGATCTCACGGTCCGTGAGTTCGAGCCCTGCGTCGGGCTCTGTGCTGATGGCTCAGAGCCCGGAGCCTTCTTCAGAGTCTGTGTCTCCCTCTCTGTATCTGCCCCTCCCCTGCTCATGCTCTGTCTCTCTCTGTCTCAAAAATAAATAAACATTTATATATATATATATTAAAAAAAGAGATGATAATTCGAGATGTTACCTTCAAGACCCCGTCAGTGCCCACCGCCTGCGGGAAATCATAACCTAAGCTTGTACTTGAGGCAGAACTATGTCTCCTCCTTGATGTCCAGATGAACTGAAACCTGGGCACATGCTTTCACCAGGAGATTGTATTTCCTCTCTTTCTTCCTTCCGTCCTTGGCTTTTTAAATCAAGTTTATGTTGGATGACACACACTAACCCCCAGGTGTGACTTAAAAAAAAAAAAAAGGAAATCTTTTAAAGTATCAGGTACCTTTGAAGTTAACTCAGGGAAAGCTTAGTGACCCAGAAGCCAGAGCGTGACCGGGAAGTAAATACAGCTGTTCTTCGGCCTGGGTTTCACTGTTTTTGTAACCCTTTGACTTTCTCCTCTCCATAGACAGACACGTTCATCAACACACATGGTCCTTCCAAACCACAGGACAGTTGGTTCACAAATTCAGATTTTTAAACTCAGTCTTTATTGCCAAGGACCTGCCTTCTGGGGTCTCAATGGCAAATATAGACAAAAAAAAATATTAGGTTTACAAAGGACACTTTCTAACTCAAGTGTCCAATTCTGATCTAATGACTTTAATAATCAGGAGCTGGGGATGTTGAAAAGCTGTGGCTGTAGGATTCTTTGAATTGTGTCTCCACAAAATTCAGATGTTGAAGCCCCAACCCCAATGTGACTGTATTTGGAGACTGAAGCTTTCTGGAGATGATTAAGGTTAAATGAGCTCTTAAGTGTGGGCCCTAATCCAGTAGGGGCTGCGTCTTTATACTAAGAGAAAGGGGGGCACCTTGGTGGCTCAATCGCCTGACTCTGGATTTCGCCTCAGGTCATGATCTCATGGTACATGAGTTCGAGCCCCACCTCGGGCTCTGTGCTGACAGCGTGGAGTCTGCTTGGGATTCTCTCTCTCCCCCTCTCTCTGTCCTTCTCTCTCTCTCTCTCTCTCTCTCTCTCAAAATAAATAAATAAACTTAAAAAAATAAAAAGAAGAGGAAGAGGCACCAAGGATACACACACCCACACACACAGCAAAAGCCGTGTGAGGACAGTGAGAAGGCAGCTGTCCCCACGGCAAGGAGAGGCCTCACTAGAAACCAACACTACCAGCACCTTAACCTTGGCCTTCCGGGCTCCAGAACTATAAGAAAAAAATTAATTTCTGCTGTGTAACCCACCAAGTCTGTGACATTTGTTGCAGAATCCCGCAGATGTATGTATATGATTATAATATATATTACACAATTATATAATATAATTCTATGTTGTCTGCAATCTATATAATATATGCAACACATAATTATATAATGCATTATATATTTTATATGTGTATATATATATATATATATATATTTTTTTTTTTTTTTTTTTTTCTGATAAAAAGCATCCTCATAGGAGGTAGTATGGCTGGGCAACCGGAAGTTTCATGTGTACCTAAGAAAAAAGAACATACTGAACCAATGTTCTTTTGTTAGAGGATATCATTTCTTTAAACCTGTGTCTTCTTTTTGCCCCCCTTCCTTTCCCCTTGCTTCCATCTTCTTTTTATAGAAAATGTTGTCTACGGGCTTCTTTTAGTCCCAGAATCTGTGCAGATCCTGACTTCTGAATTCTGGCCCCACATTTTCTATGATGCTTTCAACATCCTTACCGGGTTATACCTCCAAAATTCCAATACGTTTTGCACAAAACTAAAGTAATCAATGTTTCAGCAAACTTCTCCCTCCTTAAACTCTGCCGCCCCAGGCTGCAAAACATGGAAATATGTGTAGAGCCGCTTTCGAGTCCTGGTCCTCTCCTGGGCCCCCGCCATCTCTGCCATCTCCTTGGCCTAAAATAACAAAGCACTCGAGGGTCTTGCTTAACTCTTCTCAAAATTAGCCTTCCCTTTCAAGTTCTTACATGCCCACTCACCGCTATTGTATAAATAACACGACTAATGAAGAGCCAAGTATTATTGTTAAATAACACCTCAGTCATGTATAAGTGAACAATTTAGAAGTATTTGCAGAGACTGACAGAATTGGCTTTTCAGGACCCATTACCACTTAGTATATTTATTACACAAACGTTGGAGCTCCGACATAACCACTGACAAGTGATTCCTAGCTCGATTCTACTGAGCACCGAGCTAAGGGAAGAATTTATGGTCATTAAGGTGAAACAAAGAAAAACAAACACACTTTTTTTTTTTTTCAAAAAATCAACTGCATAAAAATTCCTTTTGTGTCTCTCATTTTTTATGTCTTAGATTCTCTTGTAAGATGGAATTGTACCACTGCCGAAAGTCATTTCTGCTAAAGTCATAGGGTAGAAAGGTGGCCGTCAAAGAAATATTTGGGGGAAATATTTGATGTAAGTCACAGACTCCCTAGACTATCCTGAAATCTCTGGTCACCCAGTGTACAAACCTGGGGTCTCCCTGTGAAGGAAGTTTGGTTGTGGGAGGAAGCGAGCTGAAGAGAGACGACAGAAAGATATCAGAAGATGCAGGAACAATGGGGCTACGGAAGAGCAGCAGATCTTGCTATTACCATATAAATCGTATGTGTCCTGCCACCCCCGAATACCAAGTAGATGTGTCGCCTGTGTGGCCCAACAATATCCCCCAAAGGAATAGATGGACTTATGGGGAAATGTTTTCTATTGCTATTGTAACAAATTACTGTGTTTGAATGCGAGTGTATTCCCTTATGGTAGGTGGTTTTCCTGGAGGTCGGAAGTCTGAAATGAGTTTCACTGGGTTAAAATCAAGGTGTTTGCAGTGCTGTGTTCCTCAAGGCACCCATCCATTGTCTTGCCTATTCTAGTCCCTAGGCTTGGTGCCTGCTGCCATCTTTGAAGCCAACAAATCCCCTGAATTGTTCTCAGGCTGCCATCTCTCTGTTTCCGACTCTTCTTCTTCCTTCTTCCTCATCTGAGGGGCCCTTGTGATTTTATTAGGCCTACAAGAAATAATCCAGGATAAAATCTTCTGGTCTTGAGATGAGCTGACTATCAACTACTAACCTTAATTCCTGTATGATGTGCAACAGAACAGGTTCACCATCTCTGGAGATTAGGACACTGACATCTTTAGAAGGCATTATTCTACTTCTCACAAGATGCTTGACTGACCTTATTCTCATTTGGGGGTGAGGGGAGTTGTTCGGTTGGTTGGTTTTGTTTTTTCGTTTGTTGGTTGGTTGGTTTGGGATTTTGTTCTTGCTTTTGTTTTTTGTTGTTTGTTTGTTTGTTTTATTTTGTTTTACTTTGTTTTTTTTTTTGTTTGTTTGTTTGTTTTTTTGACTAAAAGATTTGGCCTTTTCCGTTCTTATTCTTGAAATCTCTGAGCTGTCAGCACAGAGCCCGATGCAGGGCTCAAACCCACAGACCGTGAGATAATGACCTGAGCCAAAGTTGGCCGCTTAACCGACTGAGCCACCCAGGCGCCCCTCTACTACCATTTTTAAAGGACATACTCACACATTCTTTTCTAGCTCAACTGCAAATCTCAGAACACTCATACCTGGTGTGGAATAGTACCCCACGTTTTCCCCTTATAAATCTCCTCAATGTTTCAAATGTTCTGGAAGTAGACACAGCCAGGGATTCTGAGTCTATAGGGAGGAAAAAACACTTCACAGGACACCCACTCTCACCACAATCTCATTAAATATTTCAGAAAAACTCGCGAGGTGGAAAACAAGAAAGATAAAGCCTAATTTGAATTTATCTTTTTTACATTCAACTGAGAAAATGTGGCTGATGTTTAATGAGCAGGAACTGACCCTAGGATAGCTCAGAAAATTCTCCATTCACAAGAATCTTAGGGCGAGGGCAACACACAGTAGCTCTCACAGGATGGCGGTAAGTTCACTGTCTCATCTGATGCAAGCCTTGGTGAAAATGTTTGTTACACTGATTGTTAAGTATCTCTTCTTAACTAGAAGCTCATGACCCCCCTCCCTGGATTTTATTCACTTATGATAGTAAATGACTCATTCAAGGAATGCTTCTTATAGATTGAGGCTTCAAACCTCAGCTCTAATGCCATCCCTATTGAAGCCTTTTGATTTAGAGACTACTTAAGTGCTTTTGTGTGCTTCCTTCACAAATGTTTCTCATAGGATTTGCAATTCTATCATTTCATTATTGAACGACCTCGTAGACATTCTTGGAGGACAGTGGACATAACCTATGTAGCTTTATATTTCCAATGGATTGCACAGTGGCATTGTGGGCACAGAAACACTTGCAGAGTGACATAAAAATACTGCATTTGGAGATAGACTTCCATATCTACTAATTAAAAAAAATTCTACTTCTGCCATTCCCCATACCTCAAATCTGCGAAAATAGCAAATTTTCCTGTAATGTTATTATGCGGTGAAAATAATAATACTAACGAAATCATTTCCTAAACAACTAACTTGTAAAGCTTCTGATGAATGTGCAATTGTTTCATAATCTTTCCTACTTATATTTTAAAAAGAAATTGACAACGACACTTGAAGCTGTGTTATCAGGTTGCGGCAGAGTCAGTTCTTAAACTTGATTCAGATTTCCACTGAAAGTAGTTTTCAAACAGATTAGATCCTCACCAATTTGTTGCAGGAAGGAGACATGAATAAAGCAAAGGTTCTCTCAAAACATTTAATAACCTTGTGATTCTATTTGCTATTAGCATGAAAATAAATCAGAACACAAATAAGCTTTTTCTCTTACAATTTTTCTAACCACTTAGATTTCAAAGCCTCTCTGGCCTAATCTCTCCACACTCATTGAACACCATCCAAATTCTGACTGCAAGTTACATATTCATAACACTTGTAGGTCTTATCACTGAATCAGTACAATGAAACTAAGCTTTAGTCTCCATAAAAAGTATAATATAACAATGTCCCTGCAGTGCAGGGTGATAGCAGATTTAAATTACAATAAGGTGCAAATAAAAGGAAGAAAATAAAAACATTCTAGGAGGCCTATTGACTTCAAAAGCTTAAGTCAAAGACTACTTTATCGTCAATCATAACATCAACCCAGTAATATCAAAGGGCAACTTTCAGTACCGGTAAATACCAGAGTTGAGTGCATTTCATACACAATCAAAAGAAAAGGAGTCACAAAACGTTAGAATTGAAAGGAATATTCCAGGTTACTGAAACAATCGTCTTACTTTGTGGTACAAAAACTTAGCTCCTAAACTTTGCCCGGCAGATAAATCCTTCAGCTGTGTTGCAGTCTATAAGAAACACAGTCCCCTACACTTTCTATTTGTCATCCATTGTTCCATAACACATCGTCACAGCTTAGTGGAAAAGAGAGAAAAAAAAGAATAGTTTATTACCTCAAGGAGTTTCTACAGATTAACGTACCTGGGTGGTTCTCATGAAGTTGCAGTCAAGATGTCGGCCAGGGTTGTGGATACCTCTGCCTTCTAGGAGCCTCATTCATGTGGTTGGAATGCTGGTATTGGCTTTGGATGGAGGCATTCATTCTTTACCCCATGGACATCTTTATATGGTTTATAATATGACAGCTGGCTTCCTTGGGAGTGAGGGTCCCAACAGAACACAAGATATAGTCCACCATTTTTAGGCCTAGCCGTAGACATCATACACAATCATAATATTTTATCGATGACGCAAATCAGCCCTACTCATTGTGACAAGAGGTTATACAATGGCATGAATACCAACAAAACAAGAGTCGTGGGGGCTATTACAAACAACTGGCAACCATAGCTCTACTGTTTTTTTTTCCTCAGGGTGTTTCTTGTCCTTCCTTGTCTTTCCTGATTTGTGCCACAGTCTTCACTTCCGTTGCAACCTCAGACAATGACAGGTTACCTGCTCCCAGTTTTAGTTCCACTCCAAAGCTTCTACCAATTACAGAGTCGATCAATGGGTCAAAGTCCTCTGTACTCTCTATTTCTGCTTCCAACCAAATAACGCCCGCACCTCCATGTTCTTATAAAAAGGACAGTGCTATTTGGTTCTTGTCATCAACTAAATGGTCACTAACTAACAAGTCAGTCACTCACCATCTTTCATAAATTTTCTGTCTTTCGTGATGCAACCTTTCACTCCATCTCAAGCCCTACTATCATTCTTCTGTGAAAATGGCAAACCAAACTCCTGGCTTCTCAGATTTCGAAACTTTGCGTTGCCCAACAAACCAGTCCATTCTGTGGAAGCAAAGCTTGCCCATGAACACAGTGTAGGGCTTCAAAATCAGGTTCCTTTCACTCAGACAATTGTCTTCCTCCCATTTTTGCTCGCGTTGAGTAAATACATACACACCTACATACATACAAATTTAAGAAGCTTTTTTTTCTATTTTGGGATAATTTTAGATTTACAGAAAGATGATCAAGTTATTACAGAAAGTTCCCACATACCCTTCAGTCGCTTTCAGTTTTACTGATGTTACCATCGTAGGTTGTTGTGAGTCGAAACTAAGAGACTCACATTGACATATTATTTTTAACCGGACTCCAGATTTTGTTCACATTTCTCCAGCTTTTCCATTAAAGTTCGAAAATCCAGTTGGGGTTCCACAGTGCCTTAGTCATCACATCTACTTAGTCTCCTCATGTCTGTGGCAGTTTCTCAGTCTTCCCTTGTTTTTCAAGATTTCAGCAATCTAGAAGAAACTTGGCCACATATTTTGTAGAAGGTCCCATCATTTGGATCTCATTAACATTTCATTCAGGATTGGAAAACTATGAGATTCTGCAAAGAATTTACAGAAGTGAAGAGTTCCTATGGTCCTATATCGGGAGGGGTACGACGTCTCCAAGGCAACAGTGGTGACATTAATCCTGATCTCAGGTATGGTAGGTAGTACTTGCTAGGTTTTTGCGCTTTAAAATTATTTTTTCTCTTGTCATACTGTATTCCCTGGAAGTAAATAACTAAGTTCGGCTCCTGCTTAAGGAGCTGAGCATCAAAATTTTCCTCTGGTAGTATAAAATATCTATATATGCAATCTAATTTTTCTGTAAGAAGGAGCTGTTATTCTTTGCCATTCATGTGTAATTGCATGTATATAGGTATGCTTTTATGCATTTATGTCATTATGGTTCGTGTACTTTTTTTATATAGAATTAGGATTGTAAGGTTGTTAGCTCATGTTTTTCAACCATCCAACCACTATCACTCTTAGTAGGATGAGCCCTGCCATCCACTGGATCTTGTGATTCTCCTTCCAGTCTCCCTCTTCTGGCTCAGATACTGCCGTCCATTCTTTCATGTGCATCTCGATCCCTTCTGCTGTGCTGAACATAAGGACAAACCTTTTAAAAAATACACAAGGTGGGGGGGTGCACCTGGGTGGCTCAACTGGTTAAACGTCCAACTTCAGCTCAGGTCACGATCTCGTGGCCCATGAGTTCAAGCCCCGCGTCAGGGTCTGTGGTGACAGCTCAGAGCCTGGAGCCTGTTTTGAGTTGTGTATCTCCCGCTCTCTTTGTCCCTTCCACACTCATGCACGATCTCTCTCTCTCTCTCTCTCTCTCTCTCTCTGAAAAATAAAGAAACATTAAAAAATAATAAAAAAATAAAAAATACACAAGGGACAGACATACTACAAATCATATACATTAACTGCTACCCAGCAAAAATGGAATTAGGCAGCATACAGCCTTTCCAAATAGGCTTCTGTCACTTAGCAAAAGGCATTGATTGCCTCATGTCTCTTCACAGCTTGATCATTCATTTCTCTTTATCACTGAATAACACTGCATCTTATAGAAGTACTACGGCTTATCAGTTGGTCTGCTGAAAGACATCTCGTTTCCTCCAATGTTAGGCAATTAGGAATGAAGGGACCAAAAACTTTGTGTGCAGGTATATGGGTAGACGTAAGTCTTCACTTCATTTGGTAAATATCAAAGAGCCTTATTGCTGAATCGTGGAGTCTGCATATGTCTGGTTTTATAGGTAAGAAACTGCAAGACTGCCTTCCAAAGTACACCATTCTGCATTTCTACCAACAGTGAATGAGAGTTTCTATCTCTCCACCCCTTCACCAGTAGTTGGTGTTGTCAGGATTTTGGATTTGAACCATCCTAAGAGGTGTGTAGCGGCGTCTCAGTTTTTCATTTACAATTCTCTAATCACATGTGATCGAACATCTCTTTAGGCTTATTTGCCGTCTATATATTTTCTTTGGTGTGCGATCTTTTGTCTGTTCAGATCTTTTGCACTGTTGTTTTTCACGTTGCTGAGGTTCACAGGTTCTTTGTGTATTTTATTTTATTTTATTTTATTTTAACGTTTTTATTTATTTTTGAGACATAGAGACAGAATGTGAGCAGAAGGGCAGAGAGAGAGGGAGACACAGCATCTGAAGCAGGCTCCAGGCTCTGAGCTGTCAGCACAGAGCCCGATGCGGGGCTCGGACTCACAGACCGTGAGATCATGACCTGAGCCGAACTCGGCCGCCCAACCGACTGAGCCACCCAGGCGCCCCTCTTTGTGTATTTTAGATACAAATCCTTGATCAGATATGTATTTTACAATGATTTTCTCCCAATGTTATCAATGTTTTCTCCATATTTTGATATAGTAACATTGTATATGTGTAAATTTATAAATATTCTATTATCTATGCATATAATTTATCGGTGCACTATATGATGTATAAACTTTTAAGCTACAGATAAGGTGAATTACATTAATAGATTTTTCTGATGATATACCAACATAGATCATAAAAATACCGTTCTTATACCTTGTTGGATTTAGTTTATCACATTTTAAAATTTTATATTACTTTAAAATGTGTGTTCATCTTTTTTATTCATGAGACATATTTTTATCAACTTCAATTCTAATTTATTGTGATTACTGAACGTGATTTATTTTATAACAATTTTGAAAATATGTTAAATGTATTTCTTGAGAAAAACATGGGTCATCTTTTATAAATGCTTCATAGTTGCTGGAGGAGAATCTATAGAAAGGATTGGGTAGAGGAATAACGTCAATTATATTAAGCTTGTACATCTTGTTATTTGCACGTTCTATATATTTTATACTTCCCATTTATAGAAAACCTCGACAATCAAGCTGTCTCAATGACCACACTAATAGTTTAGTTTTACAGTGTGACCAAAAGACATAAGTTGAAGAAACACACTCTCCAGAACCTCTCCGGGCATATTTTACTCTCTGTCCCCTTAATATAAAGTTTCCAATTGCTCCTGATTCTACTTTTTCTACCCCCGGCTCCTTTCCCCTCTTCTTTGAAAGATCTGCTTACTAGCCTCCAAGACGATGCCTCTCTGGGATGAGATTTCAAGAAACTGAATTTTGTTTTCCTCGATTTTCTGAGATCTTGGTCAAATGAATCTTTCTGTGCCTAATTTTCTGGGAAAACAAGATTAATAATAGTATCCTACTACACGGGATTCTCGCGAAGGATAAATGGGATAATTTATGCAAGGCGTGGAAGAAGGCGTGGAACGTAATAATGGTTAATGATTCTCAGTCATTATAAATGTTCAGTTTTTACTGTTGTCATCCCTAGATACTTTCTGTTTTTATCGCTCTCTGCAGGCCTCGTGATTTCTCAATAAGATATAAAGTACTAGATGATAGCAATTGTGATGCATTTTATTTTGAATTCAGCTAGGCTGGGTGAGATATTGTAAGTTTTGTCCCATCTCATTTCGGGACTAAAAATATTCCAGACTTTTCGTAATCTGCCTTTGAGCAGTATGAGGCTGCAGACTTCCTTCTTGTTGACACCAAGTATGCACTCATTATGCCCGGATGGGTCTGATTCATCATTCTCCTCCCCACTGGAGTTTCACCGTTCTTTTGGAAAGGACTAAAAACCTTGACTAGTTCTTTCCAGAAGCTCCGTGTTGTCCTCCAGTGTGCACATTATGTTCTAAAAGATGCACAAGTGTAGTCTCATGATTTCGTTTGCATGTTTTTGTTTTCTTTCATTTTTCAATGATCTTGCCCTTCTCTTCTGTTAGGATAGAGTGATTTAGAATTGCTTGATCCTCCTGGACTTCTGTTAGCACTGCTAGAGCTGGCTGTCCCTGCACAGAGGCGGGCACACAGGAGAGCACTACGGAGAGAAGACGTTTCCGACAGAGTGTAGTCGGAAAGAGGCCGGAGTTGATTTTCTGCGATGAAAAGACACTGAGGCAAGAGAAACTTCCCCAGGAGCCTTGGCATGAAAACACTGCCAACGTTGAACCTGGATTCCTCTCCAGAGGGGCCTAATTCGTCTCCACCAGCAGACCTTACTCACAGCACAGATCCAGCAGCGAAGCTGGGCAGAAAACTATCCCAGTGATCAGCCATCTCTCTGCCTCCCACTGGGCATTTCCTTGGCAAGTTGGTCAACACGCGTTTGCCTTGGTGTCCCAAACCCTGGCCAATTTTTTTCAGGAAAGGAGCAGAATTCAATTTATTGTATTGGCAGCTGTCAAAGCCAAGGATGCATGTCTAGTTTTCTCTTTGGCTTGGACCACATTGCGGTAACATTTCTCACTCAGGCACCTTCTGAGTTCAATCGGCAGGATGGCAATGCAAATCGTTCGCTTTCAACCATTTAGCTGTTAAGATTTACAGCCTTTTTTTTTTAAGTAGGAAAGAGGATTGTCTCTTCTATTTGAAGATGTGAGATCAATTTTTCAAAAGCCTTTAAATGTAAATGAATTAGTTACTGTATTTTTAAAGAAGTAAAACATCTGGAAAGCAAGTTTTATTGATCAAACATATGGTGTTGCCCTAATGAGGGAAAACTATATTACCAAATGGAACAACAGAAAGGTTATAATGTATCTGAGATTATAAAAAAAAAATAGAAACCCAGTATTTTGAACTCAAGAGAAATTAGAGACTTGTATTATTTAAAACAATAAAACACGGCCATAGATTTTATGTACTATGTTTTAACAGAACACAGAAATATAGAATTGTATCACAGAAGAGAGTTGCTATCTCACTTGAACCATATCAGAAAATAAGAAACAGCTATTCTTTTGGCTTAGCAGTTGGTATTCACTGGTCATGGTGACTTTGAGTAGAGCAGGCAGACTGAAGAAAACATCACCTTGATCATGAACTAATTAGATAATAAAAGACTAATGTGTTGTTTCTTAGGGAAGTCAAGAATAAAATGAATTGAAAATAAAATTGAATGAACCACATCAAAATCAAGCAAATGTAGGCCAGGCCTATTCAGACACACAGGCATTGGGGTGACAGCTCTCCTTTGGTGTCTGGAGAGCATCCCACCAGCCAGAGAACCAGCACTTTCCGGTCGCTGTTGCTCACAGAGCACAGCCAGCCCCTGTGAGTGGAAGCTGCAGAATCAATCATCAATTTTGCCATGCCCGATTCAAGACAGAAGGTCACCATGTTTCTTTTAAAGACGAACAATCCCTTCTCTTTCTACTAAGTTTATGAACTGCCCAGTGCCACATACCTCTGAACCAACTGGTCACAGGCCAGCGGCCCACTTCTGAGGATCACATCCTACCTGCCCCCAGAAGATGCATCATTTGTCAGTGTCTAGTGGTTGCTTTGTTATATGATCTTCCAGATTTAGAGACCAAGATCATTAGCATTCATGCTCTGATTGTAAATACGCAGGGAGCATCCCTTTTCTCAGAGTTCAGGCCAAAACTCTGCCCAGACTCAACTAAATCAACACAATGAGAGGAATCATGGATTGAGAATAAAGGACCAGAAGGGTAGCGGTGATAGAAGAGAGTGGTTGAAAGAACTAAGGAGGGTGAATCCAGGAAAGAAAATTCCCTTGCCACACCACAGCGGCCTCAGAACTTGGACATTTGTCCTACACATGAGAGATTGCCCTTGCTTTGGGTCTCTTCAAGTTACAACCAGTGGGTTAAGGTCATACGTGAATAGTTTAAACTCCATTTAGGAAAGACTTTTCTTGAAAATAGAGCTACTTAAAAAAGAGAATGGGGGTACCTGGGTGACTCAGTCAATTAAGTGGCTGACTTTGACTCAGGTCATGATCTCTTGGTCTGTGAGTTTGAGCTCTGCGTCGGGCTATGTGCTGACAGCTCAGAGCCTGGAGCCTGCTTTGTATTTTGTGTCTGCCTCTCTCTCTGCCCTTCTCCTGCTCACGCTCTGTCTCTATGTCTCAAAAATAAATAAATGTTAAAAAAAATTAAACTTTCTAAAAAAATAGAATGGACTTTCTCATAAGATTAAGGTCATATTCTGCACTTGTCATTGTGTAAAGGTAAGCTAGAAGCCACTGTGGAAGTTTCCAAGAATTTTGTGAGGTCCAGAATTATTTCTATTGATAGCACTTAAGTGTCTCCAGTTTCCTTCTGTAGCAATGATCAGATTATTGAATGGACACTTAGCTCCAGGAAGCAGACACCAGCATGCACCAGGTCCTTGAGAATTTCTGAGCAAGAAACAATGGCAAAAAAAGAGAAAAATGTCACTTAATTTTCAATGAGGCATTGGCTTCCAGGTATAAAATGAGAAGACTGGGAAAACAAGACAGCACTCATGTTCCCCAGGAGAGTTTGGCCTGAAGTGGTTCTCCAACAGCAGGATTTGGTGGTGAGCCCGCCTTGTCCTATTCCTCTGGATTCTGGCCCCAACCAAGGAGACTTTGTCCCTTTCCCAGAAAGTAATGAAGACCCACTAAATAAGTAAGAGCAATGTTTGGAAACTGAAGGCTGCACACTGTCACCCAGTTGTGAGTAGAAAGAGAAAAGAAAGACTCTCCTCCATGGGCTGATCTTTTCTGCTTTTATCACCTGGCAACTGCTTCTACATAATTTTTCTTTTCCTAGAGATGTGTATTTGTTTATGTACTGGGCTCTGGCTCTGCTGTTTTGTTTTGTTTTGTTTTTTCCTTCTAATAGAATCAAACTGTATGTGTTTTCATGAATTTTAAAAATAATAATAAAAGGAAAAACAAACACAACTTTAGAGGGTGCTCTATCCACTTCACCCTAAGATCCTAAGAATAGATTTTTCTTTCTTGTAACTATTTTCTTGCAAACAATGTAAAGTATCTTTCATAGTTAAGTCTTTCATTTCTGAGGTTCCCACAAAATGGGATTCCACTTAATTTTTTCTGTGCAGAAATCATTTGTCCCGACACCATATATTGAGTGGAACATCAGGGATCATCACGTAGCAAATTTCTGTATATATCCATCTATTTGTGGATTCTTTTCTATTCCATTTTATGTAGTGGATTATTTATTACAAATTCAGATTAAGTAGTACCTGTTCCAGGTAATATACTTTTGTCATTCTTTCTTATGAATGACTTTGGCCTCTGTGAGGGTTTAGTTTGTTCTTCTCCAGCAGGAACCAGCGAACATTACCTAGAAAGGGCCAGATGGTAAAGATTTAGACTCTGCAAACCATACAGTCTCTATTACAATTACTCAGCTTTGCCATTGTAGTGCAAAAGTAGCCAAGGGCCGTCTGTAAACAGAGGGTCATGTCCGTGTTCCAATAAAATTCCTCTCACAAAATAAGGCAGTAGGTTGGGTTTGAGTCAAGAGACATAGTTTGCTGACCCATATTCTATATAAAGGCCTTGTTGGAATTTTGGATGGAATTGAATTGAATCCAAAGACCAACTTATAGAGAACTTTAACACATAAAGTCTTTCTGCTTTTGAACATGATACAACATTCCATAGTCTTTTTAAAAAGGATATGCACTGAAATTGCAAATGTACATCATAGAGAAATTTGGCTATGTTTATTCCTAGTTATACTGTACTTTTCTATAATTCCTTCACATATATAATCTTATTAATTAAACGAATTATGTTTATTCCATTTCCCACCCCCACCCCCACCTCCGTTGACAGTCTACCCTTTGAATTTACTTTATTGCACTGGCTCGATGGCGACATGAGTCCTGCATGCTTGCGGTGACGTCAAGCATGCCGGTGTGGCAGTCTCCTTTGGTTTCATCATCAAGTGTAATATTTGCTGTAGGTGCTTGCCTGGTTCTTTTAACAAATTAAATTTTCCTTGGAGTTTGATTATATGTACACGCAAATCTGGAATGGATCCTGAGTTTCATCAGATGGTTTTCAAGATCCGTGATGAAAAGAATACCTCTTTTTTCTTTTAATCTGCTAATGAGGCAATTCGACTTGAATTCTTTAAATAAAACCTAGTTTATTATAAGCCATTATTCTTTTCCAAGCACCTCATCAATATTATTTTAGTTTTCCGAATCTACATTCCTAAGTGTGATTAGTATACTTTGTCTCTTTTGGAAGTTTAAGAATAATTCCATTTCTTGCTCCTCCTTGAAACAGTTTAACTAATGTATTAATATGAATAATTTGCATTATTAATAACTTCTGTGTATTGTAAACTGGACAAAAATATGCCAAAATATGACCAGCCTTTAGCAATTGCTCTTTCTTGGAAGAAACGGAGGATGGAGTTATGATTGGAGTATTCATTCATTCATTCATTCGATTTTATTGTGGAGGAAGTAGACACTGAGTAAGATACAAAGCAAAGTATGTAATATGTTGGATGGCTACTAAATGACAGGGAGAACAATAAGGCAGGAATACAAATACAAAGTGGATGAGTTGGCAGTTTTGAGGTGGTGACAAGGGAGAATCTCTAAGAGAAACATAACATATGTAGACGCATAAAGGAGATCAATGATGAAGCCTCCGAAATATCTAATGGCAAACGATGAGCAAAAAGGCACTGAGCTTAGAGAAAATGTGTCTAATCTGAAGAAAAAGAGAACCAAGCAAGCCTGGAGAGGAGTACGAGGTGAAAAGAGAGCAATCTATATCTAATTCCTGGTGCCACATAGCCCCATTTACCTCTGTGGCCGTACTTTTTTTACTTTTTGCTGTGACTAGGTATGAATTCCTTATATTCCTTGCAAAGCCAATTCCTCTCTCTCCTACCCAACGATATTGCACTAGAAATTTTCTCCTCTGTCTTCTATATCGTCAGTTTCCCCTTCAGTGTTAATTTCCATCAGCAAACATGCTACAATTTCTTGCATTCAGAAAAAAAAATCTTTAGATGTTTCCTCCGCCTTCTGACTGCTACACTGTGTCTGCTTATTTTCGAGAAAATTTTTCTGAAATTATTGTGTGTTCTCACCGTCTGTAATGATAGGCACTACCACCCTTCCCCACTTATACTGGCTCCCATACACTCAGGCTTCTGCCTACCACTGAACAAAACCTGTTCCTGTCAAGGTCACCGGTTCTTACCAAGGGTCATTTTCAAGACCTCATCTTGCTGACCTATCAGCAGCATTTCACATAGCTGGTTACGAGGAAGACTTTCTTCACCTAATCCTTCTTTTGTTTGCTTATTTTTTGTTGTTTTTCCTTTATTATTGATATCTCTTGGTCCTGTATTGCTTCACCTTTTCCATCTCCTCAAACTTTAAGATTAAAATGCCTCAAACCCAGTAATTAGAATTCTATTCTTTGTCTATACTTACTGATTTGGGGATCCCCTCTACAGTGTTAAATAATACGCATATTAAACTCAGGACCGCTCAATGTTTAGCCTAGCTTAGGACTCATCTGAACTTCAAATCAGGTCATCTCCATTAGAATGTCTCGTAGGCACCTCAAACCTTACTGAATCATACCCAAAGTTCTGATATTTCCACCAAGAAATGGGAACTCTACTTTTTTTGTCATTGGTCAGGCCAAACAAACTTTGCTTTCATTCTTGAATACTCTCTCTCATACTCCACATCCAACTCAGTAGCAAATCCTATCAGTTACATTTCCCAAATATAACGAGAATCTGACTATATCTTCCCATCCCTTTCCTCACCACCAGCATCTAAGTCTAAGCCACTATCCACATGGCTATTGTACCCCACATGGCTGTTGTATCCTCCCCATAGTTTTCCGGTTTGCTGCTTGCCTCTGGCACCTTATTTAGGGCCCAGAAGCCAGACTAAAGCTTTAAAAATATAAGTCCGCTGCTCGAAATTGTTCGATGGCCTCAAACTCATTCACAACTACCTTCTCCATGTCCTTCTGGTCTCTGTGTAAATTGTACTTTCTGAGGAGGTCTCTCTTGACAAACTTATTTAAAATGAGCAACTTGTACACCACGTACACCCCCCCCCCTTCCAACTTGACACTTTCTACCTTCCTACTTATGTGATTTTTTTTCCTTCCATGGTCCTTATCACTAACTGGCAGTATATATTTTATTTATTTGCTTGCTTATTGCCTGCCAACCCCCAACTAGATGATAAGCTCCATGAGCAGAGGGTGTCATTTTGTTTGCAATGCAACAACCCTCCAGTCGTTACTTCTTCCCTCTTATTCAAAGGTGTTCTTATGCTGACTGCTATGCCCACAGAAGAAATGTGCTTGTCTTTCAACCCTATAAAGTTAAGGATTCATAAAGTACACACACTTTGGAGTCTGGCTTTTTTCACTCAAAATTATTTTGCAAAATTTACTCATGTTATGGTATATAGCTGCAGTTATCTTCAATGCTGCATGCTATTTTACTGTAAATATACCCTATTATTTTTATCTCTTCTTCTGCTGACATTTGGCGGATTCAAAAGTTTGGGTATGTCATTTAATGCTTCTAGAAATTTATTATTCAGTAATCTGGTATACACAAATTTCTTCTCAGTAGAGTGTATTCCCAAATGTATATAATTCCTGGAATAACTTCAACATGATTGAGATGTATTCCCATCTTGTGTATTTTGTTTATGATATTTACATCCGTGCTTGTGAAAAACACTGGCCTACACTTTTCCTTTCTTAAAACACAGTTGTCAAAGAAAAGCATCCAATTCACATTGGTTTCATAAAATGAGTTGGGAAGTCTCTCCTCTTTTCCATTACTGCAAAAGCTAGTGTCAGATGGGTGTAATTTTCTTCTCAAACATTTAGTGGGATTCACGCTTGTCATTAAAATAGTATAACATAGGTAATAATAAAAATGATATTCTTATTGGATAAAGGCATTAGGTCTATAGATATTTTATATTTATTTAAATGCCAATCCTCTTTCTGCTATGATCCAAGGTCGTGGCTGACCTCGAGACAGATGTGACAAGCTTACCAATAGCGTCCTTGGGAACCATGCCTATGAAGGAGCCAGAAGACAGATTTGAAGAGACTGAACAGAGATACAGTTGCCACAGAGAACTCAAGCTGGCTTTGTGAAGACCTGACAAGACATTTAGAGCTGGCTTATATTCAGAAATTAGGATAAAGGGGTGAAGCCTCCACTTTCCAAGTAGACTTATCCTCGGATGGCAGCTGTCTCTGGGGAGGAGTTTTACCCACTGACAACGCAGCTGTCCTTAACCTGGGGAGGATTCCAGGGTGGCCCTTGGCCCGGAGTGGTCAGCAGATGGGGGACAAGATCCTCTGGCCTAAAGAGGCCTCCTACCTTAGCACCAGCTACGACACGCATTTGAATTATCTCAAACCAGTGAAGAGGGATACAGGACATCTCTTGATTTAATAAGGACACACATCACATTGGCCTTTGCAATTTGTACTGAAAGGGAAGACAGTGCAGAAAAGAAGAGTGTTTCCTCCTAACCCAACTGCATATCCACCATTCAAGCCCATTTCTGTATTGACAGGGAAACCATGATTAAACATTTTTCAAAGTAAATTGAGCTTGATCAGTGTGGCTGTTGGTATTTCTGGAAGTGTGTGTGGAGGGGGGGAAGCCAGAGAATCTGGGTCCTAACATCCTGTATTACAGAAAAAAAATATCAAACTCAAAGGGGAAAAGACTGTTTTCTCAAATCCCCTCCGCCAGTGCTTTTTGGATATTGAGATGAGTTAATAGTGCAAATGACGAAGAAATGGACATCTCTCTGAGACTCTGTACCTGGTTATGAAGAATTACTTATGACAGCCTGGGTCTGCCTTTGGAGGGGAAGAAGGAAGGAAGAAAGTTACCATAAAGTGTTTTTAATGTTCATTTTTGTTTTTATTTTTGAGAGAGACATAGAGAGAGCATGAATAGGGGAGAGGCAGAGAGAGGGAGACAGAGGATCTGAAGCAGGCAGCAGAGAGCCTGATGTGGGGCTTGAACTCATGAACCGTGAGATCATGACCTGAGCTGAAGTCAGGTGTTCAACCGACTAAGTCACCCAGGTGCCTCCTCTATCAATTAGAAAAAAAATCATGGAGAGGGGAGTCATGGAAAGAATTATACACTTGGATTTTCATGAAAAGGGGTGAACTAAAGCAGATATTTGGTTTTTTTCTTTTTATCATTAGATAACTAAAAATCCAAAAACTGTATGCTACTCAGTAGACTGGAGAGTGAGTGTTTGCATTCTAGAATCCAGGAAAAACCTGAATATTTGTTTTCCTTGAATGCTGGCACCAAAGTCAGGGGCACAGAACTGAAGCTGGCCAAATAAAAGCTCTAGGACTGAATTTTCCTTTGGAACACAGTGCAAAGAAGCTCATTTGCTTCAAATCCCTTAGGCTATCCGAGATGGGGAGCATCCAGGGTCCAAGAGAAGTTATAACAGAGGAGCCAGGGACACAGCAATTACAGCTGCCTCCTGTACTGTGTCTTTTACTGGACCTGGAGTCCTTTCATTCCTGACCACTTTCCAAACCTGGCTCTTTACTGAAAATGCCAAAGCAACCGCCAGGAAACGTCACTATTTCCAGGATTCCAAACACACACCACATTGTCTCCGGATGCAGAGCAACCCACGGGGAAGGAGCATGTTCACAGAGCACTGTTTCTCCAAGAGTGGTTGAATATTTCTTCTCAGCTCTGATTGAAGCCGCCCCTGCGGACTTGGACTGGCGTGCACAGGGGCACGTGCACACGCTCTGCAGTCATGATTCATGTTCCGCGAGGCAGGGGTCAACCTTTTCTGCCTCCATTAGAAACAAATACTTGCAGTTAAAAAAAAGAACAGTGCCCCAGAAGACAATGAAACATTTCCAAAGGTGAGCAAATAGAGCTGGACAGACAAACCAGCGACGTCCACTAAGCACGCGCTGTAGGGAGCAGTGAACCGCCATGCAGTGGGCTCCCATATTTGTGGTTAGCTACTAATCTCTAGATGTGCCAAGCAGAAAGTATTTGGATGGTTCACTGGTTAATTTTCACAATAAGGAAAGTAAGAAATAAAAGGAGGAAGGAAGGGAGCAAAGAAAAAGACCGTTTCCTAATTAGTTAGGATATGCCAGTTACTTTGCTTTGAAGTTTCACAGATACCATCTCATCCAGGTCTTGTTACTGCTTTATCAACATTGTTATTCATATGTTATATGTTTGTGTGTATTCCACACTGCAGAGCACATTGCTACCCCATTTCGTTCCTAGGATTCTTCTTTTGCTTTCTCCTGATGTATTTGACTCAACACTTTGGGGTCTCCTGAGTTGTTTGTTTGTTGTTGCTTTGTTTTCGGATCTCCTGATTTACTCTCAATAACTTTGGCCATTTCTGGCTCTCGGCTCCCTGCCAAGCTAGACACGGAACTTGGTCCCATTTTGGGTCTTGCACGCCCATCCCCACACATATGTGTTCATATAGTCAACAAAGGATACTCATTGACATAAACCATTAATGGGCTCATGTCCCAGAAAGTCCAAAAGTTAAGGTCATATAGATTATATATATGTAAATTATCACTCCTCATAATAATGGTGCTTTAATTATAATAACAAGCTTGAAATCTACCCCTTTCTCTTCCTCCTCTCCTTCAGTTTCTGGATTGTTATTTTTTTTTTATTTCTTCAGCCCTCCCAGCTATATATTCTAATGCAGACCAGATAGATAGATAGATAGACAGATAGATAGACAGACAAACAGACAGACAGACAGATAGATAGATAGAGAGAGAGAGAGAGAGATGGGTAGGGAAATACATTTCCCTATTGTTTTATGTTTTTCTATAGAGGTAGCTTCCTAATCTTCCACAAAGGTGTATTTGAAGTTTTATTAAGACAGCTCGTCTATTCATAGAGACAGAAGTGGGTTAGAGTTAGAAGGGGCTGAGTGGGGGAGGAAATGGAGAGATGCTATGGAACTGGTACAGAGTTTCTGTTTAGGACGATGAAAAAGTTGTTGAATTAGACAGTTGTGACAGCTGCACAATAGGAATGTAGCCAACGTCCCTGAATTGTACCCTTAAAAGGGTTAAAACAGCAAAATGTGATATATATACAGATACACTATATACATGTGTATCTGTATATATATTTGTATAGTTGTATATGTATATACGGATACAATATATACATGTGTATCTGTATATATATGTATACATGTATATATGTATATACATATACATACAATAAATGAAAGGAAGGAAGGAAGGAAGAAACAGAGAAAGAAAAGAGGAAGGAAGGAAGAGAGGAAGAGGGGAGGGAGGAAGGAAGAAGCAATGAGTGGCCCATTTTGGGACCCAGTAAGGTTCACAGGGACATTTCCACTGGGCCAGTCTTCCAGGCAACTGAGCCCCAGAGGGACCAGTATTCCCACCCCCCACCCCATTTCATCCTCCATCTCACCTCCAAGCCTGGCTCCTGTAGGTTCGCCACCCCTCCCAAAGGAACCCTCCCCAATTCATCCGTGAAGACCCAGGTCCCCAGGGAGTTCCCACCTTCACGCACAAAAAGGGAACCGAAGTTATTTTGCTTATAAAGTCGGTTTATTCATCATCCAAGAAAAGCCTGGGTAATATGAATGTAAATAATACTTTATTTAATCTCTCCACGTAGACGCAGGAAAAGGAGCAGAACTGCGGTGAGCTTGCCTACAGTTTCACTGACACCAGATGACAGATCTGGGATTAGAGTCCGCCTGCTCCAGAGCTCACAGGTAGATTTTCCCCCACGACAGTAAAATAGTTTTCTCTATTCCCACAAAGGCGTTGCTGTCAGTGCCTTTCAAATAACAAAATGTAAAGTATTTCTGTAAGCATTCAGTTGGGCACTTTTCTTCATACTCAATTGCAGTGTTGATAAGGAACACAGATAGAGAAAGTCTGGAGAAAAGAGTAAGACGATTTCAGCATCTCATATGGACCTGGCGTAGGATTCTAAAAACATGGTTTTTTGAAAATAGATTTTACAAAACGGGCACTGTTACTGTCTCCCGTAAAGTGTTTGCACTGGGGAATTTACATTTTTATCCACTGTGGTGAAATCAGTGGCTCTAGATTCCATCAAAAACAAAAGGGAACAAAGCAAAACCAAAAAACTACAACAAAGGTGATTGTAAAAAGGCATATTGAATAGTTAGCCCGGAAAAACATTTGGCATTTTCAAGAAACTCTTCTAGGAACGATGCATCATACACTGTGGGTCACATAACATCATTTAAATGGAACTCGCTTTGAGTAATATTAATGTTTGCCATTTAGGAAAAATACAATTAAAGTAGTAGAATCGCAAATAATAGCTTTTTCTAGAATCAGGTAAAGACCTACAAATTCATTCTATTTTTAAATCAGAAAGTGGAGGACATGACTAGCAACCGATACCCATCAATCTATTTCAAGTTACATCATCTATAATGACGTCATGGAGCCACAGAGGGGCGCCTGGGTGGCTCAGTCCACTCCACATCTGACTCGATTTCAGCTTGGGTCATGATCTCAGGGTTCGTGAGATCGAGCCCCAGGTAGGGCTCTGTGCTGACAGCTCTGAACTTGCTTGGGCTTCTCTCACAGACTCTGTCTGCCCCTTCCCTGCTTGCACTCTCTCTTTCTCTCTCAAAATAAATAAACTTAAAAAACTAATTTACTTAGACAAAGTAAGACAAGATAATTCCCCCTTGGGCCCGTCCACACCAGTTACGGATCCTGGAATCAAGGTTTTCACGTACCTAATTTCCAATATTCATGGCATCTTTGAACTTAGATATTATGTAGGGGTGTTACATAAACAAAGAGGGAATAAAAGAAGGCTTCAGAGATATTAGGGGAAATGAAGAAACTCACACAAATTGCAAAGGGCACACACACCACAGACACAAATGCACCCAGGAAGCAGGACTGAGCATGCACTAACAAAAATACTCAGAATTGGACAAATGTAATACGAATTGTGGCATGAGGACTTCCTCATTCTGTACCCTGGGGCGAGGATAAAATGTCTGGATGGTCAAGTCTTTCTTTTGATTTCAGGAATAATATTGCACAGGGACCAAGGTTGTTAGTACTGTCCCTCATAAAAAATTCAGTTTTTTCTCCATATCTTGGTTATTGCAAACGATGCTGTAATAAGCTTTTTTGCTGGCTAAATTTTCATAAATAAATATCTTAAGGTTCTCCATCAGGAGAATATTTCTTATTATTTCAGAGGAAAACATGGCTGCTAGAAATTACACTGGTGCCTCCCAGTGCAAAGCATCCTTAATGGAAATAATAGTTCTCACGTTCAATTACAGACCACGAGAGCCCCAGAGGCTTCGATACTGATGACAGAGGCATTGGATTGGGAGAGAGCAGCTTTATTTAAAGTGCTGATCCAGGGGCGCCTGGGGGGCTCAGTTGGGTAAGCATTCTACTTCAGTTCGGGTCATGATCTATCCGTTGGTGAGTTCAAGCCACGCGTCGGGTTCTGTGCTGACATCTCAGAGCCTGGAGCCTGCTTCAGATTCTGTGTTGCTCTCTCTCTCTCCCCCCTCCCCTACTGATTCTCTCTCTGTGTCTGAAATAAATAAACATTAAAAATAAAATAATAAAATAAGTGCTGGTCCAAAAAAATGCCGGTTCTTAGAAATCACGAGTTCCACCTACCTTATATTTTAACCCCCTTTTTTTTTAATTAATGAACTTTTTTTTTTTTTTTTTGGAGCAGTTTTACATGTACAAAAAGACTGAGCAGGAATTATAAAGTTCCCATATATCATACCCATGCAGTGACTTGTTATTAACATCTTTCACAGTGTGGCACACTTGAAGTTTCCGGGTTTTCTTACAACTGAGCTTTGACTCTTTGACTCCGTGTGAGTAGCGCTGATTGTGGGGTCGGGTGGAGAGGGGATTCTAAGTGGGGAGCGGTTAGTTTTGAAATTGGACCTGTGTAAACTGACCTCTGGCCTCAGGCGGAGCGATATCCATTGTTGAATGGGCACTTGTAACCCGAACACGTCTCATTTACACTTCCGGCTCCTTTCCCCTTCTGGAATCTCCTCCACTCTGACTGTAGTTTGCTCCCGATGGCCAGTGCCTTTCCAAGTTTGTACCTCCTCTCTTTCATACTTTCACACCTTTGCTGTCTTCCCTCCTCAAATGCCCCTGTCCTTAGCTTTCTGAGCCTGTAGGCCCCCAATCCATTGGCCAGACTGGTGTTGAAACTGGCATTGGCGCGTTTAAGGAAACTTCAGCTGTTGGTGGAAATGGTATTGGGGGACAGAATTTCTTCAAGAAATGGATGCATTTTCTTGCTTTCTTTTAAGCGAAATCATTTAATTGGTGAGCTAACATGCTTCTATGTTAGATGAATTTAGGTTTGTCTTTTTTTGTATAATAACACTCAAAAATACTATTGAAACAGTCCACTCTAACTGACAAAGCTTAACTTCCTCAAAGCAGAAGATTTTTCAGAGAAACACAAATACTAAGGAACAAGACTTCTTAGCATCAAGTTTCCTTCCCGCCCTCCCCTGCGGCAGTTCTAGCAAGCCCTGTAAAAGGGTCCCGCTGCTATGCCTTAGTCCTAGAAACTTCCATGACATAAATAGCACTTTACATGGGAGAAATAAACCTAGTGAACGGTCATACTTTGTTGCTTATTGTTTTCACAGCTTTGTAGAAACTCCTGACTTCAAAGTCAACATTTTCGACTAGAGGTCATGGCTTAAATTTTAGGCATTGCAGTTGAAAAAGATCTTACAGTGCTTGCTCGAGTCAAACAGCAGCTGCTGTTGGAAATGACACTTTTAAAGAAAGAAAAAAAAAAAAAAAAGACCCAGGGGTTCAAACGGAGAGAACAGTGTTTACTAGAGCACCAACCTATTCTTCGGAATCGTTCAATAATCGAAACTGAGATTCAGGACAAGCATGAAATTCAGATATAAAAACTGATGGAATGACAGTTTGAGTTAGTTAATGATCTGAATTACCCAAAAGGGAAATGAACCCAATATTAGAATTCTAGACTTTTAAGTCTCGCAAAGTCCACCTATGCATGGAAACATATGACATCTATCTTTCTCTGCCTGACTTATTTCACTCAGCATAATACCCTCCAGTTCCATCCATGTTGCCACGCATGGCCAGATTTCATTCTTTCTCTTTGCCACGTAGTAGTCCATTGTATATATGTGCCACATCTTCTTTATCCACTCGTCAGTTGATGGGCACTTGGTCTCTTTCCATGATTTGGCTATTGTGGAAAGTGCTGCTATGAGCATCAGTGGGGAGGGGAAGAGGAGAAGGAAAAAAGCCACAGAGAGGGAGGGAGACAAAACATAAGAGACTCTCGAAGACTAAGAACCAACTGAGGGGAGAAGGGGGTGTGGGAGGGGGGAGAGTGGGTGGCGGGCACAGAGGAGGGCAGCTGTTGGGATGAGCACTGGGTGCGGTATGGAAACCAAGTTGACAATAAATTATAAAAAAAAAAAAAAGGAATTCTAGGCTTTTAAATGAAGGCGATGTCTGAGATCAAAGCATTTGCCGATGCATAATGGAGAAGTTTACCTAGTAGAGGAATAGAAACCCTGGGTAATTTTAAAAATCTGATTTAAGTAACAGATATAGATCGTATACTTAAGAAGCAATCTTTTACAAGAAATAGACAGCAACCTCTCTATTATAAATGAGTACTGTTTGAGCTTGATCACAAGAACAACCATGTTTGAAAAGATGTTATAACACTCACAAAATAATACACAGTACATCAAGTAGGCCAAGATAAGTTATATTGATAAATGGGATCCATCACATTTAAATTAAGCTAAAAGCAGACGACGAAGGAAAAGAAAAAAAACTTAATTACACACATAAAACAAGTATTTTATTTTGTCAGCCGTTATTATGCACATATTCATTTAAAACTATAAAAGTTAGAACATCTCTGTCTCTATCTTTCCTTATCTACCACACACACACACACACAAGCGTGTATGAAAATATATACACATATACGTGTGTATATGTTTCTACTGCATTTATATACTATGTCTATGTAAACCTACACCTATGTGTATCAAAATTTGGGTACAGTGCTAGAGGCTGGAATATGGCAAACTCACTAATCACCAGAATTTGGAATTGGAAGAAGAAGGTACCGGAACGGCTCTATTATAAAATTCCACATGTATCATTGGATCATTCCATGGTTCTTTCCCTGTCAAATCTTTCCTCCAGTGTGTTCTACCATGGTACCATCAGCTCAGCAGGGCGTAATGTCTGACCACTGAAATCAATGAGATTTTTGCAAATGGAAGAAGGTCCAACATGTCATATTCCCTCTGTCCATTATGAATAGCCCCATTGCCTTCTTGCCTCCATTTGGAAGAATGGGCCCTGCACCATCAATAATTTGGCACTGGTTAGCCTGTTGGATGACACATTCCCTACTCACTTTACCGCGCAGTAAACCTTGTTAAAAATTGTCATTACAACATGACGTTCAAAAACATCACATGTAAAAACACTTTTAGGGGGTTAGACTCAAGATAAGAAAGAGTATTCACACCCTACCCTTTCTCTCTCATTGAACAGTGTTCCAAAACCTGAAAAGAATGCATGGAAAAGCTCTTTGAGGATTGCAAAAAGCAAAGCGTAACAGACAGGACGTCTCAGCAAAGAAACAGAAAAACAATACAAGAACCGAATAAAAACAACCAGAACTAAAACACACTTTACTTGAAAAAAGACGTTGTTGTTTCTGATGGCTGCTGTAACAAATTAACACAAACTGGGTGGTTTAAAATAACAGAAATGTCTTGCCTCACAGTTCTAGAAACCAGAAGTCTGAAACCAAGGCGCGTTGGGGTAGATTCTGTTACTCTCCTCTTTCAGTGTCTACCGATTGTAGCCTTTACAATGAAAAGTAAAGAGTCTACAGATTAGAAGGAAAGGGATAAAACTGTCACATGATTGTTTATGGAGGAAATCCCAAGGAATATACAAAAATACTTCCTAGAACTAACAAATTAACTTGCCAAGGTTGCAGGTTACAAAATGAACACAAAAAAATTAATTTTATATTTTTACCTATCACTCATCAAAATCGAAACTTAATTAAAACAATCTGATTATGATTTACAATAGTTTCAAAAAAATGAAAATACGGGGCGCTTGGGTGGCTCAATTGGTTAAGCATCCGACTTTGGCTCAGGTCATGATCTCATAGTTTGCGAGTTCGAGCCCCATGTTAGGCTCTGTGCTGATGGCTCAGAGCCTGGAACCTGCTTCGGATTCTTTGTCGCCCTCTCTCTCTGCTCCTCTCCTGATTGTCCTATCTCTCTCTCTCTCTCTAAAATAAATAAATAAATAAATAAATAAAGGTTAAAAAATTTTACTTAAGTAATGAAATATTTACAAATAAATCTATAAAAATAACAGATAGAGTCTGTATATGGAAAACTAAACAAATGCCAACAAAAGAAATGAAGAGTATCCAAATATGTTGAAAGACGTATTATTTTTACGGATCGGAACGCTCTACGTAACAATAACAGGTGCCAAGTAACACCAAAATGCATGTTGATTTTTCTACACAAAATCCTGGAATGAATTTTTATAGACATAGGCAAGCTGATTTTAAAATACATATGGAAACTAAAGGAATGGGTACCCCCCAAAGCAATTCTGAGAAAGAAGATTGTGAGAAGAATCACTTGATGGGGCTCTAAGACTCATTATACAGCTGCGATAATCAAGACAGTGTGGTATTGGCTAAGAGCAGCCCCATCGATCAATGGAACAGAATAATGTATTGATAAATAGACCCATATGCATATAGGCAATTGATTTTTGACAAAAGTACAAATTCGATGGGAAAAACTGTTCTAACAAACGGTGTCGGAACACTGGGACAATCATCCACACACAAAAGGAACTTGAATCTAAATTGCGCAAATTACAGGAAACTAACCTAACGTGGATCAGGTATTTAAATGGGTTTATTCTTTTTTTTTAATGCTTATTTATTTTCAAGAGAGAGATAGAATATGAGCAGAGGAGGGGCGGAGAGAGAGGGAGACACAGAATCTGAAGCAGGCTCCAGACTCCGAGCTGCCAGCACAGGGCCCGATGTGGGGCTTGAACTCACATACCGTGAGATCATTACCTGAGCTGAAGTCTGACGCTCAATCTACTGAGCCACCCAGGCGCCACTAAATGGGTTTAAATATAAAATAAAACAGATCAAACTTTAACAGAAAACAGATCAAGCTTTTAAAAGAAAACAAAGAGAATAACATCTTGCCTGGGGTATGGAGTATGAAACATGCTATCAAAAGCACAATGCCTTAAAACCAATAATAAAATAATAGACTTTGTCTAGGCTGAAACTGCTGCTCTGTGAAAAACCTGTGGAAGGCTATGAAAATACAGTCTATGGATGAGGAGGAATCATTTTGAAATTACATAAGTAACAATTTTTTTTATATTCAGGAAAACCAAGTTCTTAAAACTCTCCAAACTCAAAAGTAAACAGTAACTTAAATTTTAAATAAATTTATTTTTTATTTTTTTTAATTCTTAAATGTTTTTACTTATTTTTGAGAGAGAGAGGGAGACAGAATCTGAATCAGGCTCCAGGCTCTGAGCTGTCAGAACAGAGGCCGACACGGGGCTCCAACTCAGGAGCCGTGAGATCATGACCTGACCTGGAGTAGGACGCTTAACCGACTGAGCCTCCCAGGCACCCCATTAAATGAGCTTAAAAGTAAACTCTTCTCCAAGAAGCTATTCAGATGATAAATAATCACATAAAAAATGTGATGTATGACATCACTGACAATGTAATTTGTAAGACCACAATGAGATATGGCTATGGAACCATTAGAACGGCAAATATAAAATATAAATACTGGAGATGTATCACTGAAGGCATGTGGAGCAACAGAACCCCCACATGTTACTGGTGAGAATGAGAAGTGGTACAACAGAGGAATAATTTGGCGGTTCCTCGTACATACGCATCCTTACCATGTGACCCGGCCATTTCACACCCAGTCGTGTAGCCTGGAGAAAGGCTTTTCTTCACACAAAACTCTCTTTGTGAATGTCTATAGTGACTCCATTCACAATTGCCCCAAACTTGAAACAACCCCGATGTCCTTCAATAGGTGAATAAGTAAACAAACATGGTACCTCTTTGAGTAGGCACCAAGGGCGGGCCACCCAAAGGATACCAGGAAGGCATACCGATTACGGCATAACCTTGGATCGCAAGTAACTTGTTCTGTGGGTGTTCTGCAAGACGAGCAAATATTTCTAAGAAATTTTAACTTGGTAAATGAGCGAGGTCTTGCAATACGAGTAGTAGGTGATGCCGAAAGTCACATGATCACAAGTGAGCTAATGGCTCTTGAAATTCGCTTTCATATATGAGTGCTGTGGATTATGAGCATGTTTCCAGAATGAATTGTGCTCACAAACCAAGGTTTTACTATTTTTAATTGAAGCTGCTTGGGAAATAGGCAGTTCCAGGACATTCAGACCCTCCCCGGGCCCCCTGAAAGTAGGAATCACTTCTCCCATTATGAAAAACACTCTCTCTGTACTAAGTACCCTCCCCGTACTAAGTAATCTACCTGTACTAAGTACCCTCTCTGAACTAAGACATCCTTCTCAACAAAGGGACTGTACAGCCACGAAAGCAGTACACAAGCCTTCTTACCTTTTTTTCTAATCTGCCAACTCAGCCTAAATGCCACTTAGAATTCCTTACTGATTAAAGCCCCCGAACAGGTGTCAATTCCTCACAAATCTATTGTCTCTTTGTCTAACATGTATAAAAAGGACCACACCTCCCTTCTTTCTTTAGGTCTCATTTTACTTTGGGAACCTCTATGGGCGGGTAATATAACATTTTTTTCCTCCGGTTAATGTGTCTTCGTGTAAATTTACTTCTTAGTCCAGCTGGAAGACACGGCAAGATAAAGAATTTTTCCTTCGCTACGCATACAATGAAACGCTGTATCACAATAAAAAGAAATAAATCATTGATATGCTAAGCAACTTAAGTGGATCTCAAAAGCATTGTTGTAAGTGGCATTCTATAAAATTTGATGGAGAACAGATCCATGGGCTCCAAGGTTATGGATTTGACTGCAAACACGTCACACTGGCGACAGAGGCGGTTCTGACCGTGATGATGCTGTTCTGTATCCTGCTTCTAATGGGAGTCGTCTGAGTCTGTACATGTTTTATAATTCATAGAACTGTATACAGAAAAGTCAATTTTCCTGTCTATTAATTGAGGCAATTTCATTTAAAAACTCCTCTTAGGAAACAATCTTTTTCCTACTGTCACCTTTTACACTTCTGGATAAGAATCATCTTTTGCCCTTGGAATGGCGTTTGTAAGTAAGTGGCTACTTTGCATCTGTATGTCTGCTTGTGGAATAAATAGAGTGAGAATTTCATATAAAACGACACGGAAGAATATAACATCTCCACCGTCAGGGCGGAGGTCACTTATTGTGAATGAGCAGGTTCTGACATAATACAATTTTGCTCCACTTAATGAAACACCTTCTTGCAGGCTGGAATTTTATTTATTTTTCTCTAATACACTAATGCTGACACTGAATTCTAATTCAGGCACCCGGCTTCTCGTCTTTCCATCGAATAACTCCGCTCATTGGTGTGGTTCCTCCTCCACCATGTGCCGTGCTTGTAACTTCCAGCATTTTATGAGAAAGCTACTCGCTTGTCTTTCCTGTTAACCGTTAATCAAACACTAAGAACCCAAGAGAAGATGGTCTGAGCCCTGTGGGCAGAGAATCCTCAGGAAGGCAGAGTTTTAGGAATGGCTCCACTCTTGAATGAATCTTTCCCGTGCTCTGTCCAAGGGCTGCCCCATGAGCTCCCCTCTCCTCCATCAGGCACGTCACCTCCTGCCCTCTGCGTTTCCTCATGCACCAGGGGCCAGGTCCCTCCGGTTGTTTGTTGCAGCCTCCAAAACACAGCACGACACAACACAACACAACACAACACACAGGAACCTACCTGAAGCACATCGCTTCCAGCAGTACCAGTTTCTGAGAATGGACATCTGGATGGGCCGACAGGAAAGCAAAGAACAGAGGAACCTGCAGTGAAGGAGTGGACCTTACACTGCACACATTTTGGGGAAGTTTGCAAACGATAAACAGAAGGTTCACACTTGTATTAAACTCCGCTAGCAAATTGGTCATTCTTATTACACAAACAATAAAACAAAACACATCCTCTTTTCTGACATGAAATGTATCCAAAAAAGTCTATTTTCTATTAATAGCTTTTTGTCTCTGGAGGTGACTTGTTTCAGTGAAGGTCCGAGAAGAGCATGAGGGGTGATAAAACTCACCTTCCTTCCCTCGAAGGCGATGGAGACTCTACATTCGCGGTCAAGGCAGCTCAAGAGATGTGCACGCAATTAAGGGCAATATTTGGTGGCAATTAGGTCTGTGCTGACGCAAACATGGTGGCAGCGATGTCCACTGTGTCTGTGACCAGAATCGGTTCTATACGCCATCCAGAACAATGTCTCAGTAATATTCATAATAATAACAAGGACCTCATTAAAATTAGACCTCACAGTGACATGTGGCATCAGAGATTTCTTCCTCATGGAATACGTCAGCTGAACGTTGCTCGCCAACATCAGGGACACCCTATTTGGCACAAGTGATACAGTTCCAAGTTTAGGTAAAGTTCTAGAAAAAAAATCAATTCAAAGCCCTACTCCGATTTTGTATTTCCGGAGAACCCCTGGATGGCCTCATTTCCCTCCCGTTTCTCTGACAGCTCTCTTCTTTGCCTTGTGACAGACACATCCCATCAGTTTTCATGTGACCCAGCCCATATGTCTATTTGCATTGTGTCTTCTCTCCTTTTGGGCAAATGTTGCGGTTCTCAGTCAGGGTGCTCCCACTTTCTGGGGTGGAGACTGACACCCAGAGTGGGCGATTTCATTCGTCTCAGTAATTGGGGTGCAGCATTTGTGAGCAGGTCCCATGTACCCGATGCCGGCGATGCAGAGACTTTAATACAGAGCAAGGCATGGCTCACACCTCTTGTAAAACACTGTGTAGGTGGCAATAATGCAAGTGAAACTGCTTATACTTGTCAACTGAGAAAAGAGGCAGAACTGAAGGAAAACAAGTGTTCATCTGGGGTCTCGGGATTGCAATCTGCGGAGCACGGATATAGGTAAAGAATTCAAATTGTGTCTCACTAGTGAATAAAACCCTGGGCTTCTTATATACATATTTTTAAGTTTATTTATTTAATTTTGAGAGAGCTCAAGCTGGGGAGGGGCTGAGAGGGAAGGAGACACAGAATCTAAAGCAGGCTCCAGGCTCTGAGGTGTCAATGCAAAGCCCAATGCGCGACTTGAACCCGCAAACTGTAAGATCATGACCTGAGGCAAAGTCGGCGCTTAACCGACTGAACCACCCAAGCGCCCCACTCCTGGCTCCATTTTAAAAGCCCTTGTTGTAGTGACTCCATTTTATTTCACGTGTCACATAATTATTCGTGTACAGACCCAAATTCTACATGTTTCCATGTAAAGGCAAAGCATCTTTTCCAATTTTAATCATCTGAATCTTCCATGAATGCAACTACCATGAATGTCGAGGAAAGCCTGTGCCTTGTTTTGTTTCAAAACGTTAGCGACTGTCGGTGTCCACGTCAGAATAAAATCACACCACTAGCAGAAATACCTTCTACGCTTCGGCTTGCCAGTCTGAACGTCTGTACTGCTCTGTTTATGTAGTCCCCACCCGTAGACCTGGTTCTGTGTTCACCAAATGTTGTCTCTTTCTCTTCCCTGTCAAACAGCCAGCCTCCCCGGAGTCAGGTGGGCTGTGTGGACATTGGTCACCAATGGGGTCCCCTCTGGGCTTTGGAAAGTGTGCGTGTCCTCTCATCTGCTCTTCCCTGCTGACTCCGGGCCAGGGACAGAAACCTCAGCTGACACTGAAGCCTGGAGATACAGAAGCCGTGAGGCCCAAGAGGCTTGTGTGCCTACAACTACGTGGGGTGTCGCAGATCCTAGAGAGAAACCGACCTGTTTCCTTTCAGGCTACTGTGATGGAAGGAATGAGTATTTCAGCACCCAGTATTACTAATCCTTATTAATATAAAGAGTAAGCATCAGACTAATTCACTATGTCTTCTAGGGTAGCAATACTTTGTTATCTATTTTATTATAAATTACTTTCCTATCAGTTTTCCTTTGCATTATAATTAATGATGTGTTTTTAAAAGTCACTGATACATAGTTTATATTATCTGTGATCTCATTTCAGAAAATTAAATGGGTATTGCATCTATTTGTTATGAACACAGTATGGCTTAACCAGAATCCTTTTTTTAATTTTTTTTAACATTTATTCATTTTTTGAAAGACAGAGAATGAGTGGGGAAGGGCATAGAGTGGAAGACACAGAGTTCGAAGCAGGCTTCAGACTCTGAGCTGTCAACAGAGCCTGGCATGGGGCTCGAGCCCACAAACTACAAGACCATGACCTGAGCCGAAGTCGGAGGCACAACCAACTGAGTCACCCAGACGCTCCCCAGAGTCCTTAATATAGCCTTGTTTTCTCCTGTGGTAATCTCATGGCTGATATAAATAATTATCTAATTTGGACTGGCCACTCATGTGGTTGGCAATTACGTTCCTGTAAGACATGGCCTCCTTCTGAAGCACAAATATTAAAAACCCAACTTACCCTCTTGAGGAATAGAGCAAAACTCCCCACTACTTAATTGCGGGCTGTGCCTGGTGTTTTTCTTCCAAAGAGGGCAATAAGGAGAAGGATAAAGAGTCACTCTGCAGTGAATAAACCCAACCCGACAAGCACTCTCTCAGCCAGACGAGCAAGGTTAATGTCAACCGCAGTAAGTCATGCTGATAGCGCTAGTCTTGATACAACGTGATAAGAATGGCAATCCACCTTGTGTGGTTTCTTCCCCCAAATCCTGAACCCCCAGAGGATTCGTGAGAAAAAGAAAAAGAAAAAGACAAACCTCAGTGAGGGGACATTGGACCTAACGGGTGATGTGCACTCCTCAAAACTGTCATTGAACACAAAGCACATCTGAGACGCTGTTACCATCTAGAGAATCCTGAGGAGAGATGGCAGCTAAACGTGATATGGTATCACAGATGGAGTTCTGGAACAGAGAAAGGACATGTGATAAAAATGAATGAAAACTGGGTAAAATATGGTCTTTAGGTTATAATAATGGGTGAACATTGGTTCATGACTTGTGACAAAGTTACAAGAAATGAATCTATAATCATCCTCAGGTAAGATGGCAGCCGTAGGACAAACTGGGTGTGAGCTAAACTCATGCTAAAATTTGAAAAGTTTATTTAAAAAAAAAGCTTGCCCATTAGCCATTTTTGGTTCCTTTACTCTGTTCCTATCTGTTAATAGTTAGCTCTCTGGCCAGTAAGCAGGACACATCAGGGTACACAATAAAACTTAAGCTTGCCTTAGTCATTCTATTCCATTGCCCGAAATTCCTGTGAAGTCTATTATTTGGCGAATCTTTTATTTTTTACATACATTTCATCTTCTGTATTAATCGTGTCGTTTCTCTAGTAAGAGAATAATGTCTTCGGGTCTGAACGATTGCAATGTCCTGATACCTGCTGCTTTAATCACTTGCCCACGTTGCATTAATCTTATTAAATATTGGCATATATTGCTTCTCCTGTTTGGGAAAGCGCTAATGTCTGGCTGCCTCAAGCCCTCCAAAGTCTCAAGCTGACTTTTCTCTCTACTGGCCCCCTGCTTTCTATGTTATCTGCTCACAGCAATCCACTGTGCTGCCCTGCCCGAGATCACCTTGAGATTACAGGTATGAGAGTCTCTCTGTCTAGAGCTCTTCTCTTTCTAAGTCCAGAGAGTCTACTTCCAAAACTCCCCTCCCTCTGAAATACAAACAAAAACCAAAAATATTTTCAATGTTCTTAGCAAATGTATATATATTATTTTTATAGAATGTATAATATATTATATATTATATATACACATATATACATATATATGTATACTATATATATACTATATATATTATATATCTTAGCAAATGTATATATATTATTTTATATAATATATTATATATTATATATACACATATATACATATATATGTATACTATATATATTATATATACATATATATTATATGTGTATATATGTATAGTATAACTCCTTTGTTTTCTCATAGTGCTTATATTTTTATCATCATTTCACATAGCAAAATCTATGTTTTCTTATTAAACTATGTTTATCTTTTAATTTTGTGAAAACGATTATTTACTTAATTTGAGAAACAGGAAGAGAGAGAGAGGGAATACACAGAAGTGATTGGGTAGGGGCAAAAAGAGAAGAGAGAGAGAATCCCAGGAAGCCTCCACACTGGAAGTACAGAGTCTCACGCGGAGCTTGGACGCATGAACTGTGAGAACATGACCAGCCGAAATCAAGAGTCGGATGCTGAATTGATTGAGTCACCCAGGTGTCTCTAAACTATGTTGACTGAAGTCAGGTTGTCTCTTACCATTTCCCAAGGTACCATGCACACAATGGGTGCCTAATAAATGTTTATTGAAAAAAAAAAACAGTTTCACAAGTCAATAGTTAATAATTCAATGGGTTAATGGTGGAAATACAGATGACTTATACTTAATGCTTCATATTCTCACATACTTTGATATATCTTCCAAGATTCTTAAATAAGAATTTATTAACTGAAAATTAGACTTACACAACAAATCTCTTGCAAACTCGGTTTTAAACCGTGTGGTACACGTCTCTTCACTTTAGGCATAGGCTCTGTGCTAGTGGATGCAAGAGAACGATGGGGTGGGGACGGACGCGTGAATGGCACGTAACGCAACTCTTGGCTCCACTGATCTTTTTCATATTATTATAAGTGCGTGATTTAAACATTTTTTTAATGTTTACTTACTTTTGAGAGAGACAGAGACAGAGCATGTGCAGGGGAGGGGCAGAGAGAGAGGCAGACACAGAATCGGAAGCAGGCTCCAGGCTCTGAGCCATCAGCACAGAGCCCGACGTGGGGCTCGAACTCACAGACCATGAGATCACGACCTGAGCTGAAGTCGGATGCTCAACCGACTGAGCCGCCCAGGCGCCCCTCGAGGTGTGACTTTATATCATCAAGTTCAAAATCCCTCATACTTATAATCACTCATTACTCACTTTGGAAAACCAGGCTGTAAGAATAGAGCCAATTTCAGAGCATGGAAATGACTTTGTTGTTGTCGAAAACCACACTGCGTTGCATCCCTTTCCCTCTCTCTCTCTCTCTTTTTTTTTTTTTTCCAACCAAAGTTAGAATTTCAACTGGATAGGAAAGTTTTGTCTTTAGATCTCTTCATGACAGAAATTCTCTTAGGAAACATCAAAGTGCTGATGAATCATTAGGAACATTGCCCATTGCAATACTTTTGCCTAAAAAGCGTTTAGGAACGTTATTAATTCAAATGGATATCCTTTGTTCAAGGAAACAGAATGCTCTTGATGGACCAGCATTTGGCCTGCAAACTCCGGCTGGCCCAGGAAAAGATGTGTTGTCTTTAAGTTCCCTAATGTTTGTGGTCTCGAGAGACGAGTTATTCTGCTTCTTTGATTTCAGCATCCGATGACAGCTGCCTTTTCAATATTCTGTTTATTATTGTACACAGCGTATCTGCAATGTACTGGCTTTGGGAGTTTCCATTAATACGGATATCTCAAATCTGACACAATCCAAGGTAGCCTCGCTGGAGAAAACGCTGCTGCACACAGATAAAGGGGGAAAATAAAATAGACTTGATTTTCCATTAAAATAAAAAGCCAGGTGCATGACCACAAATGAATCGCATCCTTTTGTTTTCCTTCCCAAAGTGCACATACAAAAATCCTGCTGATTTTCAATAATTCTAGCACATGGGGCTTCCTGGAAACTTCCAAAGGGCGTAGGCCAGTTCTAAGGACAGGGTGGGGGCAATATCATGATTCTACTTCGGTGGACTGGTGCCTTCCTCTGTGTTCCCTAGACCCTAGAGCACTAAAATCTCATTTGGAGGCTACAAGGAGGCCATGCTGCATTTGGGCATTAGGTGAACCTTATATCTCAAATAACCCCCCTTCTTAAAGAATCACATTTTCTACTGAAAGAGAAATTGGAATTTTTTTTTGGATAAGAGACTGGATACGGAATAAAAAGAATATGAATCCTGATGCTGTAATAAAATTGCTGTGATTTCTTTTCCTAACCAGATGCTCAGAGAGAGAGAGAGAGAGAGAGAGAGAGAGAGAAACCCATTTCTCTGCCCTGCATATAATCTGATGGACGAATGGGTTATTTTATTTTGGTATGCTACATGTGATCAAACGTGGGACTTATTGATGTAGAATCTCAGAATCTCAATCTCAGAAAAATCTCAGAAAAAACAAAAGCTGTGGGACAGACATGGGTATTAACTTGCTGTTCAATACAGTAGGAACAGAGGAGAGTCGGTTTTGTTATAGCAATGGATGCAGAGCTGATACACAAACATTTATACATTCTTTCTCCTTCCCAGCCTGCTACCCCCTGTGATGCCTTGATTTAAAATCATGTAAAGATTTTTTAATCCCTGTGTCTTGCACCCTCTGTTTCTTCTGTAAGGATCAGACTTTATTCTCTTCCTTCCTTCCTTCCTTCCTTCCTTCCTTCCTTCCTTCCTTCCTTCCTTCCTTTCTTCCTTTCTTTCTCTCTCTCTCTCTCTCTCTCTCTCTCTCTCTCTCTCTCTCTCTCTCTCTCTCTCTCTCCCAACTAGCTAGCTTATCTGTGTGTTACCAGAAAATCTCCTTAAATATGATTTACATGATTGGTAATTCTATCTGCTAAGCAAAACTTAACCCGTATCTAGAAAAAGAACAAACAAAGCCCAAAGTTGGTAGAAGAAAGGAAATAAGAAAGATTAGAGCAGAAATAGATGAAGTAGAGACTAAAAAGACAGCAGAAAAGATCAATGAGACGAAGAGCTATTTCTCTGAAAAGATAAAATTAGTACACATTTATTTAGCCAGACTCACCAAGAAAAAGAGGGCACTGGCAAAAAGTTAGGGACAAAAGAGGAAGTATAACTAACACAACAGAAATACAAACACAGAGACTACTATGAATAAGTATATGTTAAGAAATTGGACAAATTAAAAGAAATGGAGAAATTCCTTAGAAACATACAACCTACCAGAATTAAATCATGACAAAGCAGAATATCTAAACAGAGCAGTTACTAGTAAGTGTATTGGATCAGTAATTGCAGATCTCCCAACAAACAAGGGTCCAGGACCACATGCCTTCCCTGGTGAATTCTACCAAACATTTGAAGAAGAATTAATACCAATCTTCCTCAAACTTTCCCAAAAAGCAGAAGAGGAGGGAACCCTTTCAAACTCATTTTATGAAGCCAGCCTTACCCCAATAACGAAACCAGACACAAGAAAGGAAAATTATAGGTCAATATCCCTGATGAACGTTGATGCAAAAATTCTCAACAAAGTATTAGCAAACCAAATTCGAGCCATTAAGAGAATCATACACCATGATCAAGTGGGATTTTTTTTTTCAAGGGATGCAAGGATGGCTCAATATCCAGAAATCAGCAGTCAATGTGATAAAATACATTAACAAAATGAAAGATACAAATCATATGATCATCTCAATAAATGCAGAAAAAACATCTGACAAAATGCAACATCCATTTATGACAAAAATTCTTTTTTTTAATTATTTCAATTTGAAATTGTTGTTCCTCTCGCTCTTCTCAGACAGAATAAAGGAACAAGTATTCTAAAATAGGAGAAAGCCTCAATGAGTCTGAAAGTGAGTGTCTGTGAATCAGTTTGACGGTTTCTACTTTCCCCAAAAACACTGGCACATACATTCAAAATCTCACCAACCAATCGCATAGGAGGCCAATCACCAAGACTCAATCCAAACGGGCATGAAAATGTATTCATTAAAAAGATAGAGCAGGGGAAAGTGGGAGTGATAAGCAGCTCCCCAAGCTATGGCATTTATCAGAATCTCTCTACAGGATCCTACAGACTCCTGCAGGGCACGTGTAACCCTCGTAAAATATATTTTACAAAGACTCAGACGTCTCTGTGGTCTCTGTGCTGTCAGCTTTGAAAAGGCAAAAATAAATTAGAAACAGATGCACACGGATTGAATAGATTTTTCATTAGGAGAAATTCCAATGCTAACTGGTAAATCAGTATATTTGATGATATTTGTCCATAATGTACCTTCCATGGCATCTCGGTAAATCCATAGGAAACTTGTTAATGAAATAACTGCACCATTCTATCTCAAAAGCATCAGAAATTATGTAGGTATAACCTATTCAAGACACACTAGCAGCTTTGCTTGGAAAACTCCAGAATCTGCAGGCAATGGTTGGATGTTAGCAAATCCAATACTTCACTTCCTTCGCTTTATGAAATGTGGCATTTACACTCTCTGTGCCTCACATCTATTGAGATGTTGTTGTGTTGTCCAGGGCACGGTCTCATCTCAGTGGCCCAGACACCTTTTTAGGAAAACTAGAGAGATCTGCTTTTTGAAAACAGAAGACAAACAAACCAACAAACAAAAAAAAAGATGGAGTGTTCCAAACCAAGAAACTTTTACCACCACACCACTGGACACTCAACTATTACCTTGTCTTTGCCTAGCGGTTATCCCCAGTGTCTTCTTATCTCCTCTACTGAAAACCAGAAAGTGTTTTTCCTCCAAAAAACGAATAAAGAAACTCTATCAGTGTCTCTGCCTAAGAATAGATCCACAGGCAGCGTGAATTATAAGGAAGACATACTAACCTCAAAACAGAGAAAGGGGATTCTTTTATAGATTTGTGTTTTTTTGAATTCTCTTTTCAAAAAGAAAAAATACTCTAAACAGAATTCTAAAAAAAAAAAAGTATAATGAAGCTATTTGTTGGATGCCATTGAAACGCATCCCACCTAACCCCCATTTCTCAAAGAGAGATTCTGTAAGAGAGCACAGGGGAGTCACATTATGGCCATACAGAAGTCTCTTGACCGAAATCTACAGATCATGGACATTACTTCATAGTATACCTAAAATATGATGTTTTATTTTAAATCTTTTATGGATTTAGGCTATTTTTCTCTTGAATAATAAATGTCTTAAGCACTGTAATAGTTTAAATTTCTTTCAGTGTTCCAAATCCTCCCTATTAATTGAAATGTATCTTACACAACTGTTTTGGGAAGTGATAATGATTATTAAAATGAACATGTTTTAATGATAAGCTCTTGGAATCCTTTTTTTCTCCCTAAGGGGGAGAAATAAAGTGAATGATTTTTGCAGATAGATTGAGAATCTTTTGAAACCATGTACTGTAATAGTAGGGCAAAATAGTTGATTTTCACTGTGTGGTATACTCTAACTTGTTCGTGGATTCCTCGTACCACTGTGCATAAGATTATCTGTGCTGCCATAACCAAATAGCATGGACTGGGTAGCTTAAACCCAGAAATTTATTTCCCATAGTTCTGGAGGCTAGGAGTCCAAGATCAGGGTTCTCCTGCTTCAATTTCTGGTGGGAGTCCTCTTATAGGCTTTGAGATAGCCATCTCCCAGCTCTGTCTTCATAAGGCAATTTCTTGGTGTGTGCACTCACGGAGGTGGGCACAACACTCAAGGTCTCTTCCTATATGGACACTAATCCTATTGGATTGGGGCCCCGCCCTTTGGCCTTATCCAACCTTAATGACTTCCTTACACGAAATAGAGTCACACTTGATGTTGAAAATTCAATATATGCAGTTGTGAGGGGTGGGGGGGTGGTGGGTGACAGACCTTAGTCCATAACAGAGCTCTCGGTCAGAGAGAACTTGGCTGGGGCTTGAAAACTGATATATGACTACCTGTGAACTCTAAAGTCTAAGTGTCCATCATTCAAAGGGAGCCCTCAGCAAAAGTTATAAATTATTATATCAAGGATTTTTAAGATACTGCCCTTATGTAGTCAAAAATTTCCTATATGAAGTGTTCGAATGCCAAAGACTCTCAGAATTGTTTCATATAAAGTTTTTGATTAAGTAATGAGAGAGGATTCATTCAGTTTAGAAAATTGATAGCCTACATTTATATGTAACTTTGTAAACTTTGAAGCAACTATAGGTCATCCATTTTTAAAGAGTAATATAATTCCATATGAGATTAAAAACAAAGCCAAAGAAACAAAATGAAAACTCCCCAAACAGAGATGGTGCTCCACCGCATGGAGAAGTTTCCACTGCCTGCCTGTAGCTTCCGTTCTGAGCCCCGGTGTCCTACCTCCACTTCTGATGCCTCCCATCGGCATTCTGCCTCTTCCTTGGGCTCATCTGGATTTAAACTCCTTGCCCCAGACTTCTCATAAGCATTTGCTGGTGTTGTCATGTTCTATGATATAGAAATATAGACTCACCTGAAGAATCAAATAATGCATCGTAACAGTATAAAAAACTTTTCTTCACTCCTCTCCACAGAAATATGGATGGTTTGGCAGGCCCCTCTTCTTTTCGTTTCTTTTTAACACCTGGGCATCTTTCAGACCCATGGTTGGCTCTACAATGGGGAGAAGAGAGACGATGCTAACCTTGTCCTATGCACACCCGTTGCAACCCCCAAAGTCATTATAAAGACGCTAGCACAACCCACCCTCAGGAACAAGTCATAGGATTACTCGTTTGCTTTAAATCTTCACACTTAATGTGGGGCCTGCGCTTGGGGCGCCTGGGCAGCTCAGTCAGTTAAGCATCCGAACTCGGCTCAGGTCACGATCTCACGGTTTGTGATTTCGAGCCCCACGTTGGGCTCTGTGCTGACAGCTCAGAGCCCGGAGCCTGTTTCGGATTCTGTGTCTCCCTGTCTCTCCACACCTCCCCTGCTCCTGCTCTGTCTCTCTCTGTCGCTCGAAAATAAGTAAATGTTAAAAAAAAATTTTTTTAATGTGGCACCTGGACTATATAGAATATTCTATAATGGTGAGTAGTTAAATAGATGATTGACAATAAGCAAACAAAATGCCCAGTGGGACCATCTGAGCAAACTGCTTGAAAGATCAAGTCAATCACACTTTTAAGCCACGTAAACCTCTTGTTTGTTTTATTAATAACACTACACCATGGGAGCTATTATTATTATTATAGTGAGAATGACTTTAAAGTGTTCTTAAGAATAGTACAGATTTTGAATCCTCGAGAGTCAGGATTACACCTTACTTTTGCTTCCTCCTCACCTAAATGCCTGCTGGTGACACCTGTGATGTGATTTGATAGAGTAATCTTAAGAAGCAAACTATTAAAATACCAATTTTCTGGGGTGCCTGGGGAGCTCGGTTGGGTAAGAGTCCGACTTCGGCTCAGGTCATGATCTCGCAGTTCGTGAGTTCAAGCCCCGCGTCGGGCTCTGTGCTGACGGCTCAGAGCCTGGAGCCTGCTTCAGATTCTGTGTCTCCCTCTCTCTCTCTGACCCTCTCCCACTCATGCTTTGTCTCTCCTGCTCTCAAAAATAAATAAAAACATAAAAAGAAATGTAAAAAAAATTAAAAATTACCAATTTTCTTTTATGCAATACTTGTGTCCATTAATTATACTGCTATTAATATAGACAATTTTGCCAATAGAAATGCTCTTAAAAGATCTGGGTACAAATTTTATCCATTCTTTTTATGAGAAAAAACATGGAAAAATAAACTTGTGTTAATATTATATATAGGACTTTTGGTGCACTTACATCAGCAAATCTGGTTGTAGTCTTTGTAAAATGAATCTGAAAATGATAATGTCTTACTAAGAAAAGAAAGAAAGAGGGGTGTCTGAGTGGCTCAGTCGGTTAAGCATCTGACTTTGGCTCAAGTCATGACCTCATAGGTCATGAGTTCGATCCCTGCATTGGGCTCTCTGTTCAGCACAGATCCTGCTTCAGACCCTCTGTCCCTCTCTCTCTGCCCCTCCCCTGCTCGTGCTCACTCTCTCTCTCTCTCTCTCTCAAAAATAAGTAAACATTAAAAAAGAAAGAGAGAGAGAGGAAGGAAGGAGGAAGGAGGAAGGAAGGACAGGTGGGAGGGAGGGAGAAAGGAGGGAGGGAAGAAAGAAAAGAAACAGCCTGCAGGAGGTTGAGATCTCACGGTCTAAAATATGGTAATCTACCTCCAGAAAATTCTCTGGCATATTTTATTTATTTTTATTTATTTATTTTATTTTATTTTTATTTTTTCTCAAGTGTGCTTTTTCATTTAGCTTAACTGCACTCACACTTCCTTTTCGTAATTGTACTTTTTAAATTGAGATATAAGTGACATATATCATTGCATTTAGCTTTACGACATCATGATATGATGTATGAACATGTTACAAAATGCTTACCACAGTGCATTCAGTTCACACCCATCACTCACAGGTCGGTTTTGTTTTCTTATAATGGGAGTATTTCTTATAATCTCGTAGCAACATTCAAACATACAGTCGATATGGTTAACCGTGGTCACCACGCCGTACATGACACCCTCAGGACTTAGTTATCTAACTGCAAGTTTGTACTTTTCAATCACCTTAAGGTCTTCTTAAGCATTTACACTCATGTTTCTTTTAGATTCCTGGAGCTGGTTTTTACACGGAGGTCATAAATGTGTGTGTGTGTGTGTGTGTGTGTGTGTGTGTGTGTGCAGAAAAACAGAGAGAGAAAGGCAGAGAGAAGAAAGGAGAGTTCTGTTGTCTTCTAATCATTACTGCCGTTCAACAGTGTATCTTGGGGTTTCTAAGACAATACATGTCGTTCTCTGTCCTTCTTATTATAGCTGCATAACATCCCCTCATACGGGCTCATGCTACTTTCCTTATTGACTCGAATGGGCAGTCTCAGCTATTTATTTATTCATTTCTATGATAGGCAAGTTGCGACAAATTTCTGTGTAATTAAGTGGCCGTGTCCTCGTTTGCATTTCTGTACAGTAAATCCTTGTACTTTTAGTGTTTTAATTAATTAATTAATTTGTATTTTTTTATTTTAGAGAGCAAGAGAGTTCAAGTGGGGGAAAGACACAGAGGGGGGAGAGAGAGAGAGAGAGAGAGAGAGAGAGAGAAAGAACTTTAAGCAGGCTCCATGCTCGCTTCAGAGCCCCATGTAGGACTGGATCCCATAACCCTGGGATCATGATCCTGAGCCAAAATCAAGAGTCCTACACTCAACCGACTGAGCCACCCAGGCATCCCCTTATATTTAAAATACTGCTTCTAGATCACAGGCACCCAGTGAAGATCTCTCACCCTCGCTGGTGCCCACACCTTCCCCCACATTTGGCACCTCCTATGACCACCCTTGCCAATGTAGCCAGCCTGGCTTGTAAAAACATGGAGCCCTCCTGTGCACACTGTACGTCTGGCATTATTTAGTGGACATTCTGATATCTTCGTCCATAAAGATTCTGTTTATAATCTCAGCTCGCTTAGTATGAGGTTGATTTTCTCATCCATAGGCTTTTTGAAGAACTTTTAATGTCTGATGTTCTTTCCATCTGTTCCTGACTTTATAGTGTATCATTGAACTTGCATCACAGGAATGACCTCCAAAGAGACAAGAACTTGGCTCTGAGACCAGCAGTGCCTCATCACAGACCCTTCCCAGTCTTAGAACTGGGTAATTTGAACATACATACACACAACACATGCTATCCTATGCATACCTACTTGTGATCTCTTAATATAAAATGAGCCTCAAGAAAGAAACAAGCAAAATTGTGTGTGTCAGTGCTTGAGAGGGCCTGTTGAAACACCCACACCTCGGGAAGGAAGTGACAGGGAGCTTGTCAAGTTTTGCTTGGTCGACTTTCTGTCTGAGCCTTAAAGTCTAGCCATAATTGGTATGTTCTCTAATAAGAACTTGAAAAATAAATGAGGGGAAAAAAAGACTGATATGTATTAATAATATAAAACAATACAACATAAAAGTAACTGCTGATGGTGTAGGTTTGAGAGTCAAAGGGCGGTAATGGTAGATTTAATAATATTTAAATCACAAAATGTTGTAAAATGAATGAAATCATTATGGAATGACATGTTGAAGCCAGTGAGAATTCATAAAACTTACAAATAATAGGCAAAATTATTTTTAATAGTATACATTAAATATAACCAAATTCTTAAAAAGTAACAGGAAAAAACGCCTGGCTAACGGTCTGGGTGGGGCATTCCACACTTAGCCACAGATAAACCAATCTTGAGTGATACTCACAAATCAAAGATGGATTTGATGAGAATATTTTATAAATTTTAAAATCATCAACATTATGGGGTCACCTGGGCAGCTAGGTTGGTTAAGCTTCTGACTTCGGTTCAGGTCATGATCTCACAATTTCTGAGTTTGAGCCCCACGTCGGGTCTGTGCTGATAGCTCAGAGCCTGGAGCCTGCTTCGGATTCTGTGTGTGTGTCTCTCTCTCTCCCTCCCCCTTCCCCACTCATGCTCTGTCTCTACCTCTCTCAAAAATAAATATTAAAAAAAATCACAATTGTGCCGAAATCACTGGAAAGAAAAAAAAAACACTTTTCCTCGTATTGCTATAAAAACTGAAAGATTCTATATTAAATAAGAATCTGAAAGTCCTACCATTTCAATTTCACATAATTTCCAGAGAAGGCCAGGAGGCAGAGCTGAATGTGACCCTGTCTTCTTCTTTTGCAAGGAGGTTCACATTTTTATCTCTGATATACAGCTCAGAGAAGAGTGGAGAAAAAGAAAAAGAAAACAAGAGAGAAACTTTTCAGTAGAAACGGTCCTAACTATGAAGGAAATCTTTGCATTTGATGAAAAGAAAGAATGATAAAATATTTTAAAACATTCAGGGATCAGAAAGAATTAAAATAAAACAGAAATAACATAAATTGAAAACAAACAAAAGAAAATGATGAGCCTCTTGATAAAGCAGTAATACCTCAGGTATTAAAAATTGTTTTACGACAAAAGCTACTTTTAAAAATCTTTAGCTTTCATGTGAACCTTTGTTGCATAATGGCTTCTGTGAAGGGCTTCTGTTCATCCCTGTGGTTGGAAGACATTTTCTCCTGTAGACTGAGCATTGTTTTTCTGCGTCCTGTCCCCTTTTTAGTTATAGATAGTCAACTATCTTGTGAAGGTAAATATTCCCGCCATCTTTGGTTTCCATAACGCACACACTCTCACAGGCACAATCCAGCCTGTTACTACCTTTAACGTTGATTCCCAAAGCATTGCATGCGCTCACTTTTAGCATTGAAGCTGTGACCAAGAGGTTTATAATGGAGCGCCTTCTCTCTGTTAACGGAGACCGTGTCTCCACCTAAGCATTATCGTGAAAGTAGACGAAGGTGCAAAAATAAAGGGAGTTATCTGTTCATGCCTGATTCCCTCTCATGGTGTGCTCCATACGACTGTCAGAAGATCCAAATCCAAGTAGGACAATGACAAGGGTTCCAAGACTCATAAAACCGGAAATCCAGAACCGGGGTGACCCAGGGCTGATGAATCTAGGGGCCAAGTACTTCCTTTTGTCTCCTCTGCCATCCTGATTTAGGGGTGGCTTCCCTGGACAGAGCTGTGACAGTTCCCAGCACACACAGGCGCCCGGGAAAAACACAAGTATGTTTTAGAAAAAAATAACCTTTTATTAAAGAAGAAAGTCTCTCCTAGAACCTCCTCAGTAAACTTCTCCTCCAAGCCCAGGACCAAGGCAGGTTACCTGCAGGTGTAAAGAGCTCCCTGGGAGGGGGCCTGGCTTAAATGAATCTTGGTTTCCCTGCATGTTTCTTATAAGGTAAACGATGATGGTGTTGGGGGAGGGGCGCGGTGTGTTGGCAGCTAGATCTGTGACATCAAATACGCTTTAAATTATTGTTTATTTATTTAGTTTGAGAGAGAGAAAGTGTGTGTGCACGAGGGGCAGAGAGAGAGGGGGAGAGAGAAAATCCCAAGCAGGCTCAATGCCTTCAGGGCAGAATCCGATGTGGGGCTCAAACTCACAAACCGTGAGATCATGACCTGAGCCGAAATCAAGAGTCAGATGTTTAACTGACGGAGCCGCCCAGGCGCCCCTAAAGTTTCTTTGTTTTCGAACAGATTATTTATGCTTACTATTTTTGCATCCCACCCTTTTGTTCCTTTTCACTCTGGAATGTGTACCAGTGACTTGCTCATTTAATAAATGGATATATATCATGGGACCTGGGGCTACAAATTGAAATGGGGAAGGGAGAGCCCGGGAGAGCACAATCCGAATAAATTCTCAACAATTCCTACATATCAAAGAACAGCCTGTGCCTACAGTAGCCAGCCGTTAACATACGACAGCCCCTGGACACACTAATTACCGGAAACAATCCCAGGCGTGTGTCGCCGACCTCCTGCCCTGTGAACTACAAGGATAAAATGCTTTTCTACCAGCCTTAAAAGCAAATACATTTTTTTCATTAAATATTTAGCCCTAAAGCCAAGCCTGCTACAGTCTTTTTGCCCAAAGCTTATATATATATATACGTATATGTATACACACACACACACACACACACACACACACACACACACACACACACACACACACAAAATAGTCTTATAGACATAAAACCCAACATTTTTTCATTCTCTGTCCTTGAAAGGGCTTCGTATCAGGGAAGAGGACACAGGTATCTTTGAAACCAGCTCTTCAAGGACACCTCTCCACACACACACAGGGCAGAAACCTCCAGAAAAGCTTTGCCCCAGAAATGCTTATTATGAAAAAGCTCCACTGAGACAAATCTGTTGAATTCCACTGTTTTCAAGACAAGGCGTGAGTGGGCCCCTGTGGAGATACTTCTGCATTTCTGGGGGCGGGGTCCATCCTCCAGGTCTTACGAGACCACAGGTCTGACTTCACAGAGGAAGCCCAGGATTCAAACTGAAGCTGGGCCTGCTTGCGTCTGACCTCAGCGGTGTCCACGCGGACACCGCACGCTGCCCCTGGGCCTCGGGGCTGCAGGTGGCCTGAGAGGGTTCCTTTGCTTTGTCCCTTTCTGTCGGGCCCGCACGTCACTGAGGTTTGGAAGGCGACTGGGGGTGGGGGAGGGGTTATAGCCGTGTCCGTAGGTTAGCAGAGCCTGTGACCTGTCGCTTGGGGTCGTGCCCACTTCTTCTTTGTGCTCGGCATCAGAGGAATAAGGGGTAGAACTGTGTTTATAACCCTGGACTGGGCCACAGTCTCCGTCTGGCAGAAAAAGGGTTTCTTCTCCAGGGTGTGGAGTTAAGGACAGACGCGGTGCCTCCTTGATCTGCATCCCATCTGGAAGGGGGTCTGCCGGCATAGACCAGCATCCCTCACCCGTGCTGGGCTTCCCCTCTGCACACCTGCTGAGGAAGCCTGTTTGCCCGTGTGCTCTGCTCTTGGTCGGGTCACTAGAACGAGCTGTACCCACCATCTTTTCCTATTTATTTTTTTTAATGGAGGATGAGGTGAGGCAAAGTGTGGAGGTAAAATAAAGCAAATGCATGGATTAAAAAAAAAAATCTAACTCTGGAGAACAGCAAGCCCATTTGATGGAATGGTGCAGACATCTTAATCTGCGTATACAGTCGATTCTTATTATTGCTGATAAGTATAATGGTAATTATGGTCTATGAAGCCACTGCAAACGCCTTAGTGAATACTGACCACGACTCCTAGGGAAAAGGCAAGGTTAACCTCCTGCCAGTCTCTAGTCACACCATGGCATAAACCGATCAATACACAGCTTTGCTTTATGTATGTTGGTAAGGACACCTGATTTAATATACACCGTTGATTCGTTAACACCGAGCTCACCACCAAACAGCACGATAACGCATGCCTAAACAAAGCTACTCTCACACATATTTTTTTTCTTTTTTTGGCTGTAAAGCACATCACTCCCTTGTGCTTAGGGGCGCTAGACAAAATTTAGCAGGATCCCTGGGGGCAGGGCCAACAGCCAAGTCACTAACAAAAAAACAAACAAATGAAAGGTGAAAAATATGGCACTAAATAGAAAAGGCAAAGCTTTTTTTTTCTTTTCTTTTTTTTTTTTTTTTTTTACAGTGTGAGAGCCGAAACCAGAGGTTGCATGTTGTCTTGTTCAACCTCAGCCAGGAAAGTGCCTTGTTCGGCAACTCAAAATTTTCATTGCTATTCCCATGTGAGCTGGTGACCACGGAAACGTCACGAGTGTTGATGTTGAGGTTACCAGTAACTTCCGGTGAGTAGGTGAGCTTGCAAATACAGATTATGCGAATGAGGAGGATGAACTGTAAATCAAGAAGTCTATTCCCTACGTAACTTCTTCCTTAGTATCAAGACTCAGAAAAAAAAAAGGCAAGACCTTTACTTTCCTGCATTGATTTATTTTGAAAACTTAAACATCTACAGAAAAATCAAACAAATAGTACAGTGAACACTAGGATACTTTTCACCAAGATTTACCAAGTGTTATTACCATTTTGCCAGATTTGCTCACTCTGTCTCCATCTGCCTGTCTCTATATCATGACATTTCACACCCCAGAACTCAACAGGTTTTTCCTAAGGGTACGTGTCTTCTCCTACACACCACAACACCATGACTGTGTCTATAAATGGCAACGTTTTTATTGTGTCACCTAATAAGTATGCAATCCATCTGCAAATGCATTCCGTTATCTTAAAATATATATCATCGTCTTTTAAACAATAATTATTCCAGAACTTCATCAAAGTTTACATCGGCATAAGGTTGTTCTGTGTCTTTGCTTCTTTTGGTGAATGGTCCCCTGACTTTTATTTATCTAGTCGCCTATTAGTAAATTAGTCGTGTTATCTTTCATGACATCAACTGTTATGAAGGGTGCAGACAAGCTGACTTGTGGAATGTTCTGAGTTACTTGGGATTAGATTAAACCATTGACAGAATATTATATAACAATGGTAAGTATTTCCTATGGATCACATTGGATATTATTGGTCAGTTCTTCCTGCCGTAGATAAAGCTGAGTTTAATCATTTGCTTAGGATGCTGACATCTTAGGGAATAGATTGTATTATCTAGGTTTCTAAAACCCCAGCATTTAGAACTCATCCTTGCCTCTGTCTTCTTCTATTGAACCTTTCTGTTCTTCATAATCTTTAACTCCTTCCTCTTATTTCTTTACCTTTACTGAGCCCCTACATACACACTCTGAAGTGCTTTAAAGCTTAAAATACCAGGGCACCTGGGTGTCTAAGTCGATTAAGCATCTGACTCTTGATTTCAGCTCAGGTCATGATCTCACAGTTCGTGAGTTCAGGCCCTGCCTCGGGCTCAGTGCTGACAGCATGGGGCCTGCTTGGGATTCTTTCTCTCTCCCTCTCTCTCTGCCCCTTCCCCGATCATCCTCTCTCCCTCCCTCCCTGCCTCCCTCTCTCTCTCTTTCTCTCTCTCTCAAAATAAATAAATAGACATTAAAACAGTTTAAAATAAAAGCTTAAAAATACCAACAAGAAATTAACTTCCCTGGCTATACACCAACAGCATTTTGCTATGTCTTTCTTTCCTTTTCAAAATAAATATGTTGCTTAAAGAGCAAATTTATATAAAGTATTTAATGACTCACCAGCAAGTCACTCAATAAACCAGTATAATCTGGGATCTGCCATCACCATCCCACAGACACGCTTCTTTCTAAGCATAAGAGTGCGCCAAATGGAAACGCTTCCATGTTCATTTCGAAAATTCATTCTTGCTGCCATATTTAGTGCTATTAACCACTCCCGTATTCTTAATGCCCTTTCCTCTGTTGATTTTCACGGCCCATTTATCTTTTGTTTATTTCTGCCACAATCTCTCTGATTCCCAATCTACTTTTGAAATCATCTTCCTCTATGTCTAAAAATTGAGTATCCCCATTTCAATCCCTAATGCTCAATTATCTTCACTGCATAGATGTTTAGTGCTGTCCATGGTTCCCATGGCCATGTGGATTCTAATAATTTATATACCTACATATTGGGGTTGACTCTCTCCTAAAATCAAGGTCCACATAGGCAAGGGCTATGTAATCAATCAATGATCCTATAAGTACTTCAACCTTATAATTTGTTTTTATATCCTTCTTACATAACTTTGAATCATTTTGTGAGAATGTTGCAGTGGGAATTTCCCCCATACTTTATTTTAGTCTTTCATTTCGAAATCCACTTCAGAATCTATTTTATTTCAAAATATGTTATATTGTTAGATTTTGAAATAAAATGTTATGTGATATTTTATGCAGCTTTTACTATGTGTTGGCCAATGTGTCAGTTCCTAGTGATACAATGGTTTCACCACAGACCCTTCAAATTCCAGCTCTCAGCATCTTAGAGTCAAATGAGTGGATGCTGATGGCTAACGCCGAGGTCTATCAGAGAAGCAGGACTACCACAGATACAGATATGCAGATATACCTGAAGTGTTTATCTAGGCATATATGTAAATGTATACTTGTATATGCAGGGTGGTTCTGCTTCTCTGATGAACATGCGTTGTCTGTGTATGCACGTGTTTATGCATACGTGTGTGCATGCGTGTGTATATACATTACATATATTCATATTCCCAAAGATACGTTATATATATGGAGATCCATGTAAGTTTGTCAAGGAATACGTTAAAGGACTAGGTCTTGTGCAGTTTGGGGAACCGGTTAAGCAGGATCTCGAAGGCCATTGTCATCACGGTGGACACTGGAGTGTGAAACCCACAGGGCAGGTGGTTGGGACGGAAGATGGATGCAAAGATGGAAAGCGGAGGAAAGAAAGAACCAGGTGGGACTCGCAAGCCTGAACGGGATGTCAAGAGGAGGAACCAAGCTCGTTTAAGTTCTTGTGTCCTCTTGTGTTCTGGATCCTGAGGCCCTTTGTCAGATAGTTAAATGCACACGAGCGTCCCCGAAATAGGAGAAGCCGAGAAAGGAGGCAGGGAAACATGGAGCCGTTGCACAATAGAGGAATTTAATTTTTTTGCACTCTTTAAATGTGACTCAAAAATCTCTGTGGGGCCCATGCTATCCCGCAAAATAAAGAGAAAGGAAGAGTGGAAAATGGAGTTTCACCGAGCCAACACCACTACACTGGTCATTAATTGCAACGCAGTATGGTAAGTGCTGTTATAAATAAGTGTAAGAGGAAAGTAAGATAGATTTAAGATGTTAGCTAACGCTTTCAGGAAGAAGGAAAATAATCAAACATTTTTTTCAACAGCATAAAAAAAAAACTGTGCACTATTTTATCGTGCCTGGATTTGTAAACTAATCTATCATCGAAAGTTTAAATGGGCTTCTTCTGAGGTAAGTAATGAACTCTGTCGGTTCAAGGTTGTTCACCATATTTTTTTTGAATATAAGAAACTCTGTCTTCTGATATGCATGTTCTATCCATCAAAATTTGCCTCTACTGAAGTTTTCTCGAAATGTTCACCCGCTTTTAATTACAGAACAGAATCCATTTCATGGACTTCCTGAAATATTGACGGCCTTTTTAAATCAGTGAAGGACAATGGGGTTTCAGAAAGTATAATACATGACAAGGAACAGCATACGATATTATAATAATAAGTTATACATGTTTGTATTTGAATTTTGGAAAAAATGGGCCAAATATTTCAGGACACAGTATGAAAAGTCACCCCTGAAGCTCAGAGCGTGTCGCACTCTGTGAGATGTTTCCTGTGACTCTTGATGTCCCTTCTGGTTTCTGGCTTGCATTGGCTTTCTTTTTCACTATTTTTTTTAGTTGCTTTTCTAGTTGGCTTACAATTCTTCATTAATTTCTCGCTTTATTTGTTTATTCTTACATTAAACAGTTATTACAATTACTACTGACAGCTCGATATAGGTCAAACCCTGTGTATTAACAAAACACGAAAAATTATATTCTTAGCATCGAATATGTTGACATGAACATGTGATCTCAATTAAAATTTACATTAACAGAGTAAGTCATTCTCCTATTTAATAGACTTGGAGAATTTACTTACCTTAAAGGGATAATCGGTTATGGAGCTCGGATTTGAATACAGGTCTGGTCAGTTCCAAAGTACACCATATCAGTTAGATCACATTGTACAGGCCTGTAAAAAATGAATTCCATTTTTTTAAGTGTGCTTGTTTCTGAGAGAGAGACAGAGCATGAGTAGGGGAGGGGAAGACGGCATTTAAAGCAGGCTCCAGGCTCTGAGCTGTCAGCACAGTCCGATTCAGGGCTCGAAATCACCAGCCATGAGATCATGACCTGAACTGAAGTTGGACACTTAACCAAATGAGCCACCCAGGTGCCCCATGAAATCCATTTTTAAGTGCTCAGTAAATTCAGTTACCTAATACAAGGAGAGACTGGTCCACTGGCTTTAATCTTTTTGCGTGTATGTATTTTCTTTTAATTTTAATTCTGGTACAGTTAACATACAGTGTTCCATTAGTTTTCAGTTGTACAATATAGTTATTCAATTATTCTGTACATTTCTCAGTGCCAACTGGCTTTGTTCTAGGAGGAAGACTCTAGCTTAGTCTTAAAATAAATAAAATAAATTTATTATTATTAAATAAATATATTAATATTATTATAATATATAATAATATATAATAATAATGTAATATATAATAATAATATATAAAAATATATAATTATATTATATATTATATATAATATATTATATTATTTATTATTATATATTATTAGTCTTAAAATAAATAAAATAAATTAATATTTATTAGGAGAGCAAAGTAAAAAAGACTAACTCCAGAAGAAAAATAGTAGTTTAAAAATACAAAGCAATCAAAACAAAACAGAACACTTCATTTGAAGATCTGTGAGCAATTTAGTACGCAGAAGAATAGTATTAATACAGGAATATGGTAATAGGTAAGGACGAGGACATAGGAAATGGATGCCCTTCTAAATCTGTATTATCAAGCTGAGCTTGACTGAAAATACCAAAGGCTGGACAGCTTAAATGGAAGACTGTTATGTTCTCATAGTTCTGGGGGCTGGCAGTTCAAGACCAGAGTTTTCTCTGATGTCTCCTTTATTGGCTTTCAGGTGGCTGCCATCTTACTGTGTACAGAGAAGAGAGAGAGCAAGCTCTTGGCGCCTCTTCTTACCAGGATGCTAATCCTATGAAATCAACTTTCAACCTTATGACCTCATGTAACCTTAATTACTTCCGTATAGGCTCTATGTCCAAATACAGTCATCTGGGAGTTGAGCTTGAACATATGAATTTTGGGGGGATGCAATTCAATCCACTGCATTCCAGCCTGCTTGGCCCAATTCATGTCCTTCTCACATGCAAACTACATTCATTCCAGCCCAAACATCTTAACTCCTTCTGGCATCAACTCAAAAGCCCAAAGTCTCATCTAACTACTATATAAATCAGATATAGGTGAAACTTACGTCCCAAAGTGCACAGGTGACCCTCTAATGACAGCATGGACTGAGTTTTGGGCAAGAAAATGGAGAAAAATCGAGCAGACATATTTTTGAGGTCTGAAGGGAGTAGGGTTCACAAGATTTAGGGGCCAGCTGGATTTGAGGAATCAAAAGAAATGGAAGTCCACTAGGTCATTCACGTCTCCAGCTTGGATGAGTTACTACGTGGTGTTACCATTAATCACACACAATGGGAGAATAATGGATTTGGTGAGAAGGCACAGGCAACTGTTGCTTTCACTTTTTCCAATAAATCTCCAAATCTAATGCATAGCTAATAGAGTACATCAATTTACTTACTGTATTTTATCAGCCCTTTCTGACCCCACACTTTCTGGCTGTGTGAATTGTCATCCGTATTGGTTCCTGACAAACTATAGTCTAAGTCATTGAGAAAATAAATGGCATTATATTGTAAGATCTTGTCTAGAAGCTGAGATTTGGGAGTTACTCTATTGCCCTAGGTCAGAAATATGCAAGGTGAGCTCCTGAAACTTCTTTCATAAGGTAATCTTTAAACTTCATGTTGCCGGGACTGGGCTTCAGCTCTGGCTCCTGACCTCAAAATAGGCTTCGGAAAGGATGATAAGCGAGATTTGCAGGACAGATTCTTCTTCTTCTTTTGAGGGGCTCACATTTGTCCCTCCTCCTGGGATACAGGCTGGGATTCCATCTTAGCCAGGTGTCAATCTCCATTGACCCTCTCAAACGAATACAGACAGACACACAGACATACACACCTACACCTGTGAGTTCTTCTACCAAGATGCCGCTAACCTCAGAGCAACCACCACCCCAAACTCCTTCTGCAAATCCTCTCCCTAGACAGAACCCCTTGACTGAAGACAACAACCCATATCAACACGGGTTTCTTTTTCCCAATTTGACATTATTATCTAAACCGCTCTCCTGGAAGACATCTTCTATTGTTCAAACAGTGCCTGCAACTGAAGTTCCTCTAATTTTCTAATTCCAAATTAGTCAAGGCTAAGGCTATACTGACTGATGTTATGGTAAATATTTGCTTTAAATAAAACTTGGTTTCTAAGCTGGGAGGGTTCTAAGTTTAGACCTTATTGGTATATTTGTACTGTACTCTTTCCTTAGCCATAAGAAAACTTTAATTTTAGTAAAAAATGTCAAGTGAGTAGACTGTGGATGAAAAGGAAGTGTCCATACAGATGATTTCCAATATTATAGGAATAATAAATGGTCAAGTATTTGTTTTTTCTCCAGTTATTTTTTTACGCCGTGTACCAAGCAATTTTATCCAGTTTATTCTTATTTGAGCTTCAATTATAGTGAATAAACAACTCCTAATTGATAGTCTATTACGAGGCACCTAGAATATAAATATATCAAGTTATATCTTAAAAAATAAATACCAGGAAATGTCCCATTTGGTCCATATGTAGCACAGCGTTCCGCTTGTGAAGTTCCCCTGACAGATTTGGTGATGGTACTAACATATAAAGCATTAATAGGAGTGATTATCTCATTCAGAAGCATCGCTTTAAAGCAATTACATTTTTAATAGTTCTTTTTCTGTTCTTTTGGACTCAGGGATGTATAAAATAGGAATATTAACAAATAAAGATTTACCCTCTAGAAAAACTTCCTTTAAAGTCCCCAAATAATAACGGCATTATTAGTAACAGGCACTTTAGGGAGGTTTTAGAATAAGGCTATAACGGGATATAATTTTATTAAACATTTTTGTTATTTGGTTAAATATTTTGCCTCACATTTTTTATGTACACCATTTTATTATCTAATTAGAATGAAAGTATTTAATTACTGCCGTAAAATGTTAGTTCAAAACAAAGTAATCCAATTCTATTAGCGAAAAAGGAGGCAAAAAAAATTAGAAGCTAAAGGTAAAGGGGACAGTAGTCATAAAATAATGATAAATACACTGTGAATATAAAAACTGGAATTTTGTTTTCTTCACTTTTTTCTTCTGAAGAACTTTAGAATTCCAGCAAGTATCTTTATAAACATACTAGGTTTTTAATATTTTGTTCATGAGAAACTGGCCAGGGCCATTCCTGTCCGAACGTGGCTTTCCAGAGAGAGCAAACCCAAGAGAAGAATTATCGAGAAGATAGTTATCACGAAGGGATAGTTTTAAATTTAACATATTGATCTTTTGTTTGATCGATGACATTCATTATATCCAGCAATACGGAACAGAGGGTTAGAGAAACAGCAGACATTTTTGGTTTTCCTGACTATCACGCATCCACTTCCGGTCTCCCTTTGAGAAACACTCCCTCCCCTTTCTGCACAGCCCGGGTCTGACACCTGATATAAGGCTAGCTCTCCCCTGTCAAGAGACAGGACAGGACAGTGGGAATTGCTTCAAGATTTAAATCTTGAGCAAAGTGGAAATATTGTGCCCTCCTAAGAAGTAATCGGAAAATTTGATTCTGACAAAGGTACCCATAACAGACTTCACTTTAGCGTTCTCCTAGTTCCTGGTGTTCTGTAAGCCTGGACTGGATTGCACTGACTATCCACGACCTGCCAATAATGTGTTCTCTTAAGGTAGCCAGAGGTGGATTTTGTTGGATGGAATCAAATAATCATAAATACCACAAACATTAAGTCATTCTTTCCAAATGCTTGAGAGTATATTTTGGTTTCCAGGAATGATTGAAATAGAGTAAACACATGTGCCTCCACTATAAAAAAGGTAAGCAGACACATAGTGAGAAAAGCAACTTCCGGGGGAAAAATTCATGGCTGTTAGTACCCAAAGTCTGGTCTCTGGTCAAATCTCGGTATACATGTGACTTGGAATAAATCGTATAACCTACTTTTCTGGATAGTAGGGGTAACAAAAGCAGGGTTGTTACCTATGAACATTGTATTAACTAAAATATCTGGATTATGGTTATGTGGCTTGTGACGATTACAGATGATGTAAGAATCAGAAAAAAAAAAAGGTTTATCCATGACTCTGTAATGTTTCAAACTTTAAGAGAGAAAACAGTTGTAGAAACACTTACAAACTGCAACGAACTATAATGTACCCATTAAACAATAAGTCCCTATTCTCCCTCCAGTCTCTAGAAACCATCCTTCTACTTCTATGAATTTGAGGACCTGCGGTATCTCCTACACATGGAATCGGGCAGTATTTGTCCTTTGTGACCTACTTCTTCAGCTTAGCATAAGGTCTTCAAGGTCTGTCTATGTTGTAACATGTGTTTCCCTTGCTTTCCTGTAAAGCTGAATAATATTTCATTGTACGTATCTACCGCATTTTGTTTATCTCATTATCCATCAGTGTGATGGGGGGTGGCTTCCATCTTTGGTTCTTGTGAATAATGCTGTTATGATCGCGACTGTACAAATGTCTCTTCAAGTCCATGCTTTCAGTTCTTTTGGCATAGAAATAGAAAGGCTGGATTATATGAGATGATGGTTATTCTTTTTTTAAGGGACTACCCTAGTGTTTTTTATAACTGCTGTACCATTTTGCATTCCCACTAACAGTGTACAGGGATTAGAATTTCTCCACATCCTTGCCAAAACTTGTTATTTCCCATTTGTTTGTTTATTTGTTTGATAGTAGCAATCCTAATAAGTGTTAGAAAGTATAGGGGCGCCTAGGTGGCTCAGTTGGTTAAGCGGCTGACTTCAGCTTGGGTCATGATCTCACAGTCTGTGAGTTCGAGCCCCGCATCGGGCTCTGTGCTGACGGCTCATGAGAGCCTGGAGCCTGCTTCGGATTCTGTGTCTCCCTCTCTCTCTGCCCTTCCCCTGCTCACTCTCTGTCTCTACGTCTCTCAAAAAATAAATAAACGTTAAAAAAAATTAAAAAAAAAAAGAAAGTATCTCATTGTGGTTTCGATTTGCATTTCTCTAGTGATCAGTGATTTTGAGCTTCTTTTCATGTGCTTATTGGCCATTTTTAGGTCTTTTCTGGAGAAATGCCCTTTCAAGTCCTTGGCTCATTTTTAAATCAGCTTCTTTTGTTGTCAAATTGTAGGAGTTATTTAAATATTCTGGATAGTAATCTCGTATCCAATATATGATTTGTAAATATTTCCTTCCATTCCACGGATTACTTTTTCTTTCTGCTGATTGGGTCTTTTGATGACCAAAGGATTCCAATTTTGACATAGCTCAGTTCTAGTTTTTCTTTTGTCACCGGTGCTTTTGGTGTCCTATTCAAGAAATCATTGCTTAATCCAGTGTCTTGCAGCTTTCCCCACATTTTCTTCTAAGAATTTTACAGTTTTAGACCTGACATTTGGATGGATCCATTTGGAGTTAATTTTTAAATATCGTGAAAGGTAAGGGCCCAATTTCATTCTTCCGTATATGCATATACAGTTTCAAAACATCATTTCTTGAAAAAAAAAAAAACATGTCTTTTTCTCATTGAATGGACTTGGCACACTTGTTGAAAATCATTGGCTCATTCTGGGCCCTCTGATTACACTAGCTTTGTAGTATGTTTGAAATCAGAAAGTGTGAGCCCTCCAACTTGGTTCTTCTTTTCCAAGATTGTTTTGGCTATTCTATATGAATTTTGGATTGATTTGTCTATTTCCATTAAAAAAAAATGCCACCAGGATTTTGACAGAGATTCCACTGAATCTGTAGATTCCTATGGGCCTCACTGTCATCTTAATAATGAAGTCCTTAGATCCATGAGTAAGGAAGATCTTTCCATCGGGTTGCATCTTTTTTTCAGCAATGTTTTGTAGTTTTCATTGCAAATGGTTTATACCTCCTTGGTTAAGTTTCCTAAATATTTTAAATATCTTATTATTTTTGATACTATTGTAAATAGATTTGTTTTCTTTTTTCTTTTTTTTTAATGTTTTAAGTTTATTTATTTATTTTGAGAAAGACAGAGACAGTGTGAGTGGGGAAAGGGCAGAGAGAGATGGTGAGAGAGAGAATCCCAAGTTTTGGGAGCCATCTTGGGCACAGGCTGAGCCACTTCCCTGTGTGAGAAGTCAGTCGCAGCAAGGCTCCTGCCAATCAAATGGTGCCCAGTCTTACCTCCTCCTAAATAACCTTTCAGGCTTGGATTTCTTGAATTGCCCTCGTTGGCCTCAAAGGGTGTAATGCTCTTTTATTTTATGGTATTCAAATAAAAACAGGGAACCTGGAATGTGATGCATTGATGGCCATGAGATCATGACCAGAGCAGAAACCAAGAGTCAGATGCTTAACCAACTGAGCCACCTAGGTGTCCCAGGTGTCCCAGGTATAACTGTTTTTGACTTCAAATCTTTCCTGTCTGATATTAGTATTACCACTGCTGTGGCCACTGGTAACTGTTTTCGTGGAATATAATTCTCCATGTTTCACTGCAGCCTAATTGTATGCCTAGATCTAAAGTGACTTTAGACAGTACGGAGTTGGGTCCTGTTTTTATATCCATTATTCCAGTCTCTACCTTTTGATTGAGGAGTTAAATTTGTTATATTTAAAATAATTACTGAAATGGAAAAAAACACTACTATTACCATTTTGTTTTCTGTTATTTGTCTATCTTATAGCTTTTTTTGTCCATTATTTCCTTCTTTACTGTTGTCCATTATGTTTAGTTAATTTTTTGTAGTGACATGGTTTGATTCCTTTATTATTTCCTTTTATGTATATTGTATAGATATTTTTTTATGTTTACCATGTACTTATAAAAACTACCTTAAAGTTATAACAATTATTTTTAAAAGAAAATCAATTAACTTTGAATGCATACAGAAATGCATTAAAAAAGACTACTCCTTAATAGTTCCATATCTTCTAGTTAATTTTATTGGTGATACAAATTATACCTATACATAGCATATCTTTGTAAACACAGATTTATAATTTTTTGTTATATTAATTCTTTTACATTTTTGTTAAATCCCACAAATAATAAAATCATGTAGTTTCATACCAAAATTACAGTAATATATGTTTTTATACTTGTCCAAATATTTACTTTTACTAGAGAATTTCATATTTCTGTATGGCTTTGATTTCTGTGTAGTGACCTTTAGTTTCAATAAGAAAGACTCCCACTAGTATTTCTTACAGGCCAAACCTAACGGTAATGAACTGCCTCAACTTTATTCATTTGGGAATGTCTTTATTTCTCTTTCATCTTGGAACAACGGTTTTGTTGGATATAGAATTCTCAGTCAATATATATTTTTAAATTTTATTTTTTAATAGTTTACTTTCAAATTGGTTTACATATAACACCCAGTGTTCATCCCAACACGTCCCCTCTTTCATGCCCATCACCCCCTTTCTCCCCTCCCTCATCCCCCTCACCCTCAGTTTGTTCTTAGTCTTTGAGAGTCTCTTATGTTTTATCTCCCTCCCTCTCTGTGTCTTTTTAAATATGTCTTCCCACTACCTTCTGGCCTGCAAGTTTTTGCTGAAAAGTCTGCTTGTAATCTTTTTGAAGATAGCCTTGCATGTGTTGAGCAACTTTGCTGCTTTTTTGAACAATCTCTCTTTGTCTTTGACTTTCAACAGCTTTTTGGGTTGTAAAATATCTCACCAATGTATTTTTGGATTTATCCTGTGGCATTCAATGAGCTTCTTGTGTTTGTGTGTGCACTTTGAGATGGTTAATTTCATTTAATTTTTTTTTAATTTGATTTATTTAAGTAATATCTACACCCGACATGGTCTGGGACTCAATGACTCCCGAGATCAAGAGTCTACTCTCCTCCAGCTGAGCCAGCAGTCACCCCTGTGACAGTCAATTTTATATGTCAACTTGAATGGTCCACATGGTGTCCAGATTTTTGTCAAGCATTACTCTGGGTGTTTCTGCGAGTGTGAATTTGGAGGAAGTTAGCATTTAAATCATATAATGGGTAAAGCAGACTGTCTTCCCTAATGTGGAATTGAAAGCCTGAATTGAACAAAAAGAATAACTGTCTCCCACGTAACGGAGTCTTTCTCCTGATTGAATGCCTTTTAGCTGGGGCGTTGGCTTTTTCCTGCCTTTGGACTCGATATGATCCCAGCCAGGTTAAAACAGAACTACACAATAACTTGTAAATAAGATTTCCTCTCCTCCCTTTGTAATCGGGGACTCAGGTTCCATAAGCTGCCTACAAGTCACCTGACATGACAGAAAAGGGGTGTGGGGCAGAAACTAGAAAAAAAATGCCAAAGTTTTCCTCGCATCTTTTATTTTTTTTAATTGTCGTTGTAAAGTTTATTTATTTTGAGACAGACAGACAGAGTGTGAGAGGGTGAGGGGCAGAGAGAGGAGACAGAATCTGAAGCAGGCTCCAGGCTCTGAGCTGTCAGCACAAAGACCGACATGGGGCTCGAACCCACCAGCCGTGAGATCGTGACCTGAGCTGAAGTCGAATGGCCAACTGACTGAGTCTCCCAGACACCCCTTCCTCAGATCTTTAAGTTGCCTTTTTTCTGGATACAACATTCATTTGGTTGCTATAAACCTCTGAATAATTTCCAGAGCTCTGACAATTTCTGGTTTTGTTCGAGTTTGTTTGTTTGTTTGTTTGTTTGTTGTTTTTTTTGATGTTTCTGTTTGTTGGGACAGGTGTTTGGACCTGCATACTCAGTTATTTTGCTGATGCCATTTCTTGGTCACTTTTTATAGCAATATTTTGTGCTAATACCTGAAAGTTCCTTAAGACTGGAATCTTTCTTATGTTTGTATATTTCTCAATAGGACTTGATTTAAATGCCTGTAGTATGCCTTATTCTGTCACATTTATGAGAAATTACCTCCAAAAATGTGTGACAAATCAAATGAATTAACAGAATCTACTATAATAACAATTCATCACCTCAGAGTCAGGTGAGCTCAGAGGATAAAAAAAACCAAAAACACAAAGTCTCTTTTATTGTTTCTCTCTTACTTAATCTGTAAACCTGTATTCAAGAACCAGCTCACTAAAACTGAGGTCAGTGAATGCCTCTGACCGCTCTGGTGATGGAAGGGCACACAACAGAAAGCCCATTCTTTCCTCGTCCACATCACTATCATCACTAGCACCATGCAGTGGCAATTTCTCTGACTAGGAGGAGTATTTTATTTCAAATAATTAAAGTAATATACATTTCATCAGAAATAAACATTAGAAATTATATGGAAACTGGGTGCCTCACATTTAAAGTCACTGTTCAGTGATGGACCTGAACTCCTGCCCATGGCAAAGCCAAGCTGTTAGATCTCGAAAGCCTTTGTCTTGTTCTTTGTTTTAAAATCTCTTGCACTTTCTGAAATGGCTTTTTTTTTCTCCTTTCCAATTGCTATTACTTTTTTTATAATGTAAATGGAGAGAGTTTCAGTCAAGAAACACACAGAAGTAACGAATTTTGACAGGAACCAAAATCACGGGAGTTGGCCTGTGGAACGAAAAGAGCCACACAAACCAAACAAAAGCAAACCCTGGATCAAGAACAAAGGTAGAAAAGATGACTAATAAACAGATGAATGGTATTATGCCAAAAGGGAAATTACAAAGCAGTAATTGCAGGAACTTCCAGAGAAAATTAATGTGACAGGTGATAACATTGTGTCCTTGGGGATGAAGAGTGAGACAATCAAAGTGGAAAGGCTTGAAACAGCTGAAGACAGAGATTTCAGATATTTGGAGATTATTCTCAAGGAGATATTCGGAAATTGAAATATTTTTCCAAAGAGCGTTCCTGTATTTATCCAACGTCGGGTATTTCTAAACCGGAAATGGGCCTGGAAATTAGGGATGATCTCCAGTCATCAATGGAGATCACATGTGAAGAAAGAGACGCTAAGAGAAATGACCTTACTTCTCCAAGGTTGAAGTTGATCCGTGGAAAGATTACACTCACAGAGCTGGCTTCTAGTAGCTTCAGCAGTGTTTTCACACATATTTTGGTTTGACTGGGGTGCTAGGTAATATTCAAAGGCGTTTGATCTACCTTGTATTAGCCCATCTTTTGTTAAATCCAGAAATATTCAAGGTTATGAAAATTCAGCCAGGAATTACATTTTTATATTCTTCTTATATATTTCTTATATTCTATTTATTCTTAAAACATATGTTACCAGTTCTCTCTACTCATGTTATACAAGAAGAGGCCTTAATTAACATTCCTCACAATTCAAAGTCACATACTTCATGGTGTCACGTACCCACCATTGTTTAAATGTAACGTCGCCCTAAAGAAGAAGTCAATTACATAGCAACAGATTTGGACAGCCTAAGCTACAAGCAAAGTGCTGTCTTCCCAACAGTAATACAAACGAATACCCTGCAAAGAACACGCCAGAACAAAGTGAGCCATAAGTGGCGGGCTAATGGAGAGGAGAATTCCGTATTTTCAAAATGAAATTGGCTAAAAGAGGGAATTATCTTTGTAAATGTAAAAAGCAATACTTGTAAAAATAATGATAATATTTTAAGGTAACGTTCCTTTCAAGTAAAGATAAAACTACATCAGGAAGAATTCCTATAAATGAGATGAGTAGAAACGCTAAAAGGATTTACTTTAAAGGTCAATATTCAATTAATGTAATTGCTAAGATACTGACATGGGGCCTGATTTATGCGTATTTGTAGGACTAAAATGTCCTGTTTTTTGAAACTGAAGCAGTTTTTTCATGGTTTACGTCATATGCTACAATCTCATATATCCAAAGTGATTAGGACTAAAGTGTGTGATTTAGAAAAGCCAGGCTTCCGTGTGCAATGTATAATGAATTGTACCCAACACTATGGCCCTTTCTTAGCTAAGCCCAGCAGGCAATATATACTAGGCATGACACTAGTAAACAACCCATCAGTGGCCCAGTGTGCATTTCACATGCTACCCAAAAGTGACCAGGAATTAGGTAAGAGCTGACAGATTTGAGATGGCGAAAGGTAAGGCAATTAATAGATCAATAGCGGGATATGGTTGGCTGGAACTGGCCAAAAGAGCTACTTTGAGTCTACTCAACATCCAGTTGAATCTTTAAAAGCATAAAAATAGGAATTCTTGGGGCACCTGGGTGGCTCAATAGGTTAAGCATCCAACTCTTGATTTTGGCTCTGGTCGTGACCTCACAGTCAATGAGACCAAGCCCAGCTTCGGACTCTGCACTGACAACAGGAACCCGCTTGGAAAGCTCTCTCTCCCTCCCTCTCTCCGTCCCGTCCCTGCTCACATGCTTTCTTTCTCCCAAAAATAAATAAATACATAAATACTCTAAAAAAAATTCTTATCTTTCCCAAAATGATACTTACTGGCTACAACACCTCCAGGTTCTTACAGTGATCCAAACATTTCCCAATTTCTCAAAGCCTAGCTCTAATATTATGGGATTTTCAAGAACAAATTTGAGTCACGGCACTAGAGGTAGTGCTTTTAGTGGAGGTAGAATAATTAGATGATATAAAACCTACTTTATTTTCATTGATTCCATTTCTTTCTTTCTTTCTTTCTTTCTTTCTTTCTTTCTTTCTTTCTTTCTTTCTTTCTTTCTTTCTTTCTTTCTTTGAAAGAAAGAGAGGGAGAGAAATCGAGAGACAGTAGGGAAGGGGCAGGGGTAGAAAGAGAGATAATCTTACCCAGGCTCCATGCCCAGTGCTGAGTTCAAAGCAGGGCTGGGTCTCAGGACCATGAGATCACGACCTGAGCTGAAACCAAGAGTCAGATGCTCAAGCAACTGAGCCTCCCAGGTGCCCCTCATTGATCCCTTTTAAGCGCACACAAAAATATTCATTGCACACATATACATACGTATATATTATATGTGTAATACCTCTTCTAATGTTTACAGCTGTCAGAAATTGATGATCACGATCATGTTGTAGGGCTGGAGAAAGGAGCTAAGAAGTCTCTTTTCAGCCTTGGGACAGAGGAAAATATGTCTTTGTTCCCATGACAATTCAAAGTGGCTAGTTACAGTAAGAGACTTCTCAGGAGCTGTGAACCAAAGTTCTATACCAAGGCTTTCAAGCATGCCTACTTATGAAACAATTTATTCAAGCGACTTGCCAGTATAATACCTAAAGCAGATAAAATAGAGCTGCTTCAATTAAAGGAATTGTATGTCCCAGAACTCTGTTTGTTTATGGAAACAATGGGTCTTTGATAATAATAAAGTCATGATTATTAGAAATTCTCTGAAGCCCTGGATTGTGAAAGGCAAGGGGAAAATTTCAGGACTACAGATTCTGCTTATTTTGCCCATTAGATTTCACAGCCATTTGATGGGACAGCATTAGTCAAGCAACCACCTCTCTCATCCTGGCTCTTGATAAAAAATGAACGGATCAAGAAGTAGTCACTAGATAATCTCTAAATTTTATTTACCAGTTCTATTTTGTTGAGTATAGAATCTGACAGATTTAGACAAATCTGGTTTTTAGCTGCTGTCAAGGGAGGAAGTCTATTATAGACTGTGTAAAAATACAGCGTCTTGCTCATTCGCCAATAATTATTGCACTTAATATGTGCAAATCATCCCGTTCTACTCCTCAGCGCTAAGGATTTTCAAAGATAATTAGGACGCAGCTCTTTTTTTAATCTTCAAGGAGCTTGCAATATAGGAGTAAGAAGCAAAAATAACCAACAAAACAAGCAAAATCAAATGCATAGTAAGATATTGGTAGAAACAAGTTACTTTTACAACAGAAAAACAATTGTAACACAGCAGTTAATAGCATTGGCTTGGGGGGCAGTGGAAACAAGGATTAAATATCTGAAGCCTCCACAAACTTCAATTGCCTTATCTGTGAAATGGGCTAATGATTTCCTATTTAATATGACCACCGTGAAAATCAAATGCAATTATGCCCCTCTGTGCTTGGTCTATAGCAGTTGGAAAAGTGTGGTTCTGTTCACTGAGAAAGTCCGTTTAGACAAGGAAGAGAAGAAAATTTAGGTTTCAGGAACGTTTATGGTGAGCTGTAGCAAAAAAAAAAAAAATCATATGGAACTTTCTAGAAGACATACTTTCATATTTAGAATAACCCATTTTCAAAATATTATGCTATCTTGGTATTTTATGCTGATTGATTTTCTGATAGCCATATTCTTTCTTCACTACTGCCTGTGATACTGAGTGCGGCTATGGAGGGGGATACTTAAAATCATGCATGTCTAGATATACAGAAATTCTGATTCTAACTGATTTCACTCGCTCCTCCATGAGCTTCTTATCTATGGCTTGTTTATCCTTTCTTGCCCATGCATATTTAATTAATACCCTTTTACTGCCAAATTCCTGTTATCTCTCCCCAGACTCTTTAGTTTTTCTTGCTCTGCTGGTATTTTCTCTGGCGTATACAGATTTGCACGAATATCATCAGTTTAATTTTGCATACAATTACTGAATGATATCTATATTCTAGGCTCTCGGAATGAATCTGAGGACGCAAAGATAAAACAAGATATAACTTGGGGCATTAACAAATCCATTGAGCACACTTTTGATATTGGAAAGCTCTTCCTTCACTCTTTGTGCCAAATAGATTTTATAACTTTTGTTCTTCCTTTTTTTTAACAGATCTCCACCTTCAAGACCATCTCAGTATGCACTGGGTGGATGGATAGCTCTTCCTTGGGCTTTGTTGTTGGGCAGACAGCATCAGACTCAGTGATATGTGTTATAAACATTGATGTGTGAAGGAAGATTCAACTGGAGGTAGCATTTACCAGACTAGATCCTAGAGCCGGGGACCAGAAATCAGTGGGAAATGCAATGATGGTATTGAAAAGGCCATTGGTAGGCTAGGGGACGAACTCGGCCCCGACATGCAAGCATGCTTGAGTGCAAGCACTCAAATCCTCATCTAAGGAGGAACCCCGATGGAAGTGAATCGCTATACGGGTCCCCCAATTCCACCTCTCACAAATCTCTTGAAATCCTCCATGTTATGAAGGGGCCTTGACTGCTTCTGGAATGGAATACAACTACGGAACTCATCAGTAACTCATGGAGCTCTTTCTCCGGGTCTTCACAGGTCCGTTCGGTGCTTTTGGAGGCCTTCATCTCACAGCCCCAAGGGCAACGCAGGCCCTGGCAATGCTGAGAACAGCAAAAGGCAAAGGGAACAGGTGGAAAGTATTGTACAGCAGAAAGAAGTTCACCGACAGGAGAGCACGATGGTGCTGAGGCCCGTAAGCAGGCTGGGGCATGAAGAATTCAGAGCTCGGACAAGGAGACTGTGATGACTAAGACCTGACCAGGATGTGCAGGGAGCCACGTCTCAGGCAAAGCAGGGAGCCCAAGGTGACTTAGATTTGTCCCTCAGGCCAACACATCTTTGCCCATTCCCTCCCCCTGGCCACACATTCTGGATTCTACTGGCATTTAATAAAAGAGTTCTTTTTCATATCGAAAGCTTTTTCAGAGATTTGGGCATCTTAGAAGCTACTTCTAAATATTGTAAAGATTGCAGTTAACAGACTAAAAGGAGCTTAAATCAAAGTATCAAGTTAATTGCCCCTTGAAAATTGAGAAACTGAGTTTAGGAATATCTAATTCAGGATTAAGTACTAAAGAGAAATTCTTTTCATTATGCCAGAGACATAAATAAAAGACTACATGACTCACCCGAAGCTTTGAATGATGAAATCTGTGGAAAATGAGTGTGTGTACATAGCTTCCATCAATTACACTGCAGACACAAATGTAGGCTGAAGCCGATTCCCACCTAAGGCCCCGACGAGTCCTTGCTCCTCCGCAGCTCCCTCAAAGGCCATCAGTCAGACAAGACCGTTTCCTCCTTCCTCTAATCCTGGGACTGTTTGTCCAATTATCGTATCTCATATGGAAGAGAGATTAAGAGACAAACTCCGGAGTCAGACAGTGTTATTCAAATTCTGGCTGCCACACTTTCTAGTTTTGTGGGCATGGGGAAATAATTTCCTTAAGCTTCGTGTCTCCTTCACCTGAAAAAATGGGAATAATAATGAGTCATGTATGATCCAGGCTGACATCCAGGCACACAAGGACTAGGTCTGCCTGAGGGGCTCTGGGTACACAGGCCACACCAGCAAATAGCACGTGGACAGCTAGCATGGAGCATAGATATATCCAGATTTAAGTTTATTTTTATTTTATTTTTTTATCTTTGAGAGAGAGAGAGAGAGAGAGAGAGAGAGAGTACGCAGGAGAGGGTAGCACAGAATCCGAAGTAGGTTCCAGGCTCAGAGCTGTCAGCACAGAGCCCGACTTGGAGTTCAAACTCACGGACTGTGAGATCACGACCTGAGCCGAAGTCAGAAGCTTAGCGACCGGGCCACCCAGGTGCCTCTAGATATATTCAGATTTTAATCTGATTCGTGGTGTCCTTGCCAATCAGATATTTTAAATATCACCCCTGCTTCTCACAAATATTAAATAAACTACCGTCTCTGCAGAACTGAGCACATTATGTGGTACATAGGAAGATAGTTTTTGTTATAACAAAATACGAATTGTAATTTGTAATGTTTCTAAGTCTACCCACTTCTGTTTTATTGTGACTTCTTCCAGTAGCACATTAGTTTTTCTGATCTCAATGGCTGACAGTTTTCGCACAGAGAAGGCACACAATAAGTAAACACCAAATTAAATATAAAGAAAAATTGGGGTGCCTGTGTGACTCAGTCAATTAAGCTTCAACTTCAGCTCAGGTCGTGATCTCACAGTTCGTGAGTTCGAGCCCTGCATCGGGCTCTGTGCTGACAGCTCAGAGCCTGGAGCCTGCTTCGGATTCTGTGTTTCTCTCTCTTCCTCTCCGCTGCTCTCTCTCTCTCTCTCAAAAATAAACACACATTTTAAAAATATTTAAATAAAGAAAAATATCCAATTATCCTGTGCATTTGGATATTGCAGTTCTGTAAATAAATCACATTTTCAATCAACTACTTTCTTCAGATGAGTGACTTAGTGTCAGGCAATAATGGCCTCACCACCCCACAGGGAGGTGGGGGGGTGGAAGTGTATGGTCTTATACATGGTAGAATCATTGCAAGAAATCAGTTGAAAAATCACAGCTGGCTTGAGTCTGCCATTAAAAATGATATGATTTTTATTTTGATTTAAGGATTGTGACATAAAAACATCTGAAAAATTACAAGAACACTGGTTTATCTTAAGACGAGCCTTCTTAGGTTTGAGATGGCTTGCACACATCAAAATACATCAATATGGGCTCAACCTTGTAGAAACTCACAATTGCCATACAACCAGATGTAATATATCTACTCTAGATCAGTGCCCACCAACCAGAGACTGAAATATCAACTACAGAGTCAACATATTATATACAAAGCAATATATAATTAGCAAGCAGTTTGGATAATTACTTTCTATCGCTGAAATATACTCTCTAGCAAGTCTATATTGGGAGCCAACCCTCAGGAAGTTGTTGAAGAAGCATGCGCCGCATTATGGTAAAGGACCCAGAGAATCACTTTTATCGACCTCAACAATCACAATGGCCGCCAACGTGAAGTCAAAGATGTCACCGCAGAGCTTTCTTCTGAACCTCTTGAGAATGGCACATTAAATCCTGCCCAACGTGGGTTAATTAACTCCAGAAGACAGCGTAAAAGAAGATTGCTTGCACTTGATGAAAGGAATCGTTACCACCTTCAAGGGAACCATCCCTTTAACTCGTTGCTGACGCTAAAGGATCTCTAGTCCTTCTGTTGCCCAGACCCAGCACGAACTTGGCCTTCCTATTTGCTCTTTCTTTAATCAGCACTCTGTGAATGTTCCTTCCCCGTGGGTCCCCATTTCTCATTCCACGGGTAAAGCATGGAGGTTTCCCCATCTGTGTGTGGGGAAGGGCCCACCCCTATTTTAGCATCCTTCTGTGGATCTTTGGCCTGAGTCTGATAACCGGAAATTCTCATTTCTTCACTGCTCCCTTCCAAGCTTCTGTCATGCCAGAATCCAGGTGTGTTGCTTGTAAGCACAATTTCTACAATTACTCTATATTAAGAATTTTAGCTACCAAATTGGCTTTTGGCTTTTGATGTTGGTGTTTGAATTGTTTTCTTTAGCTGAAATTAAGTGTCAAAATTTTTATTTATGATAGAAAAACAATTTCCTTTGTGTGTTTATATGCCACTTTTTTTTAATCACTTTTTTTTCAAACTGCTCCATTTCACAAGCTAAAAACTGTATCTTCAGTATAACAGAGACTGTTCATAGGTTCCAAACCCTTCAAGTAAATGATGCATAGTAAGTGTTTAATCAAAATAATTAACACTAATTTTTAAAACATATACATGAGGTGATTATTATGACATCAAAAATGCATGCCCTATTAAGTCGGTGATAGTGTCCATTATTCTCTATTTATTTTTCTTTATGATCTATCAATTGATTTTTAATTGAATAATCTATGATTTTTAAATAGATTTTGTGGTATTATCATTTATTAAACAAACTTCTTTTAAATTGCTATTCGCATGTCCACTTGAAACAAAATCTTTTATAGCAGTTTAAGTCTCTGTTCCATTTTTTTTTTTTTTTTGGATAAATATACATGTCACAGATGTTATAACAACAGTGTGTCAATGCTAATTAGACTTACCACAGCTGGCGATTTCTTAATTCATTTTTGCTGCCCACATCTTTCTTGCTAAATGAAACCTACTTTTTGAAAACTGCTGATTGTCATAATCTACTAAAATATTCTGACATCCACCTGTATCCATTTCCTAGTTTCCAGCCAAACTCTATGATATATGGTTTTCATTACTCATCAGTGTTGATTCCTTTACAATATTCCTCTTCACGACCCTTTCCAAATATTGAAATATAAAATTTGACCTTGAAGAAAATATTCTTGACACTCACATATTATTAAAAAAAAAAAAAAAAAAAAAAAAGCAAACAACAATGACAACAACAAAAACCCAAACTAAGGAAATGGCAGGTTCAATCTAGTGTTTAAATTTATCTAAGCTCCTCATTTAAATAACTAAAATTATAAGGGTAAAAGCTTACATTGGAGCTGAAAATCAGTTGCAGATACCATACTATGCTTTGGTTTTACCAAAAGCATTCCAGGGTCTAGAAAATCAGAACCGAATGCCAGGAAGGAATTGCAAAATCTCAAAGTGTCTCTATTTTATCTAAAGATAGTCCAAAGAAAGGATGTGACCAGATTCTAATCCAGCCTGGGTGTTACATCAGTATCAGAACTGACACTTCAACGTTTGAAAACTGAGGGATGAATTAGCATGACAGAATTTCACCATAAGGGACATTTAATATCACATGAGTTAAATATGAGACCGGTCCATTGTATCTTCTTTGAAGAAAACTGTTCAGTTAACACCATTTTCCTGCTAACAGCTATTCAAAAGCTACACCACTATTGAATTACTGGGTTTTGTTGTTGTCGTCATTGTTTTTGTTGTTGTCTGGGTTTTTTTGTTTCGTTTTGTTTTGTTTTTGGTATATAATGATGGTTTATTCTAAGACGCATGAAATAAATATATGTAGGGGTGCCTGGGTGGCTCAGTTGGTTGGGCGGCCGACTTCGGCTCAGGTCATGATCTCACAGTCTGTGGGTTCGAGCCCCACATCGGGCTCTGTGCTGACGGCTCGGAGCCTGGAGCCTGCTTCAGATTCTGTGTCTCCCTCTCTCTCTGCCCCTCCCCTGCTCATACTCTGTCTCTGTGTCTCTCAAAATTAATAAACGTTAAAAAAAAAGAAATAAATATATGTAGACAGTAATAGTTTAGACAAAGGTACAATAAACTCACCATAACAGTTACCAGTGAGAGACTATCATGGGAAAAAAATCGAAACGCGTGCCAGGTCTAGATGAATCTAAACGTTTTGTGTTGCATCTGGACATGAAGAGAGGAGGACTGAGAAGCTGCATTTCTGGGATCTGTAGTTGGGAGTTATGCACAATTTCCACATGCTTCTACGACCCCTCATGGTTTGCCTTTACTTTGCCTCAAGGCTAATTTTTGTATCATGTATCATTCTGATTTTTAAGTGCACTTTGAGTACAAGATGACCGCCGACCTTATAAAGGTTGTAAAGTGTGTTCAACGCGCTTTCACGCCGGCCATGACCCGCCTCAAGATAGAATATGAAAGCAAACCAGGGCAAGAAAGCATTGCTGTGGCCTGTGGTTTTTTGTTTTGTTCAGATCCTAACTTTCCAGTTCTTTTAAAGACGTAGGAAGCTTCTTAGAGAGCACACTTCCCACAAAAAGAAAGTGATCGCCAAACACAGCGTTGAGTTAAAACTAAAAGTGGATCAGCAGCGTTCCGCTATCTTCCTTGTCCTTCCCACACCCAGGACCTCTCACCGTCCACACTGCTCATTCTAGAAAGACAAACTCAAGAAATGGTGAGTTACACGAACCGTGTTAATCCACCTTTGACGGTTATTAAATTCGGTAAGTTTGTCTTCATTCAGTAATTGCCAACATTTTTATGACAAGATTCACAAAATCCAGCATAGATATCCCCTCAGAGTTAACAAAATAAAATTTTGGTTTAATTTAACAGCACCTCTCTTGTCAGAATCTTGAAGGACCAGCGATGGTATTTTCACATGTCTGTACACAGAAAACCCCACAGAGAAGTTCCTCAGGGCTCTGGAGGTGCTGTTGGCAGACGCCTGCCTTCTGTTTACCTCAGAAAGAAGGTGGACTCTTTTACTAGAACTTCTCCTGTTCCTTTCTCCTTCTGTCTTCTTCTGGGACTCCAGTCATCAATATTTTCCCTCAGTATTTCTCATTTCCTCCCTCACTGTTTTAAGCCCATCATTCTCTTCTGGATGTTGGAGGCTTGTCTCTCGAGTTACTGATAATATTCTCCTCTTGCCGATCTAATGCCTGTTGCCTTGTGTAGCAGTGTTTCTCAGCCAACCCTTTTTCATTTCAGTATGTCACCTTTTGACAACACTTTGCATTGTTTTCTGGAATCTCTCTTTGCTAAAATGAATTTAAAGCCACAGAACTAGTAGTGATTAAAATTCTTTTTTTTCCCCTCAGAAATGATTTCCCCACACATTATTCTCTCCCAACACTATATGTGCAGCGTTCCTGTCCTTCATATATTAGAGCGGATTTGCACAAATCTGTATCATTGTTCTAGATAGCTTGGGAAAAAGAGACGTCCATTTCGAAACCGGTTTTTATGTAAACTCAAAGCAGCTACATTGTACCTGAGGCCTTTCAATATTTCAAAATATGTTAAGAATGGGGAACTAGTTCTTGAAAAAAATAGATGGTAATGGGAACAAATAAATAGAGAATTAAGCCTATTTTTGTTTTAAAAATTTTTAATGTTTATTTTAATTTTGAGAGAGACAGAGTGTGAGCAGGGAAGGGGCAGAGAGAGAGGGAGACACAGAATCCCAAGCAGGCTCCAGGCTCTGAGCTGCCAGCACAGAGCCCTACACAGGCCTTGAACCCATGAACCGTGAGGTCATGACCTAAGCCAAAGTCAGATGCTTAACCGACTGAGCCACACAGGTGCCCCAGGCCTATTTTTGATTTAAACAAAGCCCTGAAAAATAAAAACTGTTGAACAAAAGTAAGTTAGATAAATAAATTTTCATTTCAACTTAAAATAGTTGTAATTAAGGGAAAGAAAGGAGAAATACAATAATGCTAATTTTTACTAACTTGCCTTTAGGAAACAAACATGCTTTTTTCTTAACTAGAAAATAGCTTTATTAAAAAGAAATAATACATGCCTATAAATCTGTTATATACTACAGAATTATCTGTAGAGTCACCTGACAGCATAAAACCAGGCATTTTGGCAAATTTCTTCCTATATCTGTCTCTGTCTTTCTATTTCTGTACACAGACACACAGACACATACAGACACAAACACACATATGTATACTGTCATATAATTTTAAACATATAGACTCATCTAGGCAGCTTATATGCATACACACACTACACTACCTTGGACATATTTTAAAATGCATAACCCTATAAGATATAAGTTTATATATAAAGCTATATGTAATATATATATATAAATAAAAATATATAAAAATAAATAAACCTATAAGATACATTTCGGGGTTTGCAAAGAATTCCATAGCTTGGATACAGGCTAATTTCTGAAATCGTCATCAATAAAATCACATCGAAAGTGCTTAAAAATCATATACATTCAAATTATGCTCTGTTTGGACATCTTTTCGTATGCATCATTGTGAACTTATCTGATTATCCTTTTAGGTTAAATTCAAAGAAATAAAAAGTCTTGAGCAAAGTAACATGCACTTAATATTTTGATATAAACTACTATTTTCTTTTGAAACCCATGCAGATGGAGGAACGGATTTTTAACCAAGAAGCAAATCAGAGCAATGAAGAAATAATACTCTTTTTAATAAACAATGCTAGAGCAACTCGGCCTAGACAGAGATTTACATCTTACATAAAAAAATAACTCAAACTGAATCATAGACCTAAATGTAACATGTGAAACTATAAAGCTTCTAGGAGAAAATCTCAGTCACCTTGGATTCACTCATGAGACTTAGATACAATATCAGAAGCATGATTCATGAACGGAAAAACAGTTAAGCTGGACTTTGCTAATGTAAAACAAAACAAAACAAAACAACTTCCGGTGGAAAGGCACTCTTAAAAGAATGGAAAGATGGTCTGCAGACTAAGAGGAGATGTTTGCAAATACCCATCTGATTAAAGAGTTATATCTAAAATATTCACAATGAAGAAGCTTCAAGATTCAACAATTTAAAAGTAAGACAGCAAATAATTAAAAATTGGCAAAAGTCTAAACAGACACCTCACTAAGGAAAGTCTACAGGTGGCAAAAAAGCACCCAGGAAGATGACCAAAAATCCTTGTGGTGAGGAAAATGCAAATGAAAACAATGGGTCACTATTAGATCTATTACAATAGCTCAAATCCAACTGAAAATCCTGGCCACAGAGCAGTCGAAAATCTCACTCAACACCGGAATTCATGCAATATGATTCATACAAAGTGGCTTGGCAGTATATTTGCAGCTAAATATGCTCTTACTGTAAGTTCCTACGTGTGCTCTCGTTCATATTTTGTTAACTGATTTGATTTCTGTCTGCTGAAAGATCTGCACACAAATGCTTATAGAAGTTCCTTTTTTTAATGTTTTATTTATTTTTGAGAGAGAGAGACAGAGTACAAGCAGGGGAGGAGCAGAGAAAGAGAGGGAGACACAGAATCTAAACCAGGCTCCAGGCTCTGAGCTGTCAGCACAGAGCCCAATGCAGGGCTTGAACTCGTCAACCACGAGATCATGACCTGAGCTGAAGTTGGACACTCAACCAACTGATCCACCCAGGCGCCCCTAGAAGTTTTATTATAGTTGGTAGCAACCAGGACGCCCTTCAACGGGTGAATGGATAAACAAATTGTGCTGCATCAAAAGAAAATACTAGTCAGTGATAAAAAGGATTGAGCTATCAAACCAGGAACAATCATGGCTGAATCTTAAATGCATAATGCTATGTCAGAGAAGCTATGTGAAAAGGCTATATACCATATGATCTTGCTTATGTGACATTCTGGAAAAGGAAAAAGAGTAAAAAGATTAATGACTGCCGTGGGTTTGCAAAGACGTATAGGTGAAGAAGCTTGGAGGGGATCTTAAGGGTGGTGACGCTATTTTCATGTGACACCATAGAAATATATATGACAACATACATTTGCCAAAACCCACAGAACTTTGCAATGGAAGGAATGAATCTGAATGCACAAATTTTCTCAAAAAATCGTTTAGGAGTTTGGGGAAGCCTAGGATCTAAGGCAGAGCATGACGACAGAGTCTAGCTGTATTAGAAATATAAGAAAGCATGTCACTGAACAGAACAGGAGAAAAACTTCGACCTAAATAACTTTGGAAACTAATGGAGACTGTAGGACTAATAACAAAATACACGGCACATAATCTCTAGGCCAGTAGGTAAAGTTGTTTTCCACGGGGGCATGGATTAACAATTCTATCAGGAGTAGGCTGGAATTGAATGATTAAGTAAATGACTGGCAGATGGCAGGAGCTGAGTTTCTCACCACTGGAGTGTGAGGCCCAGGTAGTCAAGAGCAGAAGTGTAAAATTATCAATGAGGTAGTGGCTTAGGGCTGGAGACACCACCATGAGCTTATGTCCAGCTTAATATCGTACAGATAGATACATGCAGAAATTTTTCTAGATTTGTGTGTATACACGCGCTAGTATGCACACATTTATATTTCTGTGTACTGTCAGCTAAGCCTGGAAGCACTAACACCCCAATGACAACAGGCACATCCAGCACCCACATGTGGTTCCCAAATACCATTCTCCAGTAAATGGCTCTAGGGCTGTCTGGAGACGGCTAATTCTAAGTCTGGGGACTGGGATACGCATGATGAGCCTGGGGCATTTTGTAGTGCCCAAAAATAGGGAAGTGCTCTAAACTAAACAAACACAGCAACATACGACCCTGGGGGACCGTCATAGGGACCCAGGAGCCAGATGAAAAGGTCCTCGATGATGGAAGCTGAAATAGTTTGGGCAAAAAATAAACGATGCAAGACCAGATGATAATGCTAAGTATAAGTAAAAATCGTGTGTCCATACCGATGTAAACAAGTGCTTCAGTAAACTTAAAAATAGGGGATAGGAGACAAATCTCCTTTGCAGAATGAATGCATATAGCGGCCCCTCAAGGGAGTGGACCATTTCTCCCTACCCTTAACTGTATGCGGGGCATCGCGATGTCCTTCCAAAGAGCAAGGTGTGGACAGGATAAAAAGAGGCACTTGACACTCGAGAAAGCTGGCACTGTCTCAGCCAGGTGACCAAGGTCAACATCGGCAGTGATAAGCCATGTTGGTCGTACGTACTATTGATACGACATGATGGGAAGGGTACGTTGCTTTCTTCCCCCAAACCCGAAATCACAATTCAATCATGAAAACAGTGTGGTATATAAACCCCACCGGAAGGGCATTCTACGAAATAGCTGACCGGCACTGCTCAAAAACATCAAGATCGTCGGTAATAAAGAAAATCTGGGTACCCACCCCCGTCTGGAGGGGCTTTGCGGGACGCTGAGTAAATGCGCAGGGGCACCTGGGTGAGCCACTGGACCGGAAAAGCCCAGCAGGTAAAAACTGAGGAGATGTGAATAAGGCACAGACTCCCGTTAATACATTGGTGTATAATAATATATTAATAGTAATTAGTATTAATTAATTAATAATTAATAACAATTAATAATAATAATATATTGGTGTATTCATTGTCCCAGATGCCTATACAAATGTAAGATGTTACCAATAAGGGAAACCAGGTGCAGGCTTTACAGAGACACTCTGTACCGTCTGAAAATGTTCTGTAAATCAGGGCAGCTGGGTGGTTCAGTCAGTTAAGGGACCGACTCTGGTTTTGGCTCAGGTCACCATCTCCTGGTTTGTGAGACTGAGCCTCCCATCGGGCTCTCTGCTGACAGCGTGGAGCCTCCTTGGGATTCTTACTCTCCCTTCCTCTGCCCTTCCCCTGCTGGTGCTCTTTCTCTCAAAACAATAAACAAACATTTAAAAATGCTCTGTAAATCTAAAATTAATCCAAAATTAAAAAAAGTGTATTAGATTATGAAAAGCAATGGGATGATGAATATGGGATTTCAGGTGATCACCTTCTCAGGATAGGACAACATGGTCATTATGAAGACATTAGTTCTTGTTAGGGGTGATGATTTTATGGATGTCTATGATATTAAAAATTATTGAACTATATCAAAATATTATTGAAAATACTTATAGTATATTTGTATAGGTAAATACTGTATAATCTTCATAAATATTATTTTTAATTTTTAAATATTTTCCTTGGCATTCAAGGATGGTGACAATCTATTCATCCAATTGCATGTGTGCATGTGTGTTTTACTGTGACCTTCGAGTTCTCCATGGCACTTGGTTTAGAACTGAAGACAATATGAAGAAAAATATGTATTAATCATGTACTGTATTTTGTCCTGAAGGAAGCAAATGTTTTTCACAAGCCACCTTCCTCAGAGAATACGAAATGGAAGTACACTGTGCTATGACAACTTACACAAATTGGAAACCATACCTGAGCTGTTCAAATATTACTTCCTTGAGGAAGCATCGTTTGACCAGACCTGTAGAAGAAAAATAGGATTTAAAAATTGAATAAAAGGAAGATAATTGTCAGCTGAGGAAATGACAGCTCTATGGAGGACAGCAATATGGACTGTTTGAGAAACGGAAGGAAGGAAGGAAAGAAGGAAGGAAGGAAGGAAGGAAGGAAGGAAGGAAGGAAGGAAGGAAGGAAGGAAGGGAGGGAGGGAGGGAGGGAGGGAGGGAGAGAATAGAAAGGAAGGGCAGGGAGGGAATGAGGAAGAAAAAGGCAAAGGTGGACGGAACAGAAAGAATAAGTTGGAAAGTGGTAAATCATGAAGCAAGAAACAGAAAAAAAAAGTTGCCATTCCCATCTTGTAGGACAGATATTGGGGTTTTCTTTTTTCCTATTAACAATGGGAGGGCATTGAAGGATTTTTAACACAATATAATGGGATCAAATTTGAATTCATAAATGATTACTCAGGCCAAAGTGTGGAGAAAGGGTATGATGGGAGCAAGAAAGAATACGGAGACACCGAGGTGGCTTGAACTGAAAAACACAGAACCTTTCCTTCTGGTTTTAGCAGAAAAGGATTTGGGGATAACTTCCAGATGTCTGGGAAGAACATGGAATCAGGACTCATGCTCTTGGAAGACTCTACTGTTATGTTTTGCAACCTTCTGTGCTGAAGGATACAAGGCTAAGCTTTTGGAGAAAAATATGTATGTATATAAATATATAGACTCACATATATCAGTAAGGAGCACATACTTTTCTAAAATACAATAAATAATTACCAGAAAACAAAGAATGTAAAACATAGAAAGTACAAGTTCAAAGTCTTCATTATTAGATTCGCAGACATAAATTGCATTTCAGTAAATGTAACTGAAATAAATATAGCACAAAGGAACAAAGAAAGAAATTTCAAAACCTGTACACGTTTTTATTGGTGATATACAGATACACAATTAATTTCGAGAATCACTACTTATAAATATTCATTGTTCCACCAGCATAATTTAACGAAAAGTTTTAAAGGAAGTAGCGGTCACCATATTAAACACCTGTGCACGCATCTTGAATGAAAGCTACCCCTATGAATACGGAAGGTTTAATGTAATGAATAATCTTACTTCTCACTAGTGAACATAATTGCTCCAAGTTGGTGGATGACACTCTTCCTCTACAGGAGTAAGATACATCAGGTTTTGTGTTCTTTTTTTTAAAGTTTATTTTAATTTATTTTGAGAGAGAGATAGAGAGCAAGCAGGGAAGGGGCAGAGAGAGGGAGGGAGAGAATCCCAAGCAGGCTTTGTGCTATCAGCCCAGAGCCTGATGCGAAGCTTGAAACTCACAAATTGAGATCATGCCCTTAACCAAAGTCAAGAGTTGGACACTTAACCGACAGAGCCACCCAGGCGCCCCTGCGTTCTATTTTTAATGAAGATTGTAGTAGAGAAATCAGCACCCCGCAGAGGAATATAGGAATGAAAAATGAGTTTCTGGCCAACGCAAAGTATTCATTTACTAAGTTGATAACCACCGGAAGCAAGCGATGGTGATTTTAAAAGTGCAGCTTTAATCCTTCATCAGTTGCCAATGTCAACAACCGAATCTGTTTGAAGTTATATAACAGTTATCTGTTATAAGTTATATAACGGTTATAGTTGTCCTTAAAGATTTTTCAGTAGAAGAACTTGATTTCAACTCCATTAATTTCCTATTCCTGAGTCTTCTTTGATTAAAAATAAAACTGAAAATATTTAATCAAATTGTATTGGGTATCCTGTGTCGAATCTTTTAAGATGTATATGATCATCACCTAATTCAACGACTCTTGTTGGTAAAGTGTGGGATATATTAGCATATATGATGATACTAAAGGACATTGCTGTTCTAAGCATCTATCTTGCACTAACAATACTTATATTTTCTCAGATTTATCACATTTCTTGGTCGCAGTTTACGAATTGACTTTAAAATGTCACACACATTTCACATGTGTTCCACAGTGCATGACTGTTCACAGTTCTCGGTGCACGCCACTCACGATGTGAGTTTGACAAAACCCTGCTTGGCATCCTGTTCAATTAATCATCCCATTGGATATTGTGGTGCCATCAAGTTCCTGTAGAGGTGTCTCAACATTTTCTTTCATTTTTCTGGACATGTCTTCTCATGGGGCACTACCCCTCTCAGGACCAATGTTCCTGTGAAGACATTGCTGCGGGTACAGTTGGGCACATACCAGCTCAACTTGGACATCTGGTTTTTCTGTCCCCCACTATCGCCTTTGCCGGTGGCAAGTACTTCAGTTCTCCTGTGACAGAAGCGATCCCATGACATGGTTTTGCCTTAAATTCCTTCACTTTTGAAAGGAAATCTCACTCTGGTTTGTATCTGATTGGCAAAGTCCAGTTCACAATCATGTACTCTAGCTGCAAAGAGACTTTCGAGGACATAGTTCCTGAGTTTCCCTGGGCAGGATGCAGGACTCATAGAGTTAGGAAATTCCGGCAACACAGGGATGGTTTTCAAAGAGCACCGTGTAATCAAAAGTGGGGAAAGGATCTCTACCGCAGAGGCTATAGAAAGAATCCAGGGAAAAGTTGATGGTCTCTTAGGGAGGTAGGGTTGAAATGTAGACAGGTAGCATGAATACACAACTATCGAAGGACAACGAGTATTAAATGGTAAAAAAGATGGATTCAACAAGAGATAAGAGGCCAGGGAAACTCCAAAGACAGTGCCACATTCCTGGATCGTCCATCTACATGCACGATGGTACCATTCAGAGGGAGCCGAGGAAGAGGTCGAGGGTCAGTGCCTTGCTCTTCTTTGTCTTATCAATATGTGCGGCAGACTGTGGAGAGGGCTGGGTTCCACAAGGGCAAAATAATATAATTGAAGTGAAGAAGCCTATGTTCCAGCTAAAAATCTGGCTCTAATTTATTTTTAATGTTAATTTGTTTATTTGGAGAGGGAGAGGGCGCAGGAGAGGGGCAGAGAGAGCAGGGGACAGAGACTCCCAAGCCAGCTCCATACCTTCAGTGCAGAGCCCAATCCCGGACTCAGACTCACTAACAGTGAGATCATGACCTGAGTCGAAAACCAAGAGTCAGTTGTTCAACCAGCTGAGCCAGCCAGCAGCCCTTGGCTCTGAGTTTTATGTTGACATTGAATCAGTAACGACTTTTTTGGCTTTTTGCTTCTTTTGTTTTATTTTTATTACCCATAGGTTTCTGACTTCTTAGCAAACCCTCTAGAATGTTCTTCGGAACACAAGTTGGTTTTGTTCCCTGCTGTCTCACTAGGTCTAGATGCCTAGTCCATTACAGACTGTCAATGAATCCATATTTTAATAAATTATTTTTTTACCCACCCCCTGCCACAAATTCCAGGTTAGTCTACATTTAAGTTCAAACTTTTCAAATCCCCCTTGCATCTGTGTTTCATTGTGTACAAAGAATAGATATTTTATTTAATCTAAATCATGCCCACTGATAAAGATTGTCTCTTGCCACCATAGATATTTAGAGACTAGTAGTTTCTAGAAACCAAAGGGAAAATAGGTATTTACCATCATTTTAATTTCATCCCTACAGAAAGCCAGTTGAGGGATTGGCATTCATCCCCACCAACAGACTGGAGAGGGGTGGGGGACCCAAGGACGTATAATATGTGAGCCTGAGTGTGGGGGGATGCTTTTTCTTCCATTGGGCAATATCAGCCATGAGAATTAATCATAGATTTATTTCTATGTTATGGAAATACATATTCAATCACAGTTTCCAAGCAATGACTTTCTTTCGCTAACTTAGATAGCCCATGTATTTTACTCTCACCTTTACTCTCCCTTTAATTTGGCTTCCATGGGGCGCCTGGGTAGCTCAGTTGGTTAGGCGACCGACTTCGGCTCAGGTCATGATCTCATGGTCTGTGAGTTCAAGCCCCGCATCAGGCTCTGTGCTGATGGCTCAGAGCCGGGAGCCTGTTTCGGATTCTGTGTCTGCCTCTCTCTCTGCCCCTCCCTTGCTCACGCTATGTCTCTCTGTCTCTCAAAAATAAATAAATGTTAAAAAAAAAATTTAAAAAAAAAAATAATAATAATTTGGCTTCCTCTTAGGCCAGCCCAGATCACCCTCTGAACCATTAATCAAAAGAACAGGTAACCCTAATTGTTTTAATTGCCAGACTGCCAGAGGAGACCCCTGTTCAAATCTTTTCTCTGATTTGTTAAATTGTCTTTAAAAAAGTAGACAAAAGCTTGTGTTTCATAGAGTAGGGCTTAAATGCGGAAAAAAAAAAAAAAAAAAAACAATAATTCTAATGGGAATGTACTGGAATTTCCAGAAAGGGTTTTTACCCAATCAAAAGAATAGAAGATAGGGTCGCCCTGGCCTGGCTTCTATAAAGAGAAAAGAACATTTTTGCAGGAGGTAGCAGAGCCCTGCCCACTTCTCCCTGGCGGCTGACTCATGCTGTCCACCGAGTTCCTCATCATTGAGCAGAGCCTTCCAGAGGCAGCAAAGGAAAACTAAATCTGAAAAATACTGTTTGATCCTTCCCCAAATGGCGAAAATCAGAGTGCAATTTGCTGTATTTGATTCTAGGCTCTGTGACCCATCTACACTTCTCTTAGTCACTTTCAAGCTTTGATTTCCTCGCTTCTTTCCTGAGTGCTGGGAGGAAACAACAAGGCCTCTTTGCCTCCCAGGCTTTCAGTGCCAACTCTAAAACTAAACCCGCCTTCATTAAATTGCACACGTGATCATCAGGGTCTGCTTCCCTAAAAATGACGCGGGCTGGCATTCCGTAAAGTCCTTCTGAACCTGAAGGGAGCCCTGGGGAGCAGCCCTTGCCCACTCACCTGTTAGGTCTGGTGAGAAAGCCAAGCTTGTGGGTGTGGGTACCACACGTGCTCACCTCCCTGAATTTAGGGGTCTTTATTCTTCAGCAATGAGGGCGAACACAGGCGCAGTCCCGCACAGGGTCTCACCGGTCCCAGCCTTCCACTGAGATCACGGTCCCTTCTCGAGAACACTTTGCAAACGCAGGTGATCCCTGGGAGAGCCCGACCAGCCCTTGCAGGCACCTCTAAAACGCTGAGGCCCACGCTGCAACCCTGAGTGGCCGCGTTTCCAGCGGGAGATCCGAGGTGCGATTGGAGACCCACCTAATGGGTCATGAAATGGGTTGTTGATTGAAGTTCGTAATAAACACACCAGCGAGACCTCGCCCCGGGCTCTCGACCAATAAAACTCCTGAAAGAGGCAATAAGAGATCAGTGCGGGGAGTGTGCGTTCTGCGTCCCTGCAAGCTGAGACCCGCCATCGGTCTCACCCCACTTTTTGGGTAAACAAATATCCTGCTCTCACATTTTTTAAAAGCGAAAACGTGCTTGGTATAAGAGTCTCTTGACTTGCATCTAGAATGTGAAGCCAGCTTACAGGAGAATTGGAATAGTAAAAGCAGGCAGTGGAAGGAATTAAAATGACACTTGACTATTTTCGATGGAAGTAAAGCAGATACTGGTGGTGTTACCATGCAAAGTATGTACAGGAAGACCCCATCTGACCTTTTTTTTATTTTTTTTTAAATGTTTATTTCCGAAAGAAGGATAGAGACACAGTGTGAACAGGAAGACCCCCTTCTGATCTTTTTTTTTTTAATGTTTATTTTTGGGACAAGGACGGAGACAGAGTGTGAACTGGGAAAGGAGCAGAGAGAGAGGGAGACACAGAATCCGAAGCAGACTCCAGGCTCAGAGCTGCCTGCACAGAGCCCGACGCGGGGCTCGAACCCACAAACCAGGAGATCATGTCCTGAGCCGAAGTGTACTGCTTAACCGACTGAGCCACCCAGGGCCCCCCCTCCACCCCATCCGATCTTCTAGTTGGAATAGGAAAAGCGGAAGGAGGTGGCAATCTTTGCTGCAGAAATCAGGGAAAATACTAAGTGGGCCTGAAAGGGAGTCTCTAAAAGCTTGTGAGAAAGCTCTTGATAAAGAAAAAGACGTATTTAATCTAGAATAGTCCGTTTCTAAAGCTGCCAATCTTGAAAAGGTAAAGACATGCATAAAGATCCATGTATGCTTAGACGCGTTGCTACATACAGTGTGCGTGACGGCGGAGTGGAATTTGTATTTGGCATGTACATTCTCCAGTTTCTCTGCTGGGTGTTGTTCTTGGCAGATCCTTGTTCAGGGCTGGGTCAGTGCTAATGAAAGCCCAGGAGGAGGCAGAGGAAAGATTGAAAGAGGAATGGAATCCAGGCTGTATGACAGAGATGGTTGAAAAACCAGGTGTTTACGATGTAGGGGCCTGGAGGGGGGAGACTCTTCAAGTTCCTGATTGCTCTCTTTAAGCTCTGGAAGGGAGAAAGGGATTGGAGTGCTTTGGGGTGAAACCAACCTGTGGACCAGAGAAAGAGGTCTGTGAAGAGGTATCTTCTTGTGTTCATTTTTAAGATGTAATCACAGGCCATTGATTATTTTGCCAGGCATGTCTCCAGACTCCGGTGATCCACCAGTAAATAAAAAAAGAAAGAAAAATGCTATCATTACAGAGCTGACATTACAGTGGAGAGAACAAAACATAGGTGAAATGTATGGGCTGCCAGACTGAAAACAGTAGGACCCCCTCCCAGCCCAAGGCCCATGGAGTGGGGTGGATAATCCCCTTGTGATCTTCCAGCTTCAACAGACTGGCTTTCCCCTCCACCCCCAACCCACCATGCCATACACCCCTCTTCTGTACCAAAGCAAAAGCCGGACAGCCAATTCTGACCATCTTAGAGAACGTTGGTTAATAGATATTGATGTCGACACTGCATATGGAGCAAGAAGACTTGTATCTGTTGTATCATCAGGATCTGGCATCGGGTTTAGCGATCTAAATATGCTCTAATTTCTCTGGACGTTGCTTTTTGCCCTGGTTTCCCTATCATTCATCTTTCTACACATATCTCTACCTTCCCAATTCTTTAACGTTTCCCTGACTTACCATGCCTCCCTTGTTATATTATCTTTGCTGATTTCCTTAGTTCACGATGACTTTGCAGCCAGTATATATAGTTGGTAGTTTTAAATTGGTCCTAGGAACATGTGTTTTTAAAATTTTTTTTTCAATGTTTATTTATTTTATGAGAGAGAGAGGGTGAGCAGGGGAGGGGCAGACAGAGAGGGAGACACAGAATCCAAAGCAAGCTCCGGGCTCTGAGCCATCAGTATAGAACCCGATGCGGGGCTTGAACCCACCAGGGAGATCATGACCTGAGCCGAAGTCAGACGCTCAACCAACTGAGCCACACAGGCGCCCCTAGGAGTATGTCTTTTGCAGGAGAATACAGTCTTTTTGTTCCTCTCACCTTTCTCCACGTTTTATTTTGTTTTATTTGCGTGTTTCCCTTGTTTTGTGGCTTCACATTTCCCAATATATGATCCCTGTAGGTATTGTGTGTGTGTGTGTTTGTGTGTGTGTGTGTGTGTGTGTGTGTGTGTAATACTGGGTACAAGTTTACTTCTAATCATTAACATTAGAATGAGAGTTTTTCTAGACTCCATTATCCTGTAGTAAAATAAGTCAACAACAACAAAGGCTACATTCATATAGTCTGGTTCTTGGCCAACCTCCCTTGGCTCAACTTTTGAATCGTTCTCGTACCCTGGTACTTTAGACAGGATTTGGAAGAATTACATTCCTGTGTTTGCATAGTGTTACTCCACACATAAAAGAAGTTGTCTAAATTAATATGAGAACTGACAGGAGGAATTCTGTCTGCCTGAAGACTCCTGGGATGATAAAGAGGTTGGAAAGGGGCCCACCGGGTACTACTTTGAAATCAGAGAGGGGGTGAGTCAAGAGGCTGGAGGGCTGGTGGAAATCTCGATTGTGTGTATTTTCTCTAATTTTATTAACAGTAGAATAAGGCAAATGTGAAATGTGATCAAATATTTTTCACTTAAATATATTCATATTTTCAGTGTCACTCCCTTTGTTTTAGAATTTTTCTATAACCCCATATTGGATGTGATTACTTATTCATTCATTTCCGTGTAGCCATTTTTGCCAGACAGAAGGTCGCTTCTCATGAACAGATTGAGATGTTGCCTGTATATTCTCACTGCCTCCCTCTCTGCTGTCGGCATGCTCTCACTTGGAAGGATGGCTACTAGAATTTTACGTGGTTTCTTCCTCATCCAGGAGGAAGAAACGTGGGTATTCTCAGCAAAATGGCTTCTCCACCATCTTTCCTGTCTGTGGATGAAATGGCTGCTCTAGAGGCTAAAACTTTTGTTTTACTTGTTTTGTTTTGTTTTCTTTAATTCAGCGCTTTCTGTGCTCAGTACGCATGGAAAGAGTAGAATGGGCGTATGTCTAGTCTCCATTGACTGCGATCTATAACAACAAAAAAAAGAGAAAGTCTAATTCCATCTAGAACAAACTACTTCACATAGAAGAGAAATAGCTCTTCTACATCTGGGCTGTAATATCTTCTTGGTTTTCTGTGAAGTCTCAGCAACTTCCCAGGTGGCTACTCTTAATTGCTAGAGATTATAATGTTAATTTTTTTAACATTTATTTATTTTTGAGAGACATAGAGATGGAGCATGAGCAGGGGAAGGGCAGGGAGAGAGAGAGGTAGACACAGAATCTGAGGCAGGCTCCAGGCTCTGAGCCGTCAGCACAGAGCCTGATGCGGGGCTCAAACTCACAGACTGTGAGATTATGACCTGAGCTGAAGTTGGCTGCTTAACCAACTGAGCCACCCAGGCGCCCCAATTGCTAGAGATTATAATAGCTAAAGCAATTTGCAGTTTTCCCTCTAATATCTTGTACACTTCTCCAGGTCCTCACCTTGCAGAGTTTTATCTGGATTCCAGTAGCCAATGTCTGCACAGCCCCCAGACAAGGAGAATCTTCGAGTAAGACTTCAGTTTTCTTCTGAAAGTTCTAAATACATTACTTCCACAGCTAAGCGAACAATAATTATGAGCCATTATTTTCATTTTTATTCCATCAGCCTGGCGCTAATGCCTCTCTCAGAAATCTTTCCCATTTCTTGCCCATGAGTGGCACTGCTCTCTGCTCTGGAGATTACAACTATTTCTGGGATCTGAGCTAGAAGAGGGTGTGAAAACCCAGGCCTCTACTCAAGCCACCATCATAACTAGAATGGACTGTATAATAAGATGTTGGATACCAATGAAAGCAATTTATTTTAGGAGCCAGTACTATTTGAAAAGTAACAGAATCCACAAGGAAATTCTCATTTGAAAAAAAAAAAAAAAGAAGAAAGAAAAAACAGAATAGTACTAGCGGAATATAAGGAGGCTGCTAGATACATTGGTTATATTGACTTTTAGCAAATAATTCTTCAGTTTTGTTAGAGTTAGGGAACTCATGTAGAGAGAGATGAGCTAAGGTATAATATTGCTAATTTTATGACTAATAGCTACAAGTAAGAAAAAAACATAAGAATTGTCAGGAAGTATACTTTGGAGTTCTATCCTCAGCTTCTACTGCAAAGATATATTTGTTTTCACTTGCATGGAAGGGCAATTGAAAAAAAAATGGAATCTGATTGTAATTTGAGAATGAATCTCTAATGATGGATAGCTTAGAATTTTATTTTTATTTTTTCTGGCATTTTAAATTAGATTAGCAGTTTGAAGGAAAAAGCAATACTTTAAAAATATTCTCAATAACAATAAACACAAATCACTATATTTGGCTTCAGGGGAAAAATACTACAGTAAATGAAGAAACCATCATTCACTCATGTGTCTCAGAAAACAATTTTCTTCTCTGATGTGTCAAATATTGCCTAAAGTGCCAGGAATACGTATGCTACGTTCATCCTTGAAGGATTTTGCAATTAGTGAAAAGGATGGATTTGTATTTAATCTAAGACTTTACAGTGGAAATGTGATAGCAGACATTTCTACAAGGTGAGTCAGAAGGGAGAAGAAGAGAGAGATTAACTGTGTCAGGGAAGTTGGCAATCAGAGGAAGGAGTCCCTTCTGCACCATAGTTTTCTTTCCTTTTTATGTTTTTATTTTATTTCTGAGAGCAGGAGAGACGAAGCATGAGTGAGGGAGGGTCAGAGAGAGAGAGGGAGACACAGACTCTGAAGCAGGCTCCAGGCTCTGAGCTGTCAGCACAGAGCCCGATGCGGGGCTGGAACTCACAGACTGTGAGATCATGACCTGAGCCGAAGTCGGATGCTTAACCGACTGAGCCACCCAGGTGCCCCTGGACCATAGTTTTCTTGACTTGATGCCACCTAACTTCCCTCCTAGTCTTCATAGTTATGACTCTATTAATGAAAATAAGTAAGGAATAACATTGATGAGACTGCTTACATTAATAATTACATATTTATTAAGGATAGTTACCCTTATTGACAATGGTTGAGCATTGAACATGCGTTTTAAAATATGATCACATCTGTAGTCGACATTTTGAAATATAGATGACAGTTAGTACCCTAATTCACTTATTCTTCCACTTATTACCTTCTCCTGGAGAGCTCCTCCCCACCCTATCTTCAAATTCACAGCACTCCCCTCCTCCTCATTCTCAGAGGATGGACATTCTTCCTATTTCTTTGGGATAACTAAACAGAAGAGAACACTACACAACTTGCCACCTCTTGCCCACTTACCAGCACTGGAGTCATGGACTCTCTCTTTCCTGGGCCACAGACCAAAACTCTTCAGGCTCCTTCTAGATTCAACTGCCCCACTTACTTTTCAGAGGTGATCACCCTCCACTACTCAGGTGTCTTGCTTTAGCACTTGTAAATATTCTCTCCTGAAATAATTTCTATTTCTCTTTCTATTGGAATATTTTTAGCACCTGAACATGTTGAAAAAAAAAAAACTACTCGATCCCTATCCTATTGGTGTCTACCATTTTGAAGTAAAAATCCTCAAATTAATCGCTTGTTCTCCATCTCCAAATTCTCTCCTCTCATTTTATCTTCAACCCATACCAATCGTACTTTTAGCTCTTCAAATACCCAGGTCACTGATGACTGCTAGATTTGTTACTACATTTAATGGAGCGTATTTAATGGCACAGCCTTTTCACCAGATGGTTACTTCAGGTTCTTCAAGTGGAAACTTTAAACTCTGGGTTTCCCTTCTTACCTCATGGGTCACTGGCTACTCCTTTTCAATTATCTTTGAGATACCTTATGTTCTTCTACCTTTGAATATTCTTGGTCCCGAAGGTGATTAAATAGACTTCAGGGGCACCAAGATGGTGTGAATACATTCCTCGATTCCTTCCTCTACACTGAGCTCTAGATTCGTACATCATCCAGCTCTAAACTTGACATCTCTACTGAGTTGTCTCCCAATGTAGGAGGGATGTCGTGAATCTCTGCTACTATTTCCTTTAAAGCACTAATTTCCAAGTTTAGACTAGATTCTATTAAAGGAGATTGATCTTGGTGATGATGATGATGATGATGATGATGATGATGATTGCTTTTTTAAGTACATACACTCTTCCTGAAAACAATATTATTTTCATTTTTCAAATGAATAGTTTGCAATCAGAGCAGCGAAGTAACTTTTCAAGATCACACAGCTAGAAAGGTACAGGAAAGGCTGTGAACTGAAATCTATATGATTTTACAGTTATTTTGAAGCTACTTTCTCCCTGAACAAGTGGTCTCCATTTATTTACCAAATTATAACTTTATCTACCTTCTAGTTTACCCTTCCAAAGGAAAGATTTATTAAATAGTTAACCATTAAATTGCCCTGTCTTTCTGATAGGACCATTCCAGAGTAAGTCCGCACTTTCTTAGACTTTCCCCTAACTCAAACCTAATCCTATAATAAGCTTTTGCTAACATCTTCCTACATCTATACCCTACTGTCTTCCATAATACTCACTGCAACAAATGCTAATCCCTGTTGTTCAACTACAGGTGTGGTCCTGGTAGGCTTTGAGTTGAGGACATGAACTTCTCTAAGAATGCTGTGGCGGATGCAAGAAAGATGGACATCTCTTTCCTATTTTGAATACTACACTCCAATTAAATTAGTTGATAAGGATTACAGGAGAAACTCCTCCATCTTTGTTTGTAAGTCTTATCCGAATTGCTTGGCACAATGTCATGAGTTCACCATTCTTCTTCACACTTCTCTCAGGCCTATTAAAATAGCAAATATTGATTTGTTGTAGCCACTGAAATGGAATTGTGGGTGTGGCTGTTACCCAATCCTTAACATAGTTCATAACACATAAGGTTCATCTTACTAGATCGATGTTACTGTGTCAATAGGCCAAGATTATTTGTTTCTGAAATTGTAACCTTAACTTTAGTGATGAACTTTAGTCTCATCTTTACGGCCTTAGGATTTTAAGAGAATATTGAATTCAACAAAGCAAAAGGATAGAGCCTTGTAGCACTCTTCAGGGTCGACCTTCTATCTCATAGATTCTCATTTTATGCAAGAGAATATAAAGTAACCGGATCAAATGCTTTGCTAAGTTCATGTAAAGCCATAACCTGATAATACTTTTAAGAAGAGATTGATTTCATTTGTCTAGAGATGTCTTAAGCATATTAAGTGCTTTGGATTTGGTATGAGATGATATATATATATATATATATATATATATATATATATATATATATCAGAAGAAATAGAAGCACTCAAATAGAAACTGTGAATAATGAGGATAATGTCAAATCAGGACTTAAGAAGAATGCCAGGAAACATCAGGAAATAGAGATCACAGCGTTTGAAGGGAAGGCAAATTCTCAGATGCCAACATCCAGTTTTGGCTATCCATCCATATACCAGGTACCTAAGGGGTACCTCCCTGAACAGGAGCAAAATAAGGGAAGGACACACTCTTATATAAGTTAGGATATTTGTCTCAAGCTCGAGAAGACTCTCTTGATCCTTTATGCTGGATTAAGGAGGAGAAATGCTTCCCGCAGCCACCTCTCCTTGAACAGACTAAAACACACTGAAGATTACTTTCCTCTTTCTCCTTGAATTCAAATCATTTTGTATGTAAAGATGAAGACAAGGAACAGGAGGGCAAATAAGAATACAGTGCAGAGAATTTTTTCGTACCAGCTGCAGGAACAAGGAATTTATGTGATGTCTCCAATTAATTGTTTGGGGCAAGATTCTGCATATCATCACTTCTGCCCTGGGCCTGAGTGGGAAATACAGAGATTGGAAGTTGACTTTCCCCAGGTAGCAGTAGGGAGAAAAGGAATATGAAGTTTTAGAATTGAGTTTAAATCATAAATATCTGAAACTACCAGCTGGTTATTGTGTGAACTAAAAGGTGGATATTTAAAAAAAGTTTTCCCAAAACCCCAATATTCTGTGAATTGTTAAGCTAGTTCCTATAGAAGGGTGGTGGGTGACAAACTTGCCTGTATCCAGCACAGAACTTGGCATATAATTTGCTGTGTCAAATAAATAAATGTAAGGAAATTCCATTTTGTTAAACTAAATAGAATGAAGGAGTCCATTAGTAAAGATAAGCTGACTCCTGTAACAAACTCCCAATTCCCAATAACAAAATACAATTCTACTTTTCATTGAAGATATATACTGGAGTGCCTGAGTGGCTCAGTCAGTTGAGGGTCTAACTCTCGATTTCGACTTAGGTCATGATTCCTGGGTCATGAGATTGAGCACTGAGTCAGGCTCTGCACTGAGCATGGAGCCTGCTTGGGATTCTCTTTCTCTATCTTTCCTTAAATTAAAAATTAAAAAAAAAATAAATTTAAAAATTAAAAAAATAGAATTAAAAAAATTAAGTTAAAAATAATTAGAAAAAGAAATATATTTATTTGGGTTGGTCAGGAGGCTCAGGTTCACACAGTTATTCAGGGACTGAGTCTAAGAGATTCTACCATCTTCATTTAACCAACGGACCCTATGGCCACCGATGGATGTAGAGAAGAACAAAGGTACTGAGAAGGCACACTGTCACTTAACTGAGCTTCCTAATTGATATTCTATATCCACTCTCAGTCCACTGGTGAGCTCCAGTCACCTGGTCCAATCTAGATACAGGAGAGGCTGGAAAATGTACTACAGTGGTGTCCCCCGGAAGAGAAAATGAGCCTGCTGAGTGTCTAGCCAGTCTTTGCTGTGGATCAAACACTCCAGAAACCTTACACAACCTTCTCCGCAGTATTTGCCAAGCTGCATCTAGACCTGTCCTTGCCAGAGCCATAGTACCACCCATAATGGTGGTGTCCTCCTGGCGGATACCTCTCATGACTTCTTAACTTCAAAGAGTTGCACTGACCTAAGAATCAGATTTTCTTTTGATCAAGACTACCTAGTTTTTAGAATCTCAGTTTCTTCATTTAATAATTATACCTACCAAGCACTGTTCTAGGCTGTGGAGCCATGGCATTGAACATGGCAAAATAATCCTTGCCCTCATGGAAGCTGCATTCTTATTTTGATTCATAATGTCATAGATGAGACCCTGAGATGTTGGTGAGGAGATGTGAAGAGGAAAGTGTGGGAAATATAGGATCCCATATAAAAATTCAGAAATATAGTCTGATATACCACTTGAGGATTTATTTGAATTTGCCATTAAAAAAGGGAAGAAGGTGATCTTTCTCTGTGTGGACAGACCCTCTTCAGGTTGGTGTGTCGATTTCCAAGGGGCACCATGAACAAGGGAATGAGTGCCTTCATTGATAGCACAGGAAGCCACATCTGTCTTATTCATTGGCCACGTGGTAAATACTGGTTGCCAAAAGTCCTCACACGTGAGCCCTAAGCACTTAGTTTCAATGAAATAATCATTTCAACAAAGTCTCGCGGTTCTTCAAGAGCGATACCAGAAACAGACATTCTCGTAGCATTGTCCAAAGACTCAAACATGCCTATATAAAAAGCCGTGTGTCCACACCCTTCTCATGCCTTACATCTGTTACTCTATGTAATTTTCACACAATCTTACGAAGTACCCAAAGTATACCCAATTTATGTATGAAGAAGTGGAGACTGGGATGGAATAATTGGCCCCAGATTTTACGGTTATGAAAACGCAGATCAGATTGGACTCTAAGCATTACTGAGTCTGTACACTTAACCATTCTACAAACTGTCCCTCGGTACATTTTATTCAAAATAATTTTAAAAATAGAAGGAAAAAAAAAGAAAATAATATCAGTATTTTCCAACTTCACACAAAAATGTCTCCAAACAAAACAAAACAAAAAAACAGAAGTCTCCCGACAAGTGTTTGTTATACCGGCTCTGATAAGATATGGAAACATTAACTTACATCATCTTAACTTCTTGGTTCGCGTTCCAGAATGTAAGTCCACTATGTTTCTGTCCCGTTACTTACCCTACTCCAGTAGAGTAAGGGATCCTCAGGCAACTGGAGGTAATTAATATCACGGAACTAAAAGTTTTCATGTTTGTATCTAAGTGTGTCCTGGAGCAACGTGGACAAGGGAGGCAAAATACCGTTGTCTCAGTCTCAACTTCTGCATTTTGCGAAGAATAGTACCTGATTTGTGGGACTGTTGTTTGGATACAAGGAAGTAATCAATATAAAGCTCCGAGAATACCCTTAGCATATTATAAATATATCAAAATTATGAGATATCGTGGAGAGCTTTATGGTCTCAACCGTTCATAACCGTCTTATGGTGAATGAATAATCACTTGGGATAGGCATCTACAAACCTATTCTCATTGCTTTATGATTTTTTCCTAAGTGTACCCCGTTTGCTGGCATACAGGAATATGCATGTCACATGCTTATGGATAAAGGGTCCAAAGAGAAATCTAAGGAAGATGCAGGTGTAGGGACTGAGCAAGTGGGGGGGGGGGTTGCAATTTCATAGACTAGGACCCGGGTGAGAGCAGAGGCTGCTACCACAGCGCGCAGCCACACACGAACCCATCATCCTCACTTCAAACTCACAGCCATCGACAGGCTCGGCTTGAGCCCATGCAGTATTTGCGTGTGCACCCCATAATTAATGTGTATATAACAAAAGAGCCCCTTGTTTACAGTAATATTTCTCTTCAATTCATCTTCCCAATCTAAGAAAGTATTTAATTCCCCTTGAAGATATTAGCCACCCCCGTCTTTATTACAACATAAGACATAATTACCTTGCTTTAACTTAATTTATGGACCTCATTAACATCCTTGCCTTGATACCATGATTACAAATCTCCTAGGAATCAAGAACTCTCCGAACGGTGGGAGAATTATTGTGATTTATTGTTCACCCTGGAAATCCCGAGCACAGACTGATTTACTGTTGGGGAGTCCCACTGGGGTGAGTGGAATTTGGTGTGGTGCGGGGGGGGGGGCTCTAGGGCATCTGGGCAAGCGATCCTACCCTCAGCGAACCAGACTCCCACTTCCTGCACAGCAGCATGGAGGAATCTCAGAAGGAAAAAACCTCTAGCAATAACCAGCTCGAGAATGTCATCTCTGCCACTGGGAAAGTAATCGTATCCCTTTCTTGGAAATGAGAAGCTAGAGCAAGTCTTAAATATCCCAGCTGCTGTTCATTTCCCCCTCTACGGGGATAGGTTTTACCCACGGTCTGAACAATCAACCAGTTATGGGGAACAGGATTTTCATGACTGTTTCCATTCTTTTTCGGACACCAGATCGCATCTCCACGTTTTCCCAGGAATGATGCTTGTTTGCTACCCGATTCTGAGCTGGAGGATCAAAAGCACTGGCATTGCAATTGCCCTTGAGGTCCAGGAGAAAGAACGGTGACTTTCCCCTTGATGACAGATAGAGCTCACATTATCATGACCGGGGAATGCTTACAGCCGCCGTGCAGCTCCTGGTTTTGGACTGTCCTAACGTTTTCACGAAAGGATTACGATGTGAACTTTGAGGGCGATCAAAGGAGACAGGAAAAAAATATATATATTTATTGCAAAATTAGAGTTAACTCTGGCCCAAATCAGAACATTTTTCTAGAGGCAGAGCGACCTGTTGGGGTTCTTTTGATTCTTTGAAAAGAATCACGACACTGGAACACATTACATTCCTGCTCGGCTCTTGTGAAAGGAGCCAGGTCGCTTTAGAAAAAGATCTACCCGACGACCTGGAGTAAGCAAGCCTAAAGTGTGTCATATTCCGCCCCCCCTTAACTCATTCCAATCTGCTTTAGTACAGCTGCCAGAGGGGCCTCAATTTAATACATAAATTGTTATTGACTCTCGTAAATTAAGAAAATCACTTGGAGACATTTAATCCTTCAGTGGATCTTTATTAGTTGTCGGATGCCCAAAATTCAGACCGAGAAAGAAGGAGACGGTTTTTACTCTTGCTACCCCTTCATTCTTCTACCAAGGCGAAGCAGTCACGACTCGTTCCGGGTAAAGAGTTAACGGAGTGTGTGCTCACTGAGGATGAATCCCTCACCCACCAGGCCTGGAGGCTTGCTCCTGACACTCCTAGAAGCTTCGTGCCTTGTTCCCAAAGCTCTTTACAAATCATCATAAAAGAGAAATGATCTCAGAAGCACTTAAAGCTTTTCCTACACCCACTTTTCCAATAAATCTCAAACACATCTTTCATTTTGATCCCAGAAATGCAAATTGTCTGACAGGCAAACTAGAGCATGACTAAGTCGGAGTGCGGTACGGTACATTGACTCGAGTGGAAAGAATAATGCAACGAAACATAATGCAATTCGCTCAGCTGCAACTTCGAGCTCAGGCGGGCTTTACATCATCGACTCCTTTTTCTGTGTTTCTTTTTTTTTTTTTTTTTACACATTATTTTGACATGATTAAACGAGTTAGAAAGACAAATAATGTTTACACGCTGCAGGCAATTTAACGTGCTGGTTTCTCCTTAAATGTACTTTTATTTTTTCCTATAACTTTCATTCGTAACAAAGTCTGGTGTGAGGAGAGTAAAATAATTGCAGACTAATCAGGGATAGAAGCGTTGTTTTTTGTTAGGCTGGGTTTCCCGATAGGTACAGAGATGAAAATGTGTGGGTTAGTCCCTCCTCCGCGTGCAGGGTAATGGTTGCTAGGCAGCCTCCTGTTTGTAGAGGAAAGAAAGAATTTCTTTATCTACAGACATCTTCAACAATATCTCACCCTCGATGCTTCCGTCAGGTGTATACAGTGGGATAGCCACAGTGATTTTGCGTGCAGTGGATACCCCCCCGATTTGTGAGGGAGATACCGCCGAACGAGGCTCGGAGTACAGACACAGGCGGGCATTACTGGAACCCAGAGCTGTTACCTGGAGAAACCAGCCCGATGATGGCCAACACGCTTCAAAGCTGTGTTATGACTGTTTTAGGGGAATTTTATTTTATCAAAGCAAAATGTGTACCGTGGCTTAGAAAGTTGAGCAGTAAACTAAACGGATAATGACTGAAAGGCTCTCTGCTGAGCCACTTCCCTCCTCTTACGTCTTCCTCTCCGAAAGCAACCACTTTGAGGCGTTTATTCCCCATGATTGTAAGTGACATGAATCAATTACTGTGATGGGATTCATTCAGCTTAGATCCTGTCTACCGACTCCCGGTTAGGGAAGTTGAGGGCTTAGCTTTCTTACATTGCCAACATTTTTCTTTGCCTCCTTCATTCCCCTATTATAATTCCATTAAGATTTGGCAGTGAAAGTAGTATCCAGTGTTTATATTATGGCCCACTTTATTATATGTTATATCATGTTACTTAAAAATATCATTGTGTCATAACTGCATCACATTTTTTTTCCAATTTGTCCTCAAGTTAGGTATTCCTCGCTTGTCTGTTTGTGTAGTTTTAGTTGCTTAGGATTCTTTGTACACATCACTACATCTTCTAGCATTTTTGGTTACCTTGTCAGTACAACTTTCCAAAAAAAAAAAAAAAAGTAAAATGAAAGAAAAAGGAAGGAAGAAAGAAAGGAAGGAAGAGAGGGAGGGAGGGAGGGAGGACGAAAGGAAGGAAGGAAGAAAAAGGAAGAAAGAAAGAATGAAAGAAAGAAAGAAAAGAAAAGAAAAGAAAGGAAGGAAAGAGGGGCACCTGGGTGGCTCAGTCGGTTGAGCATCCGACTTCGGCTCAGGTCATGATCTTGCAGTTTGTGAGTTCAAGCCCCGTGCCGGGCTCTGTGCTGACAGCTCAGAGCCTGGAGCCTGCTTTGGATTCTGTGTCTCCTTCTCTCTCTGTTCCTCCCTCACTCACATTCTGTCTCTCTCTCAAAAATAAATACATATTTAAAAAAAAAAGGAAAGAAAAGAAAAGAAAGGGAAAGAAAAGAAAAGAAAGAAAGGAAAAGTCTGGAAACTCTGAATGCCATACTTTCTCTGTAGGTCTTACTATTTGGAGCCATATCTTCTCCTGAGTTCTCTAAGGCTGCTTCCAGCTTCCTACCTTGAAGTCCTCTTAATGCCATCCTGGGTCCCATGTGTCAAGTTTTGTGTGTCAAGTTTTTTCCTTTCCTGGTTTACACCATTGTTGGGTGGATCATGACCTCCAGTAGTTTCATATCCTCTAGGACCTGGGTGGCTCAGATTGTTAAGCATCTAACTCTTGATTTAGGCTCAGGTCATGATCTCATGGTTCATGTGTTTGAGCCCCACACGGGTCTGTCAGCATAGAGCCTTTCTGAGATTCTCTCTCTCTCTCTCTCTCTCTCTCTCTCTCTCTCTCTCCAAAAAAAATAAATAAATGTTAAAAAAAAAAGAACATCCAAGGACAGGTGTTATCATGACAATCCTCAACCTTTCTCATGAATTAACTGCTCCAAATTGGACTGAGTGTCCTCCATGCTTGACACACAGGCGTCTCCTTAGACTGTCTTTTCATGGTCCTTCTGGACATTCTTTCTGCTTATCTCCTATGTTGAGACTCCTGTTTTCCATGTAGCATGTCTTTCTCTTCCCTGGTATATTCCCTCATTTGGAGGGACACATCTCTGGTAGCTTTCTAGAAAAGGAAGCAAGGAAGGAAAAGTTTGAGAGATCTTACACATCGGAAAATGTCCTTATGCTGAGTCACACACCCCTGAGTGTGCCTGGGTATCTAAGTTGGAAATCATTTTCTGTGCTTTCTATATTTGAAGGCACTGCCCCACTGCCTTCCAGGCTCCAGGGTTTCTGATAGATGTCTGATGCATTCTGTTCTCTGAGCCTTTTATTTGACCTTCCTTTCTCCCTAGAACTTGTATCATCTTATTAACTTCAGTGCTCTGAAACATTGCCCTGCAATATCAATGTTTCTATTTTTTCTTAAAATTTTGGATAGCCCTCTCATCAATCTCAAAACTTTATTGAGCAGATTAATGTGGGATATAGGCACCCTTATTATATTTATTTATTTATTTATTTATTTATTTATTTGCTCTCCAGGTAAAGGCGTAGAGAACTAAGACTCAGAAATATTTGGTCTTGAAGAAACGGTTCAGTAGAACGAAGACCTTTGGATTCCTTGATATCCTGTATAAGCTCCCTATTCCCTTCTCTTTTCCTTGCCTTCTTATCAGGTCCACAGACGTCATCATATTCTCTCCCATTTTTTTTTTCCTTCTGTCAGATACTAAGCTAGGACTTGAGAATGATATGATTCTCCCCACAACGTTCAGAATGTTAGGGCCCTTGATTTTAATAACAACTGACAAGTTAGAATTTAATTAAGCACCCATGGGATCTGTCATAACATTAGTTCATAACCATTACGGCAATATTTTGCAACTGGGGAAAAGCTGGCTTAAGGAGATCAAGGAACATGGAAGATCATTAAGCAAAGAAGGCATAAAGGCAAGGCTTACACTTAGCTCTATCTGATTTGAAGGCCTGTTCGTTTCTTTTTTTTTTTTCTTTTTTCTTTTTATATGTTTACTTTTTTAGCGGGGAGAGGGGCAGAGAGAGAGAGGGAGACAGAGAATCCCAATCAGGATCCACGCTGTGAGCACAGAACCTGACGTGGGGCTCAAATTCGCGAACTGTGAGATCATGACCTGAGCAGAAGCCAAGAGTCAGATGCTGAACCAGCTGAGCCACCAGGTGCCCCAAGTCCTGTTCTTTGCTTACCATCTTTCCTTACACTTTTTTTTTTTTTGCCTTCTAGAAAACCATACATTTATATGCTATGTATTCAAAAACATCATCACCTGTTTATCAAGTTATGAATGACATACATTTTAATTCTTTTTTAACGTTTATTTGTTTTGAGAGACATAGAGACAAGGAGTATGAGCAGGGGAAGGGCAGAGAGAGAGGGAGATACAGAATCTGAAGCAAGCCCCAGGCTCTGAGCTGTCAGCACAGAGCCCGACGGGGGGCTTGAACTCACAGACCATGAGATCATGACCTGAGCCGAAGTTGGCCACTTAACCGACTGAGCCACCCAGGCGCCCCATGAATGACATACATTTTAAAGTGTTCGTTTATATAGCCAGTAATATAATCTAGGTTCAACACCATGTTAGAAGAGTTTGCGCAGATCAGAAGGATTGGGCTTAATGTGGGCAAAGGGATCTTTTCCCATTTGGTTGCCTAACCTCTCCTCTCGTATAAGCTTCAGGGGTTTCTTCATTATAATTGTGGCAAAATATCTACTAAAGAAATGGCGGAACCATTTCAAAGCATCCATTTAACAGTATGCATTCTTGACTTAAGTCTATACTCTAGATTACTTAGCTTTAGAGCATTTTTGTGGATCGTAATTTTCAAACCATGATCCTTCTTGCACTCAAGGCAATTCTCATTCTGGTGGGAAAGTTGTCTCAGTCATAATTTACATTCTGCAGGCAGCGGTGGGGAAGAAGCTTCGGCTAAAAGGAATAGCATTTGTTTTCACTCTTAACTGTTTTGCAAGAAAAAGAGCTTGTTATAGAAATAAGTCAATCCGTGGCTGAAAGAGTAATGCTTGGAAATTTGCCTGCGGGCAGTAAATTGCCTGTTAGAGACATGGGGGAAGGGGATAAAAAAACAACTCTGAACCTGTTGGTGTGTGACCACTCTGCTCTTCATCCAGGAGCCTCAGGTGCAGAGAGAGAGAGATGCAAACCCTCTGAAACACCCTTCTAAAACTACTTACACAAGAATCCTCTTTTCAGCTTGTTCTATAATGAAGTCAAGATCAAGAAGTTATACCATGATGTTGAGCTACATAAAATGAAATCAGAAACAATTATATCAACCAAGACCATATATGTGAGGATGGGCTTCAAGTTAAATGTAAGGCATGTACAAATTTAAGAACAGATTATTCCTTCTTGGGAACCCAGGCTTCAAAACTAAAGGAGAAAAAAAATTATTTGATACTACATATATGCTTTTCCTATACAATGCCCATAAAATGCTAAAGTTTCATTTTATATATAATCTTACGAATGCAGAGGACAACTCTGATGCCTTAATTAATATTTTATGTAGTTATAATCATTCAAAAATATAAAATCTTTTCTGTGAGGACATTATTTATTATTTTTTTTTTATTTTAAGTTTATTTTGAGAGAGAGAGAGAGAGAGAGAGCAGGGGAGGGGCAGAGAGAAGGAGAGAGAGAATCCCAAGCAGATTCCACCCTCTCAGCATGGAGCCCAGCACGGGGCTCCATCTCGCAAACCGTAAGATTGTGACTTGAGCCTAAATCAACAGTCAGATGCCTAATCACTACCCAGGGGCCCCTCTGTGAGGACCTTCGTGATCCAACTTTGTCTCTACAACAGTATGAGCTGAATTTGATTGGACGCCATGATGTCATGTTGAGAGCTTATGGAATAATTTTCTGTTTTTATTTCTCTGTTTTTATGAGTTCTCATACTGATTGTATGTCATTTGAATCACTCTTGATTTCTCTCTTTCAACCAGTCAGAATTTACCTAAGAACACCCTAAGCTGTGCTAAGTTCTGATTCCAACGTAAATACCAGTGAATATTTACAGAGTCACAGATCCACAGAAGACAGGAAGTCACGCCTTCCTTTGTATAATGAAGCATTTGTCTACCTCGGTGGTTCTCAACTCTGCTGGCATGCTAGAATCACGCGGGAAGCAGAAAAACAGGTTCTTTAAATCCAATACTTATCAATCCCTCTCCAATGAACCCCAGTTCATTGACCATTCTGCTTCGTGCAGTCCTATGGAGCTCAGAAACAGTCATGCTTTAGGATTATTAAAGTGGTCCACGGATTTTTTCAGATCGGGGCACATAAATCCCTTCGGGAATCTTATAAAAATGCAGATTCTATTCAGTCAATCTGGGGAACGGACTGAGATTTCGTATTTCTAACCAGGCGCTACGGGTCCTGAGTGTCACTCTAATTAGGGGGGATCTAAGTGCTCTTTAAGACTACTTTCAAGAAAAGAAAGAAAATAGGATGGATTGGAAGGAAGGAAGGAAGGAAAGAAGGATGGAAGAAAGGAAGGAAGGAAGGAAGGAAGGAAGGAAGGAAGGAAGGAAGGAAGGAATCTATCTAATATAATTATTACATTTTTATGGCTTATAAAGTCCAGATATTTGTCAGAAATACCTAAAGAACCAGACGTACAATTTAAATAATAACAAGTCATGGGGTGCCTGGGTGGCTCAGTCAGTTAAGCGACTGACTTTGGCTTAGGTCATGATCTCGCTGTTCATGGGTTCAAGTTCTGTGTTGGGCTCTGTGCTGACAACTCAGAGCCTGGATCCTGCTTCGGATTCTGTGTCTCCTTCTCTCTGCCCCACCCCCACTCAATCTCTCTCTCTCTCTCCTCTCTCTCTCTCTCTCTCAAAAGTAAACATTAAATTTTTTAAATAATTAAAAACCATTATTATGAAAAACAATATTATAAACAATATTTCTCATGTTGCAAGTTTGAGATTCATATATAAAATGTCTAATTCCATTTTAGTAAATTTTCCCAGATCCCTAAAACTTACCATAAAGTTTAATATTACAGTGGTTAAATTTGTATATCGATTTGTAAAGTGTTTGGGATGAGGTTAACATTTAAATCAATACGTGCTGAGCAAAGTAGATTGTGTTCCTAATATGGGTGAGTCTCATCCAATCTATTGAAGGCGTAAACAGAACGAAAAGACCAGCCTTCTTGAGCAAGAGGAAATTCTCCGGTAGTGTACCTTCACGCTTCATCTACACTGTCTGCTTTCCTAGTTTACAACCTGTTGGACTTCAGACTGAAACGGTATTCTCAGCTTTCCTGGGTCTGCAGCTGGCGGAACACAGAGCCGATTCTGAATCTGTCAGCTGTCATAATGGAATGAGCCAATTTCTTATAATATCTCAATTTCCCTCTCTCTCTCTCCTCAATATATATTTGGTTCTGTTTCTCTGGAGTACTTGGACTGATACAGGTTTTGGTACCAAACTGGGGTGGGGCATGTCAAGGTGATCTCTTCTAATATGAAGGGTGTATTGTTTTAAAAGGCCCTTACAATCTCCAGAAAGAAGCATAACACTTAGTGGGTCTCTTTAGAAAGAGGCAACATATTACTACTCTTTTTTTGAGTGTATGACCCCAGTTCATTGACCAAGTGACCCAAAAAGCTGTTCATTTTTTAATGTGGCCTAGAATAAGAGAAAGCTCTGAAAAAGGTCCTGGCCGCTGAGCAAGAGCTCTCCCACTTGGGCTATATGATCTAGAACTATCCAATGGTGCTTGAAGTGACATACTGGGTTGCTGTTTGGAGTCTTTGTCTCCCATAGGTGTATCAAAGTACAATCACTCAGGATTTGGGAGCAAAGCCTTGCCTTTCTCCACTCCCGACTACTCTTCTGAGTCACAGCTTTGGCTCTGTTGTCGTGCCTCCATAGAGACTGAATGCTTAGCCATGGGCCTCCAAATTTCTACGTGACCCGAGCCGCCCGTCATGAGCTGGATATTATCTGACTCCACAGACCATAAACTTGGGGATGTATGGTGGTGCTCCAGTATCAAATGGAAATGGAGTATATGAGATCAGGCCCAAGCAGACCATGAAGGCACAAGCAAGTCACATGAAGAAATGACCCAATGGCCCATGGTTCCCATTCCTGCCACCCTGCCTTCTTTTTCCAAACCTGCACGCATGGCCTCATGGGTAGGTTCCTGTGATCAGTTGACCAAAGAAAAGAAGACCTCGAAATCTGGTTTATGAACAGCTCGCAGGACGCAGACACCACCCCAAGGTGAACAACAGCAACAACAGCTCCCGTCTGGGATATCCTTGAAAGACATGGTGAAGGGAAATCCTCCCAGTGGGCGGGACCTCAAGCACTGCACCTAACTGTTCATTTTATGGACAGAAATATGGACGGATGTGAAGTCATATACTGATTCGTGGACCATGGCCAGTGGTTTGTCTGGATGGTCTGGGAAACATCCACGGAAAAAACCGTATTTGGAAAATTGGTGACAAAGAAGTCTAGGGAAGAGGGACGTGAATAGAGTTCCCTATACAGGCAAAAACTGTGAAGATATTTAGATTCCATAACAGTGCCAACCGCAGGGTGACCTCAGCAGGGGAAGACTTTGATAATCAAGTGGATGACCCATTCTTTGGAAATCAGTCAGCCTTTTTCCCCAACCACCCCTGTCATTACCCAATGGGTTCATGAACAAAGTGGCCATAGTGGCAGGGCTGGAAGTCATGCCTAGGTTCAGCAGTATGGACTTCCACTCATCAAGGCTGAGCAGGCTATGACTAGCACTGAGTGCCGACTCTTTCAGCCTAGAGACAAACACTGACTCCCCAGTATGGCACAGTTCCCCAGTACAGTCAGCCAGCTAGCTACCTGGTGGCAGGCTGATTGCATTGAACCACTTCCATCATGAAACAGCTGGCATTTTGTTCTTAATGGAATAGACACTCTAGATATGAATTTACCTTTCCTGCCTATAATGCTTCTGCCAAAACTACCATCTGTGGACTTACAGAATGCCTTCTCCACCAGCGTGACACTCCACACAGCATTGTTTCTGATCACGGACTAAGTTCATGAAAACGAAATACAGCACTAAGCCTATACTCATGGAATTCACTGGTCTTACCGTCTTTCCCACTCTCCCAGAGTAGCTGGCCTAATAGAACAGTAAGGTGGCCTTCTGAAGATGCATTTACAATCCCAGCTAGTAGAATTACCTTACAGAGATGAGGCAAGTTTCTCTAAGAAATCGTGCATGATCTGAATCAGAATCCAACATCTGGTGTTGTTCCAGATAGCAAGGATTCATGGGTCCAGGAGTCAAGGGGAGAAAATGAGAGTGGTACCATGCTATTTCTCCTGGTGACCCAATCGCAAAAGGTTTGCTTCCTGTCCCTGTTACCTTATACTCTATTGGCCAAGAGTTCTTAGTTCCAAGGGGACAGGAGACACAATAATGATTCAACTGAACTGAAAATTAAGACTTCTCCCTGGGCACTTTGGACTCTTCATGCTTGTGAATCAACAGACACACAAGCCAATTCTTGTGCTGGCTGTAATGATTGATCGTGATTACCACGGGGAGTTGGATGTGCTGTTCCACACTAGCGCTAAGGGAGAGCGTGTCTGGAAGACCCAAGATCTTATGGGGTATCTCTTAGTACTGCCACGCCCTGCAGTTTACATCAATGGAAATCCAGGAGGAACTACTAATAATCTAGACCCTTTGAATAAAGGTTCTGGTCACGCTGCCAGGCAAAGAACCAGAGGAGATACTGGTTGAAGGCAAAAGGACTATAGAATGAGTGATAGGAGAAGGTAGTTCTGAATACAACCACATGACCAGTTATGGAAATAAGGACCGTAGTTATCATGGGTATTTCTTCCTTATTTGGTTAAAAGTAGTGTGTGTGTGTGTGTGTGTGTGTGTGTGTGTGTGTGTGTGTGTGAAGCAAGTATCTTTGTTTCCTTCCTTCTTTCTCCCTTATGTAACATAAAATATAGTGGCCTTTAGGGTGCCTGGGTGGCTGACTCGGCTGAGTGTCTAACACTTGATCTCAGCTCAGGTCTTAATCTCAGGATCACGAATTCAAGCCCTGTGTTGGGCTCCACGCTGGGTATGGAGCCTACTTAAAAAACAAACCAACAAAAGACACGTAAATTGATTTTATATCATTGCATTTAATGATCATGATCTTTACACCATGGTATTTTAGTTAGGACATAAAGGGGCAGAGTAAATTTCAGCCAAGGACTTGCATCCTTTTCTGAGAGTTAGTGCCTTTTCAGTTGTATGCAGGAGAGTGGTATCATGTTATGTGGAAATATGACTTTACTGCTGTCTTTTTTTTGGAGATTAAGGAGATGTGTGTGGGTGCCAAGGAGGAAATTATAGTGACTACTGCCCAGCAATGAATGACTAATAATAGAGTTTGTGGGGTGCGTGGGTGGCTCAGTTGGTTAGGCATCTGACTTCGGCTCAGGTCATGATCTCACTGTTTGTGAGTTCAAGCCCCACGTCGGGCTCTGTGCTGACAGCTCAGAGCCAGGAGCCTGCTTGTGATTCTGTGTCTCCCTCTCTCTCTGTCCCTTCCCGGCTTGCCTTCTGTCCCCCTCTCTGTCTCTGTCTGTCTCTGTCTCTCTCTCTGCCTCTCTCTCTCTATCAAAAGTAAATACTTAAACTTCACAGTCACTAGTACCTGGTATTTAGATGGTATGAAATAAAGTTTTGTTTTTTGAATAAGTACGAGAATTATGTTTTCTTCCAATTATGAGGAGCAAAACAAAAAAGGCTACTGTAGTCAAATGGATCCTTCCTTTTTCTCAAATATTGAGCACAAAAGGTTCAGAAGATAGAAAGAAAACATTCAGTTTGGGATTCAGAAAAGAGAAATATATGGTATTCCAAATAAGTCCTCGGGTCTTAGGTGCATTAATATGAGTGATTTTCAAATGTAACTCTTCCCTTCCTGTTCAACTAAGTTGACATGCTTGAGGAAAATGGGCTGAGTTTTCTGTCTGATTTTTATTCTTTTTTTTTTTTTCTTCTTGCCAAGGAGATTTAGGACACATAAATCATTAACGCGTGTTTTTATATATCCTGGTGGTCAGTGATGAGAGGGTTTAAGGTAACATAAATCCATTTTGTGGGTATTTATGGGAGATACTTTCAGAGTGTAGAATTCAGGGTAAGTCCTGTAGATGACCTTGAGACAAGAGCGTGGTTCGAGCCCTTGGATCCGAAAACGGACAGAGATTCTGTTTACTGTCTACTTTTAGGAGACAATCATAGGAGCATCATCGAGAGCTATAACTCTTCCATTTCACTTTTACAAGACATGGTATTTTCCTAGTTAGGGAAGGAGTAAAACAGTGCACCATCAGCCTAACACTCGTATCAAGCACAGAACTAAGTACTGCAGTAAAGATTTTGAGATACGAGAAATAATAACTTTGTTCATAAATGGAAGAAATTAACACTTTAGCTTCATCTATTTTTAAATAAAACTAAATTCCTATATAAACAAAACGGATAGAACTGTGCTATTACTTGACATAACAGCGTAATTGTTCATCATATTCCTTAATACGAATAATGAGATATCCCTGCTTTCATTCCATACTACTTGAAGGTAGAAAAATATATTTCTTTCAAAATATATGAAATGAGACTTTTCACTGATTTGATTCCTCCTCCCTGCTTGGTGTTCCCACTGGCTCTTAAGGTAACAATCCCAAGGCGTATACTCAGAAACATTCATTATACGATGAAAAGTCTAAAAATGAAAAAAAACAACAACAACAAAAAAAAACGACTATACCATTGCGATAATTCCAGAAAATAATTCCATTTTGCAGAAATGAGGTGATCAGTTTAATGCCTTGAAATATTTCTGTTTTGTTTCAATACGATCACCTAAAAATGGTCTGACAGCAATTTGTGATTCATATATCATTAAAAATTGAACCACACTTTTATACTATAATATGAAATCAATACAAATCCGCCTTTTACATGACAAATATATCTGCATGCATATTGCATAGAACGGCAATAGTTTTTTGTGAGATCTCTCTTTCTCTCTGTCTCACCATTTCTGTTGCTTTAGAGAACTAAAGATACTCTAACAATAAGTGAGGTGATTTGATTGGCAAGATCTAATGAGTGCTGTTTGCCATGTCACGCGGTTAAAGTAAGGTGCACATGGATTTGCTTTCTAGTGGTCATTTGCTCCAAAACTGTCACATATGCCACTCTATGAATTAGGCACATCCATGGGCATACCATTATCTTAAATAATCATTGAATTTGGCCTTCTAGTAGAATCCAATTTTTATATTAATCTCTCTTCAGATCTTATGTGGAAAATCATATTAATATGACAGTTTTCCCATCTCAGTGAAAGCAATAACACTGCTGAAAAATAAAGAAACCAGCAAACAAGTATAAGTTAGCTGTCAAAAAAAATGCGATGACATTATTGTTATTATCCATTATTTGGGGCGCGACATGGCTATTTCCTTTCTGTTGGTATAAATGATGTGAATTTCTGGGGCCCCCCAAAATCTGTTGCTGTAAGTTCCTTTAGAAAGGCAACAAAGTAGGGCGCCTGGGTGGCTCAGTTGTTTAAGCATCTGACTTCAGCTCAGGTCATGATCTCACAGTTTGTGAGTTCGAGCCCCGCATTGGGGGCAGCTCAGAGCCTGGAACCTGCTTCAGATGCTGTGTCTCCCTCTCTCTCTCTGCCCCTCCCCTGCTCATGCTCTGTCTCTCGCTGTCTCTCAATGATAAATAAAAATGTTAAAAAATTAAAAAAAAAAAGAAAGGCAAAAAAGTAAGCAATTACCTGCTGTGAAGTCATGAATATGGACTCGAGTTAGATTACCTGGGTTCATGTCCCCGCTCTGTTCTTTGTAGCTGTTGATAAAGACTTGAACCTGCTCTGATCCTCAGACCTCTGAGCTTTAAAACAACATTTTTTAAGTTCTTTTTTTTTCCTTTTGAAAGAAAGAGAACTGTTGGGGGAGGGGCAGAGAGAGAAGGAGACAGAATCCCAAGCAGGCTCTGTGCTGTCAGTGCAAAGTCTGTGTGGGGCTCAAACTCACAAACGGTGAGAAAATGACTTGAGCCAAGATCAAGAATTGGAGGCCTAACCAACTGAGCCACCCAGGCGCCCCTGCACTTCCAAGCTTTCAAAGGAGGACCCGGAGGGCTTGGGTGGCTCAGTCAGTTAAGCATTCGACTTTGGCTCAGGTCATGATCTCCTGGCTGGGAGTTGAAGCCCCGTGTCGGGCTCTGTGCTGACGGCTCAGAGCCTGAAGCCTGCTTCAGATTCTGTGTCTCCCTCTCTCTGTCCCTCCCTAACTCAGGCTCTGTCTCTGTCTCTCCCTCAATAATAAATACACATTAAAAGATTTTTTTTAAAGGAAGATCCTACCCATCCCATTCACTGCTGTGTGGGTGAAAAAGATTTCTTATAAAGCACTTCGAACATCCTACACACAGTGTGTGCTCAATAACAGTTATCAATAAATGTCAACATTAATATTATTAGTGTTTTACTTGCCTTGTCTGGTTTGATATTGTGCTTTTTATTGCTCTCATGGAATGAACTGTCATTTTTCAATTTCTTGGAAGCGATTGTACAATGTTGGAACAGTCCGTTCCCTAAAAGTTGGTGAAACTCCACGATGAAACATTTGGTCCCAGTGTTTTCTTTACGAGATGATGTGTAGTTATTGATTCTGCTTTTGGATTGGTTACGTGGCTTCTAGGAATTATATTTTTCTAGAAATCTTCACACTTTGTCAAAATTGTCCACTTTGTGGACATATGTTTTCTTATAAAGTATTAATATCTGATGGACTTACACAATTCCCCATTTTTCATTCTTCATAGTAGTTACTTTTGGCCACCTTCTTCTTTGCTTTCTCCTCCTCTCCCTCTACCTTGTCCTTCTTCGTCTTCCTCCTCCTCCTCCTCTTCTTCCTCCCTCTCCCTCTCTTCTATTTCTACTCTTCCTCTTCATCCCCTTCTTCATTTCCATCAACCTTGGTGGAGGCTTGCCTACTCTATTATTCTTCGTTTTAAAACAGACTTTGTTTTCTTAATTTCCCTTGTTCCCATGACTAGCTTTCTATTTCCTTAATAACCTCCATTTTCTCCTCTAATTTGCTATTCGGAAGCACATCCTTATTTTTTTAACCTTAAATTTATGCCCATGACCGTTCCCTCATCCTATTTCCTCATAGAGTATCTCACATTGCTGTTTTCCTTTATACATCACTCAGCTGGGCTACACAGACATTGGTGTATTCTACTTTCATGATTTTTTTAGTGACAATTGTATTTTTACATTTTCATCATAATTTCTCCTTTTGTCTATGCCTTATTTAAAAGCATGTGTTTTCTGTTGTTTGTTTACTGTATGGAGATATTTTCATTTATTCCTTTTTTAAGAACTTTCCAATTTAATTAATTATGAACTCATTAATATAAAATCTTTGAATTTTATTTATTTATTTATTTGCCACTTGGCCTACTGCCTAGTAAGAAGTGGAATTTCATAAATGTCACATGGGTTCAGGGTTCTCTCTCTGTTCTAATAAATCAAGACTTTTTAATTTTGTTAGATAAAGTATCTCGTTCCTCACTAAAGTTTAATTACCTTGAACTTTTGATAATTTAAAGACTTGCTGAAAGCTCCCAACTCGACGCTGGATGTGTCAGTTTCATTCGCCACTTGTGTATTGCTTTATATTTACATTATCGCATTTTTAAGAGTTTTAGTGCACGTATCCCGTTATGATGTCTTTATCTTCAGTCTTCTTTGTCTACTATTAATACAATACAGATCTGATATGAATACATACCTGTGATTTTCTGGATTTCGCCTTTCTGTTGTGATTATACACACACACGCATACACGTACCCATGCACATACACATATGTTTTGTTTTGTTTTTTAACCTTCATGTCGCTTTTTAAAGTATCTTATTGGGGCACTTGGATGGCTCAGTCAGTTAAGTGTCTGCCTCTTGATTTCAGCCCAGGTCATGATCTCACAGTTCGGGAGTTCAAGCCCCGCCTCAGGCTCTGCGATGACAGCATGGAGCCTGCTTGGGATTCTCTCTCATCCTCTCTCTGCCCCTCCCCCATCTTGAAAATAAATAAACATTAAAAAAATAAAATAAAATATCTTCTTGAAGTATAACAAGTATATAATCAAATCTAGTGCTCGATACATTTGTACAAACTGAGCACACCCAGGTACGCGATATCAAGTTTAAAAACAGACAAACAGAATCCTAGGTATTCAATTTGTGCTCCGTTTTAATTACCAACCACGCTCTAAGGTTAACTATTACTGTGACTTCTAGCACTGTAGTTTGGCCAGCAACTGAAATTTATATAAACTGAATCACAAGTGTATAGTCTTCTGTTCCTGATTCGTTTAACTCAGTGTCACGTTCCTGCGTTCCTCAAGACTGTTGCATTTGCTCATTTTTTTTTTTTTATGGATAAGTAGTATTTCATTTTGTGAATATACCTGAATGTGTTTATCCATTCTAAGGAAATGAGAATTTGTGGAACTCCTAGTCTGGGGCTATTTAATATGGTAGTGCTATGAATATAGCACATAGTACAAAGTGTTCGGTGACCAACATGTTTATGCTTCATGGATATCACTTAAAAATATTATCTAGCTATATTTTTACTGCACCTTATGTGAAAATCTGCTTTTAACCTCAAGTTAGACCATTTATGGTGGAGATAGATATAGATATATAGATATATTTTTTCTTTTTGCCTTGCTATTTTTTATTATTTTAGCCCTTTAAAAAATCAATTTAATATTATTTGTTTCCTTATTACATCTCTTCTCTTAATTGGCTTGAAAGTAATTTACTTCATTTCTCATTTCTATTGTCTTAATGAATAAATTTGAAATTTTAACGTGTACTTAGACTATTTTAAGCACTCACCCCGCCATGTTGACCAGTATTAATTCTGTTATCTTAAATCTACCCTAAATATTATCATCGCCAATATTACTTCATATACAATATCTGTTTAAAGTTACCAATTTTTAGGGGCGCCTGGGTGGCTCAGTCGGTTAAGCCCCCGACTTCGGCTCAGGTCATGATCTCGCGGTCTGTGAGTTCAAGCCCCGCGTCAGGCTCTGTGCTGGCGGCTCAGAGCCTGCAGCCTGCTTCCGATTCTGTGTCTCCCTCTCTCTCTGCCTTTCCCCTGTTCACGCTGTGCCTCTACGTCTCTCAAAAATAAATAAACATTAAAAAAAATTACCAATTTTTTAAGCCTTCCTTGAAAGGTCATTTTTCTTCTTTCTTAAGTTCAAGCTACAAATTTGTTTTAAAAAATAAAAATTACTCCGAGCCTATCTTTATTCTCTTGGTCTTTTGAGAATTTCTTTGCTAGCTATGCAAGTCCGGGTTCACAGCTATTACCTATCTGCCTCGTAAAGACATCTCTAAACCACCTTTAGCTTCTACTGTTGTTCTTGTGAATGTGTTGCCCATCAAACTGACATTTCTCTCTAAATGATCCATGATTTCTCAGTCTGCTTTAACTAACTTTGCTTTTTCTTTGACATTTTGCTTATAGTTTTTCTCAAATATGTCTCAGATTTTCTTCCTCCCTCCCTTTCCTGGAATTATACTATATGCCGTGTTTCTGACTTTATATTTTTTAAATCATTTCTAGAACTTTCTTAGTCATCCATCTAATCAATCATCGCCTCAACTCCATTCTCTGTTACTTTCTCTGTCTCTCGAGATCTCTGGCTCACCACTTAGATATCAGTGTGACTTTATCTTTCTATTTTATTTCTATCTTTTTAATGATTATTATTGCATTCTGGATTATTTCCTCACCTATGTCTGCCAATCCATTAATTTTCTCATGAGCTTTGGGTCTAAGGTAAATGCCCCATTTGAGTCTGGAGTTTTACAAATATATCTTGTATGTTTTGAATGTTTTCGATATTACTTATTTTATATTCTGGGTCTGGTAACTAACTCTGTTATTTATGCTGATTCTTCCCCTGTTGTGTTCGGGATCTTTTAATGTGATCTCACTTGCTTGAAATTAGTTGCGGACACACAATTTGTGACTGTGTTCAGCCAGGAGAATCCACATTTGCTTCTGTCTGGAATCAGAGGCTATTGTCAACTTGAGGCCACTCTAGCCAACTTTGGGAATCTCTCGTTTATTATAAAAATATCTCCAGCTCTCTACCAGCTTTCTGTTGACCCAAGGTTTAGTCTCTTGTTTGTAAATTTCATGTTGACGTTTGCATTTAGTTTGAATTCAGATAATTTTTACAGGATTCCCCCTACCTTCTGCAAGCCCATAAACACAACTAAATGTGTATTTATGAAGTATCTAGCTGCCAAAAACAAAACAAAAAAGTGAAAAACAGTAGTTTTTCCTGACTCCTACAGAGAACTGAGGTCATAGGATAAATTACCCTGAAACGGCTAGGGAAGTTTGAAAGGACTTCTGAAATTATTGGTATCTTATTTTCTATATTTGAAATGCGGGGGGGTGGTGGTCGCCTGGGTGGCTCATTTGGTTAAGCATCCAAAATAAGCTCAGGTCACGATCTCACAGTTGGTAGGTTCCAGGCTGCATCAGGCTCTGTGCTGACAGCTCAGAGCCTGGAACCTGCTTCAGATTCTGTGTCTCCCTCTCTCTGCTCCTTCCCCGCTTGCACTCTGTCTCTCTCACTCTCAAAAATAAATGAACATTAAAATTAAAAAAAAATCTATATTCGAAATGGAAGATGCCCGTTTAGTGCTTTGGAGGGCAATATAATTTTTATTAGATGTTTCACTTGTGTGGTGGAGTGATACCATTTTATACCACTCTTATTAAGAAATGTCAATTCGACGGTCAACGAATTTCTATAAATAGAAGCAAAAAAATGATTGCTTGACATCTTCAAGAGCCAGGGAGGTAACAGCCATGACATATAGGCTAAAGCAAAGTTCAGCCTCCCCGGAGCAGTACGGGAAAGCATTCAGTCAGGGGGGTTGTTTAATAAATTTCTCATTCTTCACAATAAAGTATGGAAACATTTTTTCCCCCTAGAATTTGTTATATTCACAACCAAGTCCTTCCTCCTCCTCTCGCACGCCCAGCGCCTGTTCGCATCCAGTGCAGTGCTCCTGTGCAAAAGCTCCCTGTGGGGTGTGGGCTGCTGGACATCAACGGAGCCCAAGGGAAGTTACGTCAGCACTTCCGGCCCCTTGGCTCTGCCTTCAGGCATTGGCAGTAATGACTGTGGTGAGGTTGAGACTGGTGATTACGGAAGGCACACATCCGTGTCCCGCATGAACTGTTACCTTCTGCAGGGCGGCCAGCATGACCCGGATGTTTATTGTTCCCATGTACACACTCTGTAGTCGTCCCGGAAGAGATTTGCGTCAAGGAGAAAATGCATCTCACCCTCACCAGTGAAGTATGAATATGAGAGAGCTGAGGGTTAACAGCAGGAAGCAAACTCTTCATCTGAACGTCCCGATGAGGCTTTGAGACTTGGCCACCCCTCTTCCCGGAGCAGCTGTTGATCGTCCCTTAGTTCAGATGCCACATTATTGGATCTTCTCGCTGAGACTCCCTCTTTCCCTGTGCCAGGTTCTTCTACCTGATATCCCTATATTCTGAGTTCAATATGTGAAAGAGTAGCAAACAAAACAAAACAAAAACAACAAACAAACGAATGAACAAACAAAAAACCCTTCCAGGTTTCTGGTTTGAGCTTCAATATGTAGAAAGTTGGATGTGTTGCCCCTGCCTTTATAACAAGCAAAATGCCAAAAAATAAAAATAAATACAATTAAAAAATGAAAAACAAGAGCTTGTTCTGACTCCTACGGAGAACCGAGGTCAAAGGACCAATCAATCCCCCTGAAGCTGGAGAGACAGCTCATACTATCTCTGTCTCTCTCAAAATAAATAAATAAAATGTAAAAACAAAAAAAGAACCACTATGCTTTTTAGTAACGAAGGATTAAAAAAGAGGGCTAAATCTTTGGATTTTTTAAATTCCCATAAATCTGTTTTCTCTTTGAGGCAAATGCCCTGAGCTGTAGGGCCATCCTGGAACGCTGGGAATTAAGCCTACATAGAACTTATTGACTCCGGGAAACCCTAGTGCAGGTGATACGACTTCAGGGATTTTACTAGGGCGCCATTTACAAAGTTCTATAGTCTCTCTTCTTTTGAGCGTGCATTTCTGCAGAACTTGCCTGTGCTAATAACAAGGAAGGAGAGCCCTTGTAAATTATTTTTATTCTCAGTTCTTCAAATTTCATAATAGCTGTTTGGCACTAATAATTTTAGGATGAATGCTCGATTATTTTGCCATGAACAAAAGTGACTAACACTTTGTCTCTTAAACGTGGATGATTCTAAATTGTAACTTCAAGGTTTTATTGGAGAGATTCCAGTAAGATTGCACCGTCACCTTTGTCCTTTAAATGACTTATCACCTAAGAAGTACTACACCTTACATGTGATCCCCAACCCCAGAATTTCTGTTTTTCTGCTATCTCACAAGAAAGCAAGTGCCCTTTTGTTCCCCATCGTAATTGCGCCTTTACGTGCCTGTGCCCAGCACCAGCACTACCTCATGGATATGGTGAGAACAGTTGAAGAGGCATAAAAAAAGTATTCAATTAAGATGTGATTGCTAAAGTAAACACCATGATTCACCATATTTTGCACTAAAAAATCACCTTCGCCAAGTGTTTAGAGGTTTGAGTTTGAAAGATAATTTGCAGCTGGTGTATTCTATCTGCCAGGGAGGGAAATATTGAAATGCTTAACATTTCCTAGCACATTGGCTTAGAAATGGGTATTATTTAACTCAAGCTTTTACCCTCTCTACTTGTTTAGCAAGAGCTTAATATTTGCTCTATAAATAAATATATGTGTATATATGCTAATGAATGCTTACATAATAAAAAAAAATCTAACAAATATTCCCCCTTTCATTTTGGCAAAAATCGTTGAATTTATAAGTATGTAATTTCATGGGGCACCTAGGTGACTCAGTCGGTTGAACATCACAGTCTTGATTTCAGCTCAGGTCTTAATCCCAGGATTGTGGGATCAAGCCCTGAGTCAGGCTTCATGCTCAGCCTGCTAAAGATTATCTTTCTCTCCCTCTGCCCAGGTCCCCCACTTGTGCTCTCTCTTTCTCTCTAAAACAAAACAAAAAACAAACAACAATAACAACAAATAACTATGTAACTACAAATTCCCATAAAGTCCTAGGGAATACTGACCAGTTTAATAAATATCCTCTCTGAATCTGATAGAAAGTCCCTCATAACCTTTCTTCCACATCAGTTCCCTCCCTTCCATTGTCTTACAAAAAGATAATGACACAAAATGACTGCCAAAAAAGTCATCGAGGACAAAAGAACTATTTCAAATTTGGAAATAAGATAACATTCAAAACAAAATATGGGGGCGCCTGGGTGGCTCAGTTGGTTAAGCGGTCGACTTCAGCTCAGGTCATGATCTCACGATCTGTGAGTTCGAGCTCCACGTCGGGCTCTATACTGGAGGCTTAGAGCCTGGAGCCTGCTTCAGATTCTGTGTCTTCCTCTCTCTCTGCCCTTCTCCTGCTTACTCTATGTCTCTCAAAAATAAATAAACATTTAAAAAGTTTAAAAAAAATATGGCCATTCACTGTCAAACTGGAACAGTGCTTAACAAGTCCAATCAGGGATTATTTTATCTCTGTATTTGACTGTTTTGGATACTGTGATTTTCTGCTTCCTTACATTCTAGACACTGGGAACTTACAAGTTAGTTCATAAGTTTTGCTGTGTACAAATAATAACACTGGAGGCTATGGGTTTATTGCCTCGTAAGACATTAGCGTGTTCTGTACCAATCTAATGTAGCAATCTTATTCTAATCTTATTTTTAAAACAAGAACAAACAAACAAAGACAAACAAAACCCCCCACCGGTTCCTCAAATATTGTATTCACTCCAGATTTGTAGAAGGGAAATGCTTTCACTGTTTTGGAATTTAACTTTGACTGTGATGACAGTCATTCATACTGATCTCCCATGGTCACCTCTAAGAAGAAGACTCTATGTGGCCATCGGGGATGTAAACGAAAGTCGGCTATACTATCAGGGTCTTAATTGCATCAGGGTGATTTTCATCAACCTATGATATCCTGGCCGTCTCCATTCCTTCTGAAAGAGCCCAATAATACTTTGTAGAAACAGACTGTATTCTACTATCTTATCATCCAGTAAACGAGTATTGTGTACCTATCACAAAATGGACACTATGCACAATTTTGAGAAAACAAAGCAACAATAAATATAATAGATGTCAAGGGATTATCTTGTGGGTTCATTTTTCATATGCAAATAGATGTATTTGCCCTAATCACCACCTTATGTAACACGCACGCATCCTTGCCATCTTATTTATTTTTCTTTTCACTATTTAAAAAGAGAATAGGAATGTATTTCTTACTTTTTTAAAGGCAATTCTACCCTCTCTAACAAACCTCTATACTTTTTACTCTGTAAGAGGATATACTATGATATATCCACCGATCAGAGTATATGATAAGTATATGATATATATATATGATACAAATCTGATCTGGCCACTGGCTTAACTAACGTAAGCCTGGCTTGGGATTCGAGGAAGAAGTGTGTTTCCTGATTACATAGAAAGCAACCTTTGGCAATTGGGACCAAAGTCATCTCAGTGACTATCTTAGTTTTCCATAGAAGGTCAGACACTATTGAATCATCTTTGTTTCAGTATTTTCCACTATTTGCTTAATTTACATAAATCGATCCTTGCAAACTACTGTCAGTTATTCAGAATTCTGATTTAACTCTTCCGTGACTTTTGGTTCTGGTGGATACTCCAGGGACAAACCCCCTGCCAGGCTGAGGGAGCTGCAAATCCAAGTGTCCTATAGTAGGAACAAACTTGTCGGGTTCAAGGAACAGGTAGTTAGCACACTGAAAAGTTGTAACTCAGAGGAAAATGGCAGAGGGTGGGTTTGGAGATGATATCACATAGATCCTGGCAGTGATGGTGGGTTTATTCTAAGTCCAGTAAGAAGACTAAAGGATTTTAAATGAGTGCATGAGATAATCTATTTTATGTTAAGATAAAGATGTATTAGTCTGCTTTAGCAAATAAAAATACAGAACACAATATATGCCATACAATATTTGGGACATATTGACACTTAAAATATGTTCTTCGTTCATCTGTTTCAAATATAATGTGTTGTCCTATATTTTATCTGGTAACTCTATGCTATTTCTATGTGGGGTATATCATAGTGGGACAAGAGTAAAATTAAGCACAGTTTGAAGACTAGAACGATAATCCCATGTGAGAAATGGCAGCAAAAATGATGCTGGCTTGGGTGATTTGGTGGATATGGAGAGAAGAGAGTGCAGAAATTCTGTAAGCAGAGCTGACCGTGTTAGAGTAGGCAGTTAGGTTCTAACAGGAGGCCAGCAGTGTATCCAGAAGGTCTGAGGCCTGTGCTGGCAACACTCCAGAAGAAGCCAGATCCCACCAGACAGGCCCAAGATGGTGGATGCCATGACAGGAAGCCACACCCAATTAGGAAGAAAAAGCACCCAATTCTGCTTCCCTGCCCCAAGTAGTGAATAATCAGCCCTCTAGTTAACAACTCCCCATAAGAGAAAGAAACTTGAACTCAAGGATGCAACTCTCCCCCGCCCACCACCACCACGATTGCCTGCTCTCATATCTTGAGACTGTACTTTTTGTTTTAATAAATTTTATAGCTTCTGTTGTTCTTCCACTGTGTGGCATGTCTGTCCTTGAATTCTTTCTAGTAAGAAGACCAAGAACCTTTGGCCACTTCTTCAAGATGGGGTAGGTTGAGGCCTCAGGAGCCAAGGTCTCTCCAATTCACCCAGCAACAATGGAACTTACTGATAAATGTATTCAGAGGTGATTCGTAAGGGAATAAAAATGGAAATATGAAGAATTCCATAGTTTTGTCTTGATAAATGATATGCAAAGGTTGTTCTACATACCCGTGATTATTTTATATCTTTCTCGGGACCTCTTTGCTCACGAAATGCACCATTGATCCATTGAGGTTTTAATCTATTGCATTAGGTACTCACCCTATATTGATGGAGTTCTCAATAAAAGAATAATGTCTAGTCCATAGTGGAATTTATATACAAGATAACGGATTGCTAGAAGGTAGCCCCTGCTTCAAAGAGGACAAGGAGATTCATGTCGGCACACACAGAAGGTGGTCGACGGATGTTACATGTTCATCTCTGAGGGCTGCTGATCTTCGGGGATCGCAGGCAGTGGAATAGAGGGGACCAGAGAACCAACAAGAATGTAGAGACCTAAGCAGGTGGAAATCAGAATCAGCAAGTCTTCTTAATGGCCCACGGGAGAAGAAACTGTAAGAGCTACCGTCAAGAATGACGTTCTTCAAGAACGCCAGAGGTGAAGGTAACCCCAGAGTTGGAGAAAAGGTTCAGGGTTCATGCCGGACTCAGGAACAGGAGCCAAGCTCAGTCGCACGTGACCGAGGCCAGAGACAGCACTGCTCCCCCATCATGTGCCTACATCGAGCAGGATCACCCATACACTGTGTGTCTAACTACGTTTGCATCAATATAAATCACACACAGACGCCGATAAACAAAATACGCTCTATCAATATGTTCACCAGAAATACATTCTTGGTGACAAAATGAAATAATGTCTGTTAAGCTAGTTTTTCGTGACTGAAAATGGGTAAAATATTAAAAGGATGGCTGGAACACTGCCTGGGCCTTGATTTTGAAATGGGCTGACAGTGATTATTATTAAATGAATAATAATTCAATTAAAGGTGTTCATAAATCATACCATTTTATCTTTATTCCACAAGACGTATTTTTTCCTCGTTTCAACAAATTCACCAATTATGTAATTACAATCAAAATGTTGAAATCATTGTCGTGATACTGTCAGTGATGAGCTGAAGACTTCAACATCTAGGTGCGATTGTATTTAAAGCGAAAATAATTAGAATATAATTCCTTACAAATAAACTTAAATGGAAAAATAAAAAGTTAAAAATATTTTCATGTTATCCAAGTTACATTTCTTCTGAAATATTCATTTTTGAACATTTATTTATTTTTGAGAGACAAAGAGAGACACAGCACGAGCAAGGGAGGAGCAGAGAGAGGGAGACACAGAATCCGAAGCAGGCTCCAGGCTCTGAGCCACCAGCACCGAGCCCGATGCGGGGCTCAAACCCACCAACCATGAGATCATGACCTGAGCCGATGTTGGGCACTTAACCAACTGAGCTGCCCAGGCGCCCCTCTTCAGAAATATTCATAACCGTCTCCTAAAATTAAAATGCAAGCTCTGGTTCTTGGCTACGGCGGGGTAATGGGGACTGGATAAATCTTCTTACCTGAAAGAAAACAGACACATTAAAAACTGGTTTCGAAGGCACTGGAGATAAGGACTCTGATTCCTGAGAAATGAAAACACAGGCAGTGAGTCTCAGGAGGTGACATGGGGAGGAGAAGGCTGTGACACAAGAAGGAGGGCCAGGGAGAGGAGGCAGCTAAATTCTCATGATACGGGACCGCGGAGAAGGCGGTTTCACAGACAGAGGACCTTCCGTGATCCCTCTCTTTTATTCAGCTCAAATGTGAGGAAGCCACAGGAGGCCCAGGAAGAAACGACCCAAAAGGATGAAGGTTATAGAAGCTGGTGCTCACCCAAGCCTGAGAATGGTGGTTTTTTTCCCCAGCAACCAGGTAGGAAAACCTCAGGGTTTATGGGATACTCGGTGATGGGAATATGTTTAAAAACAGGGACACTTCTGAAGGTGATCAATCCATTCTGGATAACGGTGATGGCTTCACAAATACATAGATGCATACATTTCAAAACTTTTCAGATTGTACACCTTAAATACGAGCACTTATTGTGTGCCTGTTGCACCTCATAGTTTGGTTTAAGTGTACAAGGCGAATGCAAATTATTATCCATCGACATGGGAATTCTAATTTAAAAGATTGAAATACATGGGGCACCCGAGTGGCTCAGTCACTAGGCATCGGACTTGGGCTCCGGGTCGTGAGCTCATGGTTCAGGAGTTTGAGCCCCGCATCAGGCTCTGTGGCTGTCAGCACGGAGCCCGCTCCAGATGCTCTGTCCCCCTCCTGGTGCCTCTCCCCCGCTCATGCTCACTTTCTCTCTCTCAAAAATAAACATTTCAAAATTAACAAACAAATAAAATAAAAATATTTAAAGACAAAAAATAAAAATATTGGAATACAGCTGAAATTTTTAAAACAACTGAACTTCAAAGATATGTTTATAAGAATAAAACTTTGGTGTCCGTGCAAGGGTCACTGAGAGGAATCCATTTCATGGTTGATGTATGACATCTAAGCCAACATAAACATACGAGTCCAGAGAAAACATGGTGATTTCATCTTACAAAAAGCCCCCTGCTGACTCCACACTAGGTTCTGTGACCACCCATATTTCCGTCGTTTGGAGTGGGTTTCCTAGTTCAACACCGGCACCAGCAACTTCCTGGCTTTCAGCTCTGCCCAGCTGCTATTTCAAAGACCCAGGGCCATTGGCTTGGAGAGGTATCCTGGTGGCCATAACTGTCTTAGTCAGAAGACAGAATGCCCAGAAAGGAGATTCTTCTGTGCCAGTGGCCAAGGCCAGACCCCAGAGAATGACAGACACATGTGTCTGTCTGGGAAACTTATTTGTGGTATATTTATGATAAGCAGGAGCATCTAAGCCATAAAGCTTGGGGTCTGGCCCTTCTTGTTGGGTTAGATGGACATGCAGGCCAGAGGGCTGGCTTCACTCAGTGATGAGTCACTTAAGCTCTTTCTTTCTTTCTTTCTTTCTTTCTTTCTTTCTTTCTTTCTTTCTTTCTTTCTTTCTTTCTTTCTTCCTTTCCTTCTTTTCTTTCTTTCTTTCTTTCTTTCTTTCTTTCTTTCTTTCTTTCTTTCTTTCCTTCTTTTCTTTCTTTCTTTCTTTCTTTCTTTCTTTCTTTCTTTCTTTCCTTCTTTCTTTCTTTTCTTTCTTTCTTTCTTCCTTTCACTATTTCTCATAGAAGACTTTCTGAATTTGCCCTGGTTAATGGCTAGGACCTAAGAGGAAACCATATAGTGGAGGAACAAGTAGGTCCACTCGAAGATAATGGATATTTCCAAAGGAAAATGAGAGGGAAGGGGGGAAGGCAGATATTTTTTTGAGTAGTGCATTAGTGACATCTGTGTAGAACCTCCCTGGCTCCAGTTTGAGGAGGATGATATTTTAGCTCATTGCTTAAAATTACCAAACTAATGTGTTTTTCTTTTAAAAAGTGATTTCACAGAGGATACCGGTTTACATGGTACCACTAACAGAGAGATCCTGAGAGATGCTTCCTGATTAAAGAAATCCCTGGACCCTCAAAGGAATGCAATTATGCAGATTTATGTAAATGGTATGCAAATCACCTTGTAAATAAAGTGTGCAAGGGAGGAGAGCGATGTTCCCAAGCTGTGACTTGTCAGTCTAAAGCTGTTTAGCGGGCAAGGATGCAAACCCTGATGCAAACAAAAGCTGAGTTATGGAGGCTAAGTCTTACCTCCTACATCTCTTTTGGAAGTAATTGGATTTGGGTGGGATAAGTAGTTATTCTGGCTAACAAGATCAAAATGTCTCCCTGGTTCTCTTGAATACTAAGCAATACCGATCCGTCTAGGACAGCGGCGCCCAGCTCAGGGTGCCATTGTGGGTTTCGACAGAGTTCTGGAACGGTGATAATGAGTCCTCCATCTCCCTTCTGCCAGTCGTGGGCCCCGCCAACCCTGCAATCTTTCGTGACCTTCTTTAGGTCTCAGCTTTCTTGTCTCTGTGATTGCAGAGAAGATGAAATGGTTCATCAGTGAGGCAGCGCGACCGGGCCTCGCACGTAGCCAAGTGCTCCCTGCTTGGCCACGGCTCTTGTATTTTATCTCTTTCAAAAACCAGCGTATTCGAAATAATCTATTGATCTTACCTGTTGGTTGTACCAGGACACAGAAGAGATAAAAACTGTAAATAAGAGTAGCATACAAGAAAAGGTGCAGGCAGGCCGTCGGAACCTCTGAGGACATCTTTGCCAATACAAAACAGAGAACTGGGTTCAAAGAGCAGAGAGAGAAAAACGAAAACAAACAAACAACCAAAAATAAACAAAACAAAACAAAACAAAAAACAGGACCCTGAACCGAGTGCTCAAAGCCCACGAAGAACAAACACACAAATCATATATAAACCGGTTGAGCCTATCATACTCTATTTCTTTTCCTCCGTTGGCTCTTCCCAGCGTGTGAGTTCCCTCTAGACAAATCTGTGAACATCAAAGTTGGATGGCCGGCCTGGGGGTGTAGTGGATGATGCCACCTGAGAAGCAGCTTCCATCAGACAAGAAAAGCAAGCACCACAAAAGAAAGACTACGCTGTTTAAGAAGAATATACTTTCTTGAGGTGCCTGGGTGGCTCAGTCCGTTCAGCGTCTGACTTCGACTCAGGTCGTGATCTCCCAGTTTGTAGGTTTAATCCCCACATGGGGGTCGCTGCTGTCAGCGTGAAGCCCACTTCAGAGCCTCTGTTCCCTTCTCCCTCTGCCCCTCCCAAACTCACATTTTTTCTCTCTCTCTCAAAAATAAATTAAAAACTTTAAAAAATGGCCATACTTTGTTGAGTCTACAGTTGTCCTTTCTTTGTTCTAAGTTCAAGCTTGTCAAGAAAAAGGATTGTCCCTGTATAGAAGCAACCCACAGGGCTCTCTTCCCTCCAGTAACCCAATTAGTATTCCATTTACAAATATGAAACAACAGTCAAGGATCAGCAGGCATATGAAGAAAGCAAAGAGCCTCAAGAAATGGGCCAGCAGACCCCAGGGGAAACAAAGATAATTAAAATTTCTAAGAGAGTTGAAGCATATTTTAATTAGTATCCTAAAACATACTCAGTTCGTAATCTATAACAACGGATCTACCAGAGTGATTTTGGTCCCACTGCTCCTTCCTCAAGAGACATTAAGCAATGTCTGGGGACATTTTTTTCCTACCGATCTCTAGCATCTAGAAGCCAGCACTGCTTCTAAACGTTCTCCAGTGTGCAAGACAGATACATAGAGAATAAAGGAAGAAGAGAAGGTTAAACATCCTGATTACGTGCGACTAAAAGCCAAGGCAGTGATAGTGACGTTGATAATAAAAATCAAGTAAGCCTCTAATGGCTCAGATCTGCAGAATGAAGATATCAAAAATAAGGAAGGGAAAAATGCCATGAGTCACAAAGGCAAAGATCCAAGGTGTCTCAGATCCCTCAATACATGCACGAGCAGCAGACAAGTGAGGAGAAAGAATGTTTTCCAGAATTTAAGTTTGAAAAAGTCTATGGTGTGTCTAGGTTGGCTAATAAAGATGGCCCATATTTATAAAAATCCTTCTCTTACTAAAAATGTATTATGATAATGAAAAAGATAAAATCCCTAAAGGAGCCGAGAGTGGAAGAGATAATAACAGGGTTAGGGGTAAACAGAAGGGATGTCAGCCAAAGGGGAATGTTTCTAAAATCATGAGAGAACATTAGAACTACACTTGAGTCATCCACTTAATAAATTGCGAGGACAGATTAAATTTTGGACGCAAGATAGAAAACCTATTATGTACAAAGCAAATATATATTTTGAATACTAACTAAAAATAAAATTTCATTTTAAAATCCGAAAATACAAATGTCAGAAAATACTGAAAAAATATTTTTTTGCTTACTCACAGTTATGTAATATTTTTCCTACATTTTAGGCATGGATACTCAGTGATTGGCTGGTTTCTACTAACACTTTTTATGAACCCGAGCATTTAAAATGGAGTCAAGATAGATAAAACGGACCAAGTAAGAGCCGCCCAGAATTAGATCTGCATATAAGCAGACATTTGACATACACGAGGTAGCACTGCAGAGCAGAAAGAAATTGACAGTCTTCTTGATAAATGATTCAGATCTGCTATAGAGACAGAGAGAGTGTGAATCTTAACTCTGCCTTCATTCATACTTAACAGTTAAATTGTAGATGGATTCGAGATTTAAAGGTAAGAGACAAAATAATAAAGCTTTTTGAAATTCTATCTTTATAACTTTAGGAAATCTTTCTTATGCAAATCTCCAAAGCCACTAACCACAAAAAATAAAGAACGGATAAATAGGAGTATCGGGGCAGCTGGGTGGCTCATTTGGTTAGGCGTCCAACTCATGATTTCAGCTCGGGTCACGATCTTACAGTTTCTGAAATCGAGCCCCATGTCAGGCTCTGTGCTGACAGCGTGCACCCTGCTTGGGATTCTCTCTCTCCTTCTCTCTGTGTTCCTCCCCCACTCACACTCGCTCATGCTTATACTCTCTCCCTCTCAAAATAAACAAATAAACATTTTTAAAGCATACGATGGAATACAATCTTTTGTTCCAAAATTTTTAAATCAATACTTTTTTTTTTTTCCTTCTTCAGATTTTTGCCGGTTACAGAACTCTTTCAAGCTGGACATTCAGAACAACTTTGAAAGTCTCCTGATGGTTTGACACATCACACAACTGAAAATCATTAAGACTGTTTTTGTTTTCTAAAACTTCTTGAAAGCTGTCTTTCTAAAGTATGAGAAGTGGATCACACCTTCCTCCCAGGCTGCTCTACATTTTCCCCTAATTCTGTCTCTTCCAGATCAGTTTTTTCTTCTCCTACCTCTACTTTCACAGTTAAGAAGCTTCTTCTTCCTCTTCTGCCCCCTCCTCCTCCTCCTCCTCATTCCCCTCCTCCTCCTCTTCCTCCTCCTCCTCCTTCTCCTCCTCCTCCTCCTCCTCCTTCTCCTCCTCCTCCTTCTCCCCCTCTTCTCCTCCTCCCCCTCTTCTTCTCCTCCTCCTTCTTCTACTTCCTTTGTTAATAAATAGAAGAATAGAATGTTTGGCTTCCAAACAACACATTTCAAGTTGTCGCCCCCACTCACAGTTCTTTCTAAGGGAAATTAAAGCCCCTCTCCCACTTGCTACACAGCCAAGTTTGGTAGAGAAACTCATCATCGTCTGAAGGCAGGCGATCTTTAGAAGCTATGCTAAAACATATCATAAAACACTTTGTGTTGCCCTTTTGACGTGCCTGAGCTAGGAAATACGAAAAGATTTTGCCAGGTAGTAGTTGAACCGGAGGTGAAAGAGGCATTCTGAAAATTGAGCCAGGGGCAAGCTACAGTGAAGCTATGAAGTGGTCTTCTGGCCTTCCTCTGTTTTGCAAAGAGACTAACATGCCTGATTCCCACAGTGTCTTCCTTCCAATTATAATAAAGTTTAGCAAATAAATAAATAAATACATTTGTGAATTGTAGTACTCATGTTTACATCTTGTCTCTCTCTCTCTCCCATCCTGCTCCCTACCCCTCTGTCACTGTGTTCCAACAACTAATCCTTCTTACTTTTTCTCCTGAACTGGAGGAATTAGTAGTATCGGTCCAAAGCTGTTAATAATCCACTATACAAATGTCTTCTCAGGATTTTTCTATGTCCTGCCTACTACATATTATGTTTTCGAATGCACCCCTTGGCACATATTCTGAGTGCCTGCGTGAGAACCACCTGTTTCCTGCTGGAACTCTGCCTTACTCCTCAGGGAAGAAGAAAACGATAAAGTATATAGACCACTAAAGTTAGTGACTAGTATGAAGTAAAATCACAAGAGTAAAGAGGCTGGTCTTGACAGATTACATGGTCTCCCTAAAAGGTGCACAAACCATATTAATATTATTTAAAAAAAATAACTCTTATATGCTGCCTGGCTAATTAATGACACCATCAGGCCAAGAAATGAATCTACTGATTTGGCTCATGGCTTTTAAATCATATATATATATATATATATATATATATATATATATATATATATATTTATCTTTTCTTTATTTTTTTTTCAGGTAGCTCGCTTAAGTGACTTGAGATTTTTCATAATCTGGCCAATGTGACATGCATATCCAGAGGCTTATTATTCTCCCAGAGGCTGGGGCTTCTCTTTAGATGATGGATGGGAGATTTTCCAGCCCCCCCCCCCCATTCTGTTCAATTATACAGATGATTCTGCTCTTCCAAATACAAGAAAAACAAGCATGTAGAATTATTCTGGTAGTCAAAGAGTTACTTCAGCTATCAGGGTAGTAACAATAGTGAAAAGACAATGGAACTTATAATCCATTTCAAATTTAATAACGTTTCCCAACTCTCGTGGACACTTGCCAGTTTATTGTTTTCTCAGCTCTCTCTCATCTAGGGTTACTTATGGAGAACCAAGACTAGAGACTCCCTTCATTATAGATATCCACATTGCACCCTCATGAACAATGGGATTTTGCTTTTCGGAAGTAGCAAACACATTTGCTTGCCTCTCTAAGATTGTTTTACACTAACATCAGTTTTTATTTAATATAAAAATATGTTCCGTGTAGAACATAAAGTAAGTCAATCCAACAACAGCTTTGACTGACACAGGCTATAAAACATAGTTGATGACATACAGTCATCTCTTTGTGCTATAAAGTAGGTTTTATAGCATTATCTTTCACTAGCACCCACGTGAAGAAGAAAAATGATGGCCAAATAGAAGTGAAGCAAACTTTTTTTTTTTAATGTACAAATCTAGTTGTTTCTACAAATTCAACTTTGGAATGTGCGCCCTAAGTCTTGAAGCAATAAATTTATCTGCATATATTTTTGTCAAAGTGGTTTAAATTACCACTTAGTAAATTATAATATTACTGGCATAAGAGAACCCTACCAGTGTTGTTCTTGCCATATACTATGATATCACCTCCATCAACGTCTCTACAGGATCGTATTCTTTACGTCAGACCTACCTTGGCTGTCATTTTTCATTCTCCTAAGGGACTTGTTTTTTACTTTTTGTTATTTCATTAGGAAATCAATATTCTACTGAAATAACCATAGCCTAATCCTCTTGGAATCTTGAGTGAAACTTAATGATTATGGAATGAACTTTGGAAAGCATTAATGAACATAATTGTGTTTATAATTTCAGTTTATTACTTCTCTAGCCTAGTTTGGAATAATATTTAGAAGAAGAAAAGCATATCTCTCTGATTTCCTGAATCCATCTACAATTGATCGTTGGCTACTTTAGACAGAGCATTTTATCGGTGAGACAACCAGTTTTGTGGTAATAATAAAGATTTAAGTATATAATTTTCTTCTCTGTAAAGGAATATGTTCAAGATAATAGAAGGCCCTTCTAAATACTTGCAACAACGACATTGCTTTTATAATGAAAGCTCCACACTATCTATCTATCTATCTATCATCTCTCCATACATCTATCTATCTTTATAGTCTCTATTTTTTTAAACCTAAAACTCAACGTTGAGTTTGGTGTTTAAGATAGAACCAACACTACTTCTTTCATTAGTGTGCAAAATGAATAAGTGAGAAAAATATTTGGTATACAATGCATTTTTGTTACGACAACTACAAAAAAAGCTTGAAAGTGTATACTTTATCTTGCTATATCTTATATTCTACACTGTGAGAATCAAGATTTTAAGTAAATATGATTATTTAAATTGTTTGATACAAGTCTTGATGAGCTGAAATTTGAGAGATTCTAGTAAAATTAACAAAATTGGAAGGCAATAGAAGACTAAGGGAAAAATTATCAGGGATTCCCACGGAAAAGAATTGAGAAGAAACTCAGAAGCTGTGGTACAGATTACCAATGACCCTTAATTATTGAAAGTAAATATAATTTTTTTAAGAATAAAATATCCTATGGTTCATAAGACTTTGCATGAGTACTTTTACAACATAGAAACATAGTGAGCTATAACTCATTCAGAAACACCAATCTGCTAAAAAAAAAAAAAAAAAAAAAACATGACTCAGAGGGACACCTGTCTGGCTCAGTCTGTAGAGCATGCAACTCTTGATCTCAGGGTGGTGAGCTCAAGCCCCATGTTGGGCATGGAACATACTTAAAAACAAAATGAAACAAAATTGTGATTCATAAAAGCATATACCAGAAAAATCTAGACACATATATAGATATGTGTGACCTAATGAGCATAAGAAAGCAGTTCAGCTGCTGGGGGTAGGTATTTGAGTCAGCTGGGAGTGTGGAAAACACAAGTCGCTACCTGATCCCTTGGGTTCCAGATTTGGCAGTCTTGGAGAGGACACACAAGTACTGTCATGGTGTAAAAGCCAACTTGGTTCTCTCCACCTAAGTTTCTTGGTTCTAATTTTCACAAATAGGACCGCTTACACTTCTTGGGCTAACACAATGCAGGTTGAGGGCCTCAAACCAATTTTACTTTATAAATAAAATGATACGGTATATGGATATTTATGCCTGTGGCTAAACACAGTAACTTGAATTCATATGTTTATATCTGCGTTCTTTCAAAACTTCACTGGAAAGAATAAAAGTGTTAAGCCCTGGGGTTCCTGGGTGGCTCAGTTGGTTGAGCGCATCTGACTCTTGATTTTGGCTCAAGTCATGATCCCAGGGTTATGGGATCGAGCCTCACACAAGGTTCCATGCTGAGCATTTAATCTGCTTAAGATTCTCTCTTTCTCCCTCTGCCTCTCTCCTTCACTAGCTCTCTCTCTCTCTCTCTCTCTTAAAAAAATAAAATAAAATTAGATTAAAATTTAAGAAAAAATAGTGTTAAGCTTTGAAGGAAAAAAATATATATGAAGATTACAGCCCCAAAGACATCAATACAACTTGGGGGACAATAAAGTGGATGGAATACACCAATCATCTTAGAAAACTAGAGGAAAGTGAAATCTGATGGCCTGTCAGGGGAAAAGGCAGCAGGTAGCACGCTTGCAGAACATTAGCAAACCTTGGGAAGGAGACGGACCGCATCCAGGGGAAGGTCAAGGTTGCTGATTATTCCTTACTAAAGGAAGATTGTCTGGGGGAGGGGATGCTAGGTTCCTTGCCAACTCATAAGCAGCCGGAAATCCTCTTTCCCTACCTCCACACTGATGGAAAAGAGAAGAGGACTTTCCTGGGAGTTTTTCTTAGACGGGTTGGGTCTTGTGGTGATACTGGGCACAAAGGAAGTTAGGAACAGAGGTGAGCTTCCGCATAATAAATGGTGACAACTCCAGCCCACCTCCTACATGTCTTCTAGGACAGTGGAAGCCAGGACTCCAGTCTCCAGGACTACTTCTCTGGTTAAATAATTGTTTCAAAAGAAAGTTCTCAAAAATATTAATAATTTTGAGTTTCCTCAACAGGACAAATTTGGCTTTGCCTCTTCACAATCTGGTGAGGACCAACATTTGGCGAAAACAATTATGCACACGCTTCCCACGGCACTTTTTAGCACTTTGTCCACAACACCAGAGAGCATGCAGTGATCGTCCTAGAGTAGGAAAACACTTCTCCTGTAAATACGGGTGCCGAAACGAAGAATGAGAACAAAAACTCCCAGAGCAAGCAGAAGCTTGAAAAAGAAAAGAAAACCAAACAAACAAAAAATCCGTTAAAGCCATCAATAAAATATTTCACCCAGAAAACAAGAGGCCATTAAAAGAAAATTTAAAATAAATCCCATAAGATATAAAAACAGGATTGGTAGTTAAAAATGCAACAGCAGGAATTCAAAATGGGTTTGAAAGAAAATTAAAGTTAAGAGAATCTCATAGAAGTGATAGGGAAAGATAGGGTTAAATAGGTAGAGAGGAAGAGGTTAGGCCTTGAGGTCTCTGAATATAAAAACAAACAAACAAACAAACAAATACCTATTTTAAAACAATGCAGGAGACTTCTGACCACAAGAAAGACTCCCTCAGGCTTAAAGTTTTTCTTAAGAATGTAACAAACACCACGACTCTGCCCTCGGGAATTTGACCAACAAAATACCTAACTAAAATAAGGAGACCATAAAACTTTTGATATATGAGGGGCAATATAATCATAGTCCAACACTTCACAGGACAGAATTGAGCCAATCGGGGAAGAAAAAAAGTCAGCACCTACAGTTATCAGGGTAATGAAAAAAAGAACCTGAAAAAGAACAAAGGGGGAAGAGAAAGAACAGACCAAAACCGTAAAAATAATGTTCCTTGCCCATAGTCTTGGCTGTTCACTATCCAATGTCCCTACTCTGTAATGAAAGCTTTTCATGCTATTCCTACTTTTAATAAAACACACACACACACACACGCACACACACACACACACACACACACACAGGAACCAAAACAACAACAACAAAAAAAACCTCTTGCTTGCTGCTCATTTCATTCTGTGCCTACTTCTTCATTCTTAGAAGGGGTGAGGCAAAGAACCTGGGTATTAAAATAAAGAATCCTACAACAGAAGCAAACAATAAAAGAGACAGAAAGCCAATTGGCAATGTGAGATGAACTCAGTTCGGGAGATTAAACACTTAATAATAAGTGCCGGAAGAAGGAAAACATGAAAAGAAAAAGAAGGAAGTTGTCATAGAGATAATAAAGGAAAACTGATCTTGACCGAAAGATGAGAGCGTACCGAGTAATGGGATCCACCAAGTTTCATATAAGTAACAAGCAAAGGACAATATCAAGGGATTAGAGGAAGAGGAAAGAAGCCATTTTCTCTAGGAGAAGCAAGATGGGATTGCTGGGGAGTGTGGAGCAGCCATTAGACATTAGTGAGCCCAGGGGCATTTGGCTGCTCCCAGGCAGACGCAGCACAAAAGAAGTGGGGTCGTTGTGCCCTGGATTTATCATCGAGATCATTAAAAAAAAAAAAAAAAAAAAAAGGCAAGGACATTAAGGAATTTTGGAAGATCGTGCAATTCATGTCGTATACTGAAGAGTGTTATTTCACGTAGGTGTTCACACACTGGGGGATACTGAATGAAGCTCATGAGGTTGAAGGTGTGAAGTGGTGAACACTTTTGGAGAGAATGTTCCTGACGTGATGGCCTGAGAATGGTCCCAAAACTAGTATCTTTACATTGTTTTGTATATAAAAATACAAGACAGGGACGCCTGGGGGGTTGGACTCTTGATTTTGGCTCAGGTCACGATCCCAGTGTTGTAGGATCAAGCCGCAGCTTGGAGCCTGCTTAGGGTTTCCTCTCTCTCTCTCTGCCCCTCTCCCTCACTCTCACTCTCTCTCTGTAAAATCATCATTGTAATAAAGATTCTTAAAAATTAAGACAAACAAATAAAAAGGAAGCACTGTTCATATTATGCCATAGCAGTGTAAAATTTCCGAACACCAGAATTTCTTTTTAATCCTAAAAGCTTCTCGGGAGAAGAACAAACAAAATCGAATAGACAAGGAGGCTAATTTGACTGACATTAGACTTTTCCATTGAGACTCCTGGAAGCCAGAAGACCGTGGAACAACGCCCTCAAAATAATGAGGAAACATGATTTCCAATGAAGATACCCATTACCATCTAAACTTTATATTGAATTAAGACATTGCAGACACGTGCAGATCCCCAAACGCATCCCAGAAGCCCGTTAAGAAAGCATCTTTCCTCTCCAGACCCACACCTCCCAACGGTCTCAGCTAAAGACAGAAAGAGAAAGGCTCCAGGAAAGAAGACACAGAATCTTGGAGCAGAAAATGGATGGCTGGTTCCAGAAAAAAGGAAAAAAAAAATCACCCAATCAATTCCTTCAATTATTTGAAAATATTTCAATGTATTTACCGTTTCTGCAGACGCTGTTATAAAAACATAATAATTTAAGTAAAGGAAAAAATAAGGCAGTTATTAGCTTCAGGTTAGGAATATGCAAATAGGAAAAGTAATTATGGCATATCATTTGGCCCTACTGCAAAAAGTGTTTAGATGGTAATAACGTAACCGCCGACCGCGACCGCGCAGCCACACAAACATCACAGAATTCTGTAGGAATAGAGGGAAAGAAATGTGTGTGTATGTTGTAGGTTTGTGCACATATAAAAGAATCTAAAACTTTGGCTTTCTTCTCAGAAAGACAACAGAATAACATTCAAACATAAAACAAGTGAGTTCTAGAGTTCTATGGAAATATAGACATACATAGTCAAGGAAATACGTTTTTTAACTTTTTTAATGTGTATTTATTTATTTTGAGAGAAAAAGGGACAGAGCACAAGTCGGGGAAGGGCGGGGGGTGGGGTGGGGAGGAAAATTCCAAGCAGGCTCTGCACTGTCAGCGCAGAACCCAACATGGGGCTCAATCTCAGAAACCTTGAGATCATGACCTGAGCTGAAATCAAGAGCTGGATGCCTAACCGACTGAGCCACCCAGGCGCCCCAGAAAAGATGACCTCTAGTGAGGTATGTATACAGTTGGGAAGGAAAAAAGACAGGGCAGAAGATTTTTTGTTAGAATACGGAGAGTGTAATTCGATGTTTTAGATTTGTCTATTTAGCATATTACATTTTATAGCCGACCTATATTTTTATCTGAAAATAAATTAGGGGCAGAATAAAGGACAGCTGATTTCGAATGAAAACCATTTAACCCTTCTTTATAAAAATTTTATTTGAAATTTAAATGAATCAAGCTCCTTTCAGGGTTCTTTCCCAGCCCATTAACGTCATTTCCAGAGTAAAGGAGAGAAAAGAGAGTGAAATATAATTCCTGTAACTTTCGAGAAATGTAAATCCACCTAAAACCTAAGTATGTTAAATGGCCATGTCATTGCAACAAGGAAGCTTGGCATTAATCATAAGACCGGGCTTCTGCAAGTTATGAGGAATGAACTCGTTCACCGTGAGCAATTATTAACTGTTATATCCTGATGGCAGCTGCAAGAGAGAAAATGTGGGTGCCGTAAATAGAACAATTCTATGATTTTTCATTTAACCTCTGAGCAGCTTATCTCCTGTGATCCACTGCCTATGGAAAAGACCAGGCCAAGAATTTTCATTTAAAATAAATGGCCTCTTACCAGATGGCTTTCATTGCAAATAATCTAACAGCAAGGCCCAGAATTCATTAGTATGGAGAGAAAAGTCATGACAAAGAGAAAACAGAGGGAAGATGGGCAAACAAAATAACGTACAGTCAGATGAATAAATAGCAATATTTCTAAACTCATATGCCTTAATTTTCTCTTAATTTTCTTATCACTTTTACGGAGGCTTAATGCCAGGGGTGGGGGGAGTGAAAGGTTGCAGAATAAAAACGATTAGAGATAGAGATAATTGTATACATGGTATGAATTATCTTTGTTTCTAAACATTCGGAAAATTCAATTGAAGAATTTTCTAACATGTATTACATACGAGCATCAGTACTTAGATTATGCAATCATGAGAAGTTTTAGTAGAATATTAGATAAGTTAGATGCAATTATTTTCCATATTTTTAATTTGTAAATTTAATTTGGCTTTTTTGGGGCCAATTAATTATTATTGACCATACATAAGCGGAGTATTTTGGTGGTACCTATACCAGTGAAATTCTCTGTACAGAATTATAGGGAATGTTGTTAAATTTGTTTCTCTGCCATTAGATTTCGCTCGATCGAATGCATTTATAAAGGTATAAATCAATTCTCCCTCCCCCCCTTTTTTTAAATAGATATCCCACTGTGTGCATAATTCAAACCTAGACTTTCTGGGTCTAATCCACAAAGTAACATAATGAAAGATAAAACTCAAAAAGAAATATCCAGTATAGTGAGAAGTCATAACAAGAAAGCATAAGGAAGTAGTAGTATTTTACCAGCATCCTGGGGGAACGTATAGAATTTGACAAGCAAGAAGGAGGGAGGTTATTTTAGATAAATAGGCAAATAAATGAGAATCGCGAAACGCACATTTAGATCAGGAAAGCATGAGTTTCGTTGAGAGCATGAATAGACTGAGATGTGTTAGAGGAAACGATTACCACAGGAAATAAATATGTCTGGAAAAAGATATATATGTTGAAGGCGGCCCGAAAAATGTCACACAGATGGTTCGCACAGATAAAAAAAATCTACACTTGGGCTCCATTTTGCAGGCCAGATCCCTTCTTCATCCCCATCCCCTCTGAGCACCTGGTCGAGCAAGTGCCAATAATCATTGGGTCTCTTTCTTTTTAATTATACATAAATCTTATTGTAACATAACGTTTTAAAGAGAAAGAGGATTCATTGACAAGAATAGAATACACAGCGAGTGCGCTGAATAGAATGGAAACCTTCAAAATAGGTACGTTGACCCATGACTTTAAAAATAATGTTACTAGCCATCGTGTTAACTACCAAATCTTCTTTTAAGGAAATATGGATGACATTTCCAACACCTATTCTGTTTTATCGTCCCAGATATATATTATATTCTTTTCGACTTCAAAATTCTATACAGGCCCATTTTCTTTCACATTCCAACTGGCCACATCTTGGCGGAAGAACAAATATTTCAAATTGTGAGGGTTTTCAAACTTTCTTTTGGTTCATTTTAAATTGATTTTTGTATGTGGTGTAAGATAAGAGTCCAACTTCGTTCTTTTGCACATGGATATCTAGTTTTCCCAAGATCATTTATTGAAAAGACTGTCCTTTTCCTGTTATATATTCTATGCACCCTGCCATAGACTAGATGATTGTACGTGCAAGCGTTTATTTCTGGGCTCTCTATTCTGTTCTGTTGATCTATGTGTCTGTTTTTATGCCAATACCATACCGTTTTGATCACTATAACCTTGCAATATAGTAGGAAATCAGGAAATGTGATACATTGTTCTTCTTTCTCAATATTGCTTTGGTTATTTGGGGTCTTTCGTAATTCCATATGAAATATGGGATTGTTTCTGTATTAAATTCTGTTTCTGTGCAAATAGCCATTGGAATTTGGACTGAGATTGCCTTCTATTGATTGCTTTGGGTACTACGGATATTTATACAATATTAACTCTTCCCATTCAAGAACATGAAATATTATTTTTCCATTTTATGTGTCTTCAATTTCTTGCATGTCTTATAGTTTTTGGTATATAAATCTTTCACCTCCTTGATGAAATATATTTGTAAGTATGCTATTCTTGATGACATTGTAAATTAGATTATTTTCTTAATTTATTTTTCTGATAGTTTATTATTAGTGTATAGAAATGCAACTTTTTGTATATAGATCTTATATCCTGCAACTTTAATGAATTTATTACTTTTGATAGGTTCTCTGCTGACAGTGCAGAGCCTGACATGGGGCTTGATCTCACACACTGTGAGTTCATGACCTGAGCCGGAACCAAGAGTCAGATGCTGGACCAACTGAGCCACCCAGGCACCCTTCGGCTTCACTTTTTCTGTTCGATCTTTTGTTGAACAAAAATGTTTACCTCATGTTGTATGTTGGTATATATTTCTTCCAGGTCCTTGCTATGGACAGCTCTAAGTAGTACTCTCAGATACCAGCCCTAACTATGCTTATATTCTATTACTACTGATCTCCACCTTAGAAGTAGGAAGTTATCAATGATACAAATCTATGTCAGTCATGAAAACTGGGGAAATGGGAATCTTCCTCATTGTGAGAATTATTTACTAATGCTTTCTGCCTGAGAATATTCTCCTCCAAACACCTTTTCTTGTGCAGTTCTATCAGAAAACATCATTATCTTTCAACTTCAAACATTATACTGATTCTCACTTTGGTATGGATCAGATTGCATCTGTAGTCATTATATTTATGTGACATATTAGCTAAAAACATTTTTTTTAGGATACGTTGGCCATCTTTTGAATTACTTTTGTGCTCATTTCATGAAATGATTTGGACAAATAAACAACTTTGTTTTGCGGTAAAATTTATATATCTACTTACATTTTCAAAGGGTGTCATCTCTGCATATATTTCTTTGGTAATTTAAAAGTCACTGATTTACTCGTATCTCTTTTATTGATCGAATGTTCTAAATTACGCTTTTCATGAAAGGGTATAATTGCACAGAATATTTTAAGACAGTCTCATCTGGTGTGTATGTGGTTTGGTGTGTGTGGGGGGGCACTGCTGACTAATAAAAGTGATCCGCTTTTTTTTTTTTAATATAAATTCAAGTTAGTTAACGTATAGTGTAGTATTGACTACAGGAGTTAAATTCAGTGACTCATCACTTACATACAATACCCAGTATTCATTCCAACAGGTACCCTTCTTAATGCCCATCATCCATCTAGCCCATCCCCCACCCACCTCCCTTTCAGCAATCTTCAGTTTGTTACCTATATTTAAGGATCTCTTATGGTGTGCCTCTCCTGTTTTTAACTTATTTTATTTTTCTTTCCCTGCCTGAATGTTCTATTTTGTTTCTTAAATTTCACATATGAGTGAAATCGTATGATACTTGTCTTTCTCCGACTTATTTTGCTTAGCATAATACACTCTGCATACCATATCTTCTTCATCCATTCATCAATTGATGGGCATTTGGGCTCTTTCTATATTTTGACTACTGTTGATAGCACTGCTATAAACATCGGGGTGCATGTGCCCCTTTGAATCAGCATTTTTGTATCCTTTGAATAAATACCTAGGAGTTCAATTCCCGGGTCATATGGTAATTCTATTTTTAATTTTTTTTTTATTAAGTTGACTTCTTCACTTAGATCATCAACATTTATTAGAGTATACACAATTGTTTTTTTGTTTTTTTATTTTTTTTATTTTTTATAATAGTTTATTTTCAAATTGGTTTACATATAACACCCAGTGTTCATCCCAACACGTGCCGTCTTTAATGTCCGTCACCTGCTCTCCTCCCTCCCTCACCTCCCTCACCTCCCTCACCCTCAGATTGTTCTTAGTTTGAGGAACCTCCATGCTGTTTTCCAGAGTGGCTGCACCAGTTTGCATTCCCACCAGCAGTGTAAGAGGGTTCCCCTTTCTCCACATCCTCGCTAACATCTGTTGTTTCCTGAGCTGTTAATTTTAGCCATTCTGACAGGTGTGAGGTGGTATCTCATTGTGGTTGGGATTTGTATTTCCCTGATGATGAGTGATGTTGAGCACCTTGTCTGGTTTGCGAATCAAGGTAATACTGGCTTCATAGAATACATTTGAAAGTTTTCCTTCTATTTCTATGTTTTTGGAACACTTTCAAAAGAATAGGGTATTAACTCTTCTTTAAATGTTTAGTAGAATTCCCCTGGGAAGTCATCTGGCCCTGGATTCTTGTTTGTTGGGAGATTTTTTATTTCTGATTCATTTTCTTTACTGGTTATGGGTCTGTTCAAATGTTCTATTTCTCCCAGTTTCAGTTTTCATAGTTTATACGTTTCTAAGAATTTATCCATGTCTTCTAGATTGCCCAATTTGTTGACATATAATTGCTCATAATATTTCTGTATTATTACTGGTATTTCTGCCGTGTTGGCTGTGATCTCTCCTCTTTCATTCATCATTTTATTTATTTGCATCCTTTCCTTTTCTTTTTGATAAGTCTGACCAGGTTTTTTCAAAGAACCAGCCCCTACATTTATGATTTCAACATCATTGATTTCTGCTCTAATGTTTATTATTTCCCTTCTTCTGCTGGTTTTAGGCTTCTTTTGCTGTTCTTTTTCTAGCTCCTTTAGATGTAAGATTAGGTTGTATATTTGAGACATTTCTTTCTTCTTCAGAAAGGCCTGAGTTGCTATACACTTCCTTCTTATGACCACTCTTGCTGCATCCCAAAGGTTTTGGACAGTCATGTTTTCATTTTCATTGGCTCCCATGTACTTTTTTATTTCCTCTTTAATTTCTTGGTTAACCCATTAATTCTTTAGTAGTATGTTGTTTAACCTGTAAGTATTTGTGGTTTTTCCAAACTTTTTCTTGTGGTTGATTTTGAGTTTCATAGTCCAAGGTATGATCTCAATCTTTTTGTACTCGTTGATGGCTGATTTGTGACCCAAGGCTCTGGATAATGCATACAAAACGAATGTGCATTCTGTTTTTTTAGGATGAAATGTCAAATTCACAAAATACATAGACAAGGAAGGAATTACGAAAGCAGCCAGGGGAAAAAAATGCTCTTAACCTGCAAGAGAAGACACATCAGATTCACGGCAAATCTGTCCACAGAAATTTCACAGGTAGGAAGGGTGTGGCAGGATATTTCAACACGCTGAATGGGAAAAAGAGGCAGCCAAGAATTATTTATTCAACAAGGTTTTCATTCAGAATAGACAGAAGTAAAAGAGTTTCCCAGACAAGTAAAAACTGAAGGAGTTTGTGATCACTAAACCAGCCCTACAAGAAATTTTAAGGGGAGTTCTTTGAGAGGAGGAAAACAAAAAAAGACCAAAGTAACCAAGACTAGAGAGAACCAGAAAACATCACCAAAAGAAACACCAGCTCTACAGACAACACAACGGCACTGAATTCACATCTTTCAATAATGGCTGGCTTTTGTTGAAATTAAGGAGAGTTCTCTGTGTTTCTTGGATTTTGATGTCTGTGTCCTTCCCCAGATTAGGGAAGCATCGACTCTAATTTGCTCACATAAACCTTCTGAAAATTTGTCTCTCTCTTCATCTTCTGAGACTCTTATGATATAAATGTTATTCCTTTTTATTAAGTCACTGAGTTCTCTAAGTCTTGTATTGTGATCTTTTATCTTTGTATCCCTCTTCTTTTAAACTTCATTATTTTCCATAATTTTATCTTCTATATCACAGATTCACTTCATACATCCTTGCTGGTGTGTGGCATCCATTCAAGACTGCGTCTCGGTGATAGCATTTTTAATTTTGGCCTGACTAGATTTTAGTTCTTTTATCTCCACAGAAAGGGATTCTCTGGTGTCTTCTATGCTTTTTTCAACCCCAGCTCATATTCTTATAATCATGGTTTTAAGTTTTGAGGGGCCTGGGTGGCTCAGTTGGAAATAGTAAAGGATCACTTCCTGATATAGACTGAATGTTGGAGAAGCGTCCGGTGTGCAACAAAATTGTGATTTTTTTTTTTTACTACCACTTTCTCAACAAACCGAGGATGTAAAGCAAGGGAAAATTTTACCATTTATTTTTTTTTACCACTCTATGATAAGGATTGCCACCGTCACACTAGCATAATTTCAGTATCAAATTCTACACTGATTAAGATTGGTTGTGGCCCACAGCGACTGGACTCCTGCATGATGTGGCTTAAATAATACTAGAGCTTATTTCTCTCTCATATAAAGGCACAGAGGTATCTACTCCAGAACTGTGTCAGGTTTTTGCTTCATGAATTCCTCCAGCTTTCCAATCTGACATCCTGAAAACATTGCGTTTATTGACCAATGCCAATGTGCGACATTCATATCACAAGCAGCAGGAGGAACATGGGGAGAAGGGACATAGATTGTGAGACATCTTTTGTTAAAGGAAATGCCCCAGAAAAATGCCCCATCACATTTTCTTTTGTATGCGATGAAATGGTCACCTCATAACACCTGGCTTCGAGTGAGTCTGAAGAATAAAGGGAACCCAGGTGTCCACTTAAACATTGATCACTTCTTTATACGCTCCTATGGCTGCACGCTTTATAGAAATTATGACAGGTAAAATTTGTTATGTTAGTCCTTGATTAATTTCTGGCTTTCATTGCTCTTCAAGTATCAAACTCACTGTCACCACAAGTTTTTCACGTGCTTTTCTCTCTACCTAAACACGTAACACCTACTTCTCTTGCTCTGTCCTACAGTAAACCATCTCTCTCCCATCTTACCTCAAATTCAAGCGCACTAATGAAAACTTCCTGGCGTTATGTCTACTTGCTTACTAAGAATAATCTCTATTTTAATTTTATTTTTGAGTTTGATTTTAAGCCTGTCTTATTAACTATTTTTCAAATTCGACAATAGAAAACAAAACAAACACAGGGCCAGACACAGAATTCTTGTGAGAAAATATTTGCTGAAGAAATAAAAAAAAAAGATATATGAAAACAGGTAAAACAGGAGCGCAATGAAGTATTTCACTTATGTCTCTAAAATGTAAGCTCCCAAGAGCATGTAACTTGGCCATTTTGTGCATTGCTGGATTTCATGTTCTAGGACAGTGTCTTGTACTTATGGGCGCTTGTTAAATACTTAAAGCAGTAAAAATTAATAAATACATGCCATGTCATTCTGTCTTCTTTTAGGTATATCAAACAGTTTTGGTAAGGCTTTTTTCTCGATCTAAAGATATGCCACCTTTAGAAGTGCGTGTGTGCGCTCAGGTGAAGTTATATGATGTGTGTGTGTGTGAGTGTGTGTGTGTGTGTAACCGCTCTAGCCACTAGTTCATGTGATCTATACTCATATTTACTAACAAATAACACTTGTAGGTAACACTTAGCTGAATCCGAAGGTCAGATTCACAGCCAGAGAGCACCCTTAGACACCAGTACTTGGCCGTCCCCAGGATGGAGACAATAGTTTTTCCATACAGTGGGGACTGCTTTCCTAGTGTAAAATGACATCATTCTGGGGGAATTCCAGTCCCAAAATTCCCCTGACTAGCTAGTTTACTATGAGGATTATACGTTCCAGGAAATAATATGCTTTGATATCCCTTCCTTAGTCTTTTTTTTTTTTCCAGGTTATTTCTGACATTTGTCTCTGAAGGGAATTAGAAAGATGAGAGAAATGATAAAATCATTTGAAAATGGTCTCAAAAGCATCCCCTACTCAGTAGGGGACCCCTGTCTGGTTTTCTGGTTACCTTCGGCCCAATATGTATTTAGACAATCGAAAAAGTATGGAATCTTGTTCATAAAAGGAAGAGGAAGTAGGGCCCATCCTGTTCCCTGAAGCACTTACTGCAAATTCCTCTGAGTTTCTGGCAGTAATTTTTCTTTTAGTGTTAATTTTAGATGCCTTGTCAGTTTTCATCTTTGGATGATTATGGATTTTAGTGGGCAATTGGGAATGACTATATCAGAGGCTGTTATCTAGATGCCATTTGTTCTTTAAAAAAAAAAATGTCATGGTAATCTAATCAGTGCCAGCAGAGTCTGAGACAGGGCTATTAACTCTGTCAGTTCAGTTTTGGGTTTGTTTTTTAATTTTTTTCTGGTCATACAAAACTTTAAGTGGTAACTACTGCGTGCCTGCCATTGTCTTGAGTGCTTTGCAAATATTAACTCATTTACTTCTTATCATAATATTATGACTGTTATTGGCTTATTTCTTTCTACAGAGGAGGACATTGAAGCACAGAGCGGTTAGGTTATTGGCTTCAGAATCTGAGCCTTTAGCCAATCCAGGTGCTGCTTCTCTCTGCCTGTGTCTCAGGCACACCTTGGCCATTACCAATGTCAATGATATCTGTTAACTTTCCCGTCTCCAGTTACACAGCATCTTCTTGTACATTGTTATACACTCCCAGACAAACTGAAAAAGCATGATACAATTTTACTTCTAGAAAATTCTTCACTTTTTTTCTTTCCTTTTCTTTTCTTTTTTTTAATTTGCCATTCTCTAGGAGCCTGAAGTGATGGACACCATCTGATTTTATTTTTAAAAACTCAATGAGAGGCACCTGGGGGGCTCAGTCAGTTAAGCATCTAACTTGGGCTCAAGTCATGATCTCATGGCTCATGAGCTCCAGCCCCGCATCGGGCTCCGCGCTGACAGCTGGAAGCCTGGAGCCTGCTTTGGATTCTGTGTCTCCCTCTCTATCTGCTTCTCCCTCACACACGCTCTGTCTCTCTACCTCAAAAATAAATAAACATTGAAAAAAAAAAAACTCAATGAATTTCCATATTGTCATTCTATAGAATAAATTTAACCTCGCAGAACTTGACAGGAAAAGCCTATCTTGAGTTTATGGATGCAGAGGAGACATTCTCGTTTTATTAGGGGGAATATAATTTACAGCAGTGTTTTACTGTTATGCCCCAAATATTATAATTGATGAATCATATTTAAATTTTCGGTTTCAAAACACAATGAAGGTAATACAATGTAGATAGTTTATGTTAATGAATATGCATTCCCATAGAGCAAAGTTCAAGTTGTCATGTAATTAAAAAGGAAAGAGATACATGTGAAAGAGAAACTTATTTAGCATAGTGAGCACCTATCACCTATTATTATGTTACTTTTAAAGTATATTTTGTGCCTGCCTGTGTATTCATCTAGGGTTTTATGTATTTCAATTGCTTTCTAAGTGGTACGGACCCTTTCAATATGTCTCGGTGTATATTTAATACACACAACTCAAATTGAAATAGTAAGTCTAAAATTATTATTATTCGATATATAAATAACCCAAACTCCTTGCCATGCCTTAGTTTGTTCTAGCCTCCCCTGTTCTCTGCCTGCCAGTCTCCTTGACGTTGTTTTATCATTTGCGGGTGCCGACTTCCATTTTTCTCATTATCTTTTCATTTTGTCTGCTTTCCGGAATCCCGAAATTAAAACCGTGTTTGCCACCTGAGATTCTTACACTTCCTTGTGGTCTCCTGCCATCGTCCGCCGCTTTATTTCTTTCAAATGCATCATGAACTACCAAGAAGATTTCCCTTTCAAAATAAAGAAATGTATTTAATTCCATAGACTTTTCAAAAAAAAATTAGAAAAAATAAAAACAAAATAAAGTGAAATCGAATTTAGAGAAATAAAAGGGCTGTGCTCATACTTGCACCCCGAGGATGCGTAGAGAGTTTCATGCCAGGCACAGACTTACTGGGGCACTATTGGTGCAGGACAGGTCTGGAAGGCTCAGCACCAAATCCCGTGCAGTCGCACTTCGCAGAGCTCATCATTTATTTAGGAAAACCGGAGGCGATGTATAAATTCTTGTGATACAATTTGCTAGGGAGGCATATCATCAGAAATAATTCCTTGAGCACTCAGAACAGTGGCAATTAATATCGGAGAACAGAGAAATATACTGGAAGAAAAATGGAGTAACTTCTAGGAGGACTCATGGGATCTGTGTTGGATTTAGGTACCAAAAGGTCAAAAGAAGAGAGGACAATCTATATAAACCCATAGATGCTGGAAAGTCCAGGACACAGGGAGGGAACATTCTAGGCAAAGCATGGTGAGAGGGGCTATTGAAAATGTGAGGCGAGATTTCAACGCAGAGCCTAAAAGCCAGGCCAAGTATCACACTTCATTTGGCAAAAGAGTTGTTTTTGAGCAGTGGAGTTAACACGAGCAGGGCTGTGTTTAGGAAATTTAAGAGGCTATGTTTAGGAACGTGTCTTGACTAGCTTTGAGAGCCTATACCGTGAGCAATACAACCATTACAGAGGCTATTGTAATAATCTCAAGTGAAGTAATAAGGGAGCACAATGGCACAATGGTGATTGGAATGGAATAAAAGCCAACAGTTCTTTAATTCTTTGAAACATTGATTTTCATATCATTTTCACTTCTCTCAAGAGGACATTGTCTTTCAAAGCTTGTTTCTGCTAACATGAGAAAATTGAAGAAGTCCAACAAGAACTCTGAACAGAGTCTGAATTCATTAATCGAAGTGTTGATTTTTTCCTGGATCCGATTTTTCGCGGTTTCTGCCCCTTTGAGTTTTCATCTTCCATTGTGGAGAATCACGTAGTGTTAGACACAGAGTATTCTATCATCTTGCTTAATTCCTTCAATTTGGGCCTCCTCTTGACACATAGAACCAATGCGGATCTATTTTCATGCAGTTGAAAATCTTCTGTCAGTAGTCAATTTCTGCAAATAGTGTGTGAAATTGCAACAACGCCTTGTAAGATATTCCCATAGTTCTGGAAATGTTTTCTAGTTTGCTATTTCCACGTCCTATATTTGCCCCTTCTTTAAGTGTTTACTACACCTTTTTTGTGTGTAAGTGTAGTCAAATAGTGGACTAAATGATAACGAAGTTTTTCATGACAATCAAATCTATGAAATTTGCATAAATTACCTAAACCAAGTCCCTACAAAGAGTTCGGTGAATTAAAGCGCTATTATCCATGTAAACACACCAAGTTTGCACCATCCTAAAAACACAGAGGGGATTCTGGCATGGATGGGCCATGTAAACATCTTATAACTATAAGGGACACACTGAAGTTAATCGTTTGTGACTGGGTCAGTGAAAATTTGTCTTCACTGGTAGAGAAACAATCTCATGTCCTTTTGAAGCCCACTTAGAGATTTATGGCCATATGTGAATGGATATTAGTACATAGGATACATTTAATAAGGGCTTTTTCAAGTGGATATAAATGTAATGAATAATTTCCAAGAGATTTACATAGACTGATCTCTTTTATCTAATTTTGATTGGGTTGAAATTTGATGGCTTTGGAAACAATGGTAATGTAACTCTTAATTTAAGAAGTCGCCCCCAAGGTCATGTGGTTGACTCCTTTGGTTAAGTGTGGGGCTCTTGATTTTGGTTCAGGTCATCACCTCACAGTTCATGGGACTGAGCCCGGTGTCGGGTTCTGCACTGTTAGCACAGAGTCTGCTTCAAATTTTCTCTCTCCTGGGCTCTCTGTCCCTCTGTCACTCACACTCACATGCTTTTTTTCCTCTCTCTCAAAATAAAATACATAAACATTTAAGAAAAAAATAAAGTAGTCTCCTCTGAATGTTTCTTAAAAGTGTGGAGGAAGATAAAAATACTCATGTGAAAACCTAAGAAAAATGAGTAACTTAAGTTACACACACCTATACAGTATATTTCAACTAAAATTTAAATTATTACTTCACAGTTTTTAAGCAACATTTGAAATACCCATGTAGATATAAATGAAGAGCATCAGAAACCTAGGTCATGGTCATACCAAATGATGGTCTCCCCTCTTTGCTTAGTTTGTACCAACTTCCCTTCCATTGCACTTGGTATCCTGGGTTTATTTGTAATACACAGCCATACTACTGCCTTGTGACTCTTTTTGTGTTTTTAGATACACAGCAAGATTAAGAATGTTTAGAGGGGCACCTGGGTGGTTCAGTTGGTTGAGTGTCTGACTTCAGCTCAGATGATGATCTTGCAGTTCATGGGGTTGGAGTCCTGTTTCAGGCTCTGAGCTGATGGTTCAGAGCCTGGAGTCTGCTTCGGATTCTGTGTCTCCCTCTCTCTCTGCCCCTCTCCAGCTCTCATTCTGTCTCTGTCTCTCTCAAAAATAAATAAATATTTAAAAAATAAAATAAATAAGAAAAGAATGGGTTTAGTTTTGTAAGAAACTGCTAAACTCAATTCCAAGGCAGCTCTACCATTTTGGATTCCCACCAACAAAGAATGAGACTTCCCCAGCATTTACTGTTGACGGTTTTAGATTTCACCATTTTAACAAGTGTGCAGTAAATTCATTGTTGTTCTAATTTGTTGGTTTTAATTTGAATGATGACATGATGCTGAGTGTCTGTTTCATGTTTACTTGCCATGTGTATGTATATTTTTGATTGAGATGTCCTTTAAGGTCTCTGGCCCATTTTTAATCAAGTTATTTGTTTCCTTATTGTTGACTTTTAAGAGTTCTTTATTTATTTTGGATCACACTCCTTTGTCACATGCGTCTTTTGCAAACATTTTTCTCCCACTCTGTGGTTTGTCTTCTCATTCTCTTGAGTGACTGTGTGTGTGTGTGTGTGTGTGTGTGTGTGTGTGCATGCATGCGTGTTTCATTTTGTTCCCAGCTTGCCTTTGGTTTGGATATTCAGTTTAGCTTCCTCTCCCGTTGGCTTCAATGGAGCAATATGGTCTACCTAGGCAGATCCAATTTTGATTTCGGGTAAATTGATTTTGAAAAAAAAACTTATGCAAACGCTTTTGTCCCTATGAATTCTGAATACACTTTTGTCCCTATGAATTCTGAATAAGGAGCGGGACTGGCCCTGAGCTAGTTGTTAGACAGTATGCCGTCTGGTTGTTGTAAATAAAACTATGCCTATTGGGTTTGGTGTATACATTAAAAATTTTTAAACTCGACATAACACACTGCCGTGCTCAACAGGAGAAGATATTTAAATTTATAAAGTATGAAATAATTGTAAAAAAAAATCTCCAAAAATAAGTTATGCACCCCTCAGACAGAAACAAATTGCAGTGTTTTTCATACAGTAGTCAATCAGTACATTCTTGATGAATGGATGGATTAATTATATAATCCCTCTTCCCCCAGCCTTGTGTCTTAAAAAAAAAATAGATTGATTTGGGCATCAGCATTGCCACCATATCCTGTTATCTCTATGACATAAAATAGACCAGAAGAGTGGATTCTCTTAATATTCCTCTGTCCCCTTTTCCCCATGACTTTCTATCCTAATGTTTGTCCCTGAAAAGCCTTTCCTTGCTCAAGAAAAGTTTTTAATAATGACTTACCTTTGAAATCTCTCTTAAAAAAACTCATTCATTTCCACTTCATCCTTTTTACTTTCAGTTGAGTTCTCCCCCTGATTTCTCAGAAAATATTCTAGAAGGGAATTAGATTTTTAGACCCTGGTAATGAGGTGAACGCAAATCAGTTACAGGACTTCAATAAAGATATATCAAATTTGACCACCAACTTCCTTAAAAAAATGACTTAATTTTGAATTTTCGGGATGCTACAATTGGAACTAATTATGCCATTGTAATGAACCCGCTTGAGATTTTTCAATGGTAGTTGATAAAAGCTCAAAGTGAGATGCCTACAATCAATAATTTTTAAACGATAAAGATTCACTGCATTGTTAAATATATTATCATCGAAATGAATTCAAAGGCAACACTTAAAGTTAATATGAAGGCACGTTACCTTGCAAAAAAGAAAAAAAACAAATGTTCACTTAAATGCCCTTTTTTTCTCTATTTAATCTCCGATGCCTTTGAAAAATAACTTGTGTGCTATTGTCTTTCCTACCATGAATAGAGATGATGTTACTGTTTCAACAATTGCCTAAACGGCACAGAAAGACAGAACGTATAATGAATTGGCCCTTCACACAGCTCTTACTTGCTTTTATGACAAGTGCTGGGCAGAGCAAGAAGAACCAAGCTCATAGAACAGCCCTAAAATTGGAAAGAAATCAATTATATCATATGCCAGAAAAGGAAGTGCAGCTAGATGTAGAAAGTCATCGTTTCTCTGCTATCTTTTATTTTACAGGATTCCATCACAAATGATTATTTTCAGTTAGATCTGTAATTTTTTTTCCAAATTGCAGAAATTTTAGCATTTGCCTGGAACAATATTGAAGCAAAAGGCATTTAAAAGCTGACAAAGGAGAAAATGAAAAGAAGAAATTCTAACACAATGTCTTGGATATACTCTCCCCCTTATTAAATTTTCCTAAAACAAAATACAGTAAAACTTGTAACTTGTTCTGTGAGTGTTCCGCAGGATGAGCAGACGTTTCTAATAAATTTTAACTTGATAAACGAGCGACGTCCTGCAGGATGAGTCGGACGAGACACTGAATGTCATATGATCACGACTGAGACCATGGCTCTTGAAATTCACGTTGATATACCAGCGCTTTGGAAGACAAGCATGTTTCGGGAACAAATTAGGCTCACAAACCAAGGTTACTGTATCCTTCGAAATTCTTAGAATTGCGTTTAGAAATTGTTAAAAGGTATCCTCTATATTTTGAGCTGCTTGTTCTCCTTGAGAGCAAGAGAACCCTTCTTTGTTTTTCCCTTCTTTGTCTTTTAAGGTTGTCTTCAATTAGCTCCTTTATATGCTTTGTTGATCCCTCTCTGTAGAAACACATTGTGGTAAGCAGAATCTTAAAGCGACTCTCAGTGACTTATAACCTTGCAGAATCCCCTCTCGCTGAACATGCGGGAGTCAGGGACTACACTGATGTTACTCCAGAGATTACATCACATTATACAGTAGAGATGAGGGGAAAATTTTGCAGATGGAAGACACCTAATCAGTCGATCTTGAGCTAGCCAAAAGGAGATTTTCCTGGGCAGGGCCGTTGGGGAAAGTCAACAAGAAGATGTGACCACCAGTTGACCAGTGGGCTGAACTCGAGCAATCGGAAGCTCTCACCCGCTGTTCTCCACCCCATCTTGGAACATGCATCCCACTCGCCTTCCCCACCCCAGAAGCTGCCCCAAGGGCACAGCCTTGAAACAGTGATGTGGTGTTGAGACCATCTAGATGGTTCACGTCACTGAACAAGATAAGACTTCAATGGAAAGTTTTAAGATTTGGGGGCAGGGATGGAGACCTCCTTCTTGGGCAGTGCCCAAGCTAAGCCTGCATGTAAGTCCCTTTGCTTATCAAACCTTCCACCTACCAACCAGGAGTGACTTAGTTACCTCTTCCTTCAGTCTCTCCCTGCCCTCTGAGTCGGGGCTGGTTTCAGATCTCACCTGGGAAGCTCCCAGGAAGCTGGTGAATAAACAGCGATTTGGAGGAGCAAGGCTGGAAGCTGAGGAAAGGGGCCTTGGGGAAAAAGTGCCCCTGAAGAAATCCCAAACTGGCTGGCAACCGCTGTGTGGGGAGGTGTGTGGCCCCATATATCAGATGCCTGGGACCCCCCAAAGGAGTATGGGATGCCTGGAGAATGGTGACTGCATTTGTGTGCTCGTAGGAGGAGTGGGCAGTGGGCCGCTCATGCCCCACCAGGGGCTGAAGTTCAAGTTAGAAAAGTAGAGGAAAAGCTGAGATTAGTGATGAACAGGTGCACGCCCCCTGCCGTGCAAGCTTCAGGGCCGGCAGACAAGGTGAGAGAGCAAGGAGGCGAAATCCCTGGAAACTACTAAGAATTGAAGAGGATGCTGTGGACATTGACGAGGAAAGAGATCAATTGTCTTTGTCTTCTGACCTCTAATGCAAAGGAAAAATTTAAATAACAATTACCCCCCCAAAAGTCCTAGGAGAAATCTAGCTTCTTTCTCAGTCCCTTGAGGCTGTAAATCTTATGATATCTTTGAAATGTAAATATCCTAGTCTATAACTGACACATCGCCCAAAGAGACGAAGGAAAAGGAAAAGAAAGGGGAGGTGGGGGAGGAGAGAGGCTTTTAAAATAGATCTCCACAGAAGTTGTTCTTGCCCCCAGCAGACCACAGCTCCCGTGAGACTCCAAGTAGCAGAAATAAGCCTGTGAGCAGGTACCTGATTCTTGGCTAGAGTTTTTGGATGAAAACGGAATGGTCAGAAAGTTACAGGTTTCTGGAAAATGAATAATGAGAAAGACATTTTATATGACACCAAGTTAAGATTGGAATCGATTTATGTAAACTACAATGAAAAAAACCGAGGGATTTTTTGTTTTTTTGGTTTTGTACAATGAAAAAAAACAGAGGGGTTGTTTGTTTATTTGTTTGTTTGAGAGAGTGTGTAAGCCAAGAAGAGGGAAGGAGCAGAGGGAGAGAGAAAGAGAATGTTAAGCAGGTTCCATGCTCAGCGCAGAGCCCAACGCCGACCTCAATTCCAGGACCCTGGGATCATGACCTGAGTGGAAATTAATAGAGGCTTAACCGACTTGCCCCACCCAGGTGCCCCAAAGGGTGGGGGGTTAAAAACCTTTAAAATCAAAAGTATCCTGGTGCAAAATTAGAATTTGGTTTCCTTTCTGTTTAGAGGACAAACTTTTCTTAGATGATTGGCCTGCTCTTATTTAGAAATTGTAAACAAAGGCTTCCCTTTGCTTTTCACGTAATCTGCCTAGAAAACTAAGGCTTTGGCTTTTGTCTTTAGCAGGTCTTTGATTAGGTAAGAAACAAACCTCTCCATTAAAAGAGCCCCGGTTGTTACAACTATGTAACTTTTTGTATCTGTTAAATTTCACGGGAAGCCCTGTCAAATAAAAAGTCATGCTAAATTCTTTTGAGCGAATATTTGTATAAAGTTCTTAACGCCTGATAGGTCCTGGTATAAGGCTATCGGCTGTAATTTTAAAATGCATGTCACAGAAATAACAAAATGCCCTCGTCAAGGTGATCATAATGAACTTTCGTCATTGAACCTCTGACCAGTTTTATATCTTTAGTCTTTCGCAGTCAGCCATTATTTTCCTTGGATGCTTCGGCCAGAAGCGTCCCTGCTGAAGCGTTTCATCTTCAAGACGCTCATGGAAGCTTTGACAGATTTGTGATAACTAAGATCTGTTTGCTTTTATGTTGGGGGGGGGGGCAGCAGTGGACCTTCAAGTGCTCCCCGAGGTCACCGGTACAGCCCCACACTGTGTCATGGGACGGTACCCTGGGACCTGTCTCTGTTCTCTTCCCCCACGTCAGTAAAATGGGACCATTACCTTGCATGATAACACATGAGGACCTCCCTCCGCTGCAGGACTTCGCTAAGACAACCACAAGGGAGAGGATGGGCAGGGAACACACAGAACATTCCAGGCCCAGCCACCACTTTAAGATTTTGAAGTCATCTGGTTGGGCATGTTGTCCCAAGAGCTGTGGTTGATAGGGTGCAAGCTTGTCCAACCCTCGGGAATGTAAAAGGGGTCCCAGCCTTTGTAGAGACTTTGGGGTTTGGAGAACTTTCATTCCCTACCCGCACAGTGCCTCCATCCCTTATGAGGCGGGGAAACTGAGGGGACCCCATAAAATATTGTTTTCTTGCTGCCTCCCTTCTTGCTAGGGCCTATACCCCCATCTCACACATGCCTTAATGTGTGTCGTCCTTGTAAAAGTATAGGAGTTCATGATTTCTTTGGAGTCCTCTCACAGGGCAGATAACATCTAAGGAGGGACCGGGTGAAGTCGAGCAGGTGAAGTCCTCACGTACATTTTACATGATCCTCTTTCCTCAAATTCCTGAGGGAAACCTGAGCAGGAGTAGGTGGGTCTGTTACATTCTTAAGAGGAACCTTAAGCTCAGCCCAAGGGGGTGTGGTGCGGTCAGCCACTCCTAGCATTATTCCAAAATGTGTGCTTTTTCTCCCATTCGGGGACCTCAGGTCCTCATCCTTCCCTCTCTGCCTATTTTAGCCTATCTTTTTCTATTATATTAAGTGGCTTACAGGGGGCATTTGAGCCCTTGTCCTTGTTTTGAGCAGTCCCCAGAGTCCTGAGAGGGCACATACACAAGCCTGTCTTCAGTGACAACCCCAGGCCCCAAGCGAAGATGAGACTCATGTTCCTTGTCCTTTCCAAGTCTCCCAGATGTTCTGTCTGCATCTGTTCTAAGTCTTTGATAATCCCTGCTTTCACGTTTGATTTCCATCCTGCACAAAGCAAGGACCCTCCTCGTGGCTCCCTCAGGACCCACTCTGGGTCCTTGGACCTGGCTTACCTGCATCACTTATACCACTTGGTAAAAAGGGCACTCCTTTGACTGGGAATCATACTGAGAAGAAAAGCCAGTAAAAACAGGATGGAAGGGGCCAGCCAGATACCTGAGGGTGGATTCTCCCCTTGCATACTTTTGGCTGCTGTAATCTTGTTTGCCTCCTGCCTCCAACAACTACCCGTGTAGCCCCACTGATGAGGGCCGCCGCCATTTTTCTTTTGTCTCTCACCCCCTGGCATCCCAGTCATAAAAGGAGGCCGGTACCAAGGTTCGGGGCTCAGCCTCTGGAGGTGACTCTGCCAGGCAGGCACCAGTGCTCAGTAAACAGTCTTTTCTGATTCCCCGAGTGCGCATACCCTGTCTCTTCCTGGGCGCCGAGTATTTGCTGTAACAATCTCAGCAAGCCATTTCTGAGAAGGCAAAAATGCTTGTGAGGCAAATGCAAGCTCTGGGCGTTTCCACAGCAGGAGTACCAACCGAGTGAGGTGTTTCTGTGACTCCAGAAGGGTTGAGTCAGGCGCTGTGGCCGAGACAACAGATGAGGAGAATGCCCGTAGGATTTGGGACCCCGCTCTGGAAAACGGCAGGAACCTAACATACACCCATATGGCAACAGCTCCTAGCAGTGCACACAGCTCTTCCCCAGGTAAAGACTCTCAGGAAGGAAAGAACCTCAGCAGCCAGTGGGCTGAAGTCTGTGGTTTGACTGGTGACCACTCACGAGCCCTGGCCATTAACCCTTTCTACTGATATTTGATCCTTTCTAAAGAGATGAACCCTATGACTCCAAGGGTGGAAAGTCAAGGGGTGGAGAATCATAAATGAATGCTGGTGAGATTGGGAAGTATGGGGAGAGGAACATTTGGGTCCCCCTGCAAGGGACTCAGGCAGTCATCACTGACTTCCGTGTCCCAGCTCTTAAGGTACCGACACATCCTGGCAATCATGACGCTGATGCCCTAACTCAGGTACGAGTCCTAAAATCTGACTACGCAGTTGATACAGAAGATTGGATACATAGAACGAGGGGCCATTATTGCACCAGGTGAGATAGCATATTGCCATGAATGTGAGTTTGCCCTTGACATCCTGCCATATTTGTTCTCTCCATTAGCCTGGAGGCCACTATAGCACACATAGAAGCTTTTACGAAAGTCACTCAGCAATCCTTAAATGATAGCCAGCAAAACCTGTCCTTACTAAACGCTTGGATGTTTCTGATGAAAAAAGATGGCCTCCAAAATAGAATGGCCTTGGACATTATTAACTGCTTCTCAAGGAGGGACCTGTACCATTATCCAAACAGAATGTTCTGTGTTCATACCTGATGAATCTGTTAATGTATCATCTGTATTAAATTACATGAGGACTCAAGTGAACACCTTGAGTGATTCTACTCCTAGCTTAGAGGACTTGATAAATCAGTGGTTTGGATCATGGACTCTTCTGGAAAAAGCTGTCAATGATTTTAGGAATTGTCGTCTTAATATTTTTTTTCTCTTGAATGTTCTTGTATTGTTGCTGTGGCATCTACTTCCAAATCAGCCAGATAGCTGTCCAGTCCACCGCCATGCTAGTGACACCCCTTGCTGACTGCTTGAGTCGCGTCGCGGAAGTGTGGGGGCATATGAGACGAAAAGACCTGCTAGTGAGGGGCGAAGTATTGATGAAGGTCATCAAGAGAACGAGGCACCAGTTGAACTGTGAGCTAGACCCCAACATTTGGAGGTTCCTTACCCCCTTCCCTGTTCTTGGAATGTGGGTCCCACGTGCCCCTCCCACTCCCAGAGGCTGCCCCAAAGACATAACCTTGAGACAGCGATGTGGTGTTGGGACATCTGCACGGTCCATGTGACTGAACCCAGTTAAGGTCATATTATAAACATTTACTATTTAGTGGGTGGGTGTGGGGATCCACTTTTCTTGGTACCCCCCAAGACAGGCCTCGTATGTAAGTCCCCTTGCTTATTACAGCTGCCACAGACTAATGTGAGTGGCCTGCCTCTTTTTCAGTCTCTCCCTGCCCTCCGTGTGCGGGAACCAGTTTCCAATCTCACCCAGGGAGCTTCCAAGGAGGTGGCAAACTGACAGCGCCTGACATCCTTAGATTGGGATTTTAAAAGAAAGCTTATTTTAATGCTGAGCTCAACAACTAGAAGCAGCAAAGTTTTCCCACGGGTCTCGAAGAAGCCACTGTGATCTCTCGAGCTACGTGGAAATGAATTCTGCCAACACTCACGTGGGATTGGAGGAGGACCCTGGGTCTCAGATAAGACTGTGACTTCACCTGACCCCTTTGCTGCAATCTGTGCGACCCCGCTCAGATGACCCTGCTAAGCTATGCACGGACAGAAACTGTGAAGTCATCACTGTGCGTTGCTTTAGCCTCTAAGTTTGTGGTAACAGGCTAAACGCCGATAGAAAACGAATATACATATACAGAGAAATGAATATAGATCACTCGCCTACTTGGTACAAATTTTAGGCGCACTTAATTACATTTCTTTAATTGAAATCATGTAAAAGGAGATTATGGGTAGGTTGAATAAAATAGTATATTCAGCAGTAGAAATGAATTGGTAACCCTTAGCACAGGAAGTTTCTTTTAATTAAATGAATCCTCTCTGTTAAGCAACACTTTTTCCCTCCTTGTATCTTTTGGCAGAAAACCTACTCCTCTTTAGGAGTGAAAATAGTTTTGAATCCCTGTTCTGTAATTTGAACATCCTGTGTAGGTAAAAAAAAAAAAATTGCTAATAAGCACATTAGCCACAGAACTCAGATTTCCAGGCTATCACCAAAGGATCCTCTTCAAGTCACTAATTTTTTTTAATGCTTGTTTATTTTTGAGAGAGAGAGGGACAGAGTGTGAGCAGGGGAGAGGCAGAGAGAAAGGGAGACACAGAAACTGAGGCAGGCTCCAGGCTCTGAGCTCTCAGCACAGAGCCCGGTGGGGGGCTTGAACCCACAAGTTGTGACATCATGACCTGAGCAGAAGTCGGATGCTCAACCGACTGAGCCACCCAGGTGCCCCTGAATTCACTAAAGTTTTATGCAAAAATGTGGGCAATATGTTTGCACATTTTGGAGTTTATTAATTGTGTATCTGCATTTGGGGGAGAGAGGTTCATAGATTCAATCAGAGAAGTTTCCTCAGAGGGAAGTCTAATATTCGTGTCCCACACCCCTCAGTGTCACCATTTTATTCCCAGTACCTGATAATCAGCTGGCCAGAAACAGGCATCCTAGTATATTTGTTGAATGCATACTTGACCTCATGGAAGCAACATTGAACAATGTCTGCCTGCTTCCTGAATGCCAAGTGTTAAGATATCTCTTTTTACCATGCACTCTTAATTCCTCAGAACAGTTATTTTACTCACGCATACTTTCAATAATCTCTTCTTTGATCATCTTAATTGTTTTCAATTCTCCAAAGTTCTGAAAGAGTCTGACGGTATGTTTCTCTTGTCATTTGCTATATTGTTTGCATTGGAGATTTTTCTGCCCAGAAATCTAACTTTTTTAAATTCTAATCTTATCTCTTTGAAAAATAGACTCATTCTGTATAGTATCAGCATCTAACACATTCCTTGCGTCCCATTCGGAGATGACTCTTTGTTGGTAAAGCAATAATAGAGTTATTTGCTGGGTTTGACTCCTACAGGTTTTGACGCTTAACTAGTTGCTTGTCTCTGGACATTTACTTGAGCCCCTCAAAGTCTTAGTTTCCTCATCTCTAACCTGCAGGTAACATGGTTGTGAGCATGAGAGAGCTTTGGTAGAAATGCTTTTCTAGCTTTTGATATAAAATGCACTTGGCTGAATGATCCCCAATTCCAAGATCTATTTCTCTTATTGTTTTTTTTTTTTTAATGTTTATTTACTTTTGACCGAGAGACAGAGCTTGAGCAGGGGAGGGGCAGAGAGAGAGGGAGACACAGAATCTGAAGCAGGTTCTAGGCCCTGAGCCATCAGCACAGAGCCCGACATGGGACTCGAACTCACAAACCGTGAGATCATGACCTGAGCCGAAGTAGGACGCTTAACTGACTGAGCCACCCATCGGCCCCCCAAGATCTATTTCTTATCTGTGGCTCTTTAAGCAAAGCACCGCCCAGGACTCAATGGTTATCAGGTGACTGAATGGAGAGATTTGTAACCTTAAATGTTCTATGGGCCCCTCTCTTCTGGCTTAATGGTGGGAGCTTCTATATTCTGATTATCTCACAATCCACACTTCTTTCTCTGGCCACAGTTTTTCAGATTTTTTGCATGATTTCCCCTTCGTCGTATCTGTAGCCTAACTTAGGATCCCTGAACTTGCCATCTGACAGGTGTGCAGCCTGCAGGTCAAGTGCCTACTCACACCTGCTGCCACGTGGTTGGCCGTGTCCCATCTGGGATGCAACGGCTGCTTAATAATTTCAACAGCTTCTGTTTTCAGTACTTTCTGTGGATACTGGTTAGAATCCTTCACTTCTTTCCATAAGTATTTCCATCTTCTTCCCCTCTATTACCAGACTGCTTAGCACTGGAAAACACATCCCATAAGCCAGCAGCAATTTAAGTATGAGATCATATGCAATAATTTAAGTGACTTAAAGAATGTGTTTGTGTCGCAATGATCTTACTGGATTTTCAAGAGTCCAACTCCCTGCCATGCTCCTCCCACATTTATCCTGGCCTCAATTACAGTCTTTATATTTATACCAGTCAAAGATTTGCATTTTTAATTCTTTTCTATTTTTCATTTGAAAAGCTCTTGTCGTTTTCTTTATAATATTTAAATTTATTTTTATTGATTTTTGAGAGAGGGAGAGAGCACACAAAAGGGGCAGAGAGAGAGGGAGAGAGAGAGAGAGAGAGAAATAATCCCGAGCAGGCTCTGCACTGTCATCGCGGAGCCCGGTGCGGGGCTCGAACTCACAAATGGTGAGATCATGACCTGAGAGGAAATCAAGAGTCAGACGCTTAACCCACGGAGCCACCCAGGCGCCCCTCTTCTCATTTTCACCCATATTGCATCTCTCCCCTTTATCAGACATTTTAATATCTTTATAATCTTTGTTTTCTAGGCGCCATCAGCTCTATCCCAAAGAAAGCCACTTTTTTGTCATTACTATGTGTCTTTTTATTACCTACAATATTCTGCCACACTTGTCATACCCTAAGAGGAAACTTCTATTTTTTCTTCTATTTTTTTAATGACCAGGTAAATATCATCAACCTGTAATGTCCTTCCCAATGCCCACTACCATAGCTAAGTATGTTTTTTTGTGTTCCAGTAATATGTTTCTCATATCTCCATTATTACACTAAATCTACTTGTTCATATATGACAAATTTTGAAAAATATACATAAGTATGAAATCTAATTAGATACTGAGAGTTGTACATTAAGATGAAGGTGGCTATATTTCCAGATTTACGGCGATCAAGGCTTTCTTACAAAGCAATTAACGTCTTAACTAATGGCTTTCGAACGTTACCATCATGTTTGAACCCCACTCAAGTGCTAATAAATACAGACTGAAGGGAAATGAACACATTCAATTTGCCATAAATACCCGTATTCCCGTGCAAGGAGTTGAAGTACAGACTGTTAGCTCAATCCTTTTCTACCTGTTCGGTTGATAATTGAGTGTGTGGACATTCTGTGATGGCTAAAATGTTCTCATTTTGGTAACCTGGTCCCTGTAGGTCCCTGTTTTTGGTAAGTCACAAGCTACCTGTGACCTGGAATGGAGTACCCACCACCTGCTGTAGACCTCGTCGGGAAGGGACGTGGCTTATTGCACAGAAAGCCACTTTCCATTTTTGGTGTGTGACCACTGACAAGTTTTAAGGCTCATCCCTGCCCACTTCCCCGTCTGCCTTCCGTCTGAGCAGGCCTGTGAGAGTCCGAGTGCTTCTGACTCTGGTGCCAGTGAGAATTCTGCACAAAATGTACATGAAAACCCGCCCCTGGCTCCATCCCCTAAGCAGGATAAAAATCCTGTAAGCCTTCTACTTCTACAGTCTCAGTCCATTCTTAGGTCAGATTGGAAGGTCTGGCATGGTCTCCCCTAGATCCTCATTATGTAAGTAGGAAGGGTTTTTTGTGATTGTTTTTGTTTTTTTGGTTTTTTTTTCAATTTTTTTCATTTTGTTTTGATTTTTTTGTTTGTTTTTTTTTTGTTTCATTTTGTTTTGTTTTTTAATTCCCTCTTGGTTTGTATGTGTTTTGTCATCAATCTCAGCATCTGAACCAAATTTTGGGAGGGAGTCCATTCTATTTCTGTGGAGTAGTTACAACCTTTGAAACCTATTTATTTTTATTGTTTAAAAGAGCTGTTGATTTTTTTTTGATGAATCTTTATTTTAAGTGTATTTATTTATCGTGAGAGAGAAAGAGACAGAGAGTGAAGGGGAAGGGGCAGAGAGAGGGAGAGACAAAATCCCAAGCAGGTTCCACACCCTCCGTGCAGAGCCTGATGCAGGACTTGAACTCACGAGCTATGAGATCATGACCAGAACCAAGAACAAGAGTTGGACAATTAACCGACTGAGCCAGTCAGGCGTCCCTATAAATAATTTGCACTGTTGATCATAACAGTTCAACCAACAACAAAGCAATTCTTAGAATGATGTTCTAATGCCTTTGACATTCAAGATATTTTAGAAGGCATTGAAAACATCATATATGTGTCAGAGAAGGTTTTGGACAAGGATGTAAATAATACTGCTTTAATGAAAAATAACTAATACAAAGAGCAATAATTGGTTCCCAAAATTGAAAGAAAGAAAGGCTAAATAACGAGGAAACACAGAAACTTTAATAATATGCTTGCAATATGGGGCTTTAGATCTCAGATGACTCTATGGATACTGCATCTTCCCTTTGGTTTACTCAGAATTTGATGTCTCTTCTTTGCCATCCTCGGATAAGGTCAAGGTTCTTCAGACTCCAGCAGGTCCTGGGGTTCTTTTTTTTTTTTAATTTTTTTTAATGTTTACTTATTTTTAAGACAGAGAGAGACAGAGCATGAGTGGGGGAGGGGCGAGAGAGAGGGAGACACAGAATCCGAAGCAGGCTCCAGGCTCTGAGTTCTCAGCTCAGAGCCCAACGCGGGGCTCGAACTGACGGACCGCGAGATCATGACCTGAGCCAAAGTCTGACGCTTAACCGACTGAGCCGCCCAGGTGCCCCCTGGGGTTCTTTAGAAATAAGACCATGGACTCAAATGTGACTACCATGAATAAGGCTGCTCTGAAGCTCTGTCTGCATCAGATGTACTCTTTCCTCCTGCAGAACGAATCATTCTGATGCCCCAAAGAACAAAAACACTAGTGGGTCTTGACTCCGATCGCTTGCAAGAAAACAGATTGTCTCTTGGCTACAGTTGTAGAAACCTGAGGAGAAAGTCTAACAAACCTTCATCAGCTCACATTCCCTCTGCCTGGACCAGTCGCTACAGCAAGTTACCAGGACTGGCCCCTCTGTGGTTGGCTGTACTAGTCTGCTCTCAGGATGCTCTGCCTTCATCCGTCTTGTGAGAGCTGGAGGAGAGAGAGCAATGTCAGGCAGGAAGTGACGGCACAAACGTGGACTCTGGGAGAGCGGCTGTGTGCCCTATCTCTACCACAGGTTAGAGCACCCCTCTCAGAAAATCCGTTCATTCTTCTGAAACAAAATAGACAGTATTTTTCTCATATGAAAATAAGCAAGCTAGGGCTCAGAGAGATTTAGAGACTCTTTCCTTCATGGTTAATGGCTAATGGAGCTAAATTTCATTTCCAGGTTTTTATGGTTCCAAGATTATAATTGTCCCGATAAACAATGTCTATGGTCCCTTTTAGAAATCAACTACCTGTCCCAGGGATGAAGAAGTCTCCCATCCTAGCTCATGTAGGAGATAAACTACATGACAAGGACAGGAATATATCTGTCGGCAATTTCAACTGTGGATCACAGTCTCACAGATATAAAAATATAAAACCAGATTCTTTATCTCCCTTCTTCTCCTGGTCTCTTAGTTCCTGACTCGTTCACTGAGTACACCTATTAGGAGGCATGTATTTTAATTTCACTCGTATGTGGAATTTAGGAAACAAAACAGATGAATATGGGGGAAGGAAAGGAAAAATAAGATAAAAACAGAGAGGGAGGCAAATCATAAGAGAGTCTTAAATACCGAGAATGAACTGAGGGCTGCTGGAGGGGAAGTGGGGGGATTGTCTAGATGGGGGATGAGCACTGGGTGTCATATGTAAGTGCTTAATCACTGGATTCTGCTCCTAAAACAATATTATAATCTATGTTAACTAACTTGACTTTAAATACACTAAAAAATAATTGTCCATTCATAATGCATTTACTTTTAGAAGAGTGAAAAGTATCATTTAATTCACCGAGTTTGACCTCCACAAAAGATAAGTTGACTTACACAAAATTGTTGACACATCCTCATTCTCTAGGATGGGACAAAGTAGGATATGAGAGAGAATTACTCTGACATTTAGAAATAAGACTGTGACAAGTCACTTAAGTCATTTTTAAGTAAAGTGAACTATGTGTGTGTGTGTGTGTGTGTGTGTGTGTGTGTGTGTGTGGTTGTTGCAATGAAAGTCAAAAGCAAATGAATGTTAAATGTAATTAAAATAGAAACAAAAATCATTACAAAAGGCTCTCAGAATTCTTTTGTCCTTTGTTTTTGCTCTATGTCTTTTTAAGAGTTATCAATACTCTTTCTCACAAAGAAATGTTAAGGACCTTTCAATTTCCAAGACACTCATTCTCTATACTTTTCCTTAATTAGTATTCTAGTGATTTGAGGATCCATGCACAGCCGACGGATGCTTTTGCTGAACTTTGGTAGTCAGATGTCCCTTGTTTAGTGGAATATATGTTTCATGTTTTGAATATTACTAGCTTCTTCAAAATATCACCCACGTATATGGGACCTATCTTGGCAGATTTCGTCAATGATTTTATTGTTTTGTCCTGAATGTTTTTTGTATATAAAATCTCTTTTAACATATATAATTTCAGATAAAACTGAAATTGTTAATAGCTGCTAATTTGAATCCAAATGTTTTGCCTAAATTACTATAAGAGTAAAATAAGGAGACGTTAGAAGGTTTATGTATTGAAATATTAAGGACATATCATAAACTGCACATATTGAAGTATTCAAGGAGTGCTTGGGTGGCTCAGTCAGTTGAACTAGCCAACTTAGGCTCAGGTCATGATCTCACAGTTCATGGGTTCGAGCTCCACACTGGGCTCCGTGCTGACAGCTCAGAGCCTGGAGTCTGCCGTGGATTCTGTGTCGCCCTCTCTCTCCCTCCCTTGCTCGCACTCTGTCTCTCAAAAATAAATATACATTAAAAATCTAAAAAAAGAAAGAAAGAAAGAAAATACCATGGAAGCAGCAAAACTAAAGACGAAACCATGTCTAGACTTTGAATCTCAGGATGTGAGAAGGGCTGTGCTTGAAGGGCTTGGTGAGTCATCTCTTACATCTTTGGTTCAGTAATTGTAGTCAAGTAATACAGCCATAACGCAGACTCTCAGAACCCCAGACACAAAGGTATTGGCAAATCTGATGCATTGTTATCCAATGTCTTTTAAGCTCGTGACCTGAGACCTTCATTCAATGCATTCACCATCTACCTCATCTAAGAATGTGGCCATGATGTCATTTTATATACACTTTATTCAGCAGGAGGAGTCCACCCATCAGGGGATTTGAAACCTACTGCATTCTTTACAGTTCCCTCAGCTGGAAACTGGGCATTGTAACTCTCACGTCACAGGGTTGTTTGCCGATGTCATCGAATGGAAGGTGAAAGGCCCCTGAGACACAGGAGTCTCCCCAGCCGGTACACCTTTCCTTTTCATTCTTGGAAAGATAATCACCCCAGTTCCGCGGTAAGCTCAGCCTCTTTCAGTTGGCTAAAGCAAAAGATAGTCTCCACTATTTAAATTCCAGGCACAACATCTAAGTACTACCAAGTATAAAATAATCTTTAAAAAATAAAGAAAGAAAGAAAAAAAGAAAGAAAAGCACCATAAATACTATGAGAGAAGATTGGTTGTTGCGATCATGGAAAACACAAAATAAGCACTCTATAGAGTTCATAAACAGAAGCTAACATCCAGGGTCGTGAGTATTTCAGGCTGTGATTTGTGTGTACCTGGGGCCACAATTCAGACGAGTGTGGACGCTGCCACTTCTGTTTTCATTATTCTTCGCTTCGTGGTCATGTCACAGCCTCCTGTTTTAGAAACACAAGCAAAGAAAGGGTGTAGAAATATTCATTGTTTTTATTCCAAGATGACGGATTAGAAGAAAAAGATTTTTATCAGTGTATGTAGACTTTAAGGCCCTTACTCTCTAACTTTGAATGCTTCAAGATAGTTATCATTTTATCAAGCATTATGTATAGGTATTTTTAGCAGCCAGTTTTATGTACATTTAAGAAACCAACCTCAAAATTAAAAATTACTCAAAGCTTCAATTATTTGCATTTCCATTCTCTCTTAGCTTCTTTTCAATGTATATAAATACTGCATATAACCTTATTATTACATAGCAACCTAATGTCAACATTTTCTAACTAGGAAAAATTTAAAAGCATGGCATTTATTTTATTTATACTTTGTTCCAGTGTAGGGGAATTTGAACAACAATTATTCATTATTTTCAAAACACTTGTCATAAAAATCTTTGAACCTATTTTTTTCCCTTAGGCCAAATATTTTTTTATTCCTTTTAAACTTGTCATTTGCTATTACAGGAAACAATAGATCCATAAATTTGGACCGATCATGTTACTTACTGAAAACTTGCTTTCCAGAAAACATAACACAGTTTACACTGATAACATCAGTGTTTAAATACTTCAACTTAATACTGTGAACTTTAGATTACAACTATTTTGTTTATTTTTGCCGATATAATAGGTTCACGTTGCAACCTGTTATTTAGGATTATTAAGGGTTAAGTTAATTTTTATTCCTTAAACAGTTTCTTTCTATCCAAAAATATTATTATATAGCAAGACATCTTTATTTTATTTTATTTTTTTAAAGTTTTTATTTTATTTCTGAGAGACATAGAGATAGAGCATGAGCAAGGGAAGGGCAGAGAGACAGGGAGACACAGAATCCGAAGCAGGCTCCAGGCTGGGAGCTGTCAGCACAGAGCCCGACGCGGGGCCTGAACTCACAGACCGCGAGATCATGACCTGAGCTGAAGTCGGTGGCTTAACTGACTGAGCCACCCAGGCGCCCCAAGACATCTTTAAAGTAGAGAAGTACACACCAAAATTTGCTGGTAATCTCATCTCCAAAGAGAAATATAATAAATACAGAGAGATACTATAACAATGCATACCTATATAAAAATACCTTACATACATGTATATATATATATATGTATATATATACACATATATACTTATGTATATATACATATACTTATATACAAGTGCACATATTTGTTATTGCATGATATAGATGTACTATTTCTAGTGTGATAATACATTCTGAACATTGCTTCTTATCAATGCATATCTTCATTCAATGCTATTTTAATGGCTGTATAGTACTCCATTTAATGGAGTGACTTCATTAGGTTAACGCGCCTCTCATCATGTAATATTCTGTTGTACAAATTTTGAGTGGTATAAATTATGTTTCAGCGAAAATTAATATCTATACATGTTTCTATATGTCTTTGATTAATTCCTTAGGATAAATTCTTAAATATGAAATTGCTAAATGACAGTAAATATTGCCAGAAAAAAAGAAACAATTTTATATTCTTTCCTTTTTTAATATGTGTCATTAGAAGGGCGCACTATTTGTAACACCCACCCTTAGAAAACCTTAGGGTGACATGTTATTTGAAAAATAGTGGGCAGACAAATAAATGGAGAAGAAAGGCTTGCCTTTGCCTCCTAGATTCATATGGGGTAGAAGAAGACCTATTCATTTAGTATGACATATATTAGCTCAAGCTTCTTTAACAAAATACCATAAGCTGGGTGACTTAAATAATGAAAACCTATTTTCTCCCCAAGATCAGGGTTCACAAGGCTCAGTGTCCAGTAAGAGGCTCCTTCCTGGTTTGCAGAAAGTTGCCTTCTTGCTGCGTTCACACTGGGGGGAGAGAGAGAGAGAAAGAGTGAGAGAGCTCTCATGACATTAACGAACTGCTAAAGATTCTATTTGATCGCCAGATACATTACATACCAGGGAAGGGCTTCAACATACGAATTTAGGGAGATACAATTCAGTCCATAGCATACAATAGGCATCTGTTTAGCTGCACTTCTTTTGAGTTCTTAATGAGTTCTCTGTGACAAAGGAGTCGAGGACATTAAAATCTCATTCCTGTCACTTTCTGTCAATAGAGCATGATCAAATATAGGCTGTACAGAACCCAGTTGCTGTCCTTTTTGAAAATAATGTTAGAATGCCTACATTATTGGAGGCTGGGGAGATGGTCAAGTAGGAGGACCCTAAGCCCACCTTGTCCCATTGGTACACCTAGCAAACACTCCCATCAGTGTAAATGACCCAGAAAATTCCCCCAAAGACTGGCAAAACAAACTCTACAACTAAAGGTAGAGATGAAACTATATCAAAAAGAGACGAGAGGGTAGGAAGGGCAGAGATGTGGGGGAGGGGAGCTAAAAGGGCTCCGGCCATCCCTGGTTGGGAGGAGGCTACTTGAGGTAGAAAGGAGAGTGAAACAGAGCCCCACACCAGGGACCCTGCACAGAGAAGGCAAATCCCTATAACCTTTGTCTCTAAAAACGAGAGGGGCCAAACTTCCTGACTTACAACCAGGGGGACCTAATGCCTGTAATTTTAACAATCAATCAGCAGGCTTGGCTTTGGGAGAGCCTAGAGGGTGACAGAAAGCTGAGTCCCCACCCACTCACAATAAACAGCCCTCAGAGAGACAGCAGAGAAGCAGTATTTTGAAAAACTCCTGGGGTCTCCCTGGAGGGATAGTTAGTTACGGATCTGAGTATGTCCAAGAGGAACGGAGATCTCTTGGAGACTCCTCCAGGAACAAGGGAGCTGGCGAGTGCTGCTTTTCTCCCTGAACCACACCCCTCAGCATAAACACGCAGCCATCTGTGGGAACCAGCACACCACCACCATTGACTAACTAGCTCGCTTACACAAAGCTCCGCCCGCCTACACTGCTGTGGATATGCCCCTTCCAGGCAGTCTTGCTTCAGTCCACGTGTTGCGGGTCCCCTTCCAGAGACTATCAGCACAGACCTGGCCGTCACCACCTCTCCCCTCCTGTGCACTCTGTGGGGCCTTGGTCTCTGTGTTGGCACCAGCAGCTGGCCCTGGTGGACGACCAGATTTCACCTTGGTAAAATCGTGTGCTCCACCCAACTATGTGTGCTTTGAGGTTCCGCACTGGCTGCCCTATTCCCAGTGGTGGCGGCAGGTCTTAGAACAGACCATGCATGAGCACAGCAAGAAAGGGAAATAAAAGGCATCTACACTGGTCAAGAAGAAGTCAAACTTTCACTATTTGCAGATGACATGATACTGTATATAGAAACCCCAAGACTCCACCAAAAACCACTAAAGCTGATAAATGAATTAAATAAAATTGCAGGCTACAAAGTCAACATACAGAAATCTATTGCATATGTATGCACTCAAAACGAAGCAGCAGAAAGATGTATATAGAAAATGAACTCATTTACGATTGCACCAAAAATAATAAAATACTAGGAATAAACTTAATCAAAAAGATAAAAAGAATTGTGCTGTGAAAACTATATAACTTTGAGGAAAGAAATTGAAGATGACACGAAGAAATGGAAAGACATTCCTGGCTCATGGTTTGGGAGAACAAATATTGTTAAAACGTCCATACTACCCAAAGTGATCTACGCATTTAATGCAATCCCTATGAAAATACCACCAGCATTTTTCACAGAGCTAGAACGAACAAACCTAAATTTTTTATGAACCAAAAAAATGCCCCTGAATCGCCAAAGGAAACTTGAAAAGGAAAAACAAAACTAGAGGTATCACAATTCCAGATTTCGACTTATATTACAAAACCACAGTAATCAGAACAGTATGATTCTGGCACAAACAAATAGACACATAGATCAATAGAACACGACAGGAAGCCCAGAAATACACCTAAACTTCTATGTTCAATTAATCATTGACAAGGCAGGAAAGAATATCCAATAGCAAGAAATACAATCTCTTCAACAAATAGTGTTGAGAAAACTGGACAGCAACATGCAAAACAATGAAACTAAATCCCTTCCTCACACCATCCACCAAAATAAACTCAAAATGGTTTAAGGGACTAAAAGCAAGACCCGAAGCCATAAAAATCCTAGAAAAGAGCACAGGCAGTAATTTCTCTGACATCAGCCTTAGCAACATCTTTCTAGATATGTCTCCTGAGGCAAGAGAAACAAAAACAAACAAACTTTTGGGACCGAATCAAAATTAAAAGCTTCTGCACAGTGAAGAAAACAATCAGCTAAAAGACAAACCACTGAATGGGAAAAAATTTTTTCCAAAATATAGAAAAAACGGATACAAGGATACAACTCAACACCCAAAAAACCAAATAATACAATTAAAAAATGGGCAGAAGACATGAACAGATGGTTGTTCAAAGAAGACACACAGCTGGCAACAGAAACATGAAAAGAGTTCAACATCACTTATCAGCAAGGAGATGCAAATCAACTCCACTATGAGACAGAACCTCACTCATCTCAGAATGCCTAACATAAAAAACTCAAGACACAACAGATGTGGGCAAGGATGTGGAGAAAGGGGAATCTTCTTCCAGACTTGGTGGGAATGCAAAGTGGGGCAGCTATTCTGGAAAACAGGATGGCAGTTACTCAAAAAATTAAAACTAGAGCTATCCTACAATCCTGTAATCACGCTATTGGGTATTTGCCCAAAGAATACGAAAACACCAATTTGAATATATACATGCACCCCTATGTTTCTTACAGCATTGTTTACAATAGGCAAATTATGGAAGCAGCCCATACGTCTATGGATCGATGAATGGATAAACAAGTTATATATATATGTATATATGTATACATATACATATATATAGAATAGAATATATAGAGAGAATATAGAGAATATATATAATATATACATACATATAGAATAGAATATTATTATATAGAATATGTTATATGTAATATATATAGAATATGTTATATATATAATAGAATATTATTCGGTCATAAAAAAGAATGCAATCTTGCCATTTGCAACAACATGGGTGGATCTAGAAAGTCTAATTCTAAGTGAAATAAGAAAATTAGAGAAAGACACATGCCATATGATTTCACTCATATGTGGAAGTTAAAAAATAAAGCAGAGGAAATTAAAAAAAAAAAAAAGACACGCCAAAAAACAGACTGTTAACAGTAGAAGAACAAACGGATGGTTTCCAGCGGGGAGATGCAAGGGGGATGGGTGAAGTTGGTGATGGGGATTGAGGAGTGTACTTGTTGTGCTGAGCACTTAGCGATGTATGGGATTGATGAGTCCCTATACTGTACAACTGAAACTAATATCACATTGTATGTTAACTACAACAGTGAAATTAAATTTTTTACAAGTGCCTACATTGTTGGTATATTGTGAGAACCAAGTGAAATATGTACACAGATGTTCTTAGTACACAAGGCTTACTCAAGATCTTGGTCTTAATACATTCTTTTATCTGTTATTTCATCCTTTGGTGTCTTCTTCCTTTTAGTAGGATCTGTTTTGTTGTATATGGTAGCTACAGCATCAAGTAATACATAGTCAAAGATTTAGTCTAGGGCCTGTTCTCTGCCACATGAGACCATATTCCTTTCAAAAATAAAAAAAATGAAGTGTACAGGACAGAGAAAGTAAAGAATAACATGAAAGGAAACTAGATTCTACCTGTTCAAACGAATGTTCTGTTTTGGTAATAAAACAGGGAAAATTCCAAGTGCCATGCTTCTATGTACATATACGCTGCAATCTCCCCTCTCCCTAGTATCCCAACTTACATGGCAATACAAAAAAGATATTGTTGTCCTATAGTTGCCATCAAAAGACATCTGGAGTAGGATCGAATCCTCATGCCATCATCGTGAGGAATGCTTTGGGCAGAAATGACAGATGATGAGACCCCATGTTGGGGGCCAATTTACTCCTACTGAGAAAGCCACGTGGTGTGATGGCAACTAGGCAGAGTAGTTCTTAGCCTGAATAGACATCCCTCAGGCAAATGTAAATCCACAGAAAACTAAGACTAAATAAGTAACTCATGTGCATCTGTTAGCATTTGCTGCGTAACAAACAAACCACATCCAAGGTCAGCGTCTCGCAACCATGCAGGTCAGCAGTTGGGGTGTGGCTTAGTTCATCTTGGTTCACCTTGGCTGGAATCACACACCATTTGGTGGTCCGAGGGCTGATGTTATTGTTGTATATCTTTTGGTTGAGGGGATGTTAGTAGGGTGCTGGAAACAACTGAACATGGTGCCAAGTGCCCAATAACCCAGCCTAACAGTCTCTGATCATGGTGGTAGCAGCATTATTGAAAGTAGCCAAAGAGAGGTCAAGCCCCCGTTGACGCCCTTGTACAGGCCCTTTTATGATCTCTACGTGGGCTGTATTGGCTTTCATCCCACTGACCAAAGGAAGTCACATGGCCAGCCCCAGAGTCAGCATGGGAGGAAGCCACTCGAATACCCAAGGCTTGGATGTCGGATGTGGGGCACTGTGAAGATTGTGGCCATTTCTACTTACCACCAAGCTATAAATTGTTTCCACTGTGCATGTACGCATCTTGACATTTTTTCATGATAGAGCATATATTTGGCACTTAGTGCATACTTGTTAAATGAATCATGGGGTATTTACTCTGCATCAGGTACTGTTCTCATTGCTTAACATGTACTATTATTTTCCAGAGATCTTCATCAAAACCCGCTTTGATGGCATCTTTTGTTATCTTCATGGATAATTGTGGACATTCATAGCATGATTAAACGATATGCCAATATTTACTCAAGTAACGAATGTGGAGCCGGGATTCAAATCAGGGCAATGAATCTCACATTACTAGTGCACTAATAAACCTGTCTTCTGAAAAAAGAAAGGAAGGCTATATAATGGAAGAAAGGAAAGGAAGGAAGAAAGGAACAGAGGAAGGAATAAGGAACTTTCTAGAAATGGATGTGATTAGATATGAAACATATATGTGGGGGGAAAAATCTCCTAATAGGGACTGTAATGCAATCTATGAACATTAATTTCTTGCCTATGATATGAAAATTGAGCACAACGCTAAGTGTAAACTGCTCAAAATGTGGAGAGTCTAAAACTACTCATGCATGAAACTCTCCAGATTGTTCCAAGAGTCAAACACCTAGGAGTCAGGCATCAAAAATATAGCAGCAACATTTCACTGCTACCAGGCGCCTCTATTTTTGAGAAGTCAAATAAATAAGCTAGAATACTTCTCTCTCAGGACGGAGTATATGCATTTAACACACGCACACACACGCACACACGCACTTTCAATGGCCAATCGCCTTTCAATCCTAATAAGAACAACGTAAGTCCTACTTATTTATGTTTTATATAAAGTTATAAATCATCTAAATCAAAATCTCACTGGTGAGCACAGAATGCTTGACCTGTAATTGGTACGTGCAAGTGAGATTAGGACGCCTACAAATTAAAGCTGAGGCAAAGTAAATTTCCCCTCCTCGCTGCAGCTGACAATACGCCTGGCATGAGTTGGCAAAATTACTCATATTGCATGACAGGCGTTATAGGTCCCATGAGATAGGATTTATAATTATGTTTTTTTCTAATTGTTGAACAGGAGGAAAACCACTTCTCAAAAGCGCCAGTGCATATGCGAAGAATACCTGCTATAGAAAACGTTCCACAGCTAAATGCTGAGCACTTAATATTTTTATATCTTTGCCAACACACTGTTTGCCTCTATCTGTGCAGTTTCCTTTCAAAAGCACAGAAGTCCCGGGACACAGCGGTAGAAGAGACTCGCTGGGCGAGAGCCTGGCTCCTCACCCAGAGACGCCAGGGGAGGGTCCCTCAGCCTCTCTGTGTCTTAGCTACATCATTTTATAAAGAAAAAATAATAGTATAGACTTCAATAATTATCAAAGGTACTAGTATTATTATATTAACCCTTAAAAGACAAAATTTTGTAAGCATCCTATATGGATCCGTAGGGTATTCCCCAAAAATTCTTAATGCGTTACCAACATTTAGAAAAATATGCGTTCACTGTAACTAAAAAGCGTACTTTTCAACTCCCCCTTCAAAAAATATAGATATTGCTGAGGACAACTAGGTGGCTCCATGGGTTGAGCACCCTATTCTTGGTTTTGGTTCAGGTCCCCATCTTGCGGAATGTGGGATTGAGCCCCGCATCGGGCTCCGTGCTGAGTGCTGAGGTGGGATTCTCTCTCTCCCTTGCTCTCTGCCTCTCCCCCAGTCATTCTCTTTCTCTCTCTGTCTCTCAAAATAAATAAATAAACTTTAAAATACATATATAGATATCACTTGCAAAGTCAATTGTGTAAGTAAAAAATTGTAAGCATTTCGCTACACACCTCTGTTTTTTTTTCTGATCATAGACGGGGGCATCTTCTGTTGAAATCTAAATTTTGGGTTGACTTGAAGCCTGAATCTAATTCAGGGCTTAATCTCATCAAATTACAAAATAGAAACTATCGATAAAGCGGACAAGTTGCTCTTCTGTTGTGTATACAGTGAAAATGGCTCAATATGTGTATGTACCTAATGTCACCTGCCGCCCCTTTTGTTTCTTTCATCAACTTAAACTTTTCACAACTAACTCTGCCAGTCCTTTGACGCTCTTCAAATAGTAACTTAAAAAACTGGAAAACGGTCAGAAAATAGTCCTAGCGCTGCTGTTAAAGGCCCCGGCTGCAACCAAAACGCTCCTAGGATCTGTATTTCATTTTGTTTTAATGGTTGACGAAAATCGAGGCATGACGAAATGCTCACTTTAGTTGGACTTGAAAAAACATGGCTCCCAACTTGGGACTCCTTTCAGAATTGCTAAGTAGCTTCTTTTTCCCAAATTATCTTATTTCGAAGAAAAGTCTATCATTAAAATTCTCCTAGGAAATAATGCTATTAACTATATTTAGAATAGAGGCTTAGCTCAAAAGGACCGTTTGAGTAGAAAGGAAAGAGAGGGACCGTGAAGTCCCATATTTGACCTTTACAAGGCCTGGATGTGGCTTAACTTTGCAACAGTGCTGGTGGTAAGTGGAGGCCGGTCAGGGAAGTGCCTCTCTGGGCGTCCACGGAAGCTTGTCCCCTCAGCCCGGACATGGTAAAATATAGAGAAGGCAAGCAGTGTTTCATCATTCCTTCCGAAAATCTTCGTACTTTTCATTTCTATCTCCTTTGCTGCCTTGGATTTGTGTGAGACGATCTGTGTGATTTACGTAACAATCCGTTGGGATTTCAGCAGGCCCGAACTGGAATCCAGGCCCTTCTCCTAATAGCCTTGAGACTGTGCAAAATTATTTGACTTGTGAAACTTAAGAATTTTCATCTATAAGGTAGAAACACTTACCTAACTCACAAGATTATAGAGTTGACTTAATAACAAAGACTCCTGCATGTCTAGGAGTATCAGTGTTCAGTTCTAAATACTCTTACCATCAGGAATGCCTCAAGCATTTACCCTTTCCTTAGCTGTCCTCACCTAGATTGGCCATTCTTGCAAAAGCTAATGAGCATTAGTTAAGGAAATGGGAATATATAATATAATATATTAGTTAATATATTAATTATACAATAAATTATATAATTACAATTATATAAAATTTTATAAAAATACAATTAATTATATAATATACAATATAATATATAATAGATTTAAATGTGAACATACCGGTTTTTGATGGTATAAGCATATTCAGAAATTTGTTGATTTTCTTTAATGAGAAATGCACCATCAAAAATTGTCTTTGAAAGCCATATGAGAAATGAAATGAGAATCACATACAGTGAGAGAACAATATCCATGCACGGTGATGATCCCGAAGTAATATATATTCCCTGATCCTGAGTAGTTTATACTGATTATTTGTGTATTTATGTTTGATTATGACTTTCTGTCCTTTTTTAAAGTTTCTTTTTAAATTTAATTTTATGTATTTATTTTGAGAAAGGGAGCGGGAGTATGGGAGGGCCAGAGAGTGAGAGAGAGAATCCCAGTGAGAGAGAGAATCCCACGCAATCTCTGCAATGTCAGTGCAGAGTCTGATGCATGGCTTGATCTCACGGACTGTGAGATCAAGAGTCAGACGCTCAACTGACTGAACCACCCAGGCGCCTTCTGTCCTACCTACTTTCAGTTTTCTTTATCTTCAATGTCTTTGTCCTTTTTTGCCATCTCAGAGGTTCATTTTCATCTCTTAATACAGTCAACCCGGTCTCCAATGTTTTATTAACATTTCAACTGCATTTTCTCAGGCTTCTTAAACATAGTTTGGTTGTTTTTACACTTCTTAAAACTTTAAACTTCAATCAAATAAACACTCGAAAACCCTTAAAATTGTGATTAACTGTACCAACTTAGAAATACACGGTCTTATAAACACTTTCATGTCACAGATTAAGTTCAAATTAGACAGAAGGTATTTATCCTTACTTAAAGAAATCAGAAGGTTTTAAAAAAAGGAATATAAATAAATGCTCAGAAACATACAGTTATTACCAGGCTCTATCTACTTGTTACATAGTGGCCCATTTTGTATTGTCATTGCTTCATTTAATAAGGCATCTTTGTCATGTAATTGTCAGATACTTGTGCATTCACTGCCTGTCCACATGAAAGTCAGGACCAGTGGAACTTCAGGAAATAAAAAAAAAACGAAAAGTCAAGCAAGAAGAGAGATAGAGAAAGTTCCTCTGGAGACAAGGTTATTTGTTCTGGTATTTTTCTCCCCCAACTTACACAAAAGGGATCCCCTTTCCTATTTTGTATCCCTTTGACCCTATATTTGAAAAAAGCTATCCCCAGGGCTATCCTTTTTTTTTTTTTTCTTTTTAATGTTTTTTTATTTATATTTGAGAGAGACAGACAGACAGAATGTGAGCAGGGGAAGGGCAGAGAGAGAAGGAGACACAGGATCTGAAGCAGGCTCCAGGCTCTGAGCTGCCAGCACAGAGCCCGATGCGGGGCCTGAACTCACAAACCATGATATCATGACCTGAGCCTAAGTCCGATGCTTAACTGACTGAGCCATCCAGGTGCCCCCCCTCCCCCCGGGCTATTCTGATGTAAATTCAAAATTGCATAAAATGTGTCTGTGATTCTTCCTCACTTATTTCCTTTCTCATCATTCCCAGCATACACTCCTCCATTCCCTATTCCTAGCACCTTCAATTTCCTGCAATCAGGCAGATGAGTAAATGGTATTTCATGTTCCAGAACTTTCTTTTACCTCCCAGTCCTCAATACATAACTACTAGTGCTTATCTACGAAGGGCCTCCAAAACCCTGAGACAGAATTAACTGACTTCAGTAAAGGAATGTCAGCAAACTTTTAATACAGTGGCAGGAAAGTTAAATCGGCTGTTTTCTCTGAAAGCCTTTTCCTCAACTCCTGTGCCCTCTGAGAAGTTGACCACACTCAAAATTAGCTGCAAGGCAATTTAGGAAATTGGAAATCTCTAGGTGCTCTGTAAGCCAAGGGCAAAAATGCAAGTCAGGGAAAACAGACTACTCGTCTTTTTCTCAAGGTACGTGTGTCGTGTTGCTCAGCAAACCAGAATCTGAATGGGTGGTATTTATATTTGTGTTTTGAAAAAGGCAATGGACATCTTGCTCAAATTCTTGATTCTTTGATGGCCATCTTAAAGTCGGTTGTGCTACATAATTTCAACGTGCTCACTTTGTAGTATGTTTATGATTGCTTCTACCCCAAGGGAAGACTACACCACATCCATGTTGCAACATGACAACCAGAGAAGGCTTAACAGCAATCGTAATGGAAGGACGAGAAGACGAATTGAGTTGCCATACGGTGAACCATTTCAGACATTCAATACTGCGCTAACTCACATTCCGTTGATTTCATAAATACAATTAGTTTCTTATTAGGCATAATGCAGTAGTAAGAACATAGTGAAATTTTTTTTAAATACTGATTTTTACTATCCACATTTAAAGTAAATAGTAAAATTAATTAACCCATGGACATACCATATTTAATATACTTAATTACTAGCTAAGGGAAAATGCTATTGACTACAATAATGATGACTCAAACCATGGCTAATCATAATAACAATCTAAGAATTTGAAAGCAGAACAGAAAACAAATTTACCTTTCTTCTATTTAACTACATCTTCGATATATTAATCACAGCAAAATTATGTAAAAGGTAATTTCAAAATAAGCCTCTTATTTGAATGCATCGGTTTCCTATAAGATTGTCGTGTACATGTACTCTGCCCAGATCCTCTTTCCCGCTCTCCTGGCGGGGGGGGGGGGGGGGTTCTCCAGTACTAGGAGCGGAAGCATCTGACAATTGTTCAGCTTGGTTCTTCTCTCAGATTTCTCTTCACCCCAAGACTGTGACACTGCCTATTATCTAAAGTCATTTTCCATCCAATAGTATATGAGGGGATGTGAGGGTTAGGCCCCTTCTCACAAAGGGGACAAGTCAGAAGGGCCATTCCCATCCCAAACTCCCTGCAAGATCACCTGTGTCATTTGCGTTGACCCCATTTCTGTTCCACTTCTCCCCTTGCCTAGCGTTGATCCTTGGTAAGTTTCCTAATAAATTTCCAACATGCAAATAAAATTGTGAAGGATAAGCCCATGCCTTTAGACCAATCATACATAGGATAGATTTCTATGTTCTGAAGCCCTGCAGATAGGTCATGCTGTCTTGCCTTTTGAATTAAAAGACAATAAATCAAAATGCTGGATAAAATAAGAAATGTTTTAAAATGTTTATCTGGCCAGAAAATACACAATCTTCCCAGATGCGAAGTCCAAGCAAGGATTAAGAAAAAACAATGGAGGTAGGAAGCAGGCTTTCCCCAAAAGATTTGTGGTTTTTTTTTTTGTTTTGTTTTGTTTTTTGTTTTGTTTTTTTTCAGTCCAAGATGATATTCAAGTTTGGTTTTCATGGTCTTGCAGAAAGCAAGGAATAGAAAACACAAAGTCAGCGCTGCTGGAGGTGGGCATTCTACAGAAAAGAACTGACAGCAATGTGAGGCTGCTCTCCTTAAAGACCTTGACTGGTGTTTGGGAACTTGAGTTTCAGGCGGGTTTCTATCATGTCCAGAACTGGTAAGGGTATTCACCGTGCCTAAAGTGTTTGTTCAACAGTGCGGTCTATGGTGAATACCCGCTTTCTTTCTGGGATCCTTGAACTTTTAATACATGCTAAATGGAGGGCGCCTGTATAAGTAGCTCCCAATAAAATCCTTGAGCACTGATTCTCGAATGAGCGTCTCTGGTCATCAATATTTCACAAGTGTTAACACAATTCATTGCTTGAGAAAGTACTCGTGTCCGGTATGACTCCACTGGCAGAGGACTTTGGACATTTGTGGCTGAGTTTCCTGTGGACTTCCACCCTGTCCCTTTCTTGATTTTGTTCTGCATCCTTTTGTTGTTAATAAACCACACTTGTGCGTTTGACTATCTGCTGGGTTCTGTGAGTCATCCTAGTGATTCATGAAATCTGGGGATGTTTATAGGGACTCCCAACATAGGAGTCTCATTGTGTATCTCAAAAAAAATACATCATCCGTGGGGGATCTGGTGGTTCAGTCGGTTGTGTCTGACTCTTGATTTGACTCAGGCCATGATCTCATGTTTCATAAGATTGAGCCCCGTGTTGGGCTCTGTGCTGTCAGCACAGAGCCTGGTTAGGGTTCTCTCTCTCTCTGTCTTTCTCTTTGCCCCACCTCCCTCTCTTACAAAAAAAATCGTGTATGTAAAGATGAGCTAGTCAGAAAAGTCAAACGGAACAGTTAGGTCTTTCTCTAACGTTAGCATTGGTAAAAGGGATAGAGTAGGTGATACAGTCCTGGAATCTAGATGGTGAAGAGAGAGTGACAAGGAGGCAATACTTAAAGAGATCATGACTGAGACCTTTTTAGCATAAACCCTTAGAACTGGGAGGCTTAAACCAGCCCAAGCAGAATAATCATTCCTTCTTTGACCACATGGAGACTTACTAATTCATTTATTAAAAAATTAATAATAAACACCATCAACAGTTCTATGACTAGGATTGCATGTATTATTCCTGCAACCATCACAAACAGGATACATAACAGTCTTTTCATACCAAAATATTCTTCGTGCTATCTCTTTATAGTCACAGCCTCCACTTCCCCAAACTCTGAAGCCAATTGTGTATAATTTGGTCTTCAAGAATGTTATCCGATGAAATATCAGAGTATATAATCTTTCAAAGAAGCTTCTTTCATTCAGCATCATGACTTTCAAATTGATCAGCATTATTGTATATCAACGATTTATTTCTTTTTATTGCCATGTAGCACTGTCGCATGGGCAAACCACAATTGGTTTAACCATTTACGCATTGAAGGAAATTTGGATTGCCTCCATTTGTATGGAATTAAGAAAAGAGCTGGTATAAACATTCCTGTGCGAGTTGTATGTGAACACATGTTTGCATTATTGCAGAGTAAATAAATATGCTGAGTCACATAGTAAGTATCAATTTAAATGTATACAAAATTCCCAACTATTTTCCAGACTAGTTGTACCATCTGCTGCTTTATCAACAACGTATGAGAGGACCAGTGGTTTGTCATCACTGGTATCATCACCATATTTTATTTGCTATTGTAATATCTGTGCAGAGGTATACTGCCATGGTTATATTGTGTGTTTACCTAAAGGGAAAGGTGCGGAACGTTTTTTGTTTCATTTGCTTACTTGTCATTCATATACCCTCTTGGTGAAGTGTTCGTTCCAATCTTTGATCCAACTTTTAGTTACTTGTTTTCTTACACTTGAGCTTTTTCTCTTTTTATGATTTATTTATTTATTTTGAGAGGGAGAGAGAGAGTGTGATCAGGGGAGGGGCAGAGAGAGATGAGAGAGAGGATACCAAGCAAGCTCCTCACGGTCGGTGCAGAGTCTGACATGGGGCTTGAACTCACGAACTGTGAGATCATGACCTTAGCAGAAATCAAGAGTCAGATGCTTACCCAGCTGAGCCATCCAGGTGCCCTATGACTTCTGAGTTTTAAGAGATGATCATATGTTCTGCCTAGAAGTCCTTTGTCAGCCCTTTGTCTTTTTGCTTCAAGTCTAGAAAGTCTTTTGCCTAACTTCAGGCCATGTAAATTTTCACGTGCTTTCTTCCAAAGGTTGTATAATATTGTTTGACATTTAGATCAGTGAATGATTTTCAGTTAAGTTTTGTATAAAATACGATGTTTCATTCATGGTTCATTTTCTGCATATGAATGCCCAACACCATTTGTTAAAGATTCTTTTCTTCTTTGAATTGCTTGGCACCTTTGTCAAAAATCACTTGGCCACATTTGTGTGGGTCTATTTCTGGACAAAAACTATCTGTTTAATTGGTCTGATGTTTTTTTTAATGCCATATTGTCTTTATTACTATCGCTTTCACCTAAGTTTTAAAATAAAGGACTATATTTTTTCTGACTTTATTTCTAATTTTCAAAATGGTTTTAGCTGTTCTAGTCACTTTGCTTTAACATAAATTTTAGAATTAACTTGACTTTCTATAAACCATCCTGCTGGGGTTTGAATTGTTATTGGATTAATCTAGAGATTACTTCGGGGAGAAATGACATGTTATTTTTTAAGTGTTCCAATCAACAAACATGGTATACTTCTTCATTAATTTAGATCTTCATTGATTTTTTCCCTTATTGCATATAGTCTCTAACTACAGATCTTGCACAAATCTAAATAAATTTTAAAAGATTGAAGTCACACAAAGTATGTATTCTAATCATAACAGAATTAAATTAGAAATAAAGAGCCAAAATAAATGTAGAGAACCCCCAACTATTTGAAAATTAAACAACACATTTTTCTATATGTGTTGAGTCAAAGTAGATATCACAAAATAATTTTTTTAATATTTATTTATTTTTGAGAGACATAGAGACAGAGCATGAACAGGGGAAGGGCAGAGAGAGAGGGAGACACAGAATCTGAAGCAGGCTCCAGGCTCTGAGCTGTCAGCACAGAGTCCGACGTGGGGCTCGAACTCATGAACCATGAGATCATGACCTGAGCCGAAGTCGGCCACTTAACCAACTGAGCCCCCCAGGTGCCTCAAAAGAAATTTTTTAAAGCATTAATTTAGACCGGGCTATGATCCCATACGCACAAATTAACTTAAAGTGGACCAGAGGCCCAAAGACTAGAATAAAAACTACAAAAAAAATTTAGGAGAAAATGTAAAAGAAAATCTTTGTAATGCAAAGGAAGTCTGTCTAAGTGAGGAATTCTTAGAAATGAAAACCTAAAGCCACATTCACAGAAGAAGAAAATTGGTAAATTCGATACCCCAAATTTAAAAAAAAATTTGCCCTTCAAAAGACACCATTAAGAATACAAAAAAGGGGGCATCTCGACTGGTTAAGCATGGGACTTCAACTCAGGTCAGGATCTCACGGTTCGTGAGTTCGAGTCCCACATCTGGCTCCACACTGACAGTGTGGAACCTGCTTGGGATTCTTTCTGTCTCTCCTGCTCTCTCCGTCCCTCCCCAACTTGTGCACATGCTCTTTCTCTGTCTTTCACAATATACATAAATAAACTTTAAAAAGAAAATAAAAAAAAAAGAAAACAGAAATGACAGCTTACAGAAGGCAAATCAAATATCTATAAAAAGACTATAATTAAAACACATTAAAAAACCATTGAAAATCACTAAGAAGAAATCCCAATTTTAAAAGAGCAAAAGTCTTGAATAGACTTTCACCAAATAAGATATTCAAATGGTGAATAACGGTAACCAAAGAAACATGGCTAATAAACAGATTAAAATGTGCTCGACATCATTATTCATTACAGAAATGGTAGTTAAACTGCAGTGTTACCATTCCACACTTCCTAGAACGAGTATCATAATAAAGACAAACCAACACAAGTGTTGGCAAGGATGTGGAAAAAATCGGTCCTCTCCTGCATGGCTAGTGGGAATGGAAATGGTAGAGCAACTTGTGAGCCGTAATAGCCAACGATCCTACTCCGAGGTGGCCAAGAAAAATGAAAACGTATGTCCACTCTGGACTCATGTGAGTACTCCATAGCAGGGTTTTATCAACTGCCCGATAATTTCAACACAAACGTCACCAACAATTGAGTGGATGAACAAAATGTAGCATAATAATACAATCGAATATTCTTCCGCAACGTCATGAAATGATGTGCCTAGGTGAATCAAAGAAGACAGTATTCCAGGTGAGAAAATTCAGACAGAAATGACTACGTATTTCCTGATATCATTTATAGGGCATGTTCCTTGGACATTTCCAAGGGAAGCAAAGGTACAGTAGCAGAGATGAGATTAGTGGTTGTCTGAGGCCGGAAGGAAGAATCGGGACTGCGTGGAAGTGTCTAAAACTGCTTTATGATCAGTGCTGCACAAGGCTAAAGAAATCACTAAAAATCAGTGGGTCTTAGCCTTAAAATGAGTGACTAAACCTTGTTTGTCCATAAATAACATTTTATTTCATATTTTCTTTTATTGCACTGTTTTTCATTACTTTGTTTTATTCTTCGAAGGTCTGGGAGTTCGCTGTTCAGAATATTTTAGCTATTATTTCTCCTTCTATCACATTCCTAGAAATACTGTTTGGGGGTTTTCTGGTATGGGTGTCTCTGGCCCCTGTATTACTGGAAACGGAGGAAATAAGGCATGGCCCCAGAACGGTTCTCCTGCAGGGCTGTGACCTCTTCCTTCCCGCTAGGATTTAGGCTGTTTAGAATGAGGAGGCTCCTTATGTGTCAGCTACCCTGGTGTGACGGGATACAAGGGACACCCTAAGAATAGAAGGACAGGACCCTTTTATCCCTCTCAGAGGGAGTGTGTTCAGAGAGTAGGGGGCCTCAGGGAGAGATTCTCTGAGAACCGTGGTTAGGACACCGCTCTCTGCCATGATATCCAATATACTCTGAAGGGTTGTAAAATAAATCCATTATACTGCCAGTATCTCAGTGGCTGAGAACAAGCCATAGCCAGAGGAAGTAAATTAAGATCTGCAGTCAAAGGGTTAACGGCCAGGCTTCACAAGGCTTAAACATGCTAGTGACAGAGGTTTCCATTAGCCTGGGACAGAGAGAGGCCCCCCGGGGACCATGAGTATTGTGGGAAGATACTCAAAATATGAATTAGACGATATTGTTCTCCTTAACTAATGTGTGTCTACAATATCAGTGTTCATGGTTCCTGTTCGTTGAAAAATTTTCTCAAGTAAGGTGTTAAAAAGGATGGGCTTTCCAGTGAGCTGTTTGTCCCCAGAAACTGCTTAAAGAAATATGACATTCACAGCCGTCTTGACCTTCTCTCCCTCCTCTACATAAGTATTAAATAAGACTTCAGCTTAAACTCTACATTTCAAATTGATTACCATGCCACAGCGTAATCCGAGAGACGATGACTGTCAAATGCACGAATGTTATGTTCCAAGTCATTGTTGAGACACTACAGTAAAGATTCATGCAGGTCTATAAAAATCTGTTATGATAGCAAATGAAACTTTGGCTCCTAAAACTAGCTTTCCTTTGTATAAATATCGCCATTGTCAATTTCCAAGTTTCCTTCTTTACATGAAGGATTGACAAACACCCAAGCAATGTAAAGGAGCAGGTATAATAATGGATAAAATATTCAGTCGGCATTAAATTCTGGGCTTATATAACCTTTCTCAAACATGTCATGTATTGCCTTTGATTCTTTTATTCTAGGTACGAACTGTATATTTGATGGAGTCACATTTGAACATAGACAGTACAAGTCCTAATTCCTCAGGCATAGCTGCCTATATGTTATTCCAAATGCTACAAGATGATTCCACAGTATAGTTCGGTTTTGATAAGGAAAAGAAGAGGAGAGGGGGGAGAGGAGAAAATAAAGGGAGAAATCCAGAACAACAGAAAATGGACTTAAATTTTTTTTATATTCATTTATTATTTTGAAAGAGAGAGAGAGTGTGTGAGCAGGGGAGGGGCAGAGAGAGAGGGAGAGAGAGTCCAAACCAGGCTCCAGGCTGTGCTGTCAGCACAGAGCCAGTTGTGGGACTCGAACTCTTAGACTGGGGGATCGTGACCTGAGCCGAAGTCGGACACTTAACTGACTGAGGTACCCAAGCACCCCAGAAAATGGACTTTATATCCACATGAAAGCACTGGTAACCAGAGTTATCAATATCGTGGACTTTAAAAAAAAAAAGAATGCTTAAAGAGACGTAGCATGTAATTATGCTATTTTCCTTAAACAATTTTAGTGGTGAGGTTCTTTGTTTATAAATATTTTTTCATGAAAAACAAAAACAAAAACAAAAATCCTTCTCTGTCTCAAGCCTATGCATGTGGTAAATTTTCCCTGAACGAATTCTGATGCCTGCGGCTCCATTCCGGACCTCCCAGGAACCGTGCTACAGGGCTCCAGGGCCAACTTCTGAACTAGCCTAACTAGTTTGGTGACACTACATGTTAAGTATCATCAAAACCACCTCCTGGCTCCAGAGATTTGTGAAGGCAGCTGGATTGCCCGAGGGCAAATCAGAGGCACGGGGAGCCACCATATAGTGGGTTTATAACACACGGAAACTCTGTGGATACAATTTATACCGCAGAGAACCCACAAGTATTGAAAACATGCAAAGGCTCCAAGTCTTTCTGTGAAGAATATGGCTGAGAAATAAAGGAAACATTCAGATAATGAACCAGATATTGAGAAGAATTTGAGCAAACAGAAACTGTGGAAAGGTTTATCGGTAGCAGAACATGAAAAAAAGTGGACATTTTAATTTGATCCCTTTATTTTATTTGATTCCTTTAATTTCTAATAAAGGAGGCATCAGGAAACTAAAGGTTGCTTTGTTTTATTTTTTTTTATTTTATTTTTATTTTATATCATTTTATTTTAGAGAGATACCACATGTGAGCGAGCAGCAGAGGGACAGAGAGAGAAGGAGAGAGAGAATCTCAAACAGGCTCCATACCCAGCACAAAGCCTGACGCAGGGCTTGATCTCATGACCCTGCGATCATGATCTGAGCTGAAATCAAGAATCAGACACTTAACCGACTGAGCCATCCAGACACCCCAAGGACGTTTAAAAAAATGCCACAGAATAACCAGCAAAACTACTATATATAAGTTTTGCATTTAGGTTTCACCAAAATCATGAATACTTCAAAAATTATTTACGGAGTGAACCATTATACTGCATAATCACGAAGGTTCTCACAGAGAAATCAAATTTACAAATCTCACACAGCAATTAGTGCTTAATCTGTCTTTCAAAGTAAACTCATAAAATTTGACAAAAATATTTCTTTATGCCTCGTGTTAATTATATTCATTACAGAGACACAATCCTTAAGATGAAGATATTGAGTCAAAATGTTATTTAAATGTCATTTTGATCTGCTATGCCTGGTTTTGGAAAACATATATCCACACAGAAACCTTACATACACGTTCCTAGCAAGTTTATTTAAATTAAAAAAAAAAAAAAAAGTAGAACTCAAGTGTCGTGCAAGGGACAAAAAGATAAAGTACAATCCAATACAATAAAATACTACTCAGACATAAAAAGGAATATGTTATTGATACACACAACAATTTAGGTGGATTTCAAATGGATGCTACTGAGCCGATTGAATAAAGCTAATAATAACATGTCGCGTGGTATATGATTCCATTTATATAATATTCCCCAAATGACAAATTCGCAGCGATATAAAACAAATCAATTCTTGTTTCTTTATGATCTTGAACAGTTCTTTCCTCCGATTTTGGTGACTTACTACACATATGGTGAAATTTCACAGTATTACACACACACACACACACACACACACACACACACACACATATGCTGGTAACAATCGAGGAAACCTAAATAAGTTCTATAGTTTATTTTCTTCAAGGATCTTATTTTTGATGTCAAATCTAAGAGCTCTTTGCCAAACATTACATCATGAAGACTTTCCCCAAAGTTTTATTCTAGAAGTTTTATAGTTGTATGTTTTACACTTAGATTTATAATTTGAGTTACATTCGTGTAAGTTCTAATGGCCCCTTCTTAGGTAAAACTTGTTTTTCCCCTTAAGTTTATTTATTATTTTGAGAGAGAGAGAGAGAGAGAGAGAGCACAAGCTGGGTAGAGGAAGAGAGAGAGGAGAGGGAATTCCAAGTAGTCTCCACACAGTCAGCGAGGAGCCCTGCACAGGGCTTGAACTCACCAACTGTGAGATCATGACATCAGCCAAGATCAAGAGTTGGATGCGTCATTGACTGAGCCACCCAGGCGCCCCTAAGTAAAACTGTTAAACAAAACCAGTTGGATGGAGAGTCAGAGACAAAGTTACACATAAGCTTCCTCTCTTATGCCGATAAGACTCTGCCTGTAGCCTGCTTTCCTCTTGATCCATTCTCTGGGTCACTTAAATAACACTTAAATAACAAAACAGGTGGCTTAAGAAAACCAAATTTAACTTGGAGATTACGTGCTCTTTTCAGTATTTGCAACTCCTTTCTCTTTTTTTTTTTTTTTTTTTTAGCGTTTCATTTTCCACCAAGTACAATGCAGACACTGGACTAGACATTAGGGAAATAAAGAAGAATAAACTGCCATCTTTCCTCTCGTTTTCCTCAAGTTCTAGATGAGGGCACAGATAGAAACATTCTCAGGTTTAAGATAATAATGGCTGCGTGTTCCACATACAGTACAGAAGGAGAGATCTCTGCAAAGTGGAGGAAGGATTCCCATAGACACAGCGATAGAGATTTCCCCAGCGAAGACAATGGCAGGAGCAGTGAAGGAGACGGAAGTAGAGAATGAACATGGAGGAAATGGGAACTCATAACTTGTTTCAGGAACGGTGATGGGTTTGTTATAGCCAAGCGCATCAACTATGGATGAACCAGTCTTTAGTTAGAGCTAAAAATGACTTTCTTTTAGCCATACCCCTGTCTCCCATACAACCTTTGTAATATGTTTACTGCATATCTTTGTGATCATAAATATTTCTAGAAAACCAGTGTATAAATCATACTATGTAGATGTATGCAAATCACATTGTGTATACTTCTGTTTCTTCCTTTTTTTTTCCCCCCAACCAACACTATCTTTTTAAGCTGGACTGAGGTTATTCTATGTATATCTGTTCTGTTTCTCCAACAACTGCACCCACCAAGTCTCCCTTGGCCTGGTGATGGGCTAGTTCCAACTCCTGGGCACGCCCACCGGCAGGTCCTCTGTGGACTTTGGTCCTTCTAAACTTCTGAGCAATAACTCATATCTCTTCATTAATTTCTCGAATATTTTCTCCATGTCTATTTGATTGCCTTTCCTTTCTCTGGGATCTCATTATATGAATAGTTATGCTTAGGTGTTATAAGTATTTATATGTATGCTTCATGCTTAGAAATACCTGTTTTTATTTTCTATTTTTCATCACTTTTGTGTTGCCTTCCATGGAAATTCACAAAATGCTGTCCCTAATTTCTAACTGTGTTTTTCACTCATACCCATCTACTCCGTCTACAATGTTTTTTTCAATTATTTTTTGTTGCATCTAAAATCCATGCAGTTCTTTTGATGATTTTTTGATGTATATTGCTAACATTTTATCTCCTTACATATATTACAATAAAAATTCTGTAGCCTTTCACACATTTTCATTCAGACACTCTATATTGTCCACCCCATTTGTCAGTACTTGAACATAGTTTTGTCTGTCAATTGGCTAGCCGATTATCTGTTAGTTGATGTTTCTTTGGGGTTATCGCTAGATGATCTTACAATGTGTTTGGGACAAGGGCCAAGACTAGGGCCTGGCCCGTTTCAAATCGGCCAGTTTAAGGAAAGTTGTGTCAATTCCTCCCTTTGTTACTAATATGGCAGGCAGTTTCCTTGGTTAATTTCTCCTCTTTAAATTTTTCTTATACTTTTAAGATGAGACTGCAGGGACTGGACTAGACCTCTTCATATTGTAAACGAGCTATTTCACACTTTGGGGGGAACAAGGGTAAAGCATGAAGGTGTCAACGTCACAGGTCAAATCGTACTTACATTTTTGTTTTTAGTGTTTATTTATTTTGGAGAGACAGAGAGCATGAGCAGGGGAGAGGCAGAGAGAGAGGCAAACAGAAGACCCGAAGCGAGCTCTGTGCTGACAGCAGGCAGCCTGTTGTCGGGCTCAAACTCATAAACTGCAAGATCATGACCCGAGCTGAAGACTGAGGCTTAACTGACTGAGCCACCCAGGCGCCTCAAGTCTTACGTATTTTTATCAACGCTTCATTCTCGGACTTTCAAAAGCCCCACATCCTCAGAGGACACGAGCCTCCTAGTGTTTACGTCTCGCTATGGATTTCCTCAAAGAAAGATCAGACAAAGGTTTTCTCACTGCAGCGCCGGAAAGACAAGAGCCAATTTTATTCAGTTTTTCCACCATCTGATCTCTCGGTTCTGCACAGGCCGCCTCGCCGTCTTCATCTCCAAGATCAAGGCTGCCTTTAACCGCTCAGTTCTCGAGCATGTCCTCGGTTCCAGGAATTCATTTTCCCTATCAGTTCCTCTGTTTCCTTCATTGTTCATTCTGGACAATGTTCCTTCTAAGATCACAGCACCTGCCGGCTCTGCCATTTGGGAGGGACCAGAGCTCTGGGCTCCATTTGGCTCACAGACGTGACAAGCAAAGGCTTGACAAGCAAAGGCTCTTCAAAATTGAACTTGAATCCTATGAATGGAGATAGGCTTTCACACAGCCACTCACCATTGTCTGTCACCGGCCTCATTCACGTACCTATGGAACCTCCCGCTGTTGAACAGATGGGAGTCTGACCTCAGGTAGAATATAGGGTAGATGTGATGGACGTTGAGGGATGGAGCTGAAAAGAGCTGGCAAATATAAATATGAAGGAAACTGAATGATAGACCAAGCGGCTGTAACGTCTTATTGACTCACTTGGAAGAAATGAGGGTGATTGAGGATCGGATATGAGGGTGACATGATCCGTATATCAGATGAGTAAGTCTGGGGTCAGTGCCAAGGATATATTTGCAGGAGTAACCTGGAGGCATTGAGAAGGTCGAGAACGTCATTCCAGGGGCGCCTGCGGGGCTCGGTCGGTGAAGTGTCTGGACTCTCGATTTCGGCTCAGGTCATGATCTCACAGTTGGCTGTGCCGACAGCACGGAGCCCGCTTAGGATTCTTTCTCCCTCTCTCTCTCTCTCTCTCTCTCTGCCCCTCCCTTGCTCATGCACTCCTTCTCTCTCTCTCTCTCTCAAAATAAATAAATAAACATTTTTTTAATTAAAATAAAAAAACAAAGAATGTCATTCCAAAGGAAGGTTTTTGTCAAAACCAGAAATGTAAAACTTTTATGTTAAAAAAACAAATATAGGAAGTGAATTAGCAGCAGTAACTGACACATAATCTGAAGAACAGACACATAATCTGAAAGCTCTCCCTGAAAGAACTTAACGGCATTTCTGACTTGTGTGACAGAAGGCATACCTGCATGTTTATCAAGCTGGTAAATATAAAGTATGTTAATGGGCTCTTGCAAGAGTCCAGACAATCAATTAAAATGCTTGCACCTGAAACAACAGGTGAATTGCCCACTGAGGGATAGATCCAAGGTCGTCTGTGAAAGGCACGAGATCCACAGCTCTGGACACGAATCTTAGGCTTATCTCCTGGTTGGTGAACTGTGAAGTCAGTGACCAAGTTCATCAGGGCAGAAGAGGGTCAGGCTGGTTTTGGGGACAATGACGTGTGCATGAATGGTAGGTCAACATCTCGATCCACCACCGTGTGCACAAGAAGGGCACGCTGCTCTGAGCTGCTCCTGGCTAAAGATGGAGCGTGAGATCATGTGCTCATTGCAAACCTATCCCGAGGGAGGAGGGACTCTGCTCATGTCACGTGGTGGCCCGAGGTCTCTCCATCCGTCAGGCAGAACCATTCTGAGAACTGTGTTCTGCATGGAACCTGCTTGGGATTCTCTCTCCCTCTCTTTCTGCCCATCCCCCGCTCATGAACTTGCATGCTCTTTCTCTCACTCTCAAAATAAATAATAATTAGACATGAAAAAAAGAACATTTCCAGCATATTTACATTTCCATCAATAGCTAGAAAAAATATTATTGTTATTTGTGAGAATTGTATTTTCTCCAATGCCTCAAATTTATTAAGAACATTATGAGGACTTCCATTTATGTTTTCGTACTTAAGCTTAGTGATAAAGATGCTTCTTACGTTGATTGAAAACCTGTCTTGCGTCAGGCACTGCATTGAGTATCTCATCGCCATCTGTGTTTGAGTGCCCACTGAGCACAGTAAGCGATACATTTTCTTCCTATGGTAGCCGTAAGCAATATCCCTCACCCTTTACCATCTTAGAATATGCTGGAATTTCACCTTCTATCCCCTTTATGCCCTGTTGGGAATGTGACTAATTCTACCCAAAGAAATATGAGCAGAAACGCATGTGTTAGTGCAGCTCTGGTCTTCTGTTTTCTTTTTAAAAAGGTTTTCTAATGTATATTTTTGAGAGACAGAGAGAGACAAAGCAGGGGAGGAGCAGAGAGAGAGAGAGATGCAGAATCTGAAACAGACTCCAGGCTCTGAACTGTCAGCACAGACCCCCACATGGGGCTCTAACTCACCAGCCGTGAGATCAGGACTTGAGCCCAAGTCGGCTGCGTAACCGACTGAGCCACCCAGCGCCCCCGCCCAGCACTCGTCTTCTAATTGCCCACGTAGGAGCGTTCTGGCTCTCTTTCTACCTTAAATACAGCAACTTTCCAAACATCGGCTGTCTTTGGAGCCTGGGTTCTGGTGAGAGGATGTATAGAACAGAGCCCAGCAGACCTAGATAGATACGTTGAGAGTGAGGAATATCCCCGTGTGTACATAATCACTAAGATGGAGCTATTTTTGTCGTTGTTGCAGTAGCGTAACCTCACCACTTCAGACTCACACAGGAACTCCCGTGCATGAGTACCTACTAAAGCCACTACAGACAATGAGTGTACCTCATCCGAGAGACCCCCCAGAGGGTAATGATGACATGCCATTGAATGCTGGAATGCAGCATGTAATGCTCTTGGTAAAACTTGTCACCTGCAGTAATGTAGAGTATAGGCAATGACCTACTATCTTTATACTTCTAACTTGTAGGGTATAAACCTTAGTTGTCATTTAAGCAACGAATCAAAAGCATTATGGTGATGCTTCATGTCATGGGAGTAAACACAGTTATCATTAATAGATAATAAAAGGAATTAATTATAAAATAAAAATTTATGGGGCACCTGGGTGGCTCAGTCGTTTAAGCAGCCAACTTCGGCTCAGGTCATGATCTCGTGGTCTATGAGTTCAAGCCCCGCGTCAGGCTCCATGCTGATGGCTCAGAGCCTGGAGCCTGCTTCAGATTCTGTGTCTTCCATTCTCTCTGCCCTTCCCCTGCGCATGCTCTGTCTCTATGTCTCTCAAAAATAAATAAATGTTTAAAAAATAAATAAATAAAATAAAATAAAAATTTATAAACTGGATTCTACTTAGGCTTAAAACTTTGAATATAAAGAAGAAAACTTCTAGAAAATGAAAAGGAAAACTCAGCATGATAGAAGATATTTTCAATACACATATCTGATAAAGGGCTAAATCAATAGAAATGATAGACAGTCTCATGGAGAATAAGCAAGATCTTGAATATATCCTCCACAAAGTAGGATATCCCAAGAAATAATAAGCATTCGAAAATGTGTTAAATCTACTCATTCTTTAGGAAGAACCACCACAGACACATAATAAGAAATATACATACTGGAATGATTAAAAATATATTGTCAGTACCAAGTGTTGGAAAGGACTTATGTTAACAGGAAATCTTGTGAGCTGCTAATAGCAATTTGATACATCTGCTTTTGAAATTTTGCAGTACCGACTAACATTAGATCACACTTAATTATAAAAGCAACAAAAATAGCTACATACGTTCATCAAAGGACATGAAAAATGCTCACAACAATGCTATTATAGCAGAAAAAAAGAAAACTCTCCATATTATCTATATCATCACAAGAATGGATGAATGCATTATTATATTCATAGACGAGATCTATAAAAAGTAGAAGGTATGAACTGTATCCAGATCAATGCTCCCCCCAAAATAATGCTGATCAGAAAAAGGCAAAGAAGGATGCATGCTGTGTTATTTAGTTTACAATAATTTCATAGCCAAGAAAGACTCATCTATGCTGATACATCTCAAGAGAACAGTTTGTTGAGAAGAAGCAGTAACCGGAAGGGATGAGAGAGGCGCTTGTGGGATACTGGTTAAGTTTAGGTTTTCCAATTGGGTGGTGGGTGTGTCCATGTGTTCGTCATTGAATGATCTAATTGTATAAATGGATTTGTTGACTTTGCTGTCCTACCTAAAAAAAAAGAAAAATTACAACCCTTGCTATACAATGCTTTTAATGGAAATTTTGACTTTGAGTTTCTTTTTTGAGTACATCGATTCTTTGTAAGGACTGACATTTTATGAATTTAAATCTGGTTTAGTGATCTTATAAAGATAAAAGATAAAAATTACTTCATATTTAACATAAAATGTAACATTTCTTGTTTCAAAAAAACATGAAAATATTTTCAGATGTCATGGACATCTATAATTAGTGAGCTTTAAGTTGCACAATTTATCCTCAATATAGCTCCATTGGACACTTTAATATACAAAAGGCAAATTATAGGGTTTTAGGGATCTTATATCTTGGCATATTTTGTTTCTCGTCATCTTAGAAATTATTTTATCATTACTCATGAATTATTCCCAACTATCCTAAAAGGAGATAAGAAGAAAATTGGATCACCTAGAATGATGTAATGGTAAAATAAATTATCAATATTACATCATCTTTCAGTGTTTTAATTGAGTTGTCCAAAATATTTCAGTGTCTTTTAAAAAGTCGTCACATAAGTCTGGAAACATGATCTTTGTAGTCTTTTTTTTTTTTTTTGTCTAATAATATGTTCATTTAATGCATTGAAAATTCAGATTAAAAACTTTTTTGCCAAAATGGCAAGAATAATAATCTCAATTATTATATAAATCAAAATGTGAATGCATAGAGAGAGATAGCAGCACTTTAGTTACTAATTATAATGAAAAAAATTAGTACTGTGGGAGAAATTTCAGACTGTATATCATCGGGTGAAAATATCACAGATGGACTTCCTCAAAATCAAGAAGCAGCGAGTGAACAATATATTTCTAAAAATGAAAGAGACATATGACATTCTCGCCTGGTTAGTTATTCCACAAGAAGAATTTTATCACATCTATTTTGTGACCTGAATCCCTACGGTCAGGTGTCCGTGCATTCTTCGATTTTCATGTTGCTCGCGCATCAAAATTTACTTAATAAGATTCCTAAGGGGACAGGTGCTGAAGACAAGTGTGATGGTTCATTTTCTGGGTCAATTTGGCGAAGCAGTTATTCAATCAAACGTTAATCTACGTAGTGCTGTGAGGGTATTTTGGAGATATGGCTAACAATCGCCATCCCTTGCCTTTAAATAAAAGAGATTCACCTCCGGAATCCGGGTGGCTTCTTCTAATTAGTCGAATGGGTTAAAGAGCAAAACTGAAGTTTTTACAGGAAGACGAAATTGGCACAGTGTCAGCTTCTGCCCGACTAGACTTTCCAGCCTGCCCTTCCTGACAGCCCGCACTACAAGTTTTGGACTCATCGGGCCGTTCCTTTAGTTGCATAAACAAATTTCTTAAAATAAATCTATATCTCTCATATATATATATGTATAAATACTTAATTTTATGCATATAAAAGTATATTATACTGTAATTTATATATATAATTTTATACATATAAAAGTATATCTATAATGTACAGATACATATAAATTCCATTACACACACACACACATATATATATAGAGAGAGAGAGAGGAAGGGAGAGAGAGGGAGAGAGAGAAAGTATGTATATACAATCTCCTCTTGTTTCTCTTTTCTCTGGTCAAATCCTAAGTAATACAGCAGCTGTATATAAAACGTTCATTGGAAAAATCTGATTATATAGTATTTTAAAAATACAGTTATCGATCGTTCCATTTGGTACTTATAAGCCTAAAACTGAAAATATTTTGCAATTATAAACCAAAAATGGTGCTCAGCATGCCTACAATAACATTATGAGCTTTTAAGTGTTCAAAAGTATTTTGATGACTCAAGAGCATAAAGTAGAACCAGAAGTAATGAAAAGCTGGACTCTATTTGAATACTTGAAATCAAGACTCAGTATGGACAATACGAACCTGCTCCGGGTTCATTCCCGTGAGTTGCATTCAAAGAGCCTTGCCTATTTCAGGTATATATACCTTTGCTTTACCACCAGGAAATTATGGAATAAAAACATGGGTTTGTCATGTTGAAATTTATATTAACATTTTTAATGGAGTTTTTTTTTTTTAAAGTTTTCCCTATCCCTTTACTCTCAGTTTTGTAGATTATTTGTAAGTAACTTTAAGATATTTAAAATGTCCACTATATCAAGATGGCAAGTAGCGATGCCTGCTTTTCCAGGAGTCATGAGGGCCAAAATGGCCCTCACGAATAATTTCTTACCCAAGAAACGAAACTAAACTAAAGGTTTGACTTTCCTAAGGATCCTGATAGATTCAAAATGGCTGGAGTGAACTGGGAGAGTGGAGTCCGTCTACATACCTTGGCACATGGCTCTCCATGAGATAAAATAGGTAAGAAATGGGTTAGGTTGGTGAGGTGATACTACCAAAGGAGACCATGAGCTCAGACTCTAAGCACAATGCCCTTGGGTTCACATTACATGAGTGAGAAGCAGGCAGAGGAGTGTTCTAATACTCAACACTCAATTCAGGTGTGTCCTGGTTTGTGGAGCTCGAGATGAGAAGGATCTATGTCCACACCTAATGTAGTCTAACCACTACCGTAAAACACCCACAGACCTGTGCTTTGAACTTCATGCCATGATCGGTTGGAATTTGGGGTTGATTGTTTTCGAAAGAATGGGCAATGTTGACATGGTTCACCGAATATTTCAGCACAGGGAAGCTAGTTCTTCTTGACCTCTGCGTCCTCTTTGGAGATAAGCAACTAGCTTTGGCTGGCGAGATTTGAGTAGAAGTGACATCTCTCATTGTTGAATCCAAACATTTAATTGTCTATGCTCATCTGTTCATAGCTACCCATCCCTTGTGCCAAAGAGATAGGCAATATTTTAAATAGTAGCTGTTCTGTCAGCCTTGATTTTAGTGTCATCCATGAGCCGACTTGGAAAGGTCATGTGACAAATCATACTTTATTTGATCAGGCAGGACCGTCTAAGTCCGTTAGTTATTGTAGCACAAACTGACACGCTGCCTGTCTTTTCCTTCTCTGGTTGCTCTGTGTTAGTTTCTTTGGCTGACTTCTCTCCCTCAAAGTAAACCTCATGTGGTAGCCTCCGGGTGCCCTTTCCTTTCCTATCTATGTTTTCTCCTTGGGGTACCACATCCGTCCCGATGCCTTAAAATATCATCTATATGCTAAGAAACCCAAATTTATGTTCCCAATCCAGACCACTCATCTGATCTCAATATTTAGATTGTTTTATTCCCTGTTAAATATCTGCACGTGGATATCGTATAGGTTTCTCAGCTGTTAACATGGCTACACTGGAACGTTTCGACACACCTCTGAGTAAGCCTGTGCTTCTCCGGGTCTTTCTTTCTTCCTTTTTTTTTTTTTTTGTTTTGTTTTGTTTTGTTTTGTTTTAGCGTTTTTATTTTAGTTTTGAGAGACATAGAGGCAGAGAGTGAGCAAGGGAAGGACAGAGAGAGAGGGAGATACAGAATCTGAAGCAGGCTCCAGTCTGTGAGCCATCAGCACAGAGCCTGACGCGGGGCTCGAACTCACAGATTGTGAGATCATGACCTGAGCCCAAGTCGGCCACTTAACAGACTGAGCCACCCAGGCGCCCCTCTCCTGGTCTTTCTATCTGTTAACCAGCTCTCTCTCCAGTTGTCATAGCCAGAAAGGTACTAATCTTCCTTGAATTCTACCTTATCCCAAACCTTCATATTTATTCCATCAGCTGGGCCTGGGAGTTTTTCTCCAAAATAGATCTTAGATGGGTGCAGTGTTATCAATTCACACTGCAATTCACTTTGGGCTGAGTTCTTGATCTTCTACCAAGAGGCCACCCCTGTGCTGCTACTTTTAGACCCTCCAGCCCACTGTCCACGTGGCAGCCAGAGTGATGGTCTGTAAAAGAAAATCTGGTCATCATAGGCTCTCGATCCCAATGTTTACACAAAGTCATCCAATGCCTTTGCTTCGCTCTTGAAATAAAAGAAATTCTATACCTTGTAATCCTATCCACTTTTGAAAACATTACTAAGGACCCAACCTCCTTGCCTTTCTGTACTCCAAACACACTGGCCTTTTTTTTTTCTTTCTTTCTACGTTCATTGAACAGTCCTAGCCCTTCTTGACTCGCATTGTTGTACTTACATCAGCTTACTACGAGTATAGCATCTTCCTATCATCCCATTTCAGCATCTGTATCTTCAGGAAGAGTTTTCTGTCCATTTAATCTAAAATAGAGCCCTCCTAGATAGCTCAGATAACTCCTGCATTATTTGTGTCCTAGAACCCCATTTATTTTATTCTCTGCGTGAATTACTAGCTTGTAAAGGTTGCATTTGCTTGCTTAGTATCCTAGTCCTTGTCTCTTCAATACGATATAAGTTCCCCAAGGATATGCATTAACCGTATCTGTCTTCTCATTTGTACATTCCTGAACCTCAGCGCCATACCAAGTAGATGGTGATAGTTCAAGTATTTGCGGAAAAAAAAAATAAGTATTTATTTTGCAACTCCTTTGTTTTAGTAAGCGTATGTATTTGCAATTGTAAATTGATATAATGTGGTAGAAGACCACATTTTATCTAAGGATAATGAATTATGCCATTCGAACTTGAAGATTACAAAGTCGCTTTCCACTACTCGGGCAAAACACCTTCCCTCATCTCTCTATTATAAATTTTCGAAGATGTCTTAGTTAAGCATTTTATTCCTTGACCAATACAAAGGAAAAGTCTCATTACTGAATTCTAAGTAAATCTGCACAATTTTCAATATGGACATTTCTCATGATTTTAAATAAGATTCTAAAGTAAATGAGGTTTGCTCTGTGTTCTTACACTGGAAATAAAGCCAAAAGTAATGAACAAATAAACAAATAAAAAGAAACACATAAGTAAAAAAAAAAGTGAGAATAAGTGTCTGGCATGAAAAATCAAGAATTGTGTAGAGTACAAGTGAGAATAGAGGGCACTTATCAACCTGGCCTCTTTCTCCAGGAAATGCACACAAAACGAAAGCCTAGTTTGCTTGCTATATTGTAATTCTGTTTATTCATTTGCCTCTTGCCTCTAGGAGCAAGCACAGACACATCCATAAATTATATGATTTAACACGAAGTCACTTTTACTCCTAAAATGCAAACATATGGAAAGTGCAATAAACATTTCCTAAATTATGTGCGAATGCATTAAAAATAGCTCGTAAGAACCTTGGTTTGGTAGGAACAACATTTATTTTCCATTCCACGAACTCTAAAATTCTATGTCTACCCTCTGATATGAATCTGTAAGATTTACACAATTAAGATCTTGGGAGTTTAGAACAAATGCTTTAGAAAAATAAAAGTTAATCATAGCTGATGAACATGGTAACAGAGGAGGCTTCCAACCTCCTCTGCTCCCACTGACAGACCAAATATACAGCTACACATGGAGCCATTCCCTCTGAGAGATCCAGAAACTAACCAAACAACTCCTACACACCAAGAAGAGGAGACACCACCCACATCAAGTTGGATAGGAAAAACTGAGACTCATTCTCACCGTAAACCTCCCTATCAGCAAAATGCCACAGAACTGGGAGGGAACCCCAACTCTTAGGTTTTCCCTGAGGACTAAGGGATTGAACTGCACATCTCATGCTCCAACTTTGAGGATATGTGTTGCCGAAGCGAACACATCGTGCTCCAACTTTTAAGAACCTCACTGTAGGGATAGTACCACCCCCCCACCCCGCCCCGCAACCATTTAGATCTGAAACAAGCCTGCTTATGTCCACGAGACCCGCAAGACTGTAGCAAACAAAGAAGCCATACTTCATGGGCACGCCAGCTCTCACAGAGGCTCCCCCACTGGCTGAGTGCAGAGGGAGCCGGCAAGTATCGCCCAGTCGAAATTTCCCTGGAAGGGGTTTCATTTGTTTACTTTACAAGCTGCTGCCTGAGAATCGGGCTTTCAACTTGGGCAGATATCTAGGAGCTGGCTATTATCCTCCCCAGAGATCAGGGAAGCTGGTGGACACCTCTCCCGCCTTCTCTTTTCAGCCAGCTCCAACGATAAAACCAAGTTACTGGTATCTCCCTGCAAGAAGTTTCCATACACATCTGGTGTCCCGGCTTCTGCAGCTGCCGCTCAAGAGACGGGCCTCTGGATTGTGTGTCTCTGATAGCTAGATACACACTCTGATAGAATTTGGATTCATGAGTCCTGAAGAATGGTAACAAACAAAAAAGCAGTTTTTAAGTTTTTTGTTTTTTGGTTTTTTGGTTTTTTTTTTTTTTGTTTGTTTTTTTTTTTAGAAAGAGAGAGGGGCAGGGACAGAGAGAGAAAGAGAGAGAATCCCAAATAGGCTCCGTGCTATCAGCACAGAGCCCCACATTGGGCTTGATCTCACAAATCATGAGATCATGACCTGAGCCGAAATCAAGAATCATAAGAGACTCTCATAGACTAAGAAAAAACTGAGGGTGAGGGGGATGAGGGAGGGGGGAGAGGGGGTGATGGGCATTAAAAAGGGCACATGTTGGGAAGAACACTGGGTGTTATATGTAAACCAATTTGAAAATAAACTATTATAAAATTAAAACAAATAAAAATAAATTAAAAAAAAAAAAAGAATCAGATGCTTAGCTGACTGAGCCATCCAGGCGCCCCAGAAGCAGTTCCTAATAGATACAAAAGCTCCTTCCCCCACCGAACCCCAAGCTATACACTTAGGCCCAGTGGAGAGAAGGCAGACAAAAATGCCCATCTCTCAGTTTCTCCCTGGAAGGAGTTTAACTAAATACATTTCCAAACAGTGTCTAAAGGTCCGGCTCCTAATCAGCCCAAATCTAGGTACTACTGTCTCTGATTCTCCTCTTTGAAGCAGGTCTTGGCACACCCTAAGCTACGGGGAGTCAATAAGAACAAAGAAGGGATTTTGGAAAAATCAGAAAAATGGGAGAGGCAACCAGGAGCTTGGGTTGGACTAGTCAATGGGGTTCACCTACAAGAGACCACTCTACCAAAACTGGGAGAAGCTATCTTATGTAATGTGCAGAAACTACCACAGAGAGTAAACAAATAAAGAGAGAATGCATTTTCAAACAAAACAATATAAATCTCCAGAAACTGATGTTAATAAAACAGAGGTTAGTGATTGAACTTACAGAGAGTTCAAAATAATGTTTGTAACGTTGCTCACCAAGATCAGGAGAGCAATGTAGGAACATAGGCAGAATTTCAACGAAGAGACAGACGATATTAAAAAGCAACAAACAAATCACAGAAGTGAAGAATGTGATAGCTGAGTTAAAATATTTAATAGAATGTCAGTAACTGATGAGATCAACTGGAAGAAAAAATCAATTAATTCAAAGACAGGTCAATGGAAATCATCCAATCAGAGGGGCAAAATGAAAAAAAAAAAGAAAAGAAAAGTGTAAGGTAGTTTAAGGGACTTTAAGGCGGCACCAGTAAGAGGACCAATACGCACAGTATAAATGTCTCGGAAGGAGAAGAGAGACAGAAAGGGGCAGGAAGTTGATTCAAAGAAATAGTGGCTGAAAAAATCTCAACCTGGGGAAAGAAACCGATATCTAGATCGAGGAAACCCAGAATCTCAAGTAAGATGAATCCAAACATAACCACACTTTGACATGTTGTAATTACGTTTTCAAAATTAAAAGGAGGGAGGGAATTCCCAAGGAGGGATTCTTAAAAGTAGCAAAAACAAACAACAACAACAACAATAACAAACCTTGTTATATACAGGGGAATCCCCATGAAACTATGAGCATTTTTTTTTCAGTCAGGAACTTTGCAGATCAGAATGGATTAAGATGATATATTCAAAGTACCTAAAGAAAAATATCACCAACCAAGAATACTCTACCTGCAAAGTTGCCCTTCAGAACTGAAGGAGAAGTACAGAGTTTTCCTGACACACAAAAGCAGAAGGAGTTTATCACTACTAGACTTGCCTTGCAAGAAATGTTAAAGAAAGTTCTTTCGGTTCATATGAAAGGACAATAATTGGTAACAGGAAAACATATGAAATTATAAAGACAAAAATATTATAGTCAGTTTCAGAATACTCCAAGTTGTGATGGTGGGGGGTAAGTCACTTATAACTCCAGCATAAAAGTTAAAAGACAAAAATATTAAAAATGATTATAACTACAATCATTTGTTAATGGAGACACGATGCATAAAAAATGTAAATTGTGCCATCAAAAATAAAATGTGGGGGAAGAGAGTGTAAAATGTAGAGCTTTTCTATGCGTTTGAAATTGAGCTGTTATCAGCTAAAAGTAGACTGTTTAAAGATGTTTTACATAAGCCTCATGGTAACCACAAAGCAAAAGGATGCAAAAGATAGAGAAAAAGGAATCAAACCATGCTGCTACAGGAAATCATCAAATCACAGTGGAAAAGAACGCGAAGGAAGAAAGAAACAAAGAAATTACAAATAGCCCGAATACAATGATCAAAATAGCAATAGTCAGTCCTGATGTATCAATAATTACTTTAAATGTAAATGGACTAAATCATCCCATCAAAAGACATAGGGTTGTTTAAAAGATCGAAAAACAAAACCCAACAATATACTGCCTAAATGTGACTCACTTCAGCTTTAAGGACACATGTTGACTAAAAGGAAATGTATGGGGGAAAATATTGCATGTCAATGAAAGCTAAAAGAAAGCAGAGTAGCTGTACTTCTATTGTACAAATAGAATTCGAACCTAAGATTATAACAAGAGACAAAGAAAATTATTGTATAAAATGATTAATTCTTCAAGAAGATATCACATTAGTATTTATGCACCCAACATAGAAAGACCAAAATATATAAAGCAAATATCAATAGATTTGGATCGAGAAATAACATAGCAAAGGGCTTTAGTAATTCACTTTCAGCAATGGATACTCTACCTGCAAGATCATCCAGACTAAAAAATCTAAAAGGAAATATTAGACTAATACTACCTGTTAGACCAGACAGACCTAGCAGACATATTATAGAACATTCCATACAAGAGCAGCAGAATACACATTCTTCTCAAGCATACATGGAACATTCTGGTGGAGTGTCTTGCCTTGATGTTGGTGGCTGCTGATTGATCAGGTAGGGGTTACTGAAGGTTGAGGAGGCCATGCAATGCTTGAAATAAGATAATGAAGTTTGCCACATTGACTTCACCTTTCACAAAACGATTTCTCTGTAGCATGTGGTGCTGGTTGATAACGTTTTACCCACAGTAAAATTTCTTTTAAAGTTTGAGTCAATCCTCTCAAACCTGCTGCTGCTTCTTCAACTAAGTTCCTATAAGATTGTATATTTTGTTTTGTCATTTCAACAACCTTCACAGCATTTTCACCAGGAGTAGATTCATCTCAAGAAATCAATTTATTTGCTCATCCATGGGAAGCAAGTCATCTGTTCAAGTTTGATCATGAGATGCAATAATTCAGTCACATTTTTAGGCTCTAGTTTCTTTCTATTTCTACCACATCTGCAGTTATTTCCTTCATTAAAGTCTGTAACCCCTCACAGTCATCCATGAGGGCTAAAATCAATTTCTAAATTTATCTTCATGTTGAAATCTTGACCTCCTCTCATGAGTCACAAATATTCTTAATAGCATCTAGAATGGTGACTCCTTTCCAAAGGGTTTCAGTTGACTTTATTCAGATACATCAGAGGAATCACTATCTATGACAGCTATAGTCTTATAAAATATATTTCTTAAATAATAAGACTTGAAGGTTAAAACAACTTGTTGATCTATACAATATAAATATGATTGTACATCCCCATCAGAGCTCTTGGGTGACCAGATGTGCTGTCATTGAGCAGTAATCTGGTGAAAAGAATATATTCTTTAAAATTTTGAATGTTTATTTTTGAGAGACAGAAAGAGAACAGGAGTTGACAAGAGGCAGAGAGAGGGAGACACAGAATCTGAAGCAGGCTCCAGGCTCTGAGCTGTCAGCACAGAACCTGACATGGGGCTCAAACTCACTGACCTCGAGATCATGACCTGAGCTGAAGTTGGATGCTTAACCGACTGAGCCACTCAAGTGCCCTGAAAATAATCTTATTTTCTGAGCAGTAAGTTTCAAGAGTGGGCTTAAAATATTTAGTAAACTCTACTGTAAACAGTCGTGCCAAATCCCAGGCTTTGTTGTTCCACTTACAGAGCAGAAGCAGAATAGTTTTAGCATAATTTGTAAGGGCCCTAGGATTTTCAGAATTGTAACTGACCATTGGGTTCAACTTCAAGTTACCAGCTGTATTAGCCCTCAAAAAGAGTCAGATAGTCCTTTGAAGCTTTGAAATCAGGCACTGACTTCTCCTCGCTAGCTATGAAAGTCTTAGATGCACCTGCTTCCATTAGAAGGCTGTTTCATCTATGTTGAAAATCTGTTATTTAATGTAGCTAACTTCATAAATTAGCTCAGCTACCTTCATAAATTAGCGCAGCTAGCTCTTCTGGAGAACTTGCTGCAGCTTCTACATCAGCACTTGCTGCTTCCCCTTGCACTTTATGTTATGAAGATGCCTTATTTCCTTAAACCTCATGAACCAACCTCTGCTCGCTTCAAACTTTTCTGCTGTAGCTTCCTCACCTCCTAGGCTTCATGGAATTGAAAAGTCAGGGCCTTGCTCTGGATTAGGCTTCAGTTAAAAGGAATGTCGTGGCTGGTTTGATCTTCTGTCCAGAATACTAAAACTTTCTCTGTATCAGCAATAAGGCAGTTTTGCTTTCTCATTCATGTCACTGGAATAGCACTTTTAATTTCCTTCGAGAACTTCTCCTTTGCAGTCACAACATGGCTAACTGTTTAGTGCAAGAGCCCGAGGTTTTGACATGCCTTCCTCACTGAGCTTAATACTGTCTAGCTTTTGATTTAAAGTGAGAGATATGTAGCTCTTCCTTTCACTTGGACATGTAGAGACCATTGTAGGATTAGCGATTGGCCTAATTTCAATATCACTGTGTCTCAGGAAATAGGGAGGGCCAAACAGTGGGAGTGAGAGAGAGAGACAATCAGTGGAGTGTTCAGAACACACACAACATTTTTTTATGATTGCTTTCTGTCTCGTAGGGGCATGGTTTCTGATTCCCCCATAAAAGATCACTAATCACAGATCACTTTAAGAAATATAAAAACAATTAAAACATTGAAATATTAAGAGAATTACCAAAAGGTGACACAAAGACACCTAAGGGAGTAACGGCTGTTGGAAAAATAACACCAATACACTTGCACAAAGTGTACTGTAGTATGGCGCTATGTATATACATAGACATACAATGGAATTCAGCTCTGAAAATGGAGAAAATCCTGATACAACAACAAAGATGTACCTTGAGGGCATTAGGCTAAGTGAAATAAAGCAGACAGAGAAAGACAATAGGGCATGGTATTGCCAATATGTGAATACTAAAATTACTACTACTACTAATAATAATAATAGTAATAGTAACAATGATAATAATAATAAAAGGTTGAACTGAGAGAAAGAGAATAGAGCTATAGTAGCCAGGGGATTGAGCAGGGTTGGTAAATGGGTCAAACTTTCAGTTATAAGATAACTAAGGTCTGAAGATCTAATATATAACATGGTGACTGCAGTTGATGATACTTTATTATATAATTGAAATCTGCTGAGAGAGTATAACATAAAATGTTCTCGGACACACACACACATACACACGCGCACACACACACGTGGTGACATGCTGAATTTAAACACATTAGTCAGTCCAGGAAGAGAAAATGATAAGAATTCCTTCATAGAGGGAAGAGTCCAGCACCAAATCCCTGCCCTGTGATGGGGTATGGGAAGTGCAGCCTAGGGAAGACCCACTCCCCAGAGCCACTCTCGGGGGTCCAGGTGAAGTGATGGATGTATAAGCTAATTCAAAAAAAGAAATACCTTTACGATGTATGTGTATGTCAAACCATCGCATCGTACACTTAAAATATCTTACAATTTTATTTATCTATTATACCTCAATTAGGCCAAAAACAAAATCAAAAAACAAATTAGTGAATTCACGCATATACATTTCTTGATGAGTAATCTTTATTCTACTGTCTCACTATTTTGTTAACATGTTTGGTGCATCATAATTTCTCATGGAACTTTGAAACAAATATATAAAAATAGGCTTCATCCCATGAAAGGATAATTAATAGGTTTGGAATTATGCTTTTAAAGCTGCATTTTCTAAAAGTACCACAGGGGATTTTAATGTACAGGAAGGGCTGAAAATCATCATTGTAATAAATTAATATAATCAGCGTCTTGGGTATCATCCATATAAGAGAGTAAGCATTTAACATTTTTATCTCGTGTAATAAATATGAGAATGTTTGAGTGATACATAAACAGAACTTGACCAAGGTCAACTCGCCTAGAAAGTGATGGAGACAGAATTCAGCTTCTATTACGAACTCCCTGTTCATGCTGCCTTCCTTCCCGCACACGCAATTTAAATGATGAAAATTTAACCCAGAGGAGTGGTATTAGGAAGTGAGACCTTTGGGAGGTTATTAATTCATGAGAGCGGAAGCCTCGTGATGGGCTTACTGCGCTTATAAGTAGCTTGCTTCCTGTCTCTCTGCACTTGGCCATAAGAGGATATAAGGAGGTGGTATAAAGGGTTATAAGGGTATCTGCAAACAAGAAAGCAGGGTTTCACCAGATATTACATCTTTTAGCACCTTGTTATGGGATTTTCCATCTTTCACAGCTGTGGGAAATAAATGTTGGTTGTTTAAAGCACCCAGTCTGTGGTAAACTGTTACAGTAGCCTGAAGTGACTGAGACAGATACCAGCATTGAGAAGTACGCTGCTGGTGTAACAAATATCTAAAACTGTGGGAGTGGTTTCTGAACCAGGTGATGCGTAAAGGCTGAGGGGTGTTAGGTGCATGCTAAAATACAACAACATTGCCAGGAAGGGGCTTTAAAGATGATTTTTGGTGAAGGAGAAGAAGAAGATGAAGACGAAGATAAAGAGGAAGACAAAGAAGAAGGAGGAGGAGGAGCGGGGAGATATAAAACGTCCATTGTCTTCAATAATGGATAAATAATCATGTATAGAATATTAGTAGAACCATGGGCACGAGGTCTCAGACAAAAATATGAAACGTGTTATCTTACAGTCCCATGAAGAACAGACAATCTTTGTTATAAAGTGGAAAAGATCTTGGCTGAACTATGTTCATGTTCTAGTATTTGGTGGAAGGAAGAAGTTGAGAGTGATATAGCTGAGCGTATTTCTAAGCAAAAGGCTGAAGGAGTAGCTTGTCTCCTCCTGACTGCTTTCAGTAAAATTCAAGAAGAGAAATATGAATCCAAGACGGAATTACTAAGAAAAAAGAAACCAGAGCTTAAAGATTTGGAAAAATCTCAGCCTGTCCACATTGCAAAAACCGAGAAAGCGTGTTTGGAAGCAAGCAACGAAGTGTGTGACGCAGCAAACATTTAATAAGGAGGTGAGTTTGCGACCTAATCAGTCACCCCGGCAGAAAAGCTGCCAGTTTGAAGTGAAGGGGAAAGAAATGGGGTAAAATGAAGGTAAGTTGTTAGACTTCTTAGATTCTACAAGATGGAAGGGCTATTTTACTTGGAACTTGTGCTATTCTTTAAGAAAAGACAAGCAGACCCCAAAGTCAATCTGGAGATTACCAAGGCCACAGCCCAGGTTTCAGCAGGGCATGCAACTTCCCACAAAAGCCATGGGCATGGATTCTCCTGGTAGACCCCTGAAGGATGCAGAGAGACCCCAAAAAGAGCCATGCACGGTGTGGGCAGCAGTCATGGAGCTGTAGGGCTAATGTTCCTCTTCCAGGTCTGGGGAGTAGATCATTGAGCCAAAGAGAATTATTCTCAAACCCGCAGTTCTCATGGGGTTTTACTTTCTGGGTTTTGGACTTCCTCAGGCCACACCCCCCCTTCCTTCTCTCCTATTTCTCCCACTTGAAAGGAGATGTCTACCCTTTCCCTGTCCTACTTGTATTTAGGGAGCACATAAATGTTTGGTTTCTAGGTTCACAACTAGAGAGGAATTGTATCTCGATTCTCCCTTATACCTGATTTAGACTTTAGAGTAGATGCTGTTGGAATGGAATGTACTTTGCATGTGAAAAGGACATGAATTTGGGGATGGGGGGCAAAGGGATCCAAATATGGATTGCATGCCAATGTCCCTACAGAATTCATACTTTGAAACCCTAACCCCAATGGAATGCTGTTAGGAGGTGGGACATCGGGGAGGTACTTAGGTCATGAGGATGGAGCTCTCAGATGCGATTAGTGTCCTTATAAAATGAGACATAAGAGAGCTTGTTCCTCTCTGTTCTCAGCCACTTGAGGACACAAGGCGGAGATGACCAGGCACAAACCAGGAAGAGGTTTCACCGAACACAGGACCGTGCCCTCCTTGATCTTGAATTTCTAGCCTCCAGACCTATGAGAAATAAGCATTCATTGTTAAAGTCACTCAGTCTACGGTATTCTGTTACAGCAGCTGGAGCTAAGACTGCTTCTCTGCCTGTATACTTAGGAAACTACCTCCACTCCTTCCATTCTTCACATTTAAATGTTTTTCAATATTTTTCATCTTTTCCTTCAATTAAGTGGTAGCTTTATTTTCTATTTACCCCTTCTCACTTTGGGGTATTCTGTTCGTTTTTCATGGCTGATACACACTCTGGCACTCTATTCACAACAAAAGTTGTCTTCAATCCAACTATCGCTGATAAAAACTAATCTTTCTCATTAGAAAAAAAAAGTTTTGAATTAAATCAGAAATGTTTGATCACTGAAAAGAACGTAAAAACTAAGTAAATTGGACTAAAAATTAAACACAAGTCATGGCTCAAGCAGAGCCCTCAAACCTGTTGTGACGTTTTGTTCTGGTATTTTTTCCTTGAGTTATTTTATCCTTGTAATTATAATTTTCCTGCCTTAGCCTTTTAAACTAGTTGTCAATTCCTGCTTGAAAAGAAAAATTTTACCAAAGAATTTTTTTCAGTGTCCTAGTACAGGATTCACACTCACAATGAAGAATGATTATTCACTACAAATGGTAAAATACAACATCACCCTTTGGTGTAATTAGGATGGTAATTTGGTCAGGTGAAGCTTACCAAAATGATGAATGTCTTCGGGTCTCTTTTAAAACTTCTTATGTGTAAGTCCAATATTATTAGCACACCATCGGTTTTCTTTCTTGCATTTTTATTTATTTATTTTTTGCTTTTAATTTTCCTTCATCTTTTAAAGAGTTGGATTCAGGGGCGCCTGGGTGGCTCAGTTGGTTAAGCATCTGACTTCAGTTCAGATCATGATCTCATAGTTTGTGAGTTTGAGCCCCGTGTCGGGCTCTTTGCTGACAGCTCAGAGCCTGGATCCTGCTTTGGATTCTGTGTCTCATTCTATCTCTGCCCCTCCCCCACTCGTGCTCTGTCTCTTTCTGTTTCTCAAAAATAAATAAATGTAAAAAAAAAATTAAAAATAGAGTTGGATCCTTCTCCTTTTTCTTCTTTTTTCTGCCTTCACTTCTGATTTGCCTCCTCCTTCCTCTTCCTCTTATTTTATCTACACAGATGTGCTATGGTTTCCCATTTATAAAAACACTTGTCTAATTTTTATATGTGAAAACAACTTGCCCAGACACACCAGAGTCAGAGCCCCTTATTTGTGTATCTAAACACTATATGTGAATGCTAGCCTTTAGTTCAGAACCAGTGCTTGCTCAATTTACATCATGTCTTTTCCTGCGTATGTGCATGTAATTTACTTTTTTCAACAAAAAACATAATCAAGAAATTCTATGATGTTGCCAACATTGTTAAAACCATTCCAAATGCACATGTTGGAATTCTTCTTTTTCAGAACAACTCTAGTTGCTTCCAGGAGTATTCTAGAGTCCGTGATTTTCTACAGCCCACTCCATTTCTCAAGACTGTTATTTGGACACGTGGCTCTGAATCAGATCCAGAGATAAGTTTCTCTGGCTCAATATCATTTATTTCTGTGAAAGCCTTGATTATGGTGGTAATAAATTCATGAGCAATCAGTGCCTTTTAGTGGCCTAATTATAAACCTTTTAAAGCACTCTTATTCCTTATAATAGCCTTGTAGTGTAGGAAAACTAGATATTAATTTTGAAAGCAGAATTTCAAAAGTTTTACCTAACACGAACACCTGTGTGCCAGGCAATGAGCATATAGCACTGAACCCAAAATACAAAATATCTGTTCACGTCGACTACTCTAATGGAGTAAAGGCAATAGTAAAATAAATATACAAACACTGAGTCTAATGGACAATAGTACATACCAAGCAACAAGAAAGAAACCAAGAATTATTATGGGTAGCATTTCATTTAGGAGTCAGAGAAAGCTTACAGAGAAAGTATTTTTACAGACTGACAAGACAGGGAGGTCGGGCTGAAGATTTTCAGGTCACACAAACAGAGCATGTGGGTCAGTAGGCACGAAGGTTCTGAAGTGGGCATATGTTTTCTGTGTTTAAGGGATAACGAGAAAACCAGTGTGGCAGGATTACGGACTCGTATTAGGAGACGAAGTCAGAAAATAGAGAAGAGAACAGAGCATGTTGTGTCTGAACATTCATAGGATCAGTTCTGATGGTTTTCTCTGAGTGAGATGGTTTACTTCTGAAGTGGCCTACACAGACTGGAGTCACAAGGGAATTATATTTTTAAAAGATTGCTATGGCCTCCATGTTGAAAGTAGATCTTAAAGGTATAAGGGCAGAAAAAAGAGGAGTCACTCAGAAACCCATTTCAAAAATTTATGATGATGGTGTCTGCCCAGATTAGTGTTTCTGAGTGGGTTGAGATGTGGCTGATGCCGGTTATGTCTGAAAGTAGGTGGTTAGAGTTCGCTGATGAACCCAAGGTGGGTAATGACATAGAGAAAACTCAACAATAACCAATGGGAAAATAGTGTTGTCTCTGACTGGCATTGAAAGACCACAGGAAAAGCTGATCTGGTGAACATGGGTGGGGAGAGGGGGAACGGATAACAGTAGCCAGGTTTTGACATGTTGATTTGGGAATCCTATTAAATATCCAAGTTAAAGTCCTAAAAGCCTTTGAAAATACAAGTGTGTCCTTAAATGCTGAGGACCAATGTGAGAATATAAATTTTGGAAGGGTCGATCAGCTTTATGTGGTATTTACATTATAGGGTGAATGACATTACCTAATGATGAGTGTAAATAGAAAAAAAAGAAGAGGTCCAAGGCACCTGGGTGGCTCAGTCGGTTGAGTGTCCAATTTCACTCAGATCATGATCACAGTTTGTGGGTTGCAGCCCCGCATTGGGTTCTATTCTAACAGCTCAGAGCCTGGAACCTGCTTCTTCAGATCTGTGTCTCCCTTTCTTTTTGCCCCTCCCTCCTTCTCTCTCGAAAATAAATAAACATTAAAAAAAATTAAAAAAGAGAAGGGAAGGGAAGGGAAGGGAAGGGAAGGGAAGGGAAGGGAAGGGAAGGGAAGGAAAGGAAAGGAAAGGAAAGGAAAGGAAAGGAAAGGAAAGGAAAGGAAAGGAAAGGAAAGGAAAGGAAAGGAAAGGGGAGGAAAGGAAAAGAAAGGAAAGGAAAAGAAAAGAGAAGAGAAGAAAAGAAAAGAAAAAGAAAGGAAAGGAAAGAAAAGAAAAGAAAAGAAAAGAAAGGAAAGGAAAGAAAAGAAAAGAAAAGAAAAGAAAAGAAAAGAAAAGGAAAGGAAAGAAAAGAAAAGAAAAGAAAAGAGAAAAGAAGTCCAAAGGCAGAGTCCTAGGGCTCTCCAGAATTTAGAAGCCCTGGATAAGAGAAAGAATGGGCAAAAGATCAATCAGAAATGTAGAAGATAGGCAATATAGTCAATAATGTTGCAACACCTTTGAATGATGACAGATGGGAACTAAACTTATTATGGTGACCATTTTGTAATGTATATAAATATCACTGTGTTGTATACTTGAAACTAATATAATATTGTATGCCAATTATTCTTCAAAAGAAAGAGAAGGGGAATAAATGTGAGGGGGGTTAAAACAAAAACAAACAAATAAACAAACAAAGATTTGGTATCACAGAAGTCAATGAAGACAGTATTTTCAGAGGAAGACATGACATAACACGTCAAATGCTACTGTCAATTTACATGTAATGGAAAACGGACATGATGGTGCAAGTTTGATATGGAGAAGTAACACTCACTCACAGTTTTAATGTGATATTTTATCTAGGGTATCAAACTCAGGCCATGGGTAATTTGCCTTGAGCGAGGCAAGGATATTTGAAACTTTTTAAACCTTTACCTCCAAAGAGGTAATTTATCTTCTTCTTGAGTCTTCTACTCACTAAATTGTGATTGATTGATTGATTGATTGATTGATTGATTT